>CM068742.1:112772370-113372370 GCA_035084275.1 Hydrolagus colliei | reverse complement strand
ACACGGCACGTGCTTTAACTGGCATTGGCCAGTTCCCGAGGGTCCCGGATAAACAGGCTTTTTCTGTATATGTATATATATACACACACAGTATGTTCTGTAAAGCCCTTTGAGAAATCTGAATGACATGGTAAGGCACTATATCAAATGCAATAATTGTAATTGTTGACACAGGTGGTGACAAAAGCATGAGTAAGGCTTTTGGCTGTGGGGATGGGGTAGATGAGAACTGCATTGAAGCAACCTGCAGAAATCTTACAGGTCATACCATACAAGTTTGAAGTGGCACAAATTGAGGCTTTTGTAATACAAGTAAAGATTTTGTATTTCAGTTCTCCCTGCCTACCATGTAAAAATGTCTAATCTTATCTGTGGAAGCTAGGGCTATCAAAACGAAAGATGTTAATGACGCAGTCTTCGCTGGACATCAGTAGGATGTAGTCAGTAGGGCAAAACTTTGAGCAAGTTTCCTTACTCCACACGCCTAATAATAATCCCTCAAAAAAAACAATAATTGGTCATTTCAGCACATGACTGTTTTGTGGAACACTGCTGTGCACATATTGACTGCTGCATTTCACCCACAAATCTAGTCAATTCACAGTACATTCTGTGAAGCGCTTTGAGACGTCTAGAAGACATGAAAAGTTGTATAAAAAAATGCAAGGATTATGCTTTCCAGACAGTGCTGTCAAGAGCAGTTATACTATTTTAGCTGGCTTAACTCCAGCAGTACCCAATATGCACTATGCGGTCCTCAATCCATTCCAGGCATAAATTTCCGTGTAGAACTCAGCTTGAGGTGAAACCTTTAAAGTATGGCAATGTGCAGCATGTGTCAAATCAAAACAAATTTACAAACTGAGATGATCATATATAGCAATTGAAATCTGCAGGAATCCTAAGCACAGTAGGCCTATATATAGTTTGTT
This sequence comes from Hydrolagus colliei, assembly GCA_035084275.1. Lineage (NCBI taxonomy): Eukaryota > Metazoa > Chordata > Chondrichthyes > Chimaeriformes > Chimaeridae > Hydrolagus > Hydrolagus colliei. Next base: position 113,371,438 of record CM068742.1, on the reverse strand, counting down.
CTGAATTCTCTCTAGAAAAGACATACAAAATGCTCTGTACAAAAACTTGTACCCTCTACAAACTCCAGACCATCGAGAACTAGGCATCTCAGAATACTCATTCTGCAGACCAGAATCCTCTGCTCGCTGTTTTCCCATTACAACATCAGGCTGTTTCTTAAATGTGTTGAATGTCCTGGCATCACCTTCTCTTCCTTGTAACCTGTCCTAGTTGTGTCACTCTTACTGTGGTTTCCCTAAAACATTTATTCCACTTTTCCGCTCATTTCCATGTCCCTGTTATCTCAGCATCTTTGAATGTCTGGTATTGGAACCACAACAATTAGGTTAATTTAAGATTCTGTTCAGCTTTTGAACCCTTTGCTCAAAATACAGCAATCTAATGAAAAGCCCCAAAGTCAGCCAGAGACATTGGAAGTTTATACAGTGATGGAATAATCTACATAGTAAAACTTGCATTAACAAAATTGCATTTGTATAATGCCAGTCTGATTTGTATGAATTGTACAATTGCCCAAATCAGACATCTGCCCAAATCCCATTCTAGTTTATATTCTAAGGAAGTTTGACATAACTTACTCTGCATAAACCATATTAATTGTATGATCCCAACTGAAACAATTGGTGAGGGTTACTGTGCTCAGCTTCCAGTGAATGAGACATTTGCACAGATCCCATGCACATTGGGAAGTCATGCAATAGAAATCAGCATAGAAAGGAGTCACAAGAGCAATCACTGAAAAGGACCTGGAAACACTTAATGCAAGTTCTAGGGCTGACAGCTATATGTCATGACAGCACTTGGCACACTCCTGGCACCTAGATTAACATTCACTCTGTACTGTGGTGATGAGCAACTATCTTCCTTGGCTCAAACGTTCTACTGGAATGGAAATTGCGGGCTGCCCAGTTGGCAAACACCGGTAAACTTAGCAATCTCACTCAGAGACCATTCAGAACATCTGTGATGATAAATAAAGCTTTATACTAATGTACAGCAGAACATTGGAAAATGGACATCTACCACTGGGCATGATTTGAGTGAGTTCTACTCTGCACCTGGCTGGGAATGCTTAATGTTGATCTTGCACAATTAAATAGTGTTGGGGGGGGCGGGGGGGAGAAGCCATTGATAGCAGTCTGACAAGCTTTCCCACGACTTGTCCAGCTAGGACCAGCCTACCTGTTAGGGTACTGGCTTGCAGAATTAACAGGAGTTGAGTTGGATGATCCCTGCCCTCGTGACTGGTCTGCCTTTCCATGTCCTGCCAAATAGCCAGTGATGTGGACCACTGCAGACTTGCTTGGCTCAGGAACCTGATGAGCAAGACCTCCACTGAGCGCAGGCTCAATTCCAAAATTCTGTTGCCAAGCATGTGACCCGGAACCAGTTCAGTCCAAGGTGATCCCACCTAGCCCTCCACTTTGGCCTACCACTAGAGCACATTGAAGAATGCTGAGGTCTGTTTCTCTCCCTCCCTCTGAACATCTTAAGACACCTCAAAGCACTTCACAAGTGCAAAATGATTGGCTAGCTTCTTGTGGGTGAAACACAACAGCTAATTAAGAGAACAGTTTCCCACAAACAGTGGTGGATTTAGTTTTGTTTTGAAGGAATTATTACTCTCAGAAATGCAATTTGCCGATTGAATAATAACCAGGTTCCTACTTACACCTGGTAAACTGGCCAGTGGTGTAAGGAAATGTGCCCAATGTTTTTCCCTACCGGGAATATTGGAGCATTCAAAACACAAAATTCTCAGTCAGGGGTTTCAATGCATTATAGCAAATCTAAGCTGCTTTGTGTAAAGCTTCAGACAGAACTCAGGCTTTTAATAATAATACTTGCACTTGATTTAATGTTTTTCACGTCTTATCGACCTCTCAAAGCACTTCACAGAACATACTGCAAAGTGAATTGACTGTATATTTGTGGGCGAAACGCAGCAGCCAATTGCGCACAGCAGTGTTCCACAAACAGTCGTGGATTGAAATGACCAATCTTTATTATTATTATCTGGGTTTTTTTGGACGGATTATTATTAGGCATGTGGAGTAAGGAAACTTGCCCGAGGTTTCACCTGATCTGGCTGGATTTGAACACAGGTCTCATGTTTGTAAGGCAAGTGCTCTAACCACTGAGAGGTGGTTAAGCTGTTTTTCAAAAAATTATTGAAATCAAACTTTATTTTGTCAAGCATCATTATTACAAGTACTAAAATAGACGTTAGAAAGACAGTAAAAAGAATTTCTATAAAATTAGAAGAAAAAAAATTAGATCTTTTCCATCTTGGAAATCAGCTCATCACAGATTTTTGACAGCTCCACATTTTCTTTAATCTGCAAGAGACAGGGAGAGAATTAATTTCTGTGCACTATTTGATGGCAAATACTTGGACGTGTTCCATATGTTTATATAAACTGAACACATTAAAGAGCATTACTGGCCACAGTTTTAAAGTAATAATCCTTGCATTTGAGCCTTGCATATTGGTATGTTCAATGTGCGTGTCAATGTGCATTTTGGGATTTACTGTAAAGTTTAGTGACTATTGTGGATCCATGTGGATGCTAGAAGTCAACCCCTTTAGCTTCAAGTCACCCATCACCAATGCAGAAATCTAGTCACAAATACATTTCCCCTCCCCATCCCACCTCCCTCAGCTTTGACCCCCAGCTCAGATGCTCAGCCCAGTGTCAAACACTTTGAGATGTCCTTCCAACATGAAAACGGTGGTTTGTCAATTTTTTTGTTTGTTTCTGGAAGGGAAACACAGACCTTTCTTAAATAGGGAATGTGGCAGCTAAAAGGTTTGGCCAGCCCGATCTATATTATGAATATCTGTGATGCGTCTGCTTTCCCAATAATTTAACATGGATATATATCTGCCACCAGTTATGTTCATGGCTATCAAACTGCATTGCAGTTTACAGTTCACACCAACAATAACAACTTGGATTTATATAGCACTCTCCACCCCGGACGGTGTCTCAGAGCGCTTCTGGGTTTCCCCAAGAGTTAGTCACTCTTCCACTTTGCCCTCTCCCACAGATTAACTCCTCCACTCACAATCCTGGGGGAAAAAAAATATACAACAGGACCTTCTCCCTTTTCTAATGTAAAATAAGTCTTGTGTCATTGCCTTGGCTATTGATGCTTTTAACCCAATCTAGAAAAGTCTATTGCTTTGTCTCATTTCCACCTGAACCAAGCCAAAGGTTTAATGCCTATGCTGAGGTAACTGGTGTGACATGTATTCATCTCATTGGATCTGGGTTAGAAAAGAGGTGAGGAGGGGAAAGAGAGAGAAAAAAAAAAATCAAACAACTCCAGCAATCTGGAGTGGATAGACTCACCTTTTCTTCCAGGCTTCGCTCAACAGAACTGACTTTCATTTGCTCTTTACGCAGATGAGCTTGGAGAGCAGCAACCTCCCCCTTGTATTTGTTCCGCACCAGGGCTATCTCCTCATTGGCTCTTTTTAGGGACAAAACAATAAACACGAATAGAATTACATCAAACAAATTAAAAGCAAACAGAAGGGGAATACATATTGCCAATTAAAGTCAGTACTGGTACTTCAGTGTTGCACGGTTTGTGATTTTTAGGCCTCAAGTCAAGGAACAATTTTGTCAGAATGAACATAATTAGGAGCAGGCCATTTGGCCCCTCGAGCCTGCCCTGCCATTTGATAAAATCATGGCTGATCTTCTGACCTAACTCCATATCCCCTAATCCCTCTATTTAAAAAAAAAATCTATCAGCCTCAGCCTTGAAAATGTTCAAGGACTGAGCATCTACAGGCTTCTGAGGTAGTGAATTCCATAAATTCACTACCCTCCGAGTGAAGAAATGTTTCCTCAACTCTGTTCTAAAATGCCAAATGAACAAGAATGGTCTGCTAAAATATCAAAAATCATACATTTACGGATTAGGGAGAACATAATTATTACTATTAGTCTTGGCATTTTAGCCAGTCAGGAGGAAATCTCAAAGCACCTCACTGAATATATTGTGAAGTGGAGTGAATGTATCTTGTGGGCAAACCCAGCAGCCAATTTGCGCGTACCTGTGCACAGGGTGTCAAGACGTCTCAAAACACTTTGCAAAAATATGCAAAAGTGAATTAAGTGTTTATTTTGTGGGTTAAACATAGCAGCCAATTGTGCACAGCAGTGCTGCACTGACCAAATTATTATATATTTGAGGAATCATTACTCCAGGAAATCAGATAAAGAGAGAGAAGGAAAAGGAGCACAAACAACAACATTTGTATAGCGCCTTGGTACATCAGGAGGATGTACCAAGGTGCTGGACATTACTGCATCAGATCCAAGCTGAGAACAGGGGGGTTGGGAGTTGCCAAGGGGTCCATCGAAGAGGAGTCTTGAGACTCGGGAGGGTGCGAGGCGGAGGGACATCGGGATGGAGTTCCAGAGGTTGGGGGCAGAGTGACTGAAAGCTCACCCGCCAATGGTTGGTTGAGGGGCATGTAGCAGGCCAGAGCCTGCTGAACGGAGGGGGCGGGCAGGTTGGTAAGAGGATAGGAGGTAATGGATGTAGGGTGGGCAAGGTTGTGGAGGGCTTTAAATGTGAGAACCAGGATCTTGAATTGGATCCTCTGGATGATGGGGAGCCAATGGAATCAGGCAAGGATGGTGGAGATGGGATCACAGAGTTTGGAACAGTAGAGGACAAGGGCTGCAGAGTTCTGGATTATCTGCAGCCTGTGGAGGGAGGAATTGGGAAGGCCAACCAGCAAGGCATTTGCATAATCGAGCCGGGATGTGATGAAGGCGTAGATAAGGGTTTCAGCTGCTTTAGGGGAGAGGTAGTGGCGGAGTCGGGCAATGTTGCAGAGGTGGGGAAAGACAGAACGAGTCATTGCTTGGATGTGGGTGAGGAAAGATAGTTGAGAGTTGAACAAGACACCTAGGTTCCTGATTGGCTTGGTGCACTTGAGTGTGCAACCATGGAGGTTGATGCTGTCAGTGCCTGATGCAAATAGTAATAGTGCGTATGATCATTAAATAGTTGAAACTGAAGTCAAAAGAGATCATTGAATGTTTTGCCACAAGTAGCTATTGAATGCTTTTAAAATGATTTGATGAATGTTTAAATACTTACATTTGACATAGGACCTTACCCATTAGGAGGATGCCTTAAAGCAGTGGCGTCCAAACTTTGAATAGTGGCGCCCCACCCTAACACAGCAACGTTTTTGTTGCGCGCCCTCTCCTTCACACTCGGGTCCTCAGCTCCGTCGACTGACCCCACTAGTGACCGCCGGGTGCGCCGGCCACGAGTGGAGCCAATTGACTGACCGACACTCACTCACATCCAATAGCAAGCAGTTTCTTAAAGAACTCAAACAACAAAATCAACTGGATTTCGAGTTCCTTGCCAACCTGCACTTAACACTGTCTAGATTTAGGCAAGCAGGATGAATCCCTCCAGAAAGAGTGCAAATTCCATTCCATAAATCTATCTCTTTCCCCACATGTCAGACCCCTGGCTGAATAGTGAAAATAAAATTCAAGGATACTCACAGGTTCAATTTCTCTTCAGCATGAACTTTCAGTGCCTGGTACCTCTGCTCATCTTTTTCAATCCGAGCAAGATAGTTCTGGGCGAAGTTCTTTAGGGATTCCTCATTCTAGACCCATTCAGTAAAATAAATTTTATTGGACAATAAATAAGTCAGTCAACAGATTATTTTAGTTCACATTCAATACAGTTTTACTTAAGAGCAAATTGCCTTCAGCTAAATGTTGACAAGACAGAAGCCATACTCTTTAGCTCTCACCTTCTCCACCTAACCCTAAAACTCTCTGAACCAGTATGCAACCTAGGCGTCAGGTTCATCCCCAATTGTCCTTCCTTCTCCACATCCAGTCCATCACCAGCCTTCTTCCATCTCCGCAATATTTCACCCCAAAAGCAGCCTTTGTCACCTCTCGGCTGGACTATTTGAATGCCCTCTTCGCAGGTCTCCCATCTGCTACCATTCATAATATTCAGGTTATCCAGAATTCTGCCGCCTGCATTCTTACCCGTACCAAACTTTGCTTCCCAATTACCTGGGCCTTGCCAGACTGCACATGCTCCCTGTCCGAGAGAAGATCGATTTTAAGATCCTCACTCTTGTTTTCAAATCTCTCCACTCCTCTGCACCCCCCTACCTATCTGACCTCCTCTCTCCTCATAAAAGCTATATAAATCCAAGTTATTGTTATTATATTCTACACATCATGAACCAAATTGAACCAGTTTAAAAAAAGTCTTCAGTTTACTGCCCTTTTACAAGCACATTTCAATCCTAGCCATAAATGCACAAGTTCCAGGCACAGTTACAATACAATTTACATTTAAATAGGGCTTTGTCTCAAAGTGCTTTGTGGGCTTAAAGCAGCGGGGTGGGAGCTGAGAGTGGGAAATGAAAAAATTACCATTTTGAAATGAATCCATGATCAGGAGCCAGTGGAACTTGCCATGGACTCATGGAACAGGGGTACAGAGTTTTGTGAAGGTGAGTATTCAGGTCGCAGAGTTTTGAATTAATTGGGTTGTGGGTATGGTAGAGTTGGGAAGACCAGTGAGGAGGGCATTGGAGTAGTCCAGCCAGGAAGTGACAAAGGCATGGACGACGGTTTCAGCTGCAGATATGGACGAAGTCGGGCAATGTGGCAGAAGTGGAAAAAAAGCACTACTGGTCACAGAACGGATATTCAAACCTGACGTCTAAGTTGCACACGGGTTCAGAGTCTCAGGGAGAGCTTAGTGAGGTTGAGGAGTTCAGACCGGCAGGAGAACAGATGAGTACATACCTTTTGGTACCCTTCAAGTATTTCTTTCTGTTTTTCAAATCTTTTGAACAGTTCAAAATATGACTTTTCCACAGAGTTTAGTTCCTTTAAGGCTTGCAGTTTCTCTTCCACTACTTTGTTCAGTTCTGATTTGACCAATTGACTCTTCTTCTCAGAATCCGCTGAAGACCACAGAGAAAGTGCAAGATGTAATGCCACAAAGCTGATCACCAAGAATTCTCATTAAATGTCCTTCCTATCTATTTAAACACTATTTGGCACACACAAACCAGCCATCTTTTTTAGAAAAAAAAAGCAGCTGAAGCATTTAAGTTAAATGTTTAAATTTACAAATGCTTATAATAATCCTTGCATTTCATATAGCAACATACCACATCTTCCAGACATATCAAAGAGATTCACAGAATGAATTGTCAAATGAATTGACTACATTTGTGACTACATTTGTGGGCAAAACACGGCAGCCAATTGCACACAGCAGTGTCCCACAAACAGTTGTGGATTGAATGACCAAATTTTTTTTCTTTTCTTAAAAGACAAATAATAATAATAATACTTGCATTTGATATAGCGCTTTCCATTTATTTTTTTTATCAACGTCCCAAAGCGCTTCACAGAATATACTGTAAAGTGAATTGACTGTATATATTTGTGGGCGAATCGCAGCTGCCAATTGCGCACAGCAGTGTCCCACACATAGTCGTGGATTGAAATGACCAATTTTATTATTGATCCACCAATCAACTAACAACCAGGTTCCTACTTATTGTTAGGTAAACAGAGGTGCGTGGAGTAAGGAAGCTTGCCCAGCATTTCGGCCTGCCGGGAATAGAACCCAGGTCTTGCTTTTGAGGTGAGTGATCGAACCACTGAGCTGCGGGACTCCAAAATTTACATTTACAGTAAATAGTGGAGAATATGTAAATGTAAAAGCCTCCATTTATACAGTTCCCTTCATGAGGAGTAAGGTCTTGGAGTGGTCAATAGATGGAGGAGCTTGATGCCAAGCCATGGACAGAGGGGAGGTGATCAAAGGCCCAGTCTAAGAGACAGGTCTTCAGGTGTGATGTGCAGTCCTGTGCTCAAAGGTTAGAGCACTTGCCTCGCAAGCGAGAGAACTGGGTTTGATTTCGAGCAGGGTGAAACGATGGGCAAGTTTCCTTATTCCACACATCTCTATTTACCTAACAGTAAATAGGAACCAGGTTGTTAGTCGATTGGCAGATCACTTTTCCAGGGGTAATAATTCCTTCAAAACAAATAATAAATTGGTCAATCAGTCCACAACTGTTTGTGGGACACTGCTGTGTGCAACTAGCTGCCATGTTAAGCCCACAAAATATACAGTCAATTCACTTTGCAGTGTATTCTATGAAGCGCTTTGTGCCATCTCAAAGACATGATAAAGCACTTTATCTAATGCAAGGATTATTATCTGAAGATGGGGACAGGGGTGGAAGGTGTTGGGATTCAGGCAGAATATTCCAGTTTTGGAATGTTATAACTGAAAACACTGCCACTGATGAAGTGCAGGGCACGAGCTGGAGTAGAGGAGGCTGGAATCAGACTGATGAATGCCATTTACAGTCTTCCCCCGCCTATCTCTCTGACCTGTTGTCTCCCTATCAGCCTGCCCTTCCCCTTCATTCAGCAGGCTCTGGCCTGCTCCACGTCCACCGCCCTAACCTTGGTGGCGGATTTTTAGCCTCTCTGCCCCCACACTGTGGAACTCCATCCCCCAATCCCTTCGCCTCACTTCATCCCTTTTCTCCTTCAAGGCCGGTCTTAAGACCTTCCTCTTCGACCGTGCCTTCTGCTCCCCTCCTAACTCTTCCCCCTTGCCTAATCTCCTTCCCCCTACTCTGACTCCCTCCCCACCCTGCTCGGGTCCCAACCTAATTGTTCAGTACCTTGGGACATCCTCCCGACGTGAAAGGTGCTCTATAAATGTAATTCTGTTGTTACTTCATAGTAAAAATTTATTAAGAAAACACATTCATAATGGAATGCTCATTTAACAGAAAAGCATGAACTCACCAATCAACTGAGACAAAGTTTCTGAATATTGAGTGACAATCTGTCTGCAACAAAAGACATGATGAATCTTACACAAAATGAACAGGCATAAATATGAAAGCTTTTACAGTTTGGTCATCAAGAAAATTGTATTTGTATAGTGTCTTTCACGTCTAGAAGACGTCCTAAGGCGCTCATCAGTCAGGAATTTGGACCCAAGCGGGGGATTGGAATCAGTACGGGAGGAGCGCAGGGGTAGGAGGATGATTGAAGGCACAATCTTGAGGTGTGGAAGTCAGGGAGTAAGGGATTGAGTTCAACTGAGAAGGGGCATGGAGCAGGCTGAGTGGAGGGAATGGATAGGTTAATATGGCATTAGCATATCACAGAGGTAGGAAGAAGCAATCAATCACACAGAACCATACATACTCAGATTCTTACTTCATTTCTGTATATGGTTCAAGAATTTCCTCATATTTTCTTTTCCACTCTGCACTATCGTGTTCTTTATTAATGACCTGAAGAAAGAAGTGAATGTGTCTTTTCCCATAAAACAGATCACACTATACAGAAATATAGGCAAGCTATGTGGTTTTAGTTGGTTACCAACTTGGGACGTTTCGCACTCTGAGGTCTCCAAGCCTTGGCTCTTGCCAACCTGTGCCTGACACTTTCTGAATTTAAGTAAACACGATGCGTCCCTCCAGGAAGAGAGTGCACATTCTATTCCAAAAATCTATCTCTGGCCATTCCAAGTGTAGATGGGATGACTGGAAATCTCAGCTTGGTATGGATAGTCTTTAGCATGCTGATGGGTTTCCAGATGTGTCAGATACTCAGCTGACAAAAAAAACCCTTACAAAAACTTGTTTTGATCCATGACGAATTTCAGACAAGTTGGTAATGTTACTGATCTCAGTACCTGTGGTTTGGATGAGGAATGGTTACCTAGTGCAGATGTCAGGAATGGTCAGGTCAACTCAATGTCCAAACCAAAAGTAAATAGTCACTTTGGTGAACTACCATGGGTGTGAGAGGCAAGTAATTGAGAACTGATTACCAACTGAAGTAATAGGGAGGAGGTAATTGTAAAAAATATAATCACAACAGTTTTCATTTAACTTGTGGTTGACTCAATAGAGTACAAAATTACATTTGTAAAGCCACATTTCACGTCAGGAGGTCGTCCCAAGGCGCTGAGCAGTGAGGGGGATTAGGACCTGAGCCGGGAATGTTGGGTTCAGTGAGGGTTGAGGCCAGAGAGGTTGCCGAGGGTTAGGTCAAAGAGGAGGGTTTGAGGCAACCTGTGAAGGAGGCAAGGGAGGGAGAAGGCAAATGGAATGCAGGATGCAGTTCCAGAGGGTAGGGGCAGAGGCTGAAGGTGGGGCGGGTCAGGCGGAGATACAGAGCTTTGCAAGTGCCGGTCACCATTCCTAAAGATAATAGGTCTGCATAGATCAGAACAAAAAAAACATGGAAAGCATTCTCATACAAATGCTACTCTGAATTCCTTTCTGGGTGGGAGTTAGGCCTTACGCCTTTTAAGAGGCTTCAGCTTGCACTATTTTTGAACAGTCACGTCATAAACAGGGCATCAGTTTTCCCGTGATCGATTACCATCAATTTAATCCCTCAACCAGAATTGTGAACAGTCGCTGAGTGAATATAATTTGTTTAACCTCAAATATCTCAGCCCTGGAAGTTCCCCAGCCGGCCATTATAATTCTGGAACGATAATTCTTTACCTCGTGACGTACAACTTGAATTGCAGCATCCATGTCCTTTTGGCTGTATTTTAGAACTTCAATAATGGCACCCTCAACAGGACCCATGGTGGAGATGAAGTCAGATGCAGGGTCAACAGTAGCTGGAATATCATGGACCAAAGTAGAAGTGTTCTAAAGAAAAATTGTTGTGACATTATAAATATACAACAACAAGCATTTGCATAGTGCTTTGCATGCAGAATGACACCCCAAAATACATGACAATGGCAGAGTCTGACATTCCATACTATATTGAAATCCTGATTATAACCATTCAACAACAACAACAAAATTACATTTATAGAGTGCCTTTCACGTCGGGAGGACGTCCCAAAGCACTGAAAAATCAGGTCGAGACCCGAGCGGGTGGGGGGGGGCAGGGGGGAAGAAAAGGTCGGGGTAGGGGGAAGGGGAGGTGGAAGAGTTAGGAGGGGAGCAGAAGGCATGGTCGAAGAGGAAGGTCTTGAGACCAGCCTTGAAGGAGGAAAGAGAAGAAGTGAGGCGAAGGCATTGCGGAATGGAGTTCCACAGCGGGGGAGCAGAGAGGCTGAAAGCCCGGCCACCGATGGTGGGGCGGTTAGGGCGGAGGACGCAGGAACAGGCCAGACCCTGCTGAACGGAGGGTGCGGGCAGGCTGATAGGGAGACAGCAGGTTGGAGTGATAGGCAGGGGCAAGCCTGTGAATGGCCTTGAAGGTGAGGACCTTGAATAGATCCTTTGAGGGATGGGGAGTTAATGTAGGCGGGCGAGGGTGGAGTGATGTGGTCGCGGAGCCTTGTGCAGGAGAGGACACAAGCTGCAGAGTTCTGAATGATCTGCAGCCTGTGAAGGAAGAAGCTAGGAGGCCGACGAGGAGTATGGAGGAGAGAGTTCCCGTAGTCGAGCCAGGAAGTGATAAAGACATGAGAGTTTCGGCGGCATGCGGGGTGAGATAATGGCGGACTCTGGCAATATTGCAGAGGTGATGGAAAGCTGTGGAGCGGATATAAGGGAGGAAGGACAGTTCGGGTCAAACAAGACGCCCAGATTCCTGACTGGCTTTGAGAGGTGGAGAGTGGAGCCTTGAATGCTGATGTTGTCAGCGCCTGAGGTGCAGAGGTGCTGACATGAGCCAATCAGGAGGGTCTCTGTCTTGTTGACATTAAGCTGGAGGAAATTGGCCCTCATCCAGAACTCAGTCAGACAGACACGCAGTCAGAACGCCAGTAGTCCTGGAGTCGAGGGTGGACGTGGAAAGGTAGAGTTGCTCTCTCCACGCCGTCTGGCGTGGAGGGCGCTATATAAATCAAAGTTGTTGTTGTTATAGAGTTGGATGTCATCCGCATACATGTGGAAGTTCACCCCATGCCTGCGGATGTCACCCAGGGAAAGCGTGTATAGGGTGAAGAGCAGGGGGCCAAGGACAGAGCCCTGCAGAACACCGCATGTGACTGTGCGAGGGCTGGTTAAAGGCGTTCACAGCATTCAAAATATACGATCACCTATTCCTTCATAAGACAATACCTGCCTGTAGTTAAGAGTTCACACTACCTTAGTCAGGTTTCGTTTGTACTGTTTTACACTTTTGCTGAAAGTTTCTCTGCATTGTGCCCCCACACTCTGAAAATCTGTCACCACCTCAACCCCTCTCTTGCCTCCTTCAAGTCCCACCAAAAGAAGTCCAATTTCTTCGACTGTGCCTTCAGACATCTTCCCACCCACACCCCTCCTAACCCCCAATTCCTAGCTCAGGTCCAAAAAACTCTGACTGCCCAGTGCCTTGGGATATCTTTCGAGGGTGAAGCGTGCTATACAACCACAAAATTACATGTAGTGCCTTTCACGTCGGGAGGACGTCCCAAGGCGTACGTGTAATCTGCTGTTGTCGCCTGCTTTCATAACACATACTGAGTGATATGATTGGTGGAAGCTGATTTATAGCATCTGTTAATTATAATTAAAATCTTAATAATTAAGAATGAGTTAAGCATCAACTAGCAGAGCCTGATGAGAAACAAGGTTACTTAATTCCCTCTTCTCCTCGATGTCAAATGCAGTGGACAGGTCCAGGGGGATAAGGAGGCAGAGGGAGCCCTGGTCACAGATAGAGGACATAGTTTGTGACTTTTACAAGCGCAGTCTCTATCCTATGGGAAGTACAGAAACCGGACTGGAGGGGTTCGAAAAGTGAGTGGAAGGAGAGGTGAGTGCGGAGTTGGTTGGCAACAACACGTTCGAGTACTTTGGCAAGGAAGGGCAGGTTTGAAATAGGGCAGTAGTGGCTAGGGAAGGTTTTTTGAGGAGAGTGCAAATGTCCTTGGGACACCTTTCGAGGGCGAAGGGTGCAATACAACAATAAAATTACATTTATAGATTGCCTTTCACTTCGGGAGGATGTCCCAAGGTGCAAGTGTAATTTGCTGTTGTCGCCTGCTTTCATAACACATACTGAGTGATATGATTGGTGGAAGGCTTCAAGGCTGAGACTGATAGATTTTTTTTAAATAGAGGGATTAGGGGACAGGGCAGGTAATTAGAGGTAACAAGATCAGCCATGATCTTATCAAATGGCAGGGTAGGCTCGAGGGGCCGAATGGCCTACTCCTGCTCCTAATTCTTATATTCTTATGAGAGCGGGGGGGATGGCAGCAGTTTTGAGGGGGGCAGGGACTGATCCTGTGGAGAGGGACTAGAGGGGTTCAAAAAGGTAGTGGAAGGAGACTTCCCCCTGCTCTTGTCCCTACCTAACTGTGCAGAGCTTTGGGATGTTCTCTCGACGTGAAAGGCACTATATGAATATAAGTTTTGATTGACTGATGATGTCAGCCAGTAGTGGGCAGAGGAGGGGGAGCTGGGTGAACAGTAAGTTGGTGGGAAGGTGGTTGAGGCAGCAGGTGGTGGGTTTCATTGGGGTGATGGTGCATGAGAGGGAGGAAGGAGAGACGGGGAAGGAATGTAGGAAGGGGGTTTTGGTAGGAGCTAATGATGGGGATGGTGAGCGGGGTGGACAATGAGAGGCAGGAGGATGAGGCTGCCTGGAGAATATTGTGGAATTTGGAGGAGAAGAAGTCCATGACCTCCTCGCACTTCACATTTGAAGTGAAGATTGAAGATGCCTGAGGGGGCACACGGAGGAGGTGGTGGAAAAAAGAACTTTCGGGTTGTTTTTAAACCTCCAGGATGATATTCGAGTAGTAAGGTGTTTTCGGGCGTGACAAAGAACAGTGGTAACTGTGGAGATACTCGAGACACAGTCGGTGGTGAACCGTCAGACTGGCTTTCTGCCACCTGCTGGACAGCTGCTTCAGGATTACTGGGGATGGAAGGCCAGAGGGGTAGGAGGTCAGAGTAGGCCACGTGTGGGCCTGCGTGAGGGTCGCAGGGGGGAGACTTTTCTATGGGCGGAAGAGTGCAGTTGAGGACTTGGTGGAGGAGAGAGGGATGCGAGAGGAGAAGGAGATGAGGAAGTGGTCCGAGTTGGCCTTGTCCATTATGCTGAGGTCGGAAATATCAAGGCCATGGGTGAGAACAAGGTTGAGAGCATGGCCACGGTTGTGGGTCGGTGAGTTGATGTGGAGGGTGAGCTTTAGGGAGGAGAGCAGAGAAATCAGAGAATGTGATGCAAGGGGGTTTAGGTGGAGGTTGAAGTCACACATGATGAGCATGATCATTGGGATCATATAGCACTGGACTTTATGATTGAATACCGAAAACAGGGAACTACATACAGTACATGGCTTTTAAAAGACTGGTCTATTTTGCCATCTGAAGTTGCTTGGGATTTCTGTCGCCATCAATTCCAAGGGTAAAAAGACTGCCTGGGAAATAAGTGATCTGAATAGTGAGCTGTCCTTGTTCCTGAGGCATCCACCAGATTAAAAACTGTAGTTGTTTCAGTTACTTACAGCCATTGTAAACAGGTCTAATTCTTTGTATTTTTCTTCAGACTGACCATCCCGGTCAGTCAGTTTGGTGTCACCCAATTTGGTGTCACCCAAATCCTTGTCTGTAAAATCCCCATGGCTGGAACTGTGGGTAAACAAGGAGCTTTGATAAACATGTGGTTGCTTGAAGCATTTTCTAACCAAATTATCATCTGTTGCATATTAACGTTAACAACATAAGTGATAATTTAGTATGGTGTGTTGCATATTAAGAGTTAACAACATAAGTGGCAATTAAGTATGGGACAGGTACATAAGGATTCTAGGGAACAATGGATAGAGAAAGTTGTATAGAAAGAGAGTGGAGGTATCCCATGATTTATGATGTTTCTATTTAATGAACATAATTTTTTTTAACACCTTTTTATCGATATACATTTGGTTTCGTTTTAACAACAAAAAAATTGGCACTTTTTTGCGCATGTGCAGTACGTAATGTATTTTGCGGTAAAATCGCAGTCGTATAGTGTATCCAAGTGTTTGATCTGGCCAACAGCATGTCGCTACGTCATTGTTTAAAAGCCAGCTGATTTGGAAGCGACACCATGCCAAGTCAGTACTACAGTAATTTAACCAGTATTAAAGGGGATACATGTATTGGAAAGGAGCTGAGTTGTAAAGTTGCAATAAACATTGGATTGAATCAACTATTATTGTGGTTTAAAGAACATTACATCATCCAATCAAAATGTTACACTAAAAATTTTGAACTCTCCATCTCCAGAAATATGCAAGACATTAACAAAATGGAAGAACAGACCATCTGATCATCTGGCTCTATTTACTGAATATCAGTAATACCTTGGTCTCGCTGATTACTTCCCTCTCCTCACATCTCCCCAGCACAAATTTAGAATTTATTTTAGAACAAGCAATAAGATAATCCTTACATTTGATGTAGTGCTTTTCATGTCTTCTAGACGTCTTAAAACACTTCAGAGAATATACTCTAAAGTGAATTGACTGTATGTACATGGGCAAAAAGAATCCCAAAGGGTTTGTTATATTGGTAATAATGCTCAAGAGTGAACTGAATTCTCATACGATTTTAGCAAGAAAAGTTCATTTCCTAGGAAAGAGCAAATTAACATTACCAAACTATCGTTGAATCAACCAGACAAGGCTTCATCTCCAGTGGCTTAGGTAATTGTTTGATGGGACTGTCCCGGAGAAGAGGATCGAACTTTAGGTACAGAGACTGTTTTCTTAAAGCAGATGCACGAAACTGAAAAACATTAAATAAAATCTTAGATCCAGACAACATTAGTTTGCAGTCTTACCTAGATTCTCTGAAAGGGAGAGAACACTGAATAACGCAAGTGCAACAGATCATGAACTCACTACAAGTAATAGTCGACAGAACAGCATATTGCACTTCATTGCATTCAAGACACATTGAATTCTCAAATTAGATGTTTTAAAAAATATAAAGCTGTTTGTAAAGCCACATAAAACGAAAGAGTCCTACATAACTGCCATTCAAGCTAAAATGGAAATCATAAATACATTGCAGTACTATGTGGAAACATTATTAAAGTGTTTACTTCATATAAACAAGTCGGCAGCATCAACTTAATTTAGCACAATCCAACATTACGAAAATATGTATCTACATTTATGCATTACAAGTAATTATACTTCTACAAAGTATAATTTATAGTTGGGCCTTGGGACGTCCCCTGATGTGAAAGGTGCTCTACAAATGTAATTTTGTTGTTATAATGTTGACATAAAAGCTGATCCTGAAGCTCAACAACACAATAAACATGCATTAGTTATTAGTACTCACCGAAGAACCACCAAACTGTTCCAGGTAATCAATTTCTATTGGTTGATCAAACATAGGAACTGGAACAAAATAGTACAGAATTATAACTTTCAAAAAAAAAAAAAAATCCACAAAGTGGGATATGTAGTGATTGTACTAGAATGTACATAGAGGATTCAAGGGCATCTGATGCAAAATATAATAATACTTGCATTTGATATAGCGCTCTTCACGTCTTCTAGTCGTCTCAAAGCGCTTCACAGAATATACTTTAAAGTGAATTGACTGTATATTTGCGGGCAAAACGCAGTAGCCATTTTGCACACAGCAGTGTCCCAAAAACAGTTGTGAATTGTGACCACATTATTATTGGGGGTTATTTTTTTGGAGGAGGGATTATTATTAGGCGTGTGGAGAAAGGAAACTTGCCCAAGGTTTCACCCTGCTGGGAATTGAACCCAGGTCTCTTGTTTGTAAGGTAAGTGCTCTAACCACTGAGCTACAGGACTCCACAATAATAATAATCCCTGGATTTAATACAGTCTTCTCATCTGTGGCTCCAACCTCCCAGACTCATTGAACTCCTCCTCTATATCAATTACCTTCAACCACTTCTCACACTCAAATCAGCTGAAATCATTATACCTGTATATGCATTCAGCACCTTTCATCTAGCTTTTCCAATGACCTCTTCACCAATCTCATCAGCTCAACCACTCATGAAATACAACTGATTCAAACCTCCAATACCCATATCATCACCTGTACCAAGCTCTGCACCTCCATCAATCAGTCCCATTTCTTTCCAGCCTCCATGGCCTCCCTATTACAGACAATTTAAAGACCTTACTTTAACATCACTTAATGCTCTAGCATCTCACCATCTCTGAAACCTACCTACACCTACTTTTCTACCCACTCCCTTCACTCAATTGGCTCCAACCCTTTGTTCCACCATCAGCAGCCACACCTTCAGTGACTATACCCAGCTTCAATCCCTTCACCATACCTCCTCTTTGCCAGTCTTCAGGAACGGAAGACCTTCCTCTTCAACTATGCTTTAGATAACATTGCCTGTTTCACCAACTCAGCTTCACCCTCCAACACTACCCCACATAAAAAACTATCAATGAAAGAAGATTTTGTTGGGTGGTCAACTCTGAGCAGAGCCCAAAATGATGACATCTCCATACAATCAATGTTCAAACAAAAAACCCACCAACAACCACAAGTGAAGAATCATATCACCAATGCAACTGACAACAGTATCCAGCCTGGATTTAAAGGGAATTTTAGAAGAGCAAGAATTGTACTATTTCAAATAAGCTTTCATTAAGCTACTTTCCAGTTCTCATTTCTCACTCAACTATCACTCTTTACTGCTTCTACTCATCACAAGCATCAGCTTCCCCCACTTTATAAGGACAACAATGGCAAATACTGGTGCAACAATGCTAGGTTAGTTTAATCATTAATACTGTAGAACTAGCATCAGTTTGTTAGAGCAAAACACCAAGCCAGTGCGCTCATAAAAGTTAATCCGAGTCAGAAAGGACAACAATCTATAGTATGCTTTGTATCTATAGGATTAGACACTGCTGCTCTACATCACAATATACTTGAACGCAATTTGCAAATTATTGTGAGATCTTTCTTTTTTTAAAAAAAGCCTACTTTGATCAGCAGGCTTGAATTCTTCATCTTCCCCAATTGATTGAAGTGCAGCAAATGAGCCTATTCCAAAGTCAATGTTCGGCATACGCACAGCTTCAGTTTCAACTTTTGCTGCTTGTTGGATTTGAACATCAGTAGTTGCACTGTCAAAATTAAATAGCTGTTCCCCCTTATCAGTTGCATCCCTGGTAGATAGGCTGCCATTTGCATCAGATGATAGTACAGAATCCTGTAAAGAACAAATCCAAAGAAATAATGTTTTGAAATAGTTAACAATTTATCAAGTTGCCAGCAGCACATTGGGAGGATGCCCAAGGCCTGAAATTCAAATTATAAAACTCAAACTCGTTCTAAACAGAATGACGAAACCTTCAACCTAATTTTCTGCAAGTTATTTGAAGTACCCATACAAAAAAAAACTTCATTCATAGTTAAGACTTGATTTGTAAAATTTTAAATACAATAATGAAAAAGTAAATGTAGACTAGGTAAAATTTCTCCCCATTCCCTGCTTGAAGTTTATTTTCAGAGCACTAAAATCCACCAAAACACAAATCGCTGGGAACATTCAGCAGGTCAGGCAGCATCTATGAAGAAAGCAAAAATGAGTCAACGTTTCGGGTCCACGATCCTTCGTCAGAACTGGGGCATACCATTTCTCCATGGGTGTTGCCTGACCTGCTAAGTATTCTTAGCAATTTCTTTTTCAGATTTCCAGCATCTGCAGTATTTTGCGTTTTTGTCACTATAATAATAATAATCCTTGCATTTGATATAGCGCTTTCCACATTTTATCAACGTCCCAAAGCGCTTCACAGAATACACTGTAAAGTGAATTGACTGTATATATTTGTGGGCGAATCGCGGCAGCCAATTGCGCACAGCAGTGTCCCACACACAGTCGTGGATTGAAATGACCAATTTTATTATTGTGATTTTTTTGGAGGGATTATTATTAGGCGTATGGAGTAAGGAAACTTGCCCAAGGTTTCGCCCTGACCTGCCTGGATTCGAACACAAGTCTCCCCAGCTTGCAAGACAAGTGCTCTAACCACTGAGCCACAGGAGCTCCACCATAGGTTCTGAACCATCCACCATAATATCCACCATAGGTTCTGAACCATCTCCGGAAGGCGTTTGTCTTCATGAATAGCAAACTGTGCTGAAGCACGACCCGCAAAAGCACACTTCATACTAACGATACAAACTATATCCTCCAATCACCTTTAATGGCCAAATCAAACTGTCCATATTTTACAAGATTAGGAAAATCTAAAAGCAGGATGTCCATACAACAGTAAACATTCAAAGCAGCAGAGATTAAACTTTTTTTGTCGTTCTGAAAGATAAACAGTATGCACAATCCACTTCAAAAAAGTAGAGCTCAGTAAACAGTAATTTCTCCTTGCCTGTGAGGTTAATGCAGGAGCTGCCATCACTTCCATTGTTGGGAGTACTTCACAATTGGTCCTGTCAAGATTAAGATACCTGTTCAGTTAATTGAAACTTCCAAGCTAAAACATCAGGCCTGATGAAGAAGGTGCTAACAGTACCAATTTTTTTTTTTTTAATGATAATTCTTGCATTTGATATAGAACCTTACATGTCAAAGCATAGTGTAAGGTGCAGTGACTCTTTGTAGGTGAACACAGCAGTCAATTCGCACAGCAACACCCCAGAAACAGCCATAAAATAAATGACCAATGTTATTTATGGGGTAAACATGGGGTAAATTTCCACATGTATGCGGACGACACCCAGTTGTACCTTTCTGCCTCATCCCTCAACCCCCAGACGATCGATGTTCTGACAGCATGTCTGTCCGACATCGAGTCCTGGACGAGGGACAACTTTTTGCAATTGAACGTGAGTAAGACCGAGGCCCTCCTGATTGGCTCAAGCCAGCGCCTCCGCACATCGGGCGCTGCCAGCCTCAATATCCAAGGCTGCACTCTCCACCTCACAAAGCCAATCAGGAACCTCGGCATCATGTTCGATCGGAAACTTTCCTTCCTCCCCCACATCCGCGCCTTGACCGGCACCGCTTATTTCCACCTGCGCAACATTGCCAGGCTCCGCGCTGCCGAAACACTCGTGCACGCATACATCACCTCACGGCTGGACTACGGAAATTCTCACCTCGTCGGCCTTCCCAGTTCCTCCATTCACAGGCTGCAGGTCATCCAAAACTCTGCAGCCCGTGTACTATCCCGCACCCGCCTCCGCGACCACATAACCCCCACCCTCGCCCGTCTCCACTGGCTCCCCATCCTCCAGAGGATCGAGTTCAAGATCCTCGTCCTCACCTACAAGGCCTTACACGGCCTTGCGCCGCCCTATTTAACCGATCTACTTTCCCCTACAAGCCCACCCGGACCCTCCGTTCAACAGGACTTGGCCTGCTCCAAGCCCCCCGCCCGAACCGCCCCACCATCGGAGGCCGGGCCTTCAGTTTCTCCGCTCCCACCCTATGGAATGCCATCCCTCAATCCCTCCGTTTCGTTTCTTCCCTTTCCTCTTTCAAGGCCGGTTTGAAGACTTTCCTCTTCGATCGTGCCTTTTGTTCCACCCCGAACTCTTTTACCTCCCCTTCGTGTTTCACCCCTTCCCAAACACTCCCCTCTCAGCTCGGGTCACACGCCTCCTGTGCAGCGCCTTGGAACGTCCTCCCGACGTGAATGGTGCTCTATAAATGTAATTTGTTGTTGTTATTTGGAAGAACATTAGGCAAGACCCTAGGAGAATTTCTTTCTCTTTCCAAACAGTGCTATGGGATTTTTAAAGTCTGCTTAAACTGGCTGATGAACAAAAAAAAACACATTTGAGGGCATCTGTAATGCTAGAGTTTCAAATTTAGATGAAGTTGATCTACTGTACTTACGTTTCCACGGGTTGGTTTGGAGCACAGACAGAAAGCTCTCCAGCATCTTGTTGTTCATTGCAGTGCGGTAACTCCTGTACATTGTCCTTCAGAATAGACACATAATTTCCCACATCTGCAAGTAACTTTGTTTCAGAGTGACCCACTGGAGAGTTAGCAATTTTGGAACCTCCACCAAAAGGATTAAAATTAATATCATCAAAATTGTCCTGTACAACACCGTAACCCATCTTTGGGGATGGAATATTTTCTTCATCAGTTTTCTCATCAAGCATATCAGGTTTCTTTGTTGCTAATGGTTTCTTTTCATTTTTCTTCTGGGCTGCAGCTCGCTTTTTAGGTAAAGATTTGTCCCCAGTTTTTACTCCCAGTCTTTTAGGGGGAGGCTTCTTCTGAACTCTGCTGTGGTCATTAAATTCAAACTCCATCTGTACCTCAGAGGCAGCACTAGTGCCTTCCGCTTTCTCTGTCATGTGAACTGAAGTGTTTGGTGCAGAGCAGGGCGAATTCTGCAGTTTTGACCCTCCAGTTTTGAATGGGTTAATGGAATCAATATCATCAAAATCAAACTTGTATGAGGCTTTGGGGGCAATCGGTGAATTCTGCAAGTTTGTCTCACTTGCACAGGGATCACTATTCTCAAGGAGATCCTCAAAGTTCTTGCGTTCAACATTTTTCTCAGGAACATCTGTCGTGGCAGGCACATCCGCTGTCGCATCTAACCGATGATCATCATTGCTGTCACTAGCAATGGCTTGCTCAGTTTTCTCTGGCAACGCTTGATCTCTTAATTCTGAAACAGGAACAGTGACATCCAGAGAGCCAGGCTCAGGAAATTGCTTCTGAAATCCCAATTTTGTTTCACTGAGTTCTACAGCTGGAGAGTTGAAGATTTTTGAGGTGCCCTGAAATGGGTTCATCATGTCGAGCAGGTCAAAGTCAAACATGTAGGTTCCTGAAGATGAAATCTTCTCTTCATTGCCGAGTACTGGATGACTTGTAGCTGTAATCTGGTTGGCCTCTGATGATTGCAGATCTTTGGGAATGCGCAATATTTAAAAAAATTAGTCAACAATTCATTTCTCACTTCGAAAACTGGAAGTTACTTTGAAGTCTATACCAATTTGCTTCATTTTTGAATAGAACAAGTCATCTGATCACAATCTGAACACATTCTTTACGAAGGAAATGGTAATCAGAATTTTCAGCCTGAGTTTTACTTTAAGAGGTGAAAATTCACATTTTCAACAGCACATAAAACATCCTGACCCACTTAAAACAAGGCAGTGTATGTTTCAAATTATTGCCATAGAGCTGCTAAATCTAGCATCCAATATCTGAAGTTTCAAGATACAGTTGGCTCTCACCAAACGCGAGGGTTACATTCCTGGAAAATAGTGCACTCAGTAAAATCGCGTTCAATAAGCTTAATAAGTAATGGGAAAAAGGAAGTTAGGGGAATCTATCCTCAGGCTATCCAACCTCAAGCCTCCAGGAACAGGTATGTACTGAGGCGAGCTACAGCCAGCTGGCCCACTCGTCACTTTCCCAGCTCTCACTGACTCACTGGAGACAATAAAACAGCACCACAGCTTGGCTAAATTATTTTACCTTTGGTCCTGGAAGTGTTAGGAGACTCTCTCTCTCTCTCTCTTCTGTGTATCATGCAATGCTATCAGGTTGCTCTGAGGCATCATCGGACTTAGATGGGGTCGGTGGTGTCCTCATAAGACTGCATTGCACGCGGGGCCGGCGACCTCCCAAATGCGCATACTGGCAGGGCCAGCCAGCTGAAGAATCATTGAACTTAGTCGGGAGCTACTGGGGTCTTCCCAAATGCGCAATCCACGCCGGGCCAGCCTGCGCGTATACGCAAATCTTACTCGCGTATACGCAAAAAATTGCCACATTTATTTCTTCACGTATAGGCGAATCCATACTCGAGAAAATCGTGTTCGGCAAGGGTTGACTGTATATTTATATATTCTATCTGATGAAGTTATAGTTACATTTGACAAGAACAAAAGTGTAATAGTTATTGGAAATAACCAATTCGCACCACTGAGCTTTTCCGAGGTTAGGTAAACCTTGGTTTATATCATTACCTGCTTTCTGTGGTTGTTCCAATCCAAAACATTCCAGTGCTTCAAAGGCGACTCCAAAATCTTGATTCCTTCAAGCAGATTCATAAAAGGTCAAACATTTAATTTACCACTATTACAATTTCCAAATACAGTAAAAGCCCGTTTATCCAGCACCCTTGGGACCTGGCCAATGCTGGTTAAAGCGCCTGACAGATGTCAATGCATTTTCCCAGATAAATTCCAGTTATTCAAATGTGGACCTTTTTTTTTTTCAATGCCGGTCATACGGAAGTTATGGTTCATCGGGTGCCGGATAAATAGAAAATACCCCAAATGATCATGTGAATATATAACCTCCACATACCCATTATAATGCAGGCTCTGATTTGACAGACCCAAACCACCGTATTATAACAGTCTGTATAGAATAAGAAGGTAGGGCAAACTTTCACCAGGTACCAAGAGAGAAAACAAATTCTAACTTTCCATTCAAGTATCAATTTTTTTGTAGAACACAATTCAACTCCTAAAATGAATGGTACCAATTTAACTTTACTTAAGACAAGCTATCTTTTTCCCTGTGTTGTACAATGAACAGGTTACAAGTCATTCACAGATCAGCATTCAAACCAAGATTTGATAAGAGTGAGAGATTCTATAGTTGCACAATACAATGTTTTCTCCTGTACTAATAGTCTAAGATCCCATGGCCAGCACCAAAAGCTTTAGAAAACCACTGTATGGATACATTTGTATTATACCCACAAGAGCTTGCATTTAGCTCTCCTGTACATAATAGTTGAAATGGGGGAAAATTAAACTTTCTATGCAATATTTTAGCATGGTAAACAATCTGTGGGACATCATTGTGTGTAAATTGGGTACAGAACCTGCCTACAAATAAGGTCATCACTTTACAAAACACCAACATTCTTTCAGATGTTTTGACATTATAAGGTACAAGACCAACTTGTACTCTGCAGTTGAACAGCATACTTAAGACAATGACATCTGACAAACAGTATAATCATTGGTAAATAAACTAAATACAACATTGCACGCCAAGCCCAAATGCCACCAATAAACTTAAGCTTGATTTACCCTCCCCTGTATTATTTTAATTTAAAAAAAACACAGCACCCACAGGTTTTTACAAGTGATGTTCCATTTATCTCACCCTTTTTTCTCTGCGTCATTTCCCATTCCTTTTTGAATAGCTGCAGTATTCTCGAATGCAGCAATTCCTTCCCAGTTGTTGTCTGGATGTGTTCTGAGTACTTTACGTGTTTCAGGATCTCTTACAGGGGTTTGAAACGAAACCTGCAGAAAAAAGTTTTAGGACAAAACATTTCATATAGAGTGTAGTAACGTGTTTGCAATATTCATTAAAACATCACAGGGATACAAAGAAAGACATCACAGGGATACAAAGTTTCAGGACTCAGCTGAATACCTTTCTTTTCAACCATGCCTTCAGTCACCTTTTTCCCCCTGGCTCAGGATCCATTACTGTGAAGCGCTCTGAGATGCCATCCGGCATGGAGGGATCTATATAAATCGAGGTTGTTGTTTAGCTGTTCACCTTCCCCCCCTCCCCCTGTCTGGTGTGGAGGGCACTATATAAATCCAAGTTGTTTTTATTATTCAAAACCTAAAGTGCCAAACGCATTGCTAACCCTAAATAGTTAGTTGCTAAATCGAATAGCTTTAAAATGTAATATTAGTGGATTGACAACTAGATTAAGTAAGCGCCTCCCTCGCAATGGATACCAAGCCTGGAAGAAATACATGTGCAGTTTCTCAGTCAAAAACAAATTACTACGTACATAAACTTGCATAAGTCGAATCAGTTGGCACCATAAAATTCA
The DNA here is from genome assembly GCA_035084275.1 of Hydrolagus colliei. Lineage (NCBI taxonomy): Eukaryota > Metazoa > Chordata > Chondrichthyes > Chimaeriformes > Chimaeridae > Hydrolagus > Hydrolagus colliei. The sequence continues at coordinate 113,346,630 of CM068742.1, read as the reverse complement.
ATAAGATTCATGTAAAGTATGAATTAATACAAGCTTGCATTGCTGTTCCATTGTATACAGCACCCTTCAAGCTGGATGGCATCTCGGAGAACTTAAATCTATAAAAAGTTATGTACGAGTTAGACCTTATGTGACTAACACAACAAATAAATACAAAGTGGAGCAAGTGTTGATTCATCCAAACACAGATTAGATAGTTTTAACATTATAGGATGTAGTATATAGGTAGCTTGGGATATATGTGCATGCAACTATCAGGAAAGTGAGAAGCGAACTAGATGAATTTTGGTCTTTTTCATCTAGCATTTCTTATGTTCTTATTAAGTCCTCATTACTAACTTGTGTTTAATTGTATCTGCATTGTCTGATGCCATGATGACATTTTAAGACCTTGCTTTCGGTGCTTGTTTCAATAGAGTACACTGTAGTAGTGCAGTAGTGTAGTGGGAGGAGGCACTTACTAGTTTGGAAGATGACTTGCATAGGATTAATGGACACAACATAACTATGATTTAGCTGCTTATCTCAACTTATAAAATATGACTGCAAAGAAATATAAGCCTTTTCTGTAGGAACCTGAATGGCACTTGGGGGCAGGTATCCCATTACGGAAATTCTCTCCTAATCGGCCTCCCCAGTTCCTCCATTCACAGGCTGCAGGTCATCCAAAACTCTGCAGCCCGTGTACTATCCCGCACCCGCCTCCGTGACCACATAACCCCCACCCTCGCCCGTCTCCACTGGCTCCCCATCCTCCAGAGGATCGAATTTAAGATCCTCGTCCTCACCTACAAGGCCTTGCACGGCCTTGCCCCATCCTACCTAGCCGATCTACTCTCCCCCTACACGCCCACCCGGACCCTCCGTTCAACAGGACTTGGCCTGCTTCAAGCCCCCCGCCCGAACCGCCCCACCATCGGAGGCCGGGCCTTCAGTTTCTCTGCTCCCACCTTATGGAATGCCATCCCTCAATCCCTCCGTTTCACCTCTTCCCTTTCCTCTTTCAAGGCTGATTTGAAGACTTTCCTCTTCGATCGTGCCTTTTGTTCCACCCCGAACTCTTTTACCCCCCCTTCGTGTTTCACCCCTTCCCAAACACTCCCATCCCAGCTCGGGTCACACGCCTCTTGTTTAGCGCCTTGGGACGTCCTCCCGACATGAAAGGCGCTATATAAATGTAAATTGTTGTTGTTGTATCATTCATGCTATTATACAATTTATACAGACAACTTGTTCTGTTTTATTGTATAAAATTCCCAAAGCCATCAAAAGAATATACCACAGAATACTGGCCCATCCAACATGAACTGCAAGATTAAAGACACATTTAGAGACTACAACTGCAAACAAGGCAAAGTGTACCTTTGATAATTTTATTGCATTCTTCGGAGGCAAGTTTTCTTTGTGTGACGTTCGAAGGATTGACTGTCTACCTGTAGGCTCCAACACCATAAATGGATCACATTGTTCATCTCCTGTGCCATTATAATCGAAGATACTGTTTTCAATCAAATGTAGACTCATTCTAGCAATGGAAAAACATTTCAGCTTTTAAAATACAAATATAACACACACATTAAAGTGTTCCTCACAAGCCACCCAGACATAGAAATTCCTGTGCCTGGTATTATCCTGGAGGAAAGGCACCATCCCTACTAATTGTGGAAAGTATTAAGCCCAAATTAGCCAAGAGCTGAGGCTTGAAAACCCCAGAGCGTGCATTGGACTAGTGCTGGAATTCAACCAGCTGAGACCACATAGCTTGCCATTGAAAGTGCTGGCTGGTGAAGCTTCTTGCTGCTGCTCAAGCTCAGACCACCCTAGGGCTTTAGTTTAAAGCGTGAATATGTTGAGTGGGAAAAATCCTGCCCTGAATTGTCAGCACCGTCACCCAAATCAGAAAGTTGTGAGTTCTAGCCCCAATTCAGTACTTTGAAATAATAGTCGAGGCTGACATTCAAAATCATTGCTAGGGATGCATTATATATAAATTAAAAAAACTTGCACTTGATATAACACAACTTCGAGACTTCCCAAAGTGCTTCACAAAATGTACTGTAAAGTGAATTGATGTATATTTTGTGGACAAAATGTGGCAACCAATTGCGCATGGTAGCATCCCATAAACTTGTGGTTTGAAGTGATCTATTTATTATTATTAGAAGGAATTATAAACACCCAGGAAAGCGATCTGCTAATCAACTAAAAAGCTGCTTTTTAAATACTTTTTAGTTACCGCTAGGTAAACAAAGGGGTGTGGAATAAGGAAATGTGTCCAACATTTCACTCTGTTGGGAATCAAACTCAGATCTCTCATTTGCAAGGTGAATGCGCTCCATATTGTTAGGGGGATGCTTGGCAATTGCTGTTGCATTTCACCCATAAAAGAGTCAATTCACACTGCAATATACTGTATTCCGTGACGCACATTTAGAGATATCTCAAGAACACAATAGGGACACATCTGTCCAGTGACTTTCACATCAGGATGATTGCCAGACTTCACTGGCTCCCTATCCCAGAGAGGATCGACTTCAAGATCCTCACCCTTGTTTTCAAATCCCTCCACTCCTCTGCACCCCCCTATCTCTCTGATCTCCTCTCCCCACAACCCAGCACCCGCTGCCTTCGTTCCTCTGGGTCTGGCCTCCTCCATGTCCCCCAAGTCCTCCGCTCCACCCTCGGCGGCCATGCCTTTAGCCACTACGCCCCGAGGCTCTGGAACTCCCTTCCTCACTCGCTTCGCCTCACCCCCTCTCTTCCCAGTTTCAGGTCACAGCTGAAGACCTTTCTCTTTGACCGAGCTTTTGGTCACTTTCCTGCCCCTGCCTCGGTCCCGGGATCCGCTACTGTGAAGCGCTCTGAGACGCCTTCTGGTGTGGAGGGCGCTATATAAATCGAAGTTGTTGTTGAAGTCCCAAGGCACTGGACAAACAGCATCTTGGACCTGAGCTGGGGGTCAGAATTGGGGTGGATGAAGGGCAGGAGGCTGAGGAGGACCTTGAAGAAGGCAAGGGATGGGGCGAGGCGGCAGCACTGTGGACTGGAGTTCCAGAGGTTGGGGACAGAGTAGCTGGAGGGCCACCACCCAATGGTGGGGTGGGTGAGGCGGGGGACGTGAAGCGGGTCAGAGCCCGCCACGTGGCGAGATTGGTAGGGGGCTAGGAGGTCACCAATGTAGGGGGGGTAACAAGGCCATTTCGGGCTTTGAAGGTGAGGATCAGGATCTTGAACTGTATCTTGCGTGTGATGAGAAGCTAGAGGAATCGGGCTAGGCTGGGGGTGATACGGAGCCTAGTGGCGGGATGGAGTTCCGAAGGATAGGGGCAAAGTGGCTGAAGGATATCCCGCCAGTGGTGGGACAGGTGCATCGAGGGACATGGAGCAGGCCCGAGCCTGCTGAGCGGAGGGAGCGGACAAGTTGGCGGGGGTTAGGAGGTCACAGAGGTAGAGTGGATAAAGGCCATGGAGGGCTTTGAAGGCGAGGACCAGGATCTTGAATTGAATCCTCTGGGTGAAAGGGAGCCAATGGAGTCACGGAGCAGTAGAGGATCTGGACACAGGCGGCAGAGTTCTGGAATATCTGCAGCCTCTGGAGGGTGGAATTGTGAAGGCCGACAAGCAGGGGGGGGTTGGCGGAGTCGAGCCTGGGTGAGAAGGTATGAATGAGAGCTTCAGCAGCCTGAGGGCTGAGGCAGTGGTGGAGTCATGCAATGTTGCGGAGGTGAGGGAAGGCAGAACGGGTCATGGCACAGATGTGGAGTAGAAAGTATAGTTGAGGGTCAAACAAGACGCCATGGTTCCAGACTGGCTCAATGAGATAGAGTAGGCATCCATGGATACAACAACATTACATTGAGTGATTCTGTCAATTATATACAATATATACACAGACACTATATATATATGTATAGAATACATCGTGTCTTCATTACGAGGGAAAGAGGAAGAAAAAGGATGCATGGAGCAGTGAATCCCCCACACCAGGTCTGGTGGCGATCTCTTACCTGACGGCGCTGCTCTCTCTCCCCCTCTCTCCGGCCGGGATGCCTGACCTGGCTGCTCTCTCTCCCCCTCTCTCCGGCCGGGATTCCTGGCCTGGCCTAGCTGCTCTCTCTCCCTCTGGGCGGGATGCCTCTCTCTGGCTGCCCTGATCCTGAGAGAATTTGAATCTTCACCAATTCAAAAACTTTAACCGTCTTTGGCGGGACCAATCGGAGCCAACCGCTCCTTAAATTCGTCGATATGAATTGACCAATCACTGCGAAGCATCTGCGCAGGCGCCGCGTGGACGTTTCAAGGTCCCGGACGGCACTGCGCAGGCGCCGCTCCAGCAGTTTTTCAATTGTTGTAACAGCAGTAACAGATGACGTTTGTTTGTACATCGCCTTTCACATCAGGAGGGTGGCCCAAGCTGCAGTTTCATCAGCTTTAATTCCTTAGGCTACATAATAGTGCTTGCATTTGGTTTGCTTCTTTTGTTCTTCCGGACAGATTAATGCAACGTGTTGTTGTCCAATTTCCCAGATCAAGGACTGCATTAAATACTGTTGAAATTTATTATTGATGACCATTTTAAAAAAGTTTGCATCAACTGGGTGTCTGGCACAGGCAGAAAACCATGCTTAAGTGCGTTGGCGATGGAAACTTTTCATCATTAAGGGAGGGATAGTGGGGGGAATGTGGAGTGAAGTAAGTGCCCTACCAACCTGCCCGCCCCCTTTGCTCAGCAGGCTCTGGCCTGCTCCATGTCCACCATTGGTGGGCGAGCGAGCCTTTAGCCACTCTGCCTCCAACCTCTGGAACTCCATCCCACAGTCCCTCCACCCTCGCCTCCCCAGGCCTCCTTCAAGTCCCGCCTCAAGACCTTCCTCTTTGGCGGTCCCTAATCCCCAATTCCCTCCCCAACGCTCTTTCCCCAACTTGCGTCTGAAACAATGACTGTCCAGCGCCTTGGGACGTCTTGACGTGAAAAGCACTATACAAGTGTAATTTTGTTGTTGTTGATGGGAAATTAGCGCATGACTTATTTCAACAACTCCCAGGATCATGCGAGCTAAGACCATGGAGTGATCGCTGATCAAATAATAATTGCATTTGATACAGCATCTTATGTCATTTAGATGTCTCAAAGCACTTAACAGGGTATCCTGTAAAGTGTATTGACTTGCATTTTGTGGTTGAATGATCCACAGCCATGGAGTGAGTGACTAATTTTATTTGAGAGAGTGCTGGCCAGGACATTGATGCTAAATGCAAGTCGTAGCACCCTACCACTGTGCAGTGCTTCTTGGCTTCTTCCCCTCCACTAACTCTTCCTCCTCTCCCTCCTATCCCTCCCCTCCACCCCACCCCCCCCCAGCCCCCCCCCAGCCCCCCCCCAGCCCCCCCCCCCCCCCCCCCCACACCTCGGTCCCGACATGACTGTTCAGCAGTCATGTCATGTTCAAGTGCAATTTTGTTGTTGTGAATGGCACTGTATAAATGCAAGTTGTTATACAGGTGTTTCTTGCTCAATGTCGTAGTTTGGTTCTTGAAAAGTGCGAATGAGCGAAATGACGTTAAGTGAATACATTTTCCCCATAAGGATTTTCCCATTTTCCCCATAATAAACTGGAGTTAGGTTCTTTAGGACATTTTTCATCAAAATTTTCTTTAAAAAAACATTATACTCGCTCTCTGACTGCCTGCCTGGCTCACTCACTCACTCCCTGACTGCCTGCCTGGATTATTCACTCACTCACTCACTACCTGACTGCCTGCTGGTCTCACTCACTCCCAGCCTGCCTGTCACTCTCTCGACGGGCAGAGCGTAGCACTGTTGTGCCCCTTTTCCACCCGCTGGCGAACAACGTAACAGCGAACGTCGCAACGTTAAATGAATACATATTCCCAATGTATCAGCAACGTAATAACGAAAGAACGTTAACCGAGGCAACTTTAAGTGGGGTCTATCTATTGCTCAATTATGTTTGAAGTGAGGAGTGAAAAGAATCCCTGACATCTACCCAATTTGCACGTTATAGGGACTGCAGCAAAAGCCTCCAGTGACTAGGGTTACCAGAAATCAAAATACATTTGTAGCCAAAGTCAATCAAACACTTGGCCAAACGTTGCTCAATGTGTTATGTGCCTGAAAGGCGCTATACAAATGTAATTTTGCTGTTGTTGTTTGTAGCCTCCTATATGGGTTTAATGAACAACAACAACAAAATGACATTTATAGAGCGCCTTTCACATCGGGAGGACGTCCCGGAGCGCTGGACAATCAGGTCGGAAGCCGACCTGAGAGGCTCTATTCAAATGTAACAAAAACAAAAGTTGCTGGGGAACATCCATGGATGCTGCCTGACCTGCTGAGTTTCCCCGGCAACTTGTGTTTGTGTTTCAGATTCCCAGCATCTGTAGTATCGTGTGTTTGTCTGGACACATGTAATTTTGTTGCTGTTGCTTTATTTATGTCAGAAAAGGTCTTCGAAAGGAAAAATAAACTAGTTTTGCTGGTTTACATTTTAGAACCTCTCCGCAGGTACAGACAGCAGCCGGGTTGGGCCTGAACCCCCCCCCCCACACACACACACAAACGTGGCGGCGCTGCTGATTGGCTGCTGGGTGCGCTGAGGGCGAAGCGCGGTGACCAAAACCCGCCCCACTTGGGCTTGAAGCCGCCCAAACTAGCCGCGGGGCGGGCGGGCGGGGGGACGGGCTGTGCGCATGTGCAGAGGCCGGATATCCGAGGTTGCCAGGTGACCGAGGCCCAGGATGGATAACCCCGAGGCCGTCTTCAGCCTCTTCTACGCCGTCTTTTCCTTCTGCTTCGTCTTCACTCCCACCGAGTTCCGCTCGGCCGGGGTCACGGTGCAGGACCTGCTCTCCGACCTGCTGGGCAGCGAGGACCTGGGCTTCATCCACTACCACATCCGCAGGACCACGGCCACCGTGGCCGTCCACTCGCTGCTGCCGCTGGGTGAGGCCTCTGACCCCCTCCCCGGGGGCGGCGGGGAAACTAGCGGTTGGCGATCGGGAGGGAGGCGATCGGGGGGAACCTGGTACCGGGGAGCAGGTTATACAGGAAGCCTGGCATTGCCGGCTCTCGCTCTCTCTCTCTCTCTCTCTGAAGCAGTCACCACGAGTGTCTGCCTGACTGCTGCCGTGCGGCTACAGTGCAGCAGTCAGGCACACAGTCACTGCTGGGGAGTCTTTCAAGAAGTCATTACTGAGCAACACTTCACACTCCCCAGTCAGTCAGTCAGTGCTGGCAACACTCCCCAGCAACACTCCCCAGTCAGTCAGACCTGAGCAACACCCCCCAGCAACACTCCCCAGTCAGTCAGTGCTGGCAACACTCCCCAGCAACACTCCCCAGTCAGTCAGACCTGAGCAACACTCCCCAGCAACACTCCCCAGTCAGTCAGTGCTGGCAACACTCGACAGCAACACTCGTCAGTCAGTCAGTGCTGGCAACACGCCCCAGCAACACTCCCCAGTCAGTCAGTGCTGAGCAACACTCCCCAGCAACACTCCCCAGTCAGTCAGTGCTGAGCAACACTCCCCAGCAACACTCCCAGTCAGTCAGTCAGTGCTGGCAACACTCCCCAGTCAGTCAGTGCTGAGCAACACTCCCCAGCAACACTCCCCAGTCAGTCAGTGCTGGCAACACTCCCCAGCAACACTCCCCAGTCAGTCAGTCAGTGCTGGCAACACTCCCCAGTCAGTCAGTGCTGAGCAACACTCCCCAGCAACACTCCCCAGTCAGTCAGTTTTGACCAACACTCCCCAGCAACACTCCCCAGTCAGTCTGTGCTGAGCAACACTCCCCAGTAACACTCCCCAGTCAGTCAGTGCTGAGCAACAGTCCCCAGCAACACTCCCCAGTCAGTCAGTCAGTGCTGGCAACACTCCCCAGTCAGTCAGTGCTGAGCAACACTCCCCAGCAACACTCCCCAGTCAGTCAGTCAGTCAGTGCTGGCAACACTCCCCAGTCAGTCAGTGCTGAGCAATACTATGCAGTCAGTTGTGCTGTGCACTGAGTAGCATTCTCTGTCAATCAGTACTGACGCTCCAGAAAACAGCCAGAGTTGTAATGAGCAACACTCTTACAGGCAGTGGGTAATAATATAATAATAATAATAATCCTTGCATTTGATATAGCGCTTTTCACATCTTATCGACATCTCAAAGTACTGAGTAATACTCACCGACAGGCAGTCAGTAGTAATAATAATAATCCTTGCATTTGATACAGTGCTTTTCACATCTTCTGGACTTCTCAAAGCGTTTTATAGAATATACTGTAGAGTGAATTGACTGTATTTATGTGGGTGAAACGAGACAGTCAATTGTGCCCAGCAGTATCCCACAAACAGTCTTGGATTGAAATGACCAATTTTTTTTTGAGGGATTATAACCAAGCGTGTGGTGTAAGGAAACTTGCCCAATGTTTTGCCCTGCTGGGAATTGAACCCAGGTCTCTTGCTTGTAAGGCGAGTTCTCTAATCACTGAGCAACGTTCTTCAGATAACTTGCTAGTATTTTTGTCATAGAATCAGATGGAGTGCTGCATTCTCAGATGTGCTGCCCTTTCAAAAAGACATGAATCTGAAGTTCCTTTTGACTGTTCAATGGTTGTTTCAAAAGGAGAAATAAGTTTCCCTGGTGTTTTGACCGAACATCCTGATGATCATTTACCTTATGGATGTTTGTGGCTGCTTGCAGATTGGGTGCTGCTGTTAGTTAAAAATCCTATACATATATTTTAATCCCTGTTCAATATATTCAGATCTCTTAAGAATGTGTTTCCTGCTGAACCATAATGCAACCATGCTCAGCCTCCTATTTTGAATACAGTACACTAAATTGGAATAATAAAGGATAGCCTGCGGCCTATCCTGTCACTAGGCTCCTATCTCCATCCTCGCCTGCTTCCAGTTACCCAGTAGATTGATCTTCAAATCCTGTTATGATTTTGCTCCATTCTACTGCCTCCAATGCTATTCTTTAATGTGTTTCTTCTTCCCATATTTTCCTTAGTCTGCTTTGCATAGAACATTATGGCACAGGACATTCATTCCAGCTGATCAGTGCTGGTGTTTATATTCTACTTGAGCCTCCATCCCCTCTGCCATTCTCTACTGTTGATTCTTCCTCATGTATGCACCAAATTTCCTTAAAATACATTGATGTTTTCTGTTTTACCACAGCTTCCACTAAGATGTTTCACATTCTCACCAACCTCTGCTTAAATAGTTTTTTCTTAGGCTCTTGCATAGATCTGCTATTGTCCCTTCAATTTGGACTTGGCAACAAATGAAAACAGCCTATTAATCTTATTGATGTTTTAATAATTTTAACTCCTCTTGTCAGGCCATCTCTCAACAATCATTTCCAGAAGAAAATGCATTCCAACCTGCTAGGGTCCGGCGATATATCGGTTATATCCGATATAATTTTCATATCGATATGCCGATATAGGAATTTAAAATATATCGATATATCGAAAAATCCGATATGTTAAAAAAAATCGATGTATCGCAAATATCGGTATATCGTGTCCGGCGATATATCGATATATCAGTATAATGCAGACTTTTTCAACTTACCTTGTCGATATCCAAATGCGCTCGCACACCAGGATGCATGCGCATGCGCAGGACAAAAAAACCCCGCAATATAGATATATCGGTATATATCGATATTGGTTTCTTTCGATATATCGTCGATATCGACATTTCGGTATACATCGATATGGGCAAACCGATAAATCGATATCGGAAAATTTAAATGTCGATGGACCCTACAACCTGCTTTCTGTACCATAGCCGCCAAGCCTTTAGCTACCGTGTCTCCACTCTGGAGCTCTGGAATAAAATCCCATCATCTTGTATTTTTTTTCATCCTGTCTTTAAACCTCTTATAAACTTTTTGACAACATTCTCAAATTCTGTTTTCTACCCACCTTTCTTTTCTGAGTCTGGTCTCCCGTTTTACATAGAGCGCTGATATCCATAATCTTTGTGAAATCCTGTAGCTGAGTGGTTATAGTCTCGCAAACGAGAGGACATGGGTTTGATTCCCGGGCAATGCGAAATGTTGGGCAAGTTTCCTCACTTCTGTTTACTCCAAGCACTCTGGGCCGCTACCCTGCATGAGGGGCTAAATAAATGCAAGCTGTTGTTGTTCACCTAGCAGTAAGTAGGAACCAGGTTGTTAATCGCTGTTCCGGGGTAATGTTTCTTTCAAAACATTTTTAAGAAACGAATAAGTTTGTCACTTAATCCACGTCTGTAGAACAATTGACTGCCACGTTTTGCTTACATATACAGTCAATTCTTGAGACAAAAATGTGATAAGGCACTATATCAAATACAAGGATTACTATTATTATTATTATTATCTTTGTAAAATGCTTTGAGACATTTGTCTTATGTGAAGGATGGCATATTGTGCAAAGTATTGGCATTGTTGGATTTCAAAGTCAAATAACTGAATAAAGCTTAGGACCTACCTTCTTTTTGCCTCCAAAAAATAATGAATTGGCAAAGTTCAGCAATAGAAATTCTGTGTGCTTTTACTGGGGCATTCTATATTGTAATTAGATTATTTATTTGTTTCAGGGTACTATGCGGGAATGTGTATTGCATCTTCCGGCGAGAAACATTTTTACTTTCTGCTCAGCGAAGGCTGGATCATTTACTTGGTGATTGCTGTGCTCATCCCTACATCTGTTAGCCTTGTGGCACTGTACTGGTCCTTAAATAAGTGGGGCAACCATCCTATAGCCAGAAGCCTTGCATACCATGCCCTTCCACAGTCAGGTTGGAGAGCTGTGGCATCATCTGTTAACACTGAGTTTCGAAGGATTGATAAATTTGCGTCTGGTGCACTGGGAGCGAGAGTTATTGTCACTGATACCTGGGTGATGAAGGTAACTACATACTGTGTTAACATAGCACAGCAACAGGATATTCACCTCACTCTAACAGAATCTAGGCAGCATGAGTTGTGTCCTGATGTGAACGCACCTGTTCAATTCCTCACTATCAGAGTGTCCAGCATCAATCCTAATGTCAAACCTTTCGACATCAGGTAAATAATGGGTGTAATTAAGACTTTGATGCAACGTTGATTTCTGTAAATGTCTGGTAGTAGAAATGTGCGCTATGTGGGCCTGATTTTTTCTGTACACAAGCATCTCCCAACTTCCTTACCTAGATAATCCCCACTAAGCTTGTCACCTGCCTGCCATACTTCCCATAATAAGATACACTAGCCTATCAACCCCATCCTCTCCCACCTCCACTGGCTTCCCATCTCTCAAGAGGATTGAGTTCAAGATGCTCGTCCTCAATTTTTAATCCTTTCACTGTCTTGCCCGGACCACACGCCCTGTCCCTCTGCTCGATATAGCTGCTTCACATCCCCCGCCCTGCCTGCACCACCATTGGGCTTTCTGCACTCAATCTCTAGAATTCCATCTCAGAGTCCCTTTGCTTGCCCCTTCTGTTACTTCTTTCAAGTCCATCTCAAGACTTTCCACTTTGATTATCTCCCTCTACCCTCTCCCCCCACATACTTGCACACACCTTGGTCCCCAATCCTTCTGAATCCAACCCTCAGCTCGGGTGTCCAGTGCCTCAACTATCCAGTGCCTTTGAACATCTTCCTGATATGAAACTCATTATGTAAATGAAGTTTGTTGTTACTGTTGTTGCCTGTATCCCTCACTTCTAATTCTGGTCTATTGACTGTTTCTCACTCTTTCCATCCCACTGTTCGTGACCAGATCTTCATCTTCTATGCCATGCTTCATGGAACTCTTTCCCCCAAACCTTCTTATCTCGCTTCCTTTCTCCATATCTCAAAATCCTTCAAAAAACATATCTTGTGACTGTTCTTTTGGTCAGTTTTCAAAATTCATCCTTCTCCCTGCTTTGTGATGGATTACCTTTGAAGCAGTCATCCTTTGTATGGGACATTATTATTGTTGCTAGTAGGGATTGAGTCAGTTCACTACCGGATGTCCCCTGCACACTGTCGCCTTGCTAGTTAGGTTTGTGTCTGATATCTACTGGATGTCCCCACCTCCCAATCCTGTGTCAATTCATGAAGTAGCTACAATTTTTTGTATACACACTGGCATTCTTTAAAAATATTGACCAAACAACAGGAAATAATCAGACTCCTATCACTAATGAGATAAGACTCTAGTTACACTGTGTGAATTTTTTTAATGGAGATAAAATAATCGTTGCATTTGATACAGCTGAAACATCTGATAATGTTGAAACATCTAAAAATGTCCAATTTATTTGAAGATTATTGATCAGGACGCTGGGAGAAACTCCTTTCTCTTTTCAAATAGTGTCATGCGATCTTTAAACACCAGATCATCGAACATACAAGTCAATTTTCTGACCCAGGAGCAATTGTGCTATCAACTGAGTTAAGCTGACTTTTATGCTCACCCAGGTATTTGAAACATACAGAAACCCATCCACCTGCTTAAGAGTATGAAAATCAGGCCACATATGTATGCTATTCTACACAGAAATTTTTTGGAGAATGGAATGTGCACGTTTCCTGGAGGGACACACTCTACTTTCTTAATTCTTCATGTTCATTCATCTTCGTCCTTATCTCTCCTTACCCTTCCTCCTCCTCCCCACCCCAGTTCAAGAGCCCAGCCAGCTGTTTAAAGCATTTTGCGATGTCCTCTCAAAGTGAAAAACACTATACGGTACAACGGTCACAAATTTACAGCTGAGTTTTAATACAAAATACATTCACTGCACTTTACAGTAAATCCTACAGTACTTACAGTATTTGAGGATTTCAGAGCATGTGTTGGGAGTACTGCTGGAATTTAACCAGCTAAAACCACCTCGTTTATCATTGAGATCACTGTCTGAGTTAGTGCTATAAATTAGTTCTTGAAGAGAAGCAGAGGAAAATCAGCTTTCAAATTAAGATTGAATTTGATCATTTTTCAGGTTTAATAAATTTTGTTGTGCGGTTTTATCTGTTTAGACTTCAAAAGTATCCTAACTCACACTCTGGGGTCCCCAAGCCTTGGCTCTTTCCAAGCTGTGCATAATCCTTCTTGGAATTAGGTAAACAGGATACATCCCTCAGGGAGAGAATGCACATTCCATGCAAAACAATCCATCTCTGGGATTTCCATTTGTAAATGGGATACATGGAAATCTCAGTTTGGTTTGAATACCTGCAAAGAGAATAAGGTATCAACCAATCAAAAAACAATAAATAGATTTTTATTGTCCTTTGTTTTAAAAAATATATGTTTCTGGGTTACATTTATATCATCTCTGCACATTTAGTTTGAAGTTAAACAATGCATAAGTTGGTTATATCCTCCCATTTTCTCGCGTATTTCTGCAACCTTCAGCTATACCAATTCAGCTGTTCCCATTGCTTGGTCAACACTGGCCTTATCCGCATCTCCTGCTCTACCATTCCAATATTGGTAGGTGAGCTATCAGTAATTTTTTGCCAGATCTTGAACTCCAGTCCTCATCTCAAAACATATCCCTTTAACTGGGCTTTTGGTCATTTTCCAGTCCTCACCCCACCCCCACGCCCCAGCTTCCACTCTCAGTTCTGATGCTCAACCAGTATTTTGAGCACTTTGGGATGTCCTTCTGAAGTGAAAGGCACAAAATGAATGTGTTGTATTGACTTGTTGGGAGTGGGTGGGAAGTGGGGTGAGGATTTTAATCTGTTGTTTGTATCCATAATATCTATGTTTATCCACAGGCTGAATTCAACAGAGTACGGAGAACTACGTGAGAAACTCCACACGCCAGTTCGGAATGCCCATAATGTGGTGATCCACCAGTCTCTGAGCGATCTGTTTCTTGACACGTTCAAGGTCCAGGTGGAGCTGAACCAGCCTTATTCCCTCTCTGGTAACCAGGTATATGTCATCTGATTGAAAATACAAGCAATGTAATGCACTCCATATGTCTCTGTTTATCTAGAACCCGTTTGTTAGTTGATAGGCGGATTACTTTCTGGGGGTAATAACCCCCCCCCCCCCCCCCCCCACCGAAAAGAAATAGATTTGTAACTTTCTGGGACACTGCTGTGCTGTGTTTCACCCACAGATATACAGACAATATACTCTGTGAAGCGCTTTGAGATATCTCAACAACGTGATAATAATAATAATCCTTACTTTTTATATAGCGCTTTTCACATCTTATTGACGTCTCAAAGCGCTTCACAAAATATACTGTAAAGAGAATTTGACTGTAAATATGTGGGTGAAACACGGCTATATTATTATGATTATTATCAGAATAGATACAGAGCGGATGGAGGTCAGGTGTTTCCAGAAGCGATCAAAAATAAAGCTGGTTAAATTTTGAGTGAAAGGATGCATTTATAGTAAGAAATAGTACATGATTTTTCTAACAGATACATTTGCTTCTGGAACAGGAACTGGAGGCTTGCATTGGCTGCATGCAAAATGCTGCTAACATCAAGCTGGTCAAAATCTGCCAGGAGCCGAACAGGGGTGAGTGCCAGCAGTGTTACTGCCGCCCCATGTGGTGCCTGACCTGCCTAGGAAAGTGGTTTGCCAGCCGACAGGACCAGCAACACCCAGAAACCTGGCTTTCAAATCGTGTGCCCTGTCCCACCTGCCGGTCCAAGTTCTGTATTCTAGATATTTGTATTGTGCGCTGAACGCCCGAGGGGATAATGGTACTTTCTCTGTACAAAAGAAATGTCTTCATTCGGTAAGACTGTTTTGACTGTCCCCTCATCTACCTTATGGATGGCTTCAGTTGATCGGTTTCTGTTTCTGGTGATTGGGCTGATTTTGCGCCACTTCAAACATCCCTCATTTTCCTGTTCTTTCTCTTTAATTGCTCCCCTTTGACATTTGTGATATTCTTCACCACGGTTTATTTTGAAAGGAGAAATTGGCAAGTGGGAGGGATTCTTCGAAAAAAAGTGCCATTGCTATTCTCCCCCCCCTTCTTCCCCCCCATCAATTGCAAAATGTAGGCCTGTGTTACCAAAAGCAAATCATTAGGTGGACTCAAGGGCTCAATCCTCCAAATTGCTGCAGCACTTGCATTACTAAACCACAGATTTTTGATCAGCACTACAGCCAAACCACCAGTTACAAGTGACCATTTTTTGTTAATAAAATCTGACTGATGTATTTTTTTTCTCATTTCTGTAAGAAACCGAGATGCAATTTGTTAATCTGATGTGTTGAATCAGTAAAGTGTGGCACAGATATTCTGCATCCACTTCATTTCCTGTAAGATTAAGTTCTGCACACACATGTTGGAGGTGATGAGATTTGCTTTTGAAGGTGCAAGTCAGATTCTAACAAGTTTACGTTGCAACAAGTTTACATTCTCTAATACATGAGATGGAACCAATGGTCTTAAATCTTAAAAAACAAGCTGGAGAAAACTAGTGTCATTGTAACATCTTTCAACAGAGAACTTTCAAAATAAATAAAAGGAGTAACATTAAGAGAATAGGAAACACATGCTCAGTGAAAGTGATAGGCATATGGAGCAGAGTTCCAGTGCAGGTGGTAGACCAAGAAGCATCAATAAGTTTGGATATATTCATGTCCACAGATTCAGAGATATTAGATTTAAAAAATAGATATGTCAACAGAACCTTTTGTGAAAACAGATGAGTAGATTAGATATCTGAAACTGTTACTCAATACTAATTTAGAAGCCAGTTTGTGTTATATAGGTGATTAAAAATTATTACAGAAAATTGTTGTCTGACCATTTTGGACTTCTTAAAATGCATTTGGTTGAAAGTTTGGATATGGAAAAGAGTCTGGTTTGCATGGAATGATAATTTAATGATGTACTCAGTATCTCCTTCAGTGAAAGATGTGCCCCAGTATAGTTTAACAGCATGCAGAGCTGTGCAATGTTTATTTGCATACGATTCCCAACAAACTGTTTGATTATCTCCACCCTTCTGTCAGTATTACCAATCGTGCCTCTGTGAATTGTTTTAAAATGCAGTGTTTTAGGGGAAAAAAATGAACACTATCATCAATTTTCCATATAAACCAGTAGCACAAGAACCAGTAGTCCAAACTGGGAGATTGCTGGCTTGAGCATTTGGAGAAATTTTCTTTTTGAATAATGGTATTCAGTGGTAAATAAATAGCCGCTTATCCACTAGTCACTAAAATGTGGTGCTAATATCGGATTTTTATTGAAAGCTGTCGCAGGAAGCAATCCTGACCAAAACCTCCATGTAAACTCTAATGTGTCTTTTTTGTAACAGGTTCACTGTAGCATTTGCTATTGTGTCCTTGTATAATAACAGGACGGGATTTAATCCATCTTTATGATTGCGATCACCTTATTCCAATAAGGAATTTCTAACAACAACAACAAAATTACACTTGTATAACGCCTTTCATGTCAGGAGGATGTCACAAGGCACTGGACAGTCATTGTTTCAGATCCGAGCTGTCGTTAGGCCACAGGAAGTGGAAACTAAATAACTATTTAATTGCCTCTTGAATTCTTTGACTCCATTCTCCAAATTCATCAATCTCTTGAAAATAAATGAACTCTGAACTTCCCTCTTCTGAGTTGGCGTCCTCTTTTCCTTCAAACTTCAGCCTATTCTGAAGTTGAAATCAAACCAAAGTTCTGTTTGCCTGCTCAAGTGGATAAGTGGCTACGTATTTAATTTCTACTGCGCAATTCAAAGCAAAAAGAGAGTTTCTCCAAGTTCCTAAACCAGCAATCTCCTATCTTAAATGGTCACGTGGAACATAGAGCTAAGTACACCAAGCTTTGGAGAAACTATCCTAAATTTCAGTTTATTTCGCAGCCTAAACTAAGATCAGTGGCATATAGTTGGTGTATTTGCTCCTGGCGTCATGTCCTTGCTGAGGACAACAATATGAGTGCACAAAATGCCTGATTTGAAATCTACAACAAAAACCTTAACTGTGACAACAACAACAAAATGTATAGAGCCTTTTGTGTCAAGAGGACGTCCCAAGGCGCTGGTAACACAAGTATTGGCAGGTGTGCAAGCCTTTCTTGAGTGAAATTGGACAACATTGCAGGAAGTGCAGGTTAAAAGATTAGCATGTCCTTGAATACAAATGAAAGATTGCACCACAAGCATTGCTGAATGATTTATTTTGTATCTCTGTGTTACAATAAATATATTTTATCATGATAAAAATAACTCGTAGTTTATTTGCAACTACAACAGACCACTAACACGTACAAGACAAAAACAGCATACAACGGTTACATAGGACCATAGGAATTTGCAGGACAAGAAAAAATCTATTTGTTTGCCAAATAAATGTATGTTCAGAGTCTTATGGTATTGTGGTTGGAGCACTCACCTCACAAGTGAGAAGAACCAATTCCCAGGTGGGGCGAAACTTTAGACAAGTTTCCTTACTCCATACGCTTCTGTTTACCTAGCACTTACCTAGTAAGTAGAAACCAGGTTGTTGAGTGACCAAATGTGTTTTTTTAATTTAGGGATTATTATTTTAGGGATTTCCCAACAAAATAGTCAATTCACCTTACAATACTGTATATTCTGTGAAGCGCTTTGAGGTGTTTCAATGATGTGATAACGGGTTATATCAAATGCAAGGACAAGTAGGGATTATTACCCCTGGAACAAGATCCACTTGACTAACCACCAGGTTCCTACTTACTGCTAGATAAACAGTGGCTTGAGGAGTAATTAAACTTGGCTAACGTTTTGCCCTGGTACCTAAACTCAGGTCCGCTCACTTGCGAAACGAGTGCCCTAACCACTAAGGTACACGTCTTCAAATTTAATTATCTCATGTGGTATAAAATCTGGCTTTATAGCAATGATAATACTTGTCCTTCCATTTGATACAGCACCTTTCACATTATTGAAACACCTCAAAGCACTTCACAGAATATATTGTAAAGTGAATTGACTATATTTTGTGGGGAAAGCGCGGCAGCCAATTGTGCACTGCATTCATAATGGACCCGTAGCTTTGGGTCCATGCTAAGCATGGACCCAAAGCTACGGCTGAAAATCATTTCATGGAAAGCTTGCAGCATCATAGAGGAAACGTGAAGCTGGACTACATTCTCATGCGGTGAAGACTTCATCTAAAATTATAAGAATTTATCTAACAAATCATGGTTCTAAAAGGTCAGTGGGAAGCAAAAAAATTATATCAAAAGAAAATATGTCTGTTGATACTGCTGTTGACAAATATTTGTGCTTGTCTGCACCTGCTTACACTGAAGAATATAGGATAGCCTTTCACAAGCCACCCATATTCTACAACACCTTGTCTACTGCACCCTGCCAGATCTATCACTTAGTGGAAGTAAGTATTTCAGGGATAAGCTATGAAAGATTAATCAATTAAGATAGGGATCATTAGCCTCAAAAGGAGACCTGTCTTGGAGGAAAATATTTGGAGGTATAAATGATATTTTACAGGATGAAGTAAATGCAGAATTCCCAGATGTGCCAAGGTAATGGGACAAGAGGGATTATGTGATATAACATTTACGGCAAAAATCAGGAAGTATTTGCAGAATTTAATTAACAGCTGGAGTAGGATCTAGGAAGGATAGTTTGAGACCAGGATGCTGGATGCATTTGGGAATCAGTTTTGTGCTGTAATGGAAAGATGGTAGTATATTCTGGAAGGCTGATATCAAATGAACCAAGAAGCTTTCCACATCCAACTCTGTTTCATAATCTTGTGAAATACAGTAAACTTTTGATTTCTCAGCAAGCCAAAGGAAAAAGGCTCAGTAATCAGTTATCCAGAGTGGAATGTTAGGGATATGTATTATAAATATATTGATAAAGGCACCCGGAATATTGACAGCATGATGACTTAAATGGCAGTAACAAGTTAAGCCACGGTTAAGATATCAAGGGGGTACTGTGGATTATAGCTGGGTGTTCCCTGCCCTCCATACCACCATTGGAGCCAAGCTTTCAGATGCTATGTTGTTGACCTCTGGAACTCCCTCCCTCTTCCCCTTTCTGTCTTTCTCTATCCTGTCATCTCACCTATCTGTTTTAAAGTCCATCTTAGTAAATACATATTTGACTTCACTTACAAGTCACCCCACCTTTCACCCTCCCCTCTCTCTTGCTCAGTGCCACACTCTGCCTTTGCAGAGTACTCTAAGATGTTATCTCCTATGTTCTTATTCTAGGGACTGTAATACTACAGTTGTTTGACACAGAGTCTTTAGATAGACATCATTGCATAGAGGAATTGACCATTCTGTTACCAATAAGCAAGGGTATAGTGCTTGAGTGGTCTGGCATCTGAAATCCAGAATGGAGCTGTGCTCCAGCATTTTAGAAATAAAAATCTGTGTCAACGAATGAGATGCGTTTTCATCATGATGCTGCTATGGTTATCAGCATGACTGAAATGCAGAAGACATCACTTGTTGTTACAAGGAGTCAACTATTATAACCATATGTGAACCATCTATGATGCATCTGAAGAGAAACAGAGATAGGTGGATGGTTCAATGAGAATGTGGATGAGACGATGGGCAGGCAGATTTGAGATCGGTTGGTGGGGGAGGGGGGTGGCGGTGGCGGTGGAGAGAAAATTGGGAATCGAGGAAGATGCCACAAAATGCTTCAATAATCAGTATTATTGAGTGAAATTCCAATTTTTAACAACAGTTTGTTTTTCAGGAAAAGATTATTCGCCCCCTCCCTTGCCTCCTTCAAGGGCCATCTTAAGACCCTACTCTTCGACCATGACTTCAATCACCCTGCTACGGTACTCTACCCATCCTCCACTTCTCCTGATCCCAACCACCAGCTCGAGTGCAGATCCCTAACCGTGCAGCACCTTGGGATGTCCTCCTAAAAAGTGCTATACAATGTACAGTAATTTGTTGTTGTTCTGAAGGATTAAATGTTACACCATTGCCAATAAATAATGTGTTTGCTTCACAGAACTCTGTGGCAAATGGCTGGCAGCATTACTTTAAATAGAATCAGCTACAAAGGCAATAGCTGTTTGATGTAGGAAATGAAGCTATCTGTCCATGCTGCAGAGCAAAAATGTTAATTTCTCCATCCCAAACCCCACTCAACATAAGATAAATCAAAAGTACCGAAAACTCCCATATAAATGTCTTACAGATTCTGATTTGAAAAATGTGACTTCAGAAAAACTGAGTTTCACTGGATAATTATTGATTTTTTGTGGGGGGTTGTATTTTGTGGCATCTTCCTGCTTAGTAAGTCCAATTCTTATTCCTGACTCAAATGTTTATGCAACATTGAAAGCTCCATACCAAAGTACCCACCCGCTTCATCCTCAACCCCAACCCACTCCTGGCTGTGAGTTAAACTGAGGTACAACTCGTAGGTGTAGGCTTGTTACCTCTCAGTGACATACTTGAGTCCAGCATTCAAAGTTCATTTGAATGGAGCGGACCTGAATAAGCTAACATTCACACACATATCCACTCACACACATGAATCCTTACACATATGCGCAACCCGCATCCACACACATCCATTCACATGCAAATACGCACACACGTCCACTTTTTAGCAACGCTTACTGGCTAATTTTTGTTTTCATCACCTGGGTATCTGACACATGCGGAAACCCATCCCCATTCGTAAGAGTATCCAAACCAAGCTGAGAATTCCAAGCATCCCACATGGAAATCCCAGAGATAGATTGTTGGAATGGAATATGCACTCTCTCCTGGAGGAACACATCCTGTTTATCTAACTCTGGAAAACATTAAGCGCAGGTTGGCAAGAGCCAAGACTTGGAAAGCACAGAGTGTGTATGTGGGAGCTTTTTTGGGGCCATAAGGGAACAAAACTGACTGGATCATACGACCCTCTCAACCAGTTGAGAGAGTTTTTTTTTTATTGTAGAGCGAAATAAAATTGTTTCTCTCTGCCTCAGTTTTTCTAAATTCTGTGCAGCTCTGTGTGCCTGCAACATACATTCCATTCTTAACTGGAACAACCTAACATTTGTAACAGCTTTGTTACTAAATATAATCAGACGGATAACTTGTGCTTATTCTCTCAACTTCTGAGAACCACTTTGGCAAGCATCATGGACCACTTTCTCCTCCCCCCACCCTCCAACCACTACTTTGTGGGCTCTGTGTAGGAGGAGCATGAAATCTAATGTCAGGCAGGATGTTGTATGGTGTAGTTAACTGTCTACTGAAATAGTAGCTGCTGGCTTTACTTGGTGGAAAAAGGTCTCAGTCGGCCAGCCATGGAGAGGATGAGATGTGTGCGTCGTTTCCCAAGACTCGTTCTCGTGTTTCAGCTGATATTTCTCCTGACCCAGTTACTTCACGCTGGTAAGATACACCTCTTCCAATAAGGGCTTTTTTTTAAAAAAAAGTGTAAAAATCTTGTTGATTATTTGTGGACACTACTGTGAGCAAGTAGCTGCCGTGTTTTGCCCGCCACATATACAGTCAATTCACTTTACAGTAATATTCTGTGAAACGCTTTGAGGCGTCTGGAAGATGTCAAATGTAAGGAATATTTTTATTAATACTTTATATACCCCTTTGTCTTTTTGTTTGAAAGCATTTAAAATAATAAGAACTAAATTACTTAATATCATAATCTTTGATTATAATGGAACATCTTTCCCATCAAGAAGATGCCACAAACGGCTTCACAGGATTTACGCTAAACTGTCTTGACTGCGTGGTCTGTGGGCAAACGTGACAAGTAATTTACACATACATAGCAATAACCCACAGACAATCATGCAGTTAATGACCAATTCTGTCTGGGGATTGTTGGCCAGGACACTGGGGGAAAACTCCCTTCTCTTTTCCAATAGTACCAAAGGATCTTTAACTTCCACCTGAACAGCCAACAGGACCTCAGTTTATAACATCCGATCTGAGTTAACACCTGCAACCATGCAAAGCTGTACCGAATCGTATTGGAGTATCAATCTAGCCTGTGTTGAACCCACAACTTTCTCACCCAGAGACCAGAATGCTATTAACTGCACTGACACAATATATATTTTGCCTCAATATTAAATGACCTTTAAATAGGGAACAAAGTGATCATATTGACCTGAGAAAGAATTGAAACTACCTTTGCAAATTATTTAGCATTAAGAATTTAGAATTAATTCAGGCAGTTTTGGGGGTAAAAAAGCAAAGGGCTTGCATAATACTTTTAATAGATTTAAAATAATTGTATGAATTTAGCGTATTATGTTGGTTGAAGGTAAATAAATCTCCAATGTTAACATTCATAGTTACAGTTCTGGTCACAGCAACATAAGGGGCTTGAGGCAGTGCTGGGGAGAGCAACACAGATGATCTCCAGTGTCAGAGGAATGAGCTCAAGCATTGATCAGACAAGCTTTTCAGTCTTGAGAGAAAGGATCATAGACAGGATCTTATATAAAGGTGGAAAGATTTTAAAAGATTGAAAAAATAACCCAGAACAACACTTTAAGCTGCAGAAAAACAGGAAGCGTAAGGCCTTCCACATCTAAATAATTTTTTGATTTCTTGTAATAATAGTTTGAAATAGCACATTTTTTGACAGAAGTACATCTCAAAGTGTTTGACAGGATGTGCTGTAAGGAATATAGTGTAAATAAATACTATGTAGATAACATAGAAATAATATACAGTGTATTATAAAGTGATATCATAAAAAATTAAGAATACTGGGAATTAAAATCAATTATGAATTCCATTGTGATGAGCACCTCTATGTATTGAATCACTGTTCTGATCATTTTTTTCAGTCAGGGATTGGGAATGGTAGCTGAAAGTTTCAGATAAAGATACAGTTATAGCTCATGCCCCATTTGCTTCCATTAAAAATATAGAATGTTGCTGCACATTCTGAATGTGCTTCACCTCATATACTGTAAAGTGTATATTTGTGGGCAACACGAGGCAGGCACAGCAGTGTCCCTCAGTCACGGTTTGAATGACCAAATTATTATTTTTAACAACATTTTCTGAATGGAAAAGCGGTCCATCAATTGACCCACAACCTGTTTCCTGCTTACTGCTGGGTAAACAGAGGTGAGTGGAGTAAGGAAACTTTCCTAATGTTTTGCCCTGCCTGGGAATCGAACCCGGGTCCTCTCACTTGTGAGACAAGTGCTCTAACCACTGAGCTACAGGACTCCAGAAACTGCAGAAACTCTCTGTCTGCTTCAGGAAGCAATGTAGCCCATTCATTTTTTACCTTGTTCTAACTTACAACTTCAAAAATAAACTATAAGAAATTCTGTTTATGCAGAGCAGATTCAGCCAAGTCTTGGGTGCTTAGGTCAGCTATCACTCTGCTAACAATTATTGGTATCTCTTTGAAATTTTGAGCATCTTTTTTCTCCCTTTTTAAAATTTAAATAAACACTCCTATAACTCAGATTCTGAATGAAACAATCTTTTTTGTTTGTTTTTTGTTCTTAATTTTTGACAAATCACTCTTTCTCTCTCTCTCTCGCTTTTCACTATTTATTTGTTTCCTCTGTCTCTGCACAAAATTTCTCAAAAGACTTCTACCATCTCTGTATCCATCTTGTCATCTTGTCATCTGTGTGTCTCCATCATCATCTGAGTAACCTTGTAGTATCTCATCTCTGTCGTGTATTTCTCTGTCGTACATTTTTAGGTAATCGGGGTCTGCTGGTGTGAAGCTGATATCGTCCGCTGAATAAAATACCAGTTCATTCATATAATAATAATAACAATCCTTGCATTTGATATAGTGCTTTTCACATCCTATCGACATCTCAAAGCGCTTACAGAATATATTGTAAAGTGAATTGACTGTATATTTGTGGGCGAAACATGGCAGCCAATTGCTCATGGCAGTGTCCCACAAACAGTCGTGGATTGAAATGAACTATTGTTTTATTATGGTTTTTTTTGGACGGATTATTATTAGGCGTGTGGAGTAAGGAAACCTGCCCAAAGTTTTGCCCTGACATGCCTGGATTTGAACACAGATCTCACGCTTGTAAGGCAAATGCTCTAACCACTGAACTACGGATAATAGTTAGAATCATTTTAAGGTATGCTTCCTTAATCCAACGCCTTCTGTTTACCTAACCAAAATTAGGAATCTGAGTATTAGTCGACTATCATAATAATAATAATTTGATCATTCAATCTATGACTGTTTTTGGAACCGCTGTGTGCAATTGGCTGCTGCATTTTGGTCACAAAATATATCCTTTACAGTATATTCTGTGAAATGTTGAATGAAGACATGATAAGGCCCTGTATCAAATGCAAGGATTATCATTATCCACCTTCTGCTTACTGTGAGGTCACTGAGATCATTCTGAGATATTTTGTCTGTCAAACTCTGCAGATACTTCACATAATATGTCCTGGTCTTTTACGGGTCACAAAAGCATGTTCAAGACTACATAAGTGTGGTTGAAAAAATATGCTAGGGACTTCAGTGTATCTCTGTCTCAGTGGATAACTGTGAATCTTACAATGGTGGTTTCAAGCTCCACACTAGATGATCTGCTCAAGCATGACATTTGGGGGAGCGCTGAATTATTTATCTAAAATGTTTAATCAAGATCCTCATTTCCTGTGCTGGTGGCTATTAAAGATCAAACAGCAGTATTATCTCAGCCTCGTTCATTCAGTAACATTCTTGCCTTGACTCAGAAGGTTGTGGGTTTGCGTTTGACCTCAGGGCTTGTCTCTGGCTGACACTTGATTGCAGTGCTGACAAACAATCCTTCAGATGAGACATTAAACCTACCTCCCTGTTCAAGTTGATGTTAAAGATCCCAAAACAAACTGAAAGAGAAGGTAATCCCTCCCAATCTTCAGGCCAATAACTCCCCAGATGGAATTGGTCATTTCTGTCATAATAATAGTAATAATACTTGCATTTTGATATAGTGTCCTTTGTGTCAGAATGATGTCTCAAAGAACATCACAGGATATACTTATATTTTGTAGGTTTCTGAAGCAGTAACTGTCCAGCGCCTTGGGATGTCCTCCTGACGTGAAAGGCACTATACAAATGTAATTTTGTTGTTGTTAATGCAGCAGTCAATTTGCGCAATGCCCCACACGCCGTCTTGAAGTGAATGGCCAATTATATCTGGGAGATGTCGGCCGGGTAACTGTTTGTATACATTGCTGTGCTCAAATTGACTTCTGGGTTCCAACTATATTAGGTGGCTCTGCACGTAAGAGCTACTTCCCTGCACCTACTTGGAAGGAACCTCAAGCATTTGACACTAAGCCACAAGGAGAGGTGAGGTGACTGAAGACACCGTTGAAAAGCAAAATCTTCTGATGTGGTTGAAGACACTACAGTGTACATTTATTTAGTGCCTTTCATGTCGAGAGATGTCTCGAAATGTTTCTCATTGCTGGCTGGGTGCCTGAGCTGGAAGAGTTGAGAGCAGTTGAAGGTGGGGCAGGGAGAGGTGTTAGAAAAGTGTAGTCAAAGAGTCCAATCAAAATTCTGTCAAATGCTTCGAAGTCCTCTTCACTGCACACTCATTACAACACTTTCACGTGCCTGGGTGCTAGCAGTCTGCAGGCTACGCCAGTGCTTTTTATTTAACCTTCATTTCATGCCAAATGTATTCTTCACATCTAGTCTGTTTAGGAGCGTGTAGGAAGTGGTGAAGGCTATTTGGTTCACCAAGCTTGCTCTGTTGCTCGGTTAGCTCATGGCAGCTCTTTGCAGAGTTAGGGAGGAGCAAGGCCGTGGAGGACTTTGCTTTCAAAGCCTCAACAGCCTTGCACCTCTCTTTAGTGTGACCTACTAACTTCAAAAAAACCTGTCCGCTCCCTTTGCCCCACCGTCAGCAGTCATGCCTTCAGCCTTTTTGCGCCCACTCTTTAGAACTCCATCTCTTTTTCCCCTGCTTCTTTCTCTAAACTCTCCTCTTTCAACCACCATGCCTTTGGCCATCCTATTACCTCTACCCTCCCTGCCCTATACCTCATCCTGATCCCAACCCCAGCTTGGGTCCAAATCCTTGACTGTCCAGCGCCTTGGGACGTCTTCCCAACATGAAAGGCACTATAAAATGTTCTTATTGTATTCTCTCTCTACTTTTTCTCCAAAGCCCTTAATATTCTTGTTTGTCGACTATGTGTAATGTCACCCCCCATCTCCCTTCTCCCTTGCTCAGCGCCCAAACCCACCATTGTGAAGTCCTCCCGATGTGAATGGCTTGTAAATGTAATTTTGTTTTTGTTGTTGCTCCAAGATGCATTTGTTGTTGCTCAAAGGGCATTCATATAAATTCAAGTTGTTGTACTTTTCCATCTTAAATGCTTCAACTGATTCTTCTACTTTCAATAGTCCTGTGTGTCCATCCATATCATGCTTTTTTTCTTAACAGAGACGCACAAAGAATTAAAAATCTCCCAACACCCTGTGGAAGTCAATGCGTCTGTGGGCGACTCTGTCACAATGATCTGCTTGTGGGCTGGCGAGCTGATTGACCATGTTAGAGTTACCTGGGAAAAGGATGGCGAGCAGATTATTACAGAGACGAAAAAAAGGAAACCTAGTACCATTCCAAATTCCAGAATAAACTGGGTTATGCACAACAACTCCTTCAATCTGACTCTTCATAAAACTAATCTGAATGACTCTGGACGGTATTATTGCATTGTGGATGTGGAAATACCAAAACACATTCATGCTGAGGGAGATGGAACACTTTTATTGGTTTCTGGTAAGGAACCTTTTTGTATACCTTTGAATAAAGGGTGTCCAGTATTATGTGTGATTAATGTCTGTGTGAATGTCTTATTGAATAAAAATAATCATTTGCTTTTTGAGGATGTCTGGAGGACATAATAATAATAATCTTTGCATTTGATATGGCACCTTATCACATCTTTCAGACGTCTCAAAAGCGCTTCACAGAATATATTGTAAAGTGGATTGACTGTATTTTGTGAGCGAAACATCTTATTGTAAAGTGCAGTGTAGTGCGAGTTCAAGCTCTACATTAGCATGATCCAGGCTAATAGTCCATCGCACTACAGGGGGAGGCGGGGAGAAGATGGGGAGGAAAACACTGCATTGTCTGATGTACTGCTCATCCCTTGAGATGTTATACTGAGGTCTCATCTGCCTTTTTTCAAATATATGTTTGAGATCCCAAGGCACTAATCATAATATGGTAATAACAATAACAAATTACATTTGTGGAACGCCTTTCATGTCAGGGAGAGATCTCAATAATCCTTGCATTTTATATAGCTCCTTCAAAGAGTGGGCTGAAAATTCAGCCACTGACTTGTGGTGGGAAGGAGCCAAGCAGGGTAAGGATGTAGGATGAGGTTTGAGCATAGACAAACAACAACAATATCTTTGCGTAGGATAACACCTTGGATCAGTTTAATGTTATTGAGTGGTTGCAAGCAGGCCAGCATTGGACATTCAGTAGTGCAGAGGGGAAAGGCAAGTATAGATGTAATCGAAGAGGGTTTTAAGGCGGGACAACAAGAGAGATAAAGAGGGGATGAAGTTCCAGAGGTTAGGGGTGTATAATCGGGAAGCTTGGCCATCGATAATGGCTTGAAGGGAGAGGGGAGAACATGCAATAAGCTTAAAAGGACATTAAAGATCAGGGCGAGGATCTTGAAGTTAAACCTCTGGGAGGATAAAGCAAAAAGGATTTGGGAAAAAGGTTGAGAAAGGCATTGTGGATGTAGAGGAGCAGGTGGATGTGCCAGCCAATAACAGGCTGAGGGGACAGCTTGTTGTCCAGATGGCCTGCTTATGACAAATCAGTGACAGATAATTTTTTGGGGTCAGCTCAGTGTCTGACACATGGAGAAACCCATTACCAGGCTTAAGAGTATCCTAACCAAGCTGAGAATTCCATGCATTCCATCTACACATGGAAATCCCGGAGATATATTGTTGGAATGGAATGCGTGTTGTCTCCCTGGAGGGACACATCCTGCTTACCTAATTCCAAAAAGTATCAGGTCCAGGTTGCTGTTGTCTAGCTAAAACCATATAGCTTGCCATTGATATCACTGTCTGGCATAACAAACTACAGCTCAGTTTCCAGTTTATCACTTGC
The DNA here is from genome assembly GCA_035084275.1 of Hydrolagus colliei. Lineage (NCBI taxonomy): Eukaryota > Metazoa > Chordata > Chondrichthyes > Chimaeriformes > Chimaeridae > Hydrolagus > Hydrolagus colliei. Next base: position 113,318,516 of record CM068742.1, on the reverse strand, counting down.
TTATGTGCTTCGACTGACTTGTGGAGTTTTTATTGCATATACCATTTTTAGCTCGCAAACAACCATGCTGGTATGTGACAGTGCTTGCGTGTATCTTCATTTGCAGGTATATTTGGAAACAAAAGCGTCATGAAAGGTATAGTTGGAATTAATTGCTAAGCTCGTTTTTAGTAAAATAACACTATGTGTTTAGTAAAGTGACACCACATGCCTATATTGATAGTGTGAGCAGTGGCTGTGAGCTGGAACAGATGATGAACAAAATGTTCCACAGGAAACCTTTAGTTCAGGTCACTAAAAAGCTGCTCTGTTGTGCACTATCAGCAGACATCACCATTTCATGACATTATGAAGGCTCCAGAATTTCAACTTGCATTTTAGTGTTCGTTTTTTGTCTGGCTAACCATAATCCTTGTATTTGATACAGCTCCCTATCACATCGTTGAGACGTGTCACAGCGCTTCACAGAATATACTGTAAAATGAATTGACTGGGCAAAAGGCAGCAGCCAATCGAGCACAGCTGTGTCCCACAAACAACTGTGGATTGAGTGACTTAATTATTATTATTTTAGAGGATTAATACCCCCAGAAAGGGATCCAATCGATTAACAACCAGGTTCCTACTTATAGCTAGGGAAACAGGTGTGTGAAGTAAGGAAACTTGCCCGACATTTCTCCCTCCCAGGAATTGAAGCCAGGTTACTCACTTGCAAAGCGAGTGCTCTAACCAATACAATACAGGACACTTTAATTTTTCTTGATGTATTGATATGTAAAAATATATTTGTACTTTTCACAAGAATAATGACACCCATGATAGAAAAAAGACATTTTGCAAATATTCCTGTTACCAATCGCAATGGCCCACGGCCCCATCCTCTTATTTAATAATAATAATAATCCTTGCATTTTATATAGCGCTTTTCCCTTCTTCTAGACATCTCAAAGCACTTCACAGAATATATTGTAAAGTGAGTTGACTGTATACCTTGTGGGCAAAAAGCAGCAACCAATTGTACACAGCAGTGTCCCACAAACAATGAATTGAGATGACCAGTTTATTTTTTTTTGAGGGATTATTATCAGACGTGTGAAGTAAGGAAATGTGACCACGGTTTCACCTTGCTGGGAATCGAACCCAGATCTCTTGCTTGCAATGCGAGTGCTATAACCACTGAGCTACATTTAACAAAATGAATTAATTTCCCATGCAAATGAATACATTTACCAAAATACTCACACAGTTGCAACAGAAAAAAAGGAACCACAACTTTAATTAGCAGTGTGCTATAAATAAAGGGGAAGTACATGCCTCAAATTTATCACCGAATCCTAAAACGTATCAAGGGAGGTAGCTGCACATTTATGCTTGAAATTAATGATCAATATTATTTAGGATTGTTAGCCAGGAGACTGTGAGAAATTCACTATTCTTTTTAAGTAATGTTACGTGATTTTTAACGTCCACCTCGACAGGCGACAGGTGCTCGATTTAACGTCTCATTCAAAATATTGTGGCAAGGTGGCAATAGGCACAGTGGAACAAACAGGTCCTTAAATAGATTTTGAAAGTGGAGAGCTTGGGGGCAAGGTGGAGAGACTGTCAGAGGGTGGGTGAAAGCAACTGAAAACCCACCTGTCGATGGTATTATGAAGCAGCCAGAAATAGCAGACACTACTGCCCAGACAGTGGAGTAGTGTCAAAGCAGATTGCAGAGGTAGATTGGGGTTGGCAGTGAAGGTAAAGTCAGAGGTATTAAAGTGGTATTTACAGTACAGATCCATTAAACCAGGTAAAGACTCGCAAGTTAGTGCCGTAGTGCCATGTAAACAGTGACGACGGAAGCTTTTTGTTTTGGGTGTGACCTCCCCCCTCCCCATTAATGAAATGTATGCAGAATATGTCTAATTGTTTAATGAAAGTCAAAATTTAAATATAAGCAACTTGGAGTTGGGAGGGAGGGGGCATAAACATATTCTCCCTCCCACATTTTTATTGGTGAGGATGCTAGGTCCCCAGCCCTAGGTTCTGCCTCACTGCATGTATGTACTTCCTAAAAGAGTTCAATCAATCAATCAATCAATCAATCAACCGTGCATTTTATTTAGCGCTGTTCACGTCTTCCAAATGTCTCAAAGTGCTTCACAGAATATACTGTAAAGTGAATTGACTGTATATTTGTGGGCGAAACGCTGCAGCCAATTGCCTACAGTAGTGTCCCACAAACAGTCGTGGATTGAAATGACCAATTTATTATTGTGTTTTTTTGCAGGATACCAGTTACAAACCAAGCTTAGTTCTGTACTAACCTTAATTCTGGGCTTTTTTTTGTTTTAGATTTGAAAATTTCAGGGGGTTTCTGGAATGCACTCTCTGTGGTCACAGTAGCCAAAAAGTGACTAGAGGTATCTTCCTCTGGCCTAGTCTGGTGGTGAGCATTAGCTAGATTGATGCATACTTTACTCACCATTAAAAAATATATTAATTGGTCCAAGTCAGTCTAAGACATTCTAACCCCTGAGGCGTATTGACTGTATATTTTGTGGGCAAATCTTAATGGAAAATAAAATGTTTCATTTTCTTTTCACTGAATACAGATGCAAATACTCATCCCGAGTCAAAAATTATTATCTGGTTGCTGGCAGCCCTCTGTCCTATAATGCTGTTCATCATCATATCTTTATGCTACTGCTTCAGGCAAGAGCAAAAGCGACAGCAGAATGGTGAGTCCCTTGATGCTACCACAAAACTGTATATAACAACTACAATAACAAATGATACTTGTATAGCGCCTTTCATGTTGAGAGGACGTCGCATGGTGCTGGGCAATCAAGGATTTGTACCCAAGCTAGGGGTGGGGATCAGGAGGGATGGCCAGCAGGGCGCATAGGAAGTTGACCAAAGGCATGGGCAAAGAGGATGGTCTTGAGGTGGGCCGTGAGATGAAAGAGACAAAGGAGTGGGGATGAGGCAAAGGGACTGTGGGATGCAGTTCTAAAGGGTGGGGCAGAAAGGCTGAAGGCCTAACCGCCAATGGTGGAGTGCACTGGACTGGGTAATGAGTGACAGAACAGAGCCGGGTGAGCAGAGGTAGGGGACAGGTCAGTATAAGTTCAAGTCGTTATTTTTGGAGAAAATATAATCCTACTTCAAGCAATTTTTTGTTATAATTTCTTTTAGGATTGCCATCAAACTTAAGAAGAAGGTAAGTTAAATAAATTACCTGCAGATAGGCTAAAACAAAAGAACAAGAGGGCACAGGTCGGAGTTGCAAAGGGAAATTTCAGAACAAATTCTAGGAAGTATTTTTTTTACCCAGTGGGTAATTGACAACAACAACAAAATTCCACTTGTATAGCGCCTTTCACATCAGAGACGACTGGGATGGGGTGTTAGCAAAGGTGTTTGAGGTCAGAATAGGAAACTGCTTGATGCTTTAATGGGAGGATGGAAGGGTCTGTTTTATGAAGGGGTGGATGCTTCTTCATCCAAACCTATTCTTTGATAGCATAGATGGATTTAAGAGCATGCTAGATTTACACATGGGGAAGAAAGGAATCAGAGAGGTTAAGGAGAGGATGGAAACTCATGGAACTAATGGCACTAATGGCATGCAGTTGGGCCAAATGGCAAGTTCCCATGATGTACAGTTTATTAAAATCGGTGTATTTTGTGATTTTTTTTAGGGTAACTCCAGCATGTTACCAAGGAAAGATTTTTTAGAAAGAGAGGTCCTTCTGAGAACAGAGAGATGAGATGAACTAAATCAAAGCAGTTTGGGATGCAGTGGGTCATGACAGGCAGCTTGGGGGCAGTTTTTCCTGTTTTGGTTCAAACAAGGGTGATGGCAATAATATCTAGTAAGTTCATCAGTAAGTTTATCCAATAAGTTTATTCACTGCTAAAACCTTTGAGAATGGAGTGGAGATGAGGAGAGATCGTTGGGAGGGTCTGCCCACACAACTACACATATGACTCCCTTGTGACTTAGAAAAATTGTGATTTTTAAAAAAAGGCAAAACATAACATTTTTGTATTTTTAGATTGCACGCAAATTCTGCAGAACTCACTGCGTCACATGGGAAACTGTCGCTAACAAAAGGTAAAAGATACAGAATCAGGGCTGTGAAAAATAGTCTTAGGACAGACATCAGGAAGTATTTATTTACATAGGGGTTAATTCAGTGGTTCCCAACCTTTTTTTGCTGCAACCCAAATTAACCACCAGCAGGTCCTCGCAACCCAAACTTTTTTTGCTGCGACCCAAATTAGCCTTCAACTGGTCCTCGCACCATTAGGGGGAATTATCGCGACTGAAGCTCAGCCAAAACGTTATCTCTGTATATTTTGTGGACTTAGCGCAACTTGTAAGTACGCTCTTTATACAAATAGGTCAGCGGTGTCGCATATGTTTTAGTGTTAAAAGTTTTTTTTTAGCATTAAAAAAGCATTTTCAGCATTAAAAAAAAGAAAAAAAAAAATTCTGATAACCCTTCGCGACCCTACTGAGGACCCCCGCGATCCTGATTTGGGTCGGGACCCGAGGTTGGGAACCACTGGGTTACATAGTAGATGGAATGTGTTACTGGGAAGAGTGGTTGCAGCCATGACACTGGTCTCCATCTGGGGACCTGCACACTAGCTGCACATAAAAGCACCAAGTATAATTCTATGATTCTAAGTGTTGTCAGGTTTCTGTACATGCCAACGACATGACTGCCAGAAACCATTTCCATTTATTGGCATGAAGACTCCAGTTTAGTTCTGTCAACAACAACAACCTGAAAGGCTAAGGGATTTCTCGCTCTGCCCTAGCCAAAAAATCAGCCAGATAAAATTGGTCACTCACTTCATGGCTGTTTGTGGGACATTGCTGTGTGTAAATTGGCTGGCACATACACTACAGTAAAATCCTGTGAAGCTCTTCTAGTCGTTTTGACATAAAAAGCCCAGTATCAAATGCAAGGATTATTATAAAACTCTGTGGGTAAATTTGCGATGTGTTTCAGTGCCCACTGAGTAGCTACTAATATTAAGTTGATTTGATATTTTTTTGAACAGCCAATTCTACATTTGAACAGAAGTCTGTAATAATTGATGCTGTTCAATGCAACAATAGGAAAAGGTAAGAAATTCATAAGAAAATAAGAATTGCTAAGCAATAGAAGACCAAGGTCTATCTAGTTCGCCTTTCACCATTCTGGCAGTCACATGACATGCTGTGTCTAAAACTATATATTGTATCTCAAGATACAGAAATTCACTGCTGTGTACTGAAGAAAAATGTCCAGCACCAAATGAGTGAAGCTCTATAGGTTCACAAAAGAAAATAATGCTTGCCAAATGCTTGATTACTTGCAAAATACACAGTAACTACAATTTATCGGAAATTCTGTGAATCCATTTGAGACATGCTCCCAATGTGAAATTCACTATATTAAATGCAAGGAATATTAATAAGAGGCGACCATAGCTCCCGGAGTCACTTGCTCACAGCGGACTGGATCATTAAGACATTAAGACCTTCAATCTGCTCAGCACCTCTCACCAGTTTTTCCACCTTCACACAGATCGGTCTTTCTGCAATGGCCTGCTTGGTCAGGCACTAACCCTCTATAATGCTCTCTCTGGACCCAAAGGACACACAAAAGGATGTCCAAAGAGAATGAGCAAATCCTTCTCTATCTAGTTTATATCCTTTACTTTCACAAGATCACAATATTGATCTGGGTGAAGAAGGCCTTTTGGGCCATTTGATCTCATCCTTCCAGAATACCCAACATACTGTCTTGTCTCTTAATTTACTTTAAATTAACGCAAACATAGGAATTCATAGCCTCGGTAACAATTGTCAAAAGCTTGATTCATTGTATGCTTTCAATCTGTGCTGTTAATATGCCCATTACAGCTCTCAATTATATGTAAACAGCAAAGAACTAAGCCAGGCCTGTGGGCAAATTGAGGACAAAACAGGTAAGAGAAAGCTATACTGTCTAACCAACTGCAGTTAATTGAATTGAATATAATGCTTATGTGATACAAGTAGTTGTTACAGTCTTGTCTCTTGGGGATGGATTGAGACCAGCTTCATCTTAATTTAATTGTCCAAAACAGTTTTTTTAATTATCTCCCTGTTGACATATGGTCCCTCAGTCACCTCCTGCTGGCTGAGTTGCAGTTCCACAGGAATTGGTTGCAACTCAGATACCCTCCCCAAATGGCTATTGTTCACATGTGTCAGTGAATGCCGGCAGCTACTCCATATTGGAGATAGGTCACATCAAGTCTAACATTGCTTCACTTGGCTCTCACACACTCAAACCATTTGTGGGGGGTGCTAAAGAGGCACTTGGAGCAGGGAACCTGTGTTTTTCACCACTCTAGCTCTGGGAAGGATGGCGCCATTTAGCTTTCCTTAGATGCCCAGATGAGACCACCAAAAAACTCAGGATTTGAATCAGGGGGGATTGGGTCCAAAATCTGCAGTGGTTTAACATCTTATCCTAAAGGCAGCACCTCCAAAAGCACCATTTTGCAGAGTCAGCATGGACTATTTGAGTTTGAAGTACCCACAACCTTATCTGTTTAAATTGCAATGTTTAGTAAATTTATGCTCTTCACAGAAAGGGAATCTCTGTGGCAGGGCATCAGTTTTTATCAAGTCCAGTTAGAGTTAGATATAATGCAAGATATAATTTGAAGCACTCCGAGACGCTGTCCGGCCTGGAGGGCGCTATATAAATTGAAGTTGTTGTTGGAAGGTGTTCAACAACAACAGCGCCCCCTGCCATACCAATGTAACACTTCAGGCCATTTAATAATACAGACTACTGTCATACATCATGATTATTATTGTTACAATCATTATTACTATCTTCAAAAGTCAATGACTGTTCTTCAATATTTGCTAAATGTTCTTCATTGTTTAACAACCTCAAGCTCGGGTCCAATTAATTGTGGCCAATCGGCTGCCAAGTTTCGCCCACAAAATATTCAGTCAATTCACTTTACAGTACTTCTGTGAAAAGCTTTGAGACCTTTCAACGACATGTTAAGGCATAATATCAGATGCACAGATTATTAATTTTATTATTATTTTCATTTTCCATGAGGTAAGACTTACAGATCAATTTGCTCAGAGATAGAAGTCCGAAATTTCTTATGGCTTTGAGACTAATGTCTGAAAATCTAAGATTATGCAGAATTTTCCAAATCTTTCTTTCCTTCTATTTTCCAGATCATGTCTATAGAAACACGCCAGACATAGAATGGGAGAAACGGCAGTCTTCAGCGAATAGGGTAATAGACGGGGACATATATCAGAATACGTAAAAGTTTGAGTAACTATATACAGCTATGCTTCAGTATTGTGAAGTACTGTATATACATTCTAGTCTGATTAAACAGCACTGCATTTGTGATTGAAGTGGAATGATGTACACTGATGAAGGTGATTTCTATGTGTAAATACTGGGTAGTAAACTTACACACCCTGTATATCCATTTATGTTTCTTTTACTGTGACTGCTATAAAGATCCAAGTCTGGCATCTATAACCTCACTTCTATTGTTATCTCACTATGTTGTGTGTTTTCTTCATCTATCAAATTCACATTACAGTGTTCCCCCTCTCTACCTCTTTCTCTCCACAAGGCATCGGACTCCTTGTTTCAGGGTCAGGGAGTTATCTTGCCTGAACAGCCTTTATTTATATCTGAGCATCAACAATGATAGGCGATTTCACCAGGGAGGTCAAGAGGGATTAGGAGCAACAAAGATGTGCCAGATCTTATCCTTCCCTGACATTTCCCACTTGTGCACATTCGGGATTGAGATTGTCTCTGGATTGTGATCAGGAGCAAGACCCCAGTCTGATTGTTCAGCTCCCTAACACTGAGGCCAACTGTTGGATCTAGGCTGCTTCCCATTTGAGAGAAACCAGCTTGCTTGGCACAGATGGGAATTCAAATATGCAACCTTACATTCCATGTATGGCTCACCACAGTGACCGATAGTCTATTCCAGACCATCACTATGGTCTTGTTGAAATGCATCTGGTCACACACTGGTCAGGTGTCTGAGTTCACAGCTCCCTTACAATGGCCAATAAACTTCCATATAAAATTGGTCATTCACTTAATGCCTCACCTCCTTCCTTACCTCCTTCAAGGCTGGTTTCAAGATCCTTCTCTTCGATCGTGCCTTCTGCCGCCCTTCCAACTCTCTCCCTCCCCTCCCAACTCTCTCTCTTCCTTCCCAAGTCTCTCTCTTCCCTCCCATCCCCTGCCCATCACCCTTGCTCGGGTCCTGACCCGACTGTTCAGCGTCTTGGGATGTCCTCCGACATGAAAGGCGCTCTATAAATGCAATTTTGTTGTTTGTAGGATGTTAATTGAGATTCACAAATTGGCTGCCACGTTCCCCCACAAAGCACATTTTACTAAATATCCTGCAAACAACTTTGGGACATCCTCCCGATGTGAAAAATGTTAGAGTTTATGAAATGTAAGATTACTTATTTAATTTAATGGTCATTGTCGTTGAATTCCCCACAGATTGATGTGAGTTATTTTAAAGGGAATTGTTTGGGATTTTTATCCCAGTTTGTACCCATTATGGCTGAGTTATCACAGAGGTGGTGTGTCCATGTACCTTCTGTCATTGATGCAATGCCTTGCCATCTCGTGGATGATTTGCATTATCAATTAAACTGGGCACATCACATTAGTGTTCAATAATGTGAAGTTCATTTAAATTTTCCACTACAATTGACTCCACTCCTAATCAGCCTCCCCAGTTCCTCCATTCATAGGCTGCAGGCCATCCAAAACTCTGCAGCCCGTGTACTATCCTGCACCCGCCTCCATGACCACATAACCCCCACCCTCGCCCGTCTCCACTGGCTTCCCATCCTCCAGAGGATCGAATTTAAGATCCTCGTCCTCACCTACAAGGCCTTGCACGGCCTTGCCCCATCCTACCTAGCTGATCTACTCTCCCCCTACACGCCCACCCGGACCCTCCGTTCAACAGGACTTGGCCTGCTCCAAGCCCCCCGCCCGAACTGCCCCACCATCGGAGGCCGGGCCTTCAGTTTCTCTGCTCCCACCTTATGGAATGCCATCCCTCAATCCCTCCGTTTCGCCTCTTCCCTTTCCTCTTTCAAGGCCGATTTGAAGACTTTCCTCTTCGATCGTGCCTTTTGTTCCACCCCGAACTCTTTTACCTCCCCTTCGTGTTTCACCCCTTCCCAAACACTCCCCTCCCAGCTCGGGTCACACGCCTCTTGTTTAGCGCCTTGGGACGTCCTCCCAACGTGAAAGGCGCTATATAAATGTAAATTGTTGTTGTTGTTGTAGGGGAGGAGGTGGAAGGATGACTGCAGGAGTATGATTGCTCCTTCATACAAGGAACCAATGGTCTCCCATTATCAGGCTGAGCTGTAAAACAATATTTTGTATCTAAGCACGCAAAGCTTGTTGTTTTGTGTCTTAACAACCACCACAAGGAGCTGAGGCAAGAAAAATGGTAAACCTTTTGCATCTTGGTTTGAATCTTTCATTCTCTGAGCCAGGGACAATGAAAGCTGAGTCCAAGTTAACCTATTTTATGTCTCTCTCTCACGGTTTCAGCAAAGTTGTTGATCAATGTTAATTCCACCACATATGGAGGCCACAGCAGCAATGTAGCAAGTAATGCAACAGCACTTCATCTGTTCATTAAAACATATCTAATCACAAAGAAAAAACTAAATGGACAGAAAACAGTCTTACTACTTAAGACAGCATTTAAGAATTGTCAAGGATTCTGGATAGTTTTACTTTTTAAGACAATTAAGTATTTGGGGTTTCTGAATGTCTAAGTCAGTGGTTCCCGACCTCGGATCCCAATCCAAATCAGGGTCGTGGGGGTCCTCAGTAGGGTCGCGGGAGGTCCTCAGTAGGGTCGTGAAGGGTCATCCAAATTTTTTTTCTTCCTTTATGTTGAAAATGCCTTTTTAACGCTAAAAGAAGCTTTTAATGCGAAAAAAAATGTGACACCGCCGACCAATTTGTATAAAGAGAATACTTACCAGTTGTGCTGAGTCCACAAAACAGACGGAGATAACGTTTTGGCTGAGCTGAGCTTCAGTCGTGCTATCGTCCTCTAGTAATGGAGGACCTGTTGGAGGCTAATTTGGGTCGTAGCAAAAAAAATTCGGGTCGCGAGGACCTGCTGGTGGTTAATTTAGGTCGCAGCAAAAAAAGGTTGGGAACCACTGGTCTAAGTGAATTAATCACTTGCGTTTTGGTATTCTACCCTGGGTGAGGGTCGCTAATATTAATGAAAGTTGTCATTGTTGAATCAGGTGGCCCAATTGGCGGGTGCTCACTATTCAGTGTTTAAGAATTGCAATAATTGATTGGCACAATACCTCCTAACCTAAAAGTTAATTCCCACACTATCTTTCATGAATGAAATATACAGTACTCATACATAGATGGATGTTATTGACCAGTTCCATTAATTTATCCCAATTCATTTCAGCTTAAGGGCAGTTCCGTAGCCCATGCCTTATGTGTAGAGATCTGACAATTTAATAATTTAAGTTTGCCTGCAGAGATTTATCTTTTCAATGCGTTTCTTGATGAAAATATTGTGTGCGATTTCAATCCTTTTGGTGAACGAAACTGGAGCGATTCGACTGAACTGGTGCATTTGTGTATGAAATGCAAATAGTATCAAATGCTTCAGCTTCTCCAGTTTCACTTTTTTGTGTCATAGTGCGTTTGTGCTTCAGATGACACAAGATTCCACCTGCCTTTTAAGGTGGATGTTAAAGCTCCCATGGCTCTAAAGTAGAAGCACGTTTATCCGTGACTTGATGCACCGGCACTCCCGTATAAGCAATACGCCAAAAAAAAGTCCCCATTCGATAAACAGGAACTTATTCGGAACAATAGCAATGGATCATTTGTAAAGGCATAAATAATAACATAACAACAGAATACTGCATTGGCAGTCACCGTCAAAACCACTCTCCCGCCCCCCCCCCCACCCCCGCTGGTAGATGCTGCGCTTGAATCCATGATGCTGCAGTTGAGGTTTACAGTCCAGTAACTCCCCCCAAAATGGAGCACGCCAAGCGGGCGAAAAAAACAGAGCGCGTATGACTTTAAAGTCGATAACGCTAGCCAATAACCCACATTGTCGCGTAGGTGCAGTATTTCGGTTGGCCGCTAGTAGTCTCGGGCTTCGGCTTGCAGCTAGTAAAGTTGCGCGATTTTAAAATTGCGCTGCAGTTTTTTTCATTTGTCTGGCGCACCCCCTATTCAAACAAGAATCGCTGGACTGCAAACCCCAACCAGCAAGAGAGCAGTCCCAACAACAAGCACCAACACAACATTCTGTCACTATCTGCCATTACTTAGTCTGTTGTGTATGGTGTCTGTTAAAATAACTTTAATTTTTTTGTAGTGGGTTTTCGGCCACATGCCGCCCGAATATCTGGCAGGCGCTTTAACCGGCATTGGCCAGGTCCTGCAGGTGCCGGATAAACAGGCTTCTATTGTATTTGAAGAGAAGGCAGTTGGTCCCGGTGCCAACAACGCCCCAGATAAAATTGGTCTTTCAGTTCACAGCTTGGGACATTGCTGTGCACAAATTGACATCTGATTTGCCTATGACATACAGTTACTACACTTTACAGTAAAACCCTCTGATGAGCTCTGAAACATTCTTGCAACATGAAATCAAATGTAAGGAGTATTACTTTTATTATCTGCTGAGATCATCTTATTCCAATGTGAACTGTACTTATGACATGTATTGTTTCTTTATCTTGACGTTAACAATAAAGAAATTAATGTTGAACACCTGCAATGTCTTCCTTCTGTCACTCTGATTCAGAAACTGTGGCAGTCTGGTTTAATTCATAGTACTTTTGCCTCCAGTTCAAAAGAACGTTGGTTTAAGCTTCAAGTGGGGACCTCAGATTAAAGTCCAGGCTGATGGACGTTGTAAGGAATGCAGCATTTTAAAGTGCTGTCCTTCACATGAGACATTAAACAGAGGTCTCGTCTGTCCAGTTCGAAATTAAAGATACGATGACACTATTGGTAATGGCATTTTGTCCTGGCCAACAATCTCCCAGATTGGTCATTCAACTTTATTGTCAGCTGTTTTTGAGACATCGCTCTACAAATCGCTCAAAACAAACCGATTATCTACGGATGATGTGTTGAATAGTGAGGCTGGTAGGATGGCAAGTGAGGACCAAGGAGACCCTATCACGATTCTGCGATGGGGGGGAAAAGGGGTGAGGACGGAGGTGCGGGAAATCGGACGGACATGGTCAAGGGCCTTTGCTACCATGGTTGTTGGGAAACCTCGGTCAAGGAAAAATGCAGACATCTCATTTGCAGAAACTTCCGTCACCTGCAACGTGACCCATCCACCAAGGATATATTTCCCTCCCCGCATTCCGAAGGAACCGTTCCCTCCGGGATTCTCTGGTCCACACCACTGTCAGCACCACCAGCTGCTCTCCTTCCTCTGGCACCTTCCCGTGCCAGCGCAGGAGATGTAATACCTGCCCTTTCACCTCCACCCAAACCACTCTCCAGGGGCCAAAACACAGCTTCCATGTGAGACAGCAGTTCACGTGTACTACCGCCAATGTAGTATACTGCATCCGCTGCTCACAGTGTGGTCTCCTTTACATTGGGAAGACCAAGCGCAGATTGGGAGACCGATTTGCAGAGCATCTTTGTTGTGTACGGAAGGTCAACCCTGATCTTCCAGTCTCCCTTCACTTCAACTTGCACTCACATTCAGAGGCTGATCTTTTGATCCATGGTCTCCTGCACTGTTCCAGTGACTCACAGCGAAAGCTTAAGGAACAGCACCTCATCTATCTACTGGGGACACTACAGCCGGCTGATCTCAACATCAATTTCAGCCGTTTCAGGCCATAGCAGTCTCCCCCCGCCCCCTCCCCCCATCACAATCATAACCCCAGACACCCCTTGTCTCTCTGGTGTTTTGTTTATTCTATCACCACCAACAACAACAACAAACTACACTTATAAAGCGCCTTTAATGTCGGGAGGACGTCCCAAGGCGCTGCACAGGAGGTGTGTGACCCGAGCTGGGAGGGGAGTGTACAGGAAGGGGTGAGACACGTAGGGGAGGTCGAAAAATTTTGGGTGGAACAAAAGGCACGATCGAAGAGGAAAGTCTTCAAACCGGCCTTGAAAGAGGAAAGGGAAGAAACGAGACGGAGGGATTGGGGGATGGAATTCCATAAAGTTGGAGCAGAAAAACTGAAGGCCCGGCCTCCGATGGTGGGGCGGTTCGGGCGGGGGCTTGGAGCAGGCCAAGTCCTGCTGAACGGAGGGTCTGGGTGGGCTTATAGGGGGAAAGTAAGTCGGTTAAGTAGGATGGGGCAAGGCCATGTTAGGCCTTGAAGATGAGGACGAGGATCTTGAACTCGATTCTCTGGAGGATGGGGAGCCAGTGGAGATGGGCGAGGGTGGGGGTTATGTGGTCGCGGAGGTGGGTGTGGGATAGTACACGGGCTGCAGAGTTTTGGATGGCCTGCAGCCTGTGAATGGAGGAGCTGGGGAGGCTGACGAGGAGAGAGTTTCCGTAGTCCAGCCGTGAGGTGATGTATGCGTGCACGAGTGTTTTGGCAGCGTGGGGGGTAAGATAGTTGTGGAGCCTGGCAATGTTGCGCAGGTGGAAGTAAGCGGTGCCGGTCAAGGCACGGATGTGGGGGAGGAAGGAGAGTTTATGGTCGAACGTGATGCCGAGGTTCCTGACTGGCTTTGTGAGGTGGAGAGTACAGCCTTGGATGTTGAGGCTGACAGCGCCCGATGTGCGAAGGCGCTGGCTTGAGCCAATCAGGAGGGCCTCGGTCTTACTCACGTTCAATTGGAGGAAGTTGTCCCTCGTCCAGCACTCAATGTCGGACAGACATGCTGTCAGAACATCGATGGTCTGGGGGTTGAGGGATGAGGCAGAAAGGTACAGCTGGGTGTCGTCCGCATACATGTGGAAATTTACCCCATGTTTGCGGATGACATTGCCCAGAGGGAGCGTATAAATGGTGAAAAGGAGGGGACCGAGGACAGAGCCCTGCGGGACGCCGTGAGAAACTGTGTGGGGGTTTGAGGAAAAACCATTGGAAGATACAAAGTGTAAACGGTGGGTCAGGTAGGAATGGAACCAGTCAAGGATTGTGCCTTGAAGGTTGAGGTGGGAGGAAAGACGTTGGAGGAGGATGGTGTGATCGACTGTGTCGAACGCAGCAGAGAGGTCAAGGAGGACGAGGAGGCAGAGGGAGCCCTGGTCACAGGCGGTTAGGATATCATTTGTAACCTTAACCAGGGCAGTTTCTGTGCTGTGAATAGGGCGGAAACCTGATTGGAGGGGTTCAAGGAGTGAGTGAGTTGAAAGGAAAGAGCGGAGCTGGGAGGCAACCACTCTTTCAAGGACCTTGGATAAAAACAGGTTGGAGATGGGTCGGTAGCTTGATGGCTGCGACGCATCGAGGGAGGTTTTTTTCAGGATAGGAGTGATGGTGGCTGTTTTAAGGGAGGTAGGTACCACTAAACACCTCTTCTCCCCAGTTTCGTTAAAACCCACCCCCTGCTTTTTCTTCCACTGAAACCGTTAACACATATTCAACCCATCAGCCAAAACACTCTTTTTTCCTTTTCCTTTGTCTTCTTTGTCTCCTTTGCCTTCCATGTCCTGCCTCTCCCTCTTTTAATGTTTTTAAAAAACCTCTCCCTCCAAACAAGCCCCAGTTCTGATGAAGGGTTGTAGACCTGAAACGTTGACTCTTTTTCCTTTCTCCATGGATGCTGCCTGACCTGCTGAGTGTCCCCAGCAACTTTCGTTTTGGTTTCAGATTCCCAGCATCTGTATTATTTTTGTGTTTTGTTTTTGTACTGTAGCTGTACTTGTTTTGTTTGATTGACGGCTTCCTTCCCCCCGGACCATTCAGGAGCCCATTGGTGGCTGGACCAATCAGAGCGGAGCAGTGTGTAAAAGAAAATAAGGGGGTGAGCTCAGTAATAATACCGGGGGTGGGAGATACACGAAACATACATGGGACAAGTGACCCAACATCATAATATGTAGGTATATTTTATTATAGCTTTAAAAGCTGTAATTGAAAGCTTTGAAAGATAATGTAGACAAGTAGTTGAATTGTAGTCTTATTTTACGGCCTTCCCAATACCTCCCTCCACAGGCTGCAGATAATGCAGATCTCTGCGGCCCGTGACCTCTACCGTTCCAAACTCCGTGATCCCATCTCCCCCATTCTCGCCCCGACTCCATTGGCTCCCCATCATCCAGAGGATCCAATTCATGATCCTGGTCCTCACATCGAAAGTCCTCCACAACCTCCCCCCACCCTAACATCCGTGACCCTTACCAACCTGCTCGCCCCTTTTGCTCCACGTGTCCCACCCACTCACCCAACCATTGGTGAGCGAGCCTTCAGCCACACTACCCTCAACCTCTGGAACTCCATCCCGAAGACCCTCCACCTCGCCCCCTCCCTGGCCTTTAAGTCTCACCTCGAGACTCCTCTTCGATGGACCCATCGGCAACTCCTTTCCCCCCCAGCCCTGTCCTCAGCTCCGGTCTCAACCAATAACTGCCCAGCGCCTTGGGACGTCCTCCTGACGTGAAAGGCGCAATACAAATGTAATTTTGTTGTTGTAATTTCCTAAGCTTCCCCTCTCTCGCTCTGTCTCCCTGTGTTGGACCCCCCCCCCCAGGCCGAGTGGTACAGTCCAGCTGCTTGGCGAGGCAGTGACAGAGGGCGGGGCCGGGACAGAGAGTTTAAGGTCAGCCCCAGAGCAGACTTGCTTGTGTTGTGAGGGGGTCTGTGCGGGTGTTTGTCAACTGAGATTATTTCTCTTTGCTTTTTCTTACCACCGTTTCAATCAGCGCTAGCCTTAAATCAGCCACACGACTTACGTTTTACCGAGTGACCGCCATCCAAACCGATTATTTTCTCCCTGGACAGGAGGGAAACCAGAACCTCTGTGGGTGGCAGCGGCTTCAGAGGATGTCGGCGTCACGGAATGAACGCCAGGCCCGTCAGAGAAACGAGCGCTTCAGGTAAAAGCTGCGGGCCCTCGGAAGCTGTTATTTATTGTTTTTTTGGTTATTTATTTAATCCTCTCACTCTCCCTCCCCCATCCGTGTGGAGGGCGATGTATAGCTGTTAATTGCTCATGATGGCGGTGGTGGTTGAAGCCGGGGCGCGGCGGCGGTTAATCGGAGCGGGGTTTGAAAAGGGCGCGATGCGGGTCTGGGCGCGAGACGGGTCTGGGCGGAGAGCGGGAAACTGGCGGCTCCCGCGACATAGCCTCAACCTCCCCCACCCCCCCACATAGGGCACAGCACAGACCCGCACACACAGAGCCCGGCACCCCCCCACCACCACACACATACACACAGAGCACAGCAACCTCACCCATCCACACACACACACAGGGCACAGCACCCCCCCCCCCCCACACACACACACACAGGGCACAGCCCCCCCACCACACACACAGAGCACAGCACCCCCCCACCACCACACACACATAGCACAGCACCCCCCCCCCCCACACACACACACAGGGCACAGCCCCCCCACCACCACACACACACACACAGGGCACAGCCCCCCCCCCCCCCCACACACACACAGGGCACAGCACCCCCCCCCCCACACACACACACACACACAGGGCACAGCACCCCCCCCCCCTACACACACACACACACACAGGGCACAGCACCCCCCCCCACACACACACACACACACACACACAGGGCACAGCACCCCCCCCCCTACACACACACACACACACAGGGCACAGCACCCCCCCCCCCACACACACACACACAGGGCACAGCACCCCCCCCCCCCCCTCCCCACACACACACACAGGGCACAGCACCCCCCCCCCCCCACACACACACAGGGCACAGCCCCCCCCCCCCCCCCCCCACACACACACACACACAGGGCACAGCACCCCCCCCCCCCCCCCACACACACACACACACACACAGGGCACAGCACCCGCACCCCCCCCCCCTCCCCACACACAGGGCAGGGCACAGCACCCCCCCACCACCACACACACACACACACAGGGCACAGCACCCCCCACCACACACACACACACACACAGCACAGCACCCCCCACCACACACACAGAGCACAGCACCCCCCCACCACCACACACACATACATGTGTGCAGTCGATCCCATGTTTGTATTTAATGTGTCGATCGGATTTCGAACTGGGTTTGTTTGTTTTTCGAAAAACGAAATATACCTCTGGGGAACACTTTGGTTAAGATTGAAAATAAGCTCTCCCATTCCGTGTTGTCGAGAAGGGAGGGCGAGCTTGCACGATTTTTTTTCACACAGAATATGCAGTAGTTGTATTTATTATGTATAATGAAAGGGTGCGTTTTACCCTTTATCTCCAGTATGCATATTATATATGGTGGTGTACACTTAATATACATTTGTTTTAGGTTGAGTTTTAAGTAGACTCGTGTGTTGTAGTTAATTATTTTCTATTCTATTTGTGCTGATCCTCTGATCAATTAAACTGAAATGAACGTCCACAGTGGTGTTGGTGGGGCTGGGGATGTTACTTTCGGTTTGCTCGGCGCCCAAAAGTGACCGTTGACGTGAGGTGAAGAAAGCGCTTACTGCTGTGGAAGATATGGTTTTATCTCCCTTCCCTCAGGGAAGTGGGAACAGGGGCTGTGCAGCTCCCGCCCTGAAATCTTTTTGTTTGTATCCTGGCAGCAGGAGAAGGCCGCCGCCATGCCGCTGGTCCTGTGGCCGGAAGCGCGGGGCCGACGGCAAACTCAGGCGACAGGACGACTCGGACTCTACCGTCTTCGACGAGAGTAAGGATTGGTCTGCAGACTCTTCCCAGGCGGATATGAGGGTAACCAGGTGAGGAGCTCTTTCTGAGCCGAGGGAGGGTATAGAAGGATGCGCTGACCAAACCTTCTCTTCCAGGTGGTTGTCCAGTTGCAGTGCGTTTCTGCAATTGCCCATCTCATTGTGACCACAATACTCAAAACTGAAAGTCTGACTCGTCGATGGGTTTTGGGTGTGGGATTATTTAATTTCCCTATCTGTAATTTCAGCTGTTTTATATACCACCCTCACCCCCCCCCCAAAAAAAAAGTGCTGAGTTGATTACACAGCTGGGATCCACAAGGAGCTGTAAAGAAAAAGCAGAATACTGCAGATGCTAGAAATTTGAAATAACTACCGATGCCACTGGGAAAATGCAGCAGGTCAGGCGGCATTTATGAAGAGAGGAAAGTGAGTTAAACTTTAAACTCCAACCATTCGTCAGTACTAGGGGATGTTAGAAGGAAGCAGATTATGAGGATAAGTGGAGAAAGTCCAAGGTTGAGTTTAGGACAACAACTAAATTACATTAATGGAGCGCCTTTCACATCAGGAGGACGTCCTAAGGTGCTGAAGATGATGTGATCGGAAGTGTTGATGGTGCAACATCAGTTACATTTGTATAGAGCATTTCACATCGGGAGGACATCTCAAAGTGCTGGACAGATAGTATTTTGGACCCGAGCTGGAAATCGAATAGGGGAGGGTGAAGGAAAGGGGATTGATCAAAAGCATGGTCAAACACAGCTTTGAGGTGGATCTTGAAGGAGGCAAAGGATGGGGTACAGTAATAGTCTTCTTTTGTCTTGCACCATCAACACCTCTGATTTCAACATCTTCTGTCCCCTCCTGAATTTTTCTTTCATCTTTCCTTCCCTGCCCTCTTCTCCGCTTGTCCTTACAATCTGCTCCCTTCAAACATCTCAGTTTCAAGGTTATTGACTTGAAACTTTAACTTGTTTAATCTCCATAGACTTCTGTTTTTATTCCACAAGGAGCTGTACTTCATTAACAGGCCTAAACAACAGACTATTTATTTTCAAGTGTTGCTGAATAGCATGCTTGGTTTCTTCCCCCTTTTTTGTAGGATGATTAGCACCAAACTGGTGTTGCCAATTGAATCATTGATCCCATCTTGTTAACTTATTTCTCCACTCTGCCTTTTAATTCTGGCTTGACTGACTACTTTGACTGTATTTATACTCCATACGGCCCCCCTACTATTTCTAATTGTTGCAGGAGAAATGCTTAAATAACCACAAATGGCTTTTCCTCCCGCTCTCACTCCCTTCGCCTCGCCCCCTCTTCCTAGTTTCAGGTCTTGGCTAAAGACCTTTCTTTTCGACAGTGCCTTTGATCACCTTTTTCCCCCTGCCCATTGGCACGGGCATTGTGAAGCGCTCTGAGACGCTGTCTGGCGTGGAGGGTGCTATATAAATCAAAGTTGTTATTATAGGTGCGAAACACACCTATTCTAACGTTCATGTTAACATTTTCAAAGTTGCTGCACGTTTTTTGAGAAAAAATTGTTGGTTTTAAAGCTAGGTTTATCTTTTCCAGTTTCACAACACCGGAGAGTGAAGATTCAGTCTCCAGATGTTCCTCTGCTGACTGGGGATCTGAAGTTGAAAAAGAGGAAACGCGACAGACTGTTTTTCAGGATTTAAAAAGGTTTGTATACAGTACTTACTACTTTTGGAAGGAAGCATACTATGAAAAAGTGTATCAAACGAATAATTGAGGGGGTGTTTAGGATTCTGTAATTTGGACACTATTTTTTTCAGTTGTTTTGGCCCCTGGTTTTATCATGACTGCATTAATATGATTTTGGGTGTGTTGGATTAATTAACTGTCTTTAATCTGTTTAAGATACAGAAGAAGGGTGTTGCTAAATGACTTCAATGACCAGGAAAAGGATTGCTCTTCTGAAAGGTACTTACTTATATGCCTTTCAAATCTGTTTAGTAATTGTGTTAGTCTTAAAATCACACTTTTTGTTAAACTGAGTACTCTTAATTAATTTAAGGCAGAGTGGAGACCCTTTAATGGCTATGGGTTGATTATTGTTTGCTGCCATCATGATCAACATTTTTTAGTTCTTAGAATATGTCCCTGCTATTTTTCTTCCGAGGAATACACAGAGGCCTGTGACTTACCCCAAACATAAAAGCACCAGTAATGTGGTTTTTATTTACTAGTTCACACAGCATGGCTGCTGCCTTTACAGTAATAGGATACTAGAGAACGAGTTGTGTGATTATAAATGCTTCATTAGGGATGGATTTTCTCTTTCCAAAACAGAACTCAGTGAGAATCTGATCTATTAGATAGGTTTGTTGCTCTTCACTTCTCCAAATGAAATAAAGCTGCTGCACATTCAAGCAGTAGTATTCATAGCTGCCAACCAGTACGTTTTTGCCGTATTTAGTACGATAAATTGAAGTAAATACGGCAGTACGATTTTTCTTGTTAAAATATGTTTTTTTGAAAATCCGAATTTTGGAAATTCTATGCTCTGTCTGTCTCTCCTTCTCTCTGTCTCAGTCTCCCTTTATGTGTGTGTGTCTCTCTCTCTCTGTGTCTCTGTCTCTCTTTCCTTGTCTCTTTCCCTCTCTCTGTCTGTCTCGGTTGCTATGAGTATTGAATAGTATCAGGTGGTATTATGGAATAGGCCCTTGTGCCTGTTCTAATACCTCTTAATGCTCTTCTTCCCATGTTCTGGGACAGAGTGTTTTTATGCTTTTTTGGGGGCGTAAAACATATTTTCTAGTTAATTTCAATTGTACCCCAGTGAAGTAATGTTTTCAATAGCTTTCATTGGTAACTGTGCTTACACCATATTGTGTAATAAACACGGGTTATTTCTTTGGGGTTTTTCTTCTAATTTCCCAAATCCCAGGCAATTACTAACGAGTTTGGGGTGTAGCTAGCTGAATGTGTAATAATTGACTGCTCTTTCAGTTCCAGTTGCTCCAGGGAATCGTTGGTATCTCCTGAACTTGAAACCGATGAAGTAGTGCTAACGAGAAGACAAAAGCAGATCAGCTACGGAAAGAATACGATTGCATATGATCGATTCACGCGAGAAGTTCCAAAGTAAGGCTGCAATTATAAGTTCTTGCTGAGTTTGAATCCACAATGTATGCCTGGGCCTTTGTCATGGGAGGCGATCTTGACCTATGGCTGTTTGTTTAGTTCAGTACTGATGTAATTGTTGGGTCTCCCTTCACTTAGATAATATGCAGGGAAGTCATTCTTGGTAGAGTATATATATATTCTATGTATATATATACATTTAGAAGTTCTTGTTAACCTCTTTGTCCATCTCCATATCAGTGTCTAATCAAACTTGATGAATATTGTTAATCTGATTCAAGAAAGGCACTTTTTCTCAGGAACTTTACCCAATATGGAATATTGGGTAAAGTTGTAAAATTGAGCCATATAAATTAATTTGCTAGTATTCTCACCCAAACCAAACTTTGCTTCCCGATTACCCCAATCCTAGCCAGACTCACAGCAGTACCCGTTGCCTTTGCTCTACTGGGTCTGGCCTCCTCCTTGTCCCCCGAATCCTCCATTCCACCGTCGTTGGCCGTGCATTCAGCCACTACTCCCTGCGACTATGGAACTCCCTTCCTTACTTCCTTTGCCTTGTCCTTCTTATTATTAGGTTGTGCCTAAAGACTTTTTGACCACGCTTTTGGTCACCCTTTTCACCTTCCCCTATCTTGGCCCTGGGATCCGTTATTGTGAAGGTCTCTGAGACGCCGTTTGGCATGGAGGGTGCTATATAAATCCAAGTTGTTGTTGTATCTGATTCTTGTGAAACCCATCAGCAAAACTGCTAAACAATAGTCCTAGTATATGTTACTAATGCATTTCATAAGTAAATTAGATTACCATGTTGTTAATGCGTTAAATGTTATTATTTAATCATGGATATCCAACTTTAACTGGTCATTGATATTACAAATGAAAATGAATTAGATGCATTATTTGTGTATTTTTTTTTTCCTTGCAGGCATCTTCGGAAGCCAGGTGTTCATCCAAGAACTCCCAACAAGTTCAAGAAGTTCAGTCGTAGGTCATGGGACCAGCAGATTAGGCTGTGGAGGATTTCACTGCATGACTGGGATCCACCAACGGAAAGAAGCGAATTAAAAGCAATGTATGTAATGTTGTCTAGGTATCTGTGCTGATATCAAGACGATCTTGCTTGCAGGTTGTAGTTCGTAAAGTTGATGTCTACGTAAGGATGGAATTTGAGAATGTGGATTGAGCTGCTCCTTTGAGCTGCTAGTTTTGCTTGGATTATATTTAAAATGCTGCACTTACAGAGCTTTGGGATGTCCTCCCGACGTGAAAGGGGCTATATAAGTGCAATTTTGTTGTTGGTTCTGCCATAGTCATATGGCACAGTTCTGTATGCTATTGATTCCCAAACTGAACCTGGTTTCATGGGGGACTGTGTAGTACTGTTATCTTCTGTGCTGCTTCATACCTCCTATTCAGCCTTTCTTCCCATCGCTACCAATAGTGTTTCAGACCTCCTGCTCCGTCTCTTCCTGTTGCTCCTAGTACTGCCTCTCATGAGGTTGCATGAGACAGTGTGGAGAGCAACAGGAAAAGGGTCAGGGAGAAGATATGAATGATGTAATCAAGATCATCAAGGGTGAAATTGAAGCAAATAGCCGGGGTGTTTTAAAATGTGAAGTGTCTTGAGAACTTTGCACATAGATTATTGTAGTTAGTGTTGCAAGATGTCAAGTTAAAATCAAACATTGGAGCTGGGAATTTTGAACCACATAAGACGAAGGAAGTTATAATTTGAAGAATCTTAACAGTAAAAGGTTTTAATATGTTGGAAGCAAACATTTAACTTCAGATGTTAACAGCAAATTGTATCATTGAAAGTTTTGAATTACAAAATAACATCAGATATGTGACTAGTAATACTGGGAAGGGTCAGGTGCGTAGTGGAAATAGCCCCAGAGCATGCAGGACTTGCTGATCTCTGATCTACCTGGGAATCCATATGAATACCTCCCAGCGCAAAGCCAGGCTCACAGTAACTGACAGCGCGGTTTGTCCAGCGAAGAATTGTGCTCAAAGAGCACATTCCTAGGTTGTACAATACCGTTGAGTGCTGGGGAGCAGTGCCAATCTGCATTGGAGCTATAAGATCGTGTGCCTCTGAGCCATTACCCTCCTGCCCACCACCCCCAAGACTATCCATCCTTCTTGCCTGTTCTTTATCTTCAGATGGTAAGTGAAGAACTTCCTCTAAGACTGCATAATAATCCCTAAAGAATAGCACAATAATAAAATTTGATAATTTCAATCCATGACTGTAGAACACTGCTGTGTGCAATTGGCTGCCATGTTTCGCCCACAAATATACAGTCAATTCACTTTACAGTACATTCTGTGAAGCACTCTAAGACGTCTCTAGATGACACCCAAATGACCCCCCAAAAAATGAAGATAAAATTATTTGAACTATGAAGCTCATCTCTACTACCATATCTTTACTAAATTTAGCATTCGAGTGAGAGCTAAAACCTACGTTTGTCAGGTACATAATGACCAGTCAGATGAACTCAAGAAGCACACTCTTTCCCCTTGGTGCCAGTTAACCATTCAAGTCATAGCCCTAATGGTTGGGGTAGTCCTTGCAATGAGGAACTCGCCAATGTTCATAATAAGCTGAAGTCACTGGGACCACTCAGCGAGCAGGTTGTGCAGCATCCATGGAGAAAGGAAACGCGAGTCAACGTTTCGGATCCCGAAATGTTGACTCACACTTCCTTTCTCCATAGATGCTGCCTGACCTGCTGAGTGTTCCAAGGATTTCCGTTTTTGTTTCAGATTTCCAGCATCTGCAGTATTTTGTGTTTTTGTTCATAATAAGCTGCATAGTTTTGGTTGGTTAAACATTGCATTATTGTCAGCCCATGTTTATTTTCTGGGGTTAGGTGAGCAGTGTGTGTCCTCCTGAGGAGAGTACATGTTCCATACCAAACATTTTGAAATATTTACTACATAGTGATGTTTTCCTGGGCTCTGAGCCGATCAACCCAATCCTTGCTTGGCTCCATTAGATCCCCAAATGGCAGTGGATCCTTGTTCTTGTTTTTCGACACCTCCATGGCCTCACACCATACCTCTGATCTGCAACCCTACTTCTCCAACCACTCCCTCCGCTCAGCAAACATTGGCTAACTTCATGCCACCAACTTATTGATTTCTGCATGTATTTATAGCTGTTAACACTTATTCTCTGCTGGGAATACATATTGGAACTTAATTTGTTGCTGCACCACCTAGACCAACTGCAGTTGTAATTATATCTAAATTGGTGTTGCTGCATTGTTAGAATCTTTGGCCAATTGCATACAGTGCAATTGGCCAATGTCTTTTTCCAACATTGAAAAGATGGGGGTTGAATTCCAGTTCCAGTTCAATTTGGCCTTTTGCATGAAGGTTTAGTTAGATTAACAGGGAATGAAAGAACAATTGGCTGAACCTGTTTCTTGGTGAATATTTCAGAATGGTATTTATTTCCCTTCATTATGTGATTCAATACTATTATGAGTCAATGATATGATCTTTCTATCAGGGATGGGCTAGAAGTGAACCCCATGCTGAGTTCTTATCATCTTTGCAAGATTGGCAGTGTTTGTTAGGACTAAATTTAAATGTTTCAGTTGCGTTTTATATATCTCTATTTCACAGCAAATGCTGTTTTCAGTAAAACTTTGATCCTGATTTATCTGTACTCTAGCACAACACTTGATCTTGACGATGTGATGGAAACCGAGTCTGTAAATGGCTCTGGTGGAAGTGGAACAAGTTCCCAAGGTGGGAGAGAATGCATTCCAAACAACATGCTGTCCTCTCAGGTATGGTCCAAATATTTAGCCCCAAATGCACTATGAGTGAGTCGTTATTGTAGGGTCCATCAATATCAAAATTTTCCGATATCGATATATCGGTTTGCCCATATCGATATATACCGATATACCTATAGCAGTTTTTTTTGTCATGCACGTGTATTCGGGGGTGCGCACGCATTCGAATATCGACATGGTAAGTTGGAAAAAGTCCGCATCATACCAATGTATCGATATATCGCTGGACACGATATACCGATATTTGCGATATAGTTTTTTTTCATATCGAATTTTTTGATATATCGATATATTTTAAATTCCGATATCGGCATATCGATATGAAAATTATATTGATGTAACCGATATATCACCGGACCCTACGTTATTGTCTCATTTGTTATTTGTGGTACCTTATGAAGTGAGATGAATCCAGTGATATTACTCTTGAGTTAATGAAAGAAAATATTGTCCAAAGGTGTTGGATTCGGAAGAAATTGGTGTTTTCTCAAAGAAACGATCTTCAGTCATCACAGAGTTATATGATCTTTTTTTATTCAGTACTACATCCCAGTTATAGTACAGGCACTCCTCTTGTGATTCGAATAGTTACTTGTTAGTTCGAACAGTTGAATCTTGGAGGATTCAACACATATACTCAGTTCGCTTTCTTTGTCCTACAGGACCCAATCAGTTAAGACAGTGTTGCCCAACCAACATGCCCATATTAGGAGCGTTATCCAATGGTCACACACAATTGCTATGTTTCTACAATACACATTATCTGGTCACAAATGTTTGATCTGGTCTAAAGCAGTCTAGACTGCCACATATCATTTGTCTTGCCCAATCAACGTGCCCATATTAGGAGCGTTGTCCAATGGTCACACACACTTGCTATATTTCTACAATACATAGTTATCTGGTCCAATGGTCACACACACTTGCTATATTTCTACAATACAGAGTTATCTGGTCTAAATCAGTCTCCATATCAGGAGCGTTATCCAATGGTCACACACACTTGCTATATTTCTACAATACATAGTTATCTGGTCTAAATCAGTCTAAACTGCCAGATAAACACAAACGTGTTGTTACAGAGTCACACACAAAACTGCTACATTCCAACAAAAGGTAAATGATCCTTGCTATACAGTAAATCAGTTAACTAGGCCCCTAGCTTAATTCGTCAGTATCATGTGATAGTCATGTTGCCAATATCCTTGGCTGCTTCCTATGCAGTTTTAATAAGGAACTTCACTTTACTTGTTACTCTGTTTAACACGCAATGTGTTGTAAAAGTTCTTGTAACTAATTATAATGTAAAATTGATTGGACAACTTGTCCTGTAAGTTAGCGTCTTGCATCAGATGTATCCTGCATCCTGTCTGATCATGTGATTGTTGTGGGCCATCAGTGGAGGTTGAGTGTGCGTACTCGGATGCAGTGTCCGTGACGTGCTGGCTGAGTATGAGAATAGTGCCTGGTAGCATAAGGTGAGGGAGAATGGCTGTTCATCATCACATTGGATAATTCACCGCTGGGCCCATTTACCTTGGAATAGGTTATCTGGAGTTTACTGTGGTTCCTTCCTCTGAGAATCTCTGAGCACTTCACAGGATTCGGTATAAAGTGTAGTGACTCTGAATGTGTAGGTGAATAAGATTTACATGCAGAAAAAGTCCCACAAAAAGCTGGGAAATAAATGACTGTTTGGGGGGGTTCTTGACCAGGAGAGGTTATCTTTTCTAGTAGTGAAGTGGTATCTTTAACATTCACTTGAATAGGCAGACCATCTCAAATAAACAGCCCATTCTTTAGTATATTACTGTAACATTTAACTATTGTTTCACTGGATGTAATTAACAGTTCAGTGGAAACACTAAATATGGTGAGCTTGCTCATTTGGGTCCTTTTTTGCAATCTTTTCATTTCAACACTATGTAATGCAGTGGATAATGTTAATTTAACATTTGTTGCTTCAGAGCAGCCAGTTTTGATTTCCCCTTTTAAAAAAAAATCCCATATTGTAATTGGCAGATTTGTGATTTTAAATAATGCTTGCTTTTTATATTGCGCTTTTCAAGTCTTCTAGACTTCTCAAAGCACTTCTCAGAATATACTGTAAAGTGAATTGACTGTATATTTTGTGGGCAAAACATAGATATTTGTGTGTTTCATGTGTATACCCTGAGTTCTCCAGGTATGTAGTTCTGGAATATCTCCCATTTTTTTTTTCATGTATAGGTATCTTCCTCAACTACTCCGGTGAAGAACAAAGAATTTACATCTTTCAATGAAAATAATGAATTTAATTTGCAAGCCTGTTTGGCTGATAGAGATGAAGTTGATTCTTCGTTGAGCGAGTCGCTATAACTTTACAAAAAAAAATTTTTTTTTTATATTGTTAAATAATTACACTCTTTACCTTCATACAAAAAGAGCTTGTGATTTTCTAAGATTTAATTATGCTTTTTTAACTCCCATGTGAGGTCACAACTTTAGCATTATTAGACTTCAGATAGACATTTGGAACTGCTAGTTTTCTCTAACTAAAATAAATACAAGGTGAACAAATCCTTAAGTAGTGACTTCCAGCAACAAAATTGAATACACTCTTTAGTTTTAGTCATTGGACGCTTAGATATGTTGAGCTTATTTTTTTCCAGAACAAATGACATTAATGTGAGAATAAAGGGCTAAGAAAAGTTCTCCTTTAGAAATTCAAGATTAAAATTTTTTTTTGGATGTAATGTGACTTTAGGCCTTACATTTAGTCATATTCTAGTTATCACGGGTACCGTATATCTCCGCGTATAAGGCGCACCCGCGTATAAGGCGCACCCCCCACTTTTGACCTTTTCTTGGTGAAAAAAACCGGAAGCATTTTCAATGATATTGTCGGCAGAAGGGAGGAGAGACAGGTAAGGAGAGAGGCAGGCCGGCAGCGTGGGAGAGAGAGAGAGAGGGAGGGAGGCAGGCAGGCAGGGAGAGAGAGGCAGGCAGGCAGGGAGTGAGGCAGGCAGGGAGTGAGGCAGGCAGGGAGTGAGGCAGGCAGACTGGGTTTGGCAGAAGGTAAGCACAGCACTGAAGTCCACTGCTACTGCCGCCGCTCGGGCGGCCGAGGCCGAAGCCCCGTCACCTGCTCCCCCCAACCCCCGCCGGACACACTGAACAAACCCCGGCTGACAGCGCGCCGGCTGCCCGCCCTGTTTACTGTATTTCCGAAGCTCAAAATCTCTTGTACCTGCGTATAGGGCGCACCACCAACTTTCGAGATCTTCCGACGTGCAAAAAAGTGCGCCTTATACGCGGAGATATACGGTATTCACAATTTTTAATTGTTGAATTACATTGTTGAATTCTTTATTCAAAAGGCATCCTTCGGTTTTTGTAAAGGTTGCTGAAGCTGAAGGTTGCTGTGCAATAAAGTGGATTACAGCTGTGATCGTCTTTGGTTATTCTGTTACATGAATATGTAGACAATACCAGTTTATAATGAATAATTCTGTTCGTGTCTGAAAACACTGGTTGAAGAGATAATAATCCTTACATTTGATATAGCGCCTTTTCATGTCTTCTAGACATCTCAAAGCGCTTCACTGAATATACTGTAAAGTGATTTGACTATTTGTGGGTGAAATCCGGCAGCCAATTGCGCACAGTTGTGGATTGAAATAACCAATTTTTTTTTAGCAATTGTCAGGTATGCTTGTGGAGGGAAGTCCAGTGAGCAGGGAGTTAGTGTAGTTAAGCCTGGATCTAATGAAAGCCTGGATGAGGGTCGAGAAAGCTTGAGGGGAGAAGAAGCACAGCCTCAAGATGGGTCCTTTTTAGATTGCGATGACCAGAACTGCACACATTATTCCAAGTGCAGTTAAGAGTATTAGCCAACAAATTTTAATCCTGATATTTCTGGGTATGGTCTCCCAATGGCTACTAACCGTTGCATTTGGTATAGTGCCTATCATGTTGGGAGGATGTCTGAAAGTGCTTCACAGGATTTAATTAAGTAAATACAGTGACTATATTTATGGGTGAATGAAGCAGCTAAATTACATGCAGCAATGTTCCACAAACAGCCATGAAGTGAATGACCAATTTGAGGGATTGTTGGCCAGGACACCAGGAAAAACTCCCTTTTTTGAATGGTGCCAATTTAATGTCCATCTGAAAAAGGGACCTTGGTTTAACATCTCATCTGTAGGAAGGCACCTCCAACAATGCAATACACTGACAGTATTAGCGTTCAAAAAAATTGCCTTCAAGTCCTGACCAGGGATATGAACCCACAACCTTTTCACTCACAAGAGTACTGCCACTTTAGCCATGGTGACACGCTGCTTATGAAAGACAAGTCTGATAATTACACTTGTTATTATCCTTGCTTCACAAAATATATCGTAAAATGAACTTACTACATTTTGTGGCTGACAAGTCAAAAATCAAAACCCAGAAGTTAATGTACTTACACACAGAATGAAAATACATTCTGAACAATGTTCTGGAGTAGAAATATATATCTCAGGATTGAGGTCATTTTGAACCTTGTAAATGCTGTACATTGTCTCATTAAAAGATCAATTGCCCACAAACATTTTGCCCACATTTCAGATTTTTAAAAGATGCTCTTTTTAAAAAAAAAAGTTTTGAACATTATTGACCAATGTTATAATAATAATCCTGACATTTTATATAGCCTTTCACATCTTCTAGACATCTCAAAGTGCTTCACAGAATATGCTGTAAAGTGAATTGAGTATAGATTGCTTCTGTATGATGCTTGTGATCGTGGTAAAGTACATTTCATACGTTTAAGGCCTAAAGATTGTACAGATGATAATGACTCGCTACAGGGCCAGGTTCACAGTGCTGCAGCATATTGACTTCAACATCCCTCATCCTGGAGTCCTGTAGATTAGTAGTGAGAGCACTCGCCTCACAAGTGAGTGGACCTGGGTTTGATTGCCAGGCAGGGTGAAAGGTTGGGCCTGTTTCCTTATTCCACATGTCTACCTGGCAGTAAGTAGGAATTCAATTGTTGGTTGACTAGCAGATTGCTTTTTCAAGGGTAATAATGCCTTAAAACAAAGTTTGGTCACTCATTCTACAACTGTCGTGGGACACCGCTGCTGTGAGCAATTGGCGGCCGTGTTTCACCCACAGAATACACAATTTACTTTTATACAGTGTGTTCTGAAGCACTTTACATGAGCTCCTGTAGCTCAGTGGTTAGAGCACTCGCCTTACAAGTGTGAGACCTGTGTTCAAATCCAGGCTGGTCAGGGTGAAACTTTGGGCAAGTTTCTTCACATGCCTAATAATTCCTCAAAAAAACCAATAATAAAATTGGTTATTTCAATCCACGACGGTTTGCAGGATACTGCTGTGCATTTTGCTACCACGTTTCGGCTACAAATATACAGTTCATTCACTTTACAGTATATCCTGTGAAGTGATGTGAAAAGCGCTATATCAAATGCAAGGATTATTATTTATTATAAGGCACTACATCAAATGCAAGGCTCATTATTATTGAATTGTAGATGCACAACACCTTTGGTCACCTTCTTACCCCTACCCTCAACCCTTCCTGATCCCAACTCCTAGCTCGGCTCCAAGTGCCTGACTGTCCAGTGCCTTGAGATGTCCTCCTGACGTGAAATGGTGCTAAAACAAATGTCGTTTTTGTAAAAACACAGGTAGCTGGGAACACTGAGCAGTTTGGAGAGAGGAAAGTGAGTTAATGTTTCTGGTCTGTCGCTCATTGACAAAATTACATTTATTGAGCACCCTTCAAGGCGGGAGGTCGTTCCAAGGCGCTGAACAGTCAGGTCGGGACCGAGCACGGAGGAGGGGAGAGAGTTGGGAGGGTGTCAGAACGGACGATCGAAGAGGAGGGTTTTGAGACCCAGCCGATGGGATGGAGTTCCAGAGTGGGGACAGAGAGGCTGAAAGCCTGTCCCCTGAATGGAGGGGGCGGGGAGGTTCATTAGGGGGGGGGAGGGGGCAAGGCTGTGAACGGCCTTGAAAGTGAGGACTAGGATCTTGAATTCGGTCCTCTGGGGGAGTTTCCATAGTGAGCGTTGAAGTGACGAACGCGTGGACGAGGGTTCAGGGTGGACCTGCCGAGCGTCCCCAGCGACATCTGTTTTCTTTAATTCAGGTTTCCAGCATCAGCAGGTATTTTAACATTCTGTCATTTGTTGTTGAATCCTGGGCGGCGATGGCGGCGGGCGCCCGGTTGCTATGGGGGCCGGCGACCAATGAGCGGACATGTTGCTGGTCTGTGTGTGTGGTGGGGCGGCGCGCGCCACACCAGCTGTGGCCAACGGTCGCGGCGCGAGGCCGGCGGTTGGCGTCCGTCGGCCGTTGTTTCCCAGAAGCGGAGAGAGTCGAGCGGCCACCGACAGACACAGCGAGATCGGCCGGCCAGCCAGGGAGGAAGGGAAAGGAGGAGAAGGTGAGTGAATGGGGGAGGAAGGGGAGGGTACGTTTGAAGTCATTAAACTCCCCCCCCCCCCCCCACCCCCTATTTCCCGCCCCTGGGCCTGGTGGAAGCGGCGCCTAGCAACCGCCACCAACCTTGCCTCCTACCGTCTCTCTTTCTCTGAAACAAATGCCCTTTGCTGTTTTACTATTATACTATGGGCTCTTTATAACTCTCCCTCCCATCCCGCACCCCCGACCCGCATACACACACACACCCCCCACCCCGCTCCAGATCTGCCGTGTGCCGCTGACACAGTGGGTAATGGAGAGTCGCTGCACCCTCAAACCTGACATGACCTTGGTAACACACCGTTTTGGGGTGTCCAGCTGCAGTTCGTTTGAATAAAGATCATCTGGGCCCCTTCACTGGTTCCGACTACAAAAGGGACTGATTTGAATCTACACACCGATTAACCTCCCCTCCCCACAGGCTGAGCCACACTGATCATATCTCCCCCCCACCCCTCCACACTCTTCTGGTCCTGAGCTACATTGTTGTTTTGTTAGCTTTTTAGTAACATCATCATAATTATGTCGTTGAGACATCTCAGAGCACCTCACAGAATATCTTGTTTTGTGTACTTTGTGAGTAAAAAATCTGGCAGCCAATTGCACATAGCAGTGTCCCACAAACAGTCGTGGTTTGAGTGACCAAATTCATATTATTTTATTATTTTGGAAGGATTATTAGCCCCAGAAAAGTGATTTGCCATCGACTCACAGCTGGATTCCTACTTACTGCTCGGTAAACAGACATGTTGAGTGTAGCCCTCACATCCTCTGGGATGATGCCACCCCGCGGATCCCTCGCTCCTGGCTCCCTGCATGTGCGTTTTGTCTGCCGAGCCTCCCCCACCACCCTAAATGTCTCTCACCATCCTCCTCTATGTCTCTCCTACCGTCCCCCTCTTTCTGCTACTCTAAATCTGTCCTTCTCTCCCCCCCCCCTCCCCCCCCAGACCTACTCTCCCTCCTGGCCTCCACCACCGCTTCCCTCTGCTCCAGCCTGGGCATCCTCCGCCGGGCCCATCGTGGCACCAGGCGCTGGGTGTCCCAGAGCAGCCACCCCAACTGTCCCATCATCCACTCTCTCCGCCCAAACCACCCCCTCAAGACAAACACCATTTCCCCCTCTTCCCTACTCACGATCCCCACTTTCCCTCCCTCCTCTCTCCCCACACCCACTTCTCCCACACACCCTCAGATCCTCTCCTCACCACTCTCTCCTGCCTCTCCCCCTTCCAGCAAACTCATCCGCACTGTTCTCCAGAATGTCTGCTCCCTTTCCAACAAAGCCCTCACTATCTATGATCTCATCCTGGATAAGAACATTGATATTCTTGGGCTTATGGAAACTTGGCTCTCCCCCAATGACCCCGTGCCTCCAGTCGAGGCTTCCCCTCCAGGCTACACCCTCTGCCCCAACCAACGTGGCAGCGGGGTGGCCATCATCTCAAATGCTTCCCATGGTCTCTCCCCCTACTCCTCTGGCTGTTTCCCCTCCTTCGAGTGCCTCACGCTCTAAGATCCTTCCCTTTCATAAGAACATAAGAATTAGGAGCAGGAGTAGGCCATTCGGCCCTTCGAGCCTGCTCCGCCATTCAATAAGATCATGGCTGATCTTCTCACCTAACTCTGATTACCTGCCCTATCCCCAATCCCTCTATTTTTAAAAAATCTATCAGTCTCAGCCTTGAAAATGTTCCTTAAAAATCCGTCTTCTTTATCGTCTTCCTAAACCCCTGGCTCTTTCATCTCCGATATTTCCACTCTCCTCCCTGTCCCTCAGCTCTGAGCGCCTGCTCATCATGGACGACTTCGACCTCCACCTAAACTCCCTGTGCACCACCTCTTCCGATTTCACTGCCCTCCTCTCCTTCCTAAACCTCACCCTCCACATTGACTTTCCGATCCACAACCGTGGACTCGACCTCATTATCACCCATGGCCTTGACATTTCCGACCTCAGCATCTCGGACAAGGCCATCTCAGACCACCTTGTCTCCTCCTTTTCCATCCCTCTTCCCTCCACCAAGCCCTCAACCATACTTTTCCGCCCATGGAAAAGCCTCCCCCACTGAGACCCTCACAGATGCCCTCACATCCTCTGACCTCCTACCCCTCTGGTCTTCCACCCTCAGCAATCCTGAAGCTGCTGTCCAGCTGCTCCATGATCACCTCTCCTCCACCTTCAACTCTCTCGTCCCACTGAAATCCAGATCTATTTCCAATCCGCTCCCCCTGGTACAACACTCATCTCCGCACCCTCAAGTGCCAAACCCGGCTGCTCGAGCGCAGGTGGCAGAACACCGGCCTCACGGTTCACCACCAACTGTGGCTCGAGCATCTCCACAGCTACTGCTCTTCCCATCCTCACTAACCTACTGTTCACCCAGCTCCCCCTCCTCTGCCCACTGCTGGCTGATATCATCAACCAGTCCCTCTCCACCGGATCAGTCCCTGCCCCACTCAAAACTACTGTCATCACCCCACTCCTTAAAAAAGCCCTCCCTGGATCCCTCAAACCCTAGCCACTACCGCCCTATTTCTAACCTGCCCTTCCTCTCAAAAGCACTGGAACATGTTGTTGCAAACCAACTCCGCACCCACCTCTCCTCCCACTCCCTCTTCGAACCCCTCCAGTCCGGTTTCTGCCCTGCCCACAGTACAGAGACTGCGCTTGTGAAAGTCACAAACGACGTCCTCTCTATCTGCGACCAGGGCTCCCTCTGCCTCCTTATCCTCCTGGACCTGTTGGCTGTGTTTGACACAGTCGACCACGCCATCCTCCTCCACCGTCTGTCCTCCGTCATCCACCTCAGTGGGACCGCACTCGCCTGGTTCGAGTCCTACCTCACAAACCGCCAGCAGTACATCTCCATAAACGGTTTTTCCTCCCGCAGTCACCCAGTTACCTGTGGGGTACCTCAGGGATCCATCCTTGGCCCCCTCCTTTTTCTCATCTATACGCTCTCTCTTGGGGATGTCATCCGCAGACATGGGGCACACTTCCACATGTACTTGGATGACACCCAACTCTATTTCTCCACTTCACGACCCCCAGTCCCCTGATGTTCTGTCAGCCTGCCTTTCAGACATCGGGGCTGGATGAGCGCAAATTTCTTGCAGCTGAATGTCAACAAGACGGAGGCCATACTTCTTGGCTCTCGTCAACGTTTCCATTCACACGGCTCTCACCTCCTCCATCTTCCCGGCCTGCCCCTAAAACTCTCCGAACCTGTCCGCAACCTTGGCGTCAGGTTCGACCCCCAACTGTCGACCTCCAACTGTCCTCCCCCACATCTGGTCTGTTAACAGCACTGCCTTTTACCACCTCTGATGGATCACCCGTTTTCAGCAATACCTCGCCTCAAAAGCCACTGAAACGTTGGTCCATGCCTTTATCACCTTTCGGCTAGGGTCCGTCGATATGGAAAATTTTCCGATTAGATATATCGATGGGCTCATATCGAGATATACCGAAATATCAATATTTTCAGTTTTTTCGTACTGCGCATGCGCGCGCGCATTCTGGGTGCGCGCGCATTCGGGGCCAATCTTCTCAGGAGGTAAATATCTTTCTCTGTGTCTCTCACTCTCTCCATCTCTGTGTTTTTCTGTCTGTGTGTCTCTATGTCTCTCTCCCTCTCTCACATCTCTCAGCCGTCGCTTTCTCCCTCCCCCCCCCCCCCCCCCGCCGTCTCTCTCCCCCCCCCCCCCCGCCGTCTCTCTCCCCCCCCCCCCCCGCCGTCTCTCTCCCCCTCCCCCCCGCCGTCTCTCTCCCCCTCCCCCCAGCCGTCTCTCTCCCCCTCTTCCCCCCCAGTCGTCTCTCTCCGCCTCCCCCCAGCCGTCTCTCCCCCCCCCCCCCCCCAGCCGTCTCTCCCCCCCTCTCCCCCCCCCCCCAGCCGTCTCTCCCCCCCTCTCCCCCCCCCAGCCGTCTCTCTCCCCCTCTCCCCCCGCCCCAGCCGTCTCTCCCCCCCTCTCCCCCCCCCCCCAGCCGTCTCTCTCCCCCTCTCCTCCCCCCCCAGCCGTCTCTCTCCCCCTCTCCCCCCCCCCCCCCCCCCAGCCGTCTCTCTCCCCCTCTCCTCCCCCCCCAGCCGTCTCTCTCCCCCTCTCCCCCCCCCCCCCCCCAGCCGTCTCTCTCCCCCTCTCCCCCCCCCAGCCGTCTCTCTCCCCCTCTCCCCCCCCCCCCAGCCGTCTATCTCCCCCTCTACCCCCA
Organism: Hydrolagus colliei; assembly: GCA_035084275.1. NCBI lineage: Eukaryota > Metazoa > Chordata > Chondrichthyes > Chimaeriformes > Chimaeridae > Hydrolagus > Hydrolagus colliei. The sequence continues at coordinate 113,282,962 of CM068742.1, read as the reverse complement.
GCCGTCTATCTCCCCCTCTCCCCCCAGCTGTATCTCTCCCCCTCCCCCCAGCCGTCTCTCTCCCCCTCCCCCCAGCCGTCTCTCTCCCCCTCCCCCCAGCCGTCTCTCTCCCCCTCCCCCCAGCCGTCTCTCTCCCCCTCCCCCAACCATCTCTCTCCCCCTCCCCCCAGCCGTCTCTCTCCCCCTCACCCCCCCCCCCAGCAGTCTCTCTCCCCCTCACCCCCCACACCCCCAGCTGTCTCTCTCACCCCCCAGCCCTTGCATACCTGGAGCTCCTGTGGCTCAGTGGTTAGAGCACTTGTCTTGCAAGCTGGGAAAACCAAGCTGGGGAGACCTGTGTTCGAATCCAGGCAGGTCAGGGCGAAACCTTGGGCAAGTTTCCTTACTCCACACACCTAATAATAATCCCTCCAAAAAAACACAATAATAAAATTGGTCATTTCAATCCACGACTGTGTGGGGGACACTGCTGTGCGCAATTGGCTGCCGCGATTCGCCCACAAATATATACAGTCAATTCACTTTACAGTGTATTCTGTGAAGCGCTTTGGGACGTTGATAAGATGTGGAAAGCGCTATATCAAATACAAGGATTATTATTATTATTATTACCTGTATATTGTATTCGAGGACTGTGAATACAATATGGCGGTTTTGCACCTCGGTCTGTGCATTGTGTATAGGGATGAGCATTCTGGGTCTTGTAGTTGATTGTGCTCGCATCCCGATTTTTTACCTCGATATATCGTTTTTTCGATATATCGATATTTTTTAAATGTCTATATCGGCATATTGATATGAAAATTGTATCGGGTTTTAGCGATATATCGATATATCGCCGGACCCTACTCTCGGCTGGACTATTGCAACGCTCTCCTCTCCGGTCTCTCCTCCACCACAATCCGCAAAATCCAGCTAATCCAAAACTCTGCCGCCCGCATGCTCACCCGCTCTAAGCTTTGCTTCCCCATTTCTCCAGTCCTTGCCAGACTTCACTGGCTCCCTATCCCAGAAAGGATCAATTTCAAGATCCTCACCCTTATTTTCAAATCCCCCCTCTGCACCCCCCTATCTCTGATCTCCTCTCCCCCCAACCCAGCACCTGCTACCTTCGCTCCTCTGGGTCTGGCCTCCTCCATGTCCCCTGAATCCTTCACCCCTCGGCGGCCGTGCCTTCAGCAGCCACTATGCTCTGAGGCTCTGGAACTCCCTTCCTCACTCCCTTCGCCTCGCCCCCTCTCTTCCCAGTTTCAGGTCACAGCTGAAGATCTTTCTCTTCGACCAGGCTTTTGGTCACCTTTCTTCCCCTGCCCCTGGCTCGGTCCAGGGATCCACTATTGTAAAGCGCTCTGAGACGCCGTCCAGCGTGGACGAAGTTGTTATTGTTGTTGTAGTCCTGTGGTTCAGCGGTTAGAGCACTTGCCTTGCAAGCGAGAGACCTAGGTTTGATTCCAGGCAGGGTGAAACCTTGGGCAAGTTTCCTTACTCCAAATGCCTTATAATCCTTGCATTTGATATAGTGCTTTTCACATCTTATTGACGTCTCAAAATGCTTCACAGAATATACTGTAAAGTGAATTGACTGTATGTTTGTGGGCAAAACGCGGCAGCCAATTGCGCATAGCAGTGTCCCACAAAGAGTCGTGGATTGAGAATGAGCAATTTTTATTATTGTGGGTTTTTTTGGACGGATTATTTTTAGTCATGTGGAGTAAAGAAACTTGCCCAAGGTTTCACCCTGATCTGCCTGGATTCGAACACAGGTCTCACACTTGTAAGGCGAGTTTTGCCCACGAATATACAGTCAATTCACTTTACAGAATATTCTGCAAAGCACTTTGAAACGTCTAGAAGACGTGCGAAGCGCTATATCAAATGCAAGAATTATTGTTAAGGAAACTTGCCTGAAGTATCAATCTGCCCAGGGATCGAACCCAGGTCCTCTCACTAGCGAACAGAGTGCTCTAACCAATACGCTCCACACATTGGCTGGACTGGAATTGCAAATTAAGTTATTGAAGGACTGCACATGCACAGATTCTTGTTTTTCAGGCTTAACTAATGCAATTCAGAGTGGGAATTCTAAATTAGGTTTTGCTTTCCTATTTGCTGAAATCGGTATCATTTATCTTTGCTTTTACTGTGTGCAGCTATATACTGTATTTGGTGCTAGGGAACTAAAATGACCATTTTAGATACCTTCAGATTGGGCATCTATGAGGTAATGGAGATACAATCATTATAACTTGTATCAATCACAGATGAAAAGAAACTTGAAATTACAAGTTTCCATGAGAGGAGAAATGCGATACTGTAGAAAGTGAACGCACTTTTATGTATCTAACTACATCAAATATAATAGTGCTTTGTACTTGGAATATTCTTAACTTTTAGTTTCTTTTAAAATGTGGAATTATATCCGCACCTGGATTGATGGAGCATTTGAGGATGTCTGATATTGTTACTTTTTACATCACAGTTTCACCTTGATTCTTCTCTGATCTTCTTAGTTATTCACTGTCATTGAACTGGGTTACAGATGTAAACAATCTTAAGTAGATAACACCATGTGAATTCTGGCCAAACTGTGGGATGAAGAATCCGATTAAGTCTATTAATAGGCAGTCTTAAGTGTACTGCTGATTTATCGGTTAGTGATGCTTTGTAGTAGGAATAAAAAGTGAGGGGAAACGATAACAAAAAGGTAACATTTCAGCAAGTGAAAATAACTAATTGCCTAGTGTTATGATATGTAATTATGTATTTACCCTTTCTGAAATTTGGACACAGTAGTAAAGACTGAAGATATAACAGATTATCAGTTCTGGGTAATCTACCTGTCATCTACTCAGTATTTCCTAGAAAGTGAGATATCAAGGTTATTTATGCTGAGAGGAGAGCGAACTTTTGGGTCCAAGTGCTTTGGATCAAATGTATCTTTCTCCTCAACTTTGTTAGCCTTCCTCCTGCAAACTTGCATTTAGTACTTTGTTGACTGGGTGACTTGAGTACAATAGACATCTTGGTTGCAAACATTGATTCACAATGCTGCAATTTAACAACACTTAACAACAATAGTTGCCTTTCTCTCACATAGGGTCTTGGGAAATCTTAAACTATTTAATTTGAACCATTTAAGAGATTGCAATATGATATTGCTTCTGGCAGTCTATGAAACTTTATTAATTCAAAGTTTAAAGCCCCTAGGAAACTTTATTAATTTATACTTATTTCTTCATCCATACCATATTAGAATTACACATAGTAAAAAATCCTTGAAACTAAAATTGTTTGATTAAATTACCTGAAAACATTCAATTTGCATTTAATCACGATACCCTATATAGATTCTGATTAAAGTTATATGGTTATCTTGTGGGTTATTAGATCCCCTATATATCTAATAACTTGATCTTAAAGAACTATGAATTGTCTATTTGGTAATGGAAACTATTATCCTTCATGTTCTCAATTTTTGTTGTACAGTACTGCCAAATTAGAAGCCGTTCTCAGGATTCATCATTTTTTCACAGAGCATAGATTTTGCACATTAGAAGTTTCAAAACAATGAAGAATCTTCTCAATCTCATAAATTATATGGATGTCCTGTGGGATTTAATTTGTTGCATGTTAAAAAATGTTGTTAATGACTGTACTCAAAGGCAAGTGATTCTCAGTTTCAAGGTCCTTACCTTCACCTACAAATCTGTTTCACACTGTGCTTATTTGCTCCCTATTACTCCTCTCCAATCAGCTAACATGAGCTTGCTGTGGATCCTTCATCTCCTCTGCGCTATTGGTCTTCGCCAAGCCTTTATTTCCCATTACCCTAATCTTTGGGACTCCCTCCCTCTACTATGCTGTCTTGCCATTTCTCTGTCCTGCCTTAAATCCCACCTTTTTGAACATGTTTCATATTGCTTCACCCCTTTCTCCCCCCCATTGCCCTCATCAGGACACTACATAAAAACATAAGAAATAGGAGTATTAGGCCATTCGGCCCTCAAGCCTGCTCTGCCATTTAATAAGATCATGGTTGATCTTCTAACCTAATTCCAGTACCCGCCCTTTCCTATCCTTTAATCCCTCTATCCATTAGAAATCTTATCAATCTCAGTCTTGAATATGTTCAAGGACTGAGCATCCACAACCTTCTGGGGGCAGAGAATTCCATAAATTCACTACCCTTTGAGTGAAAAAAATATTTCCTCAACTCTGTTTGAAAAGGCTGACCCATAATCTTCAGAATGTGACCCCAAGTTATAGATTCTGCAACCAGGGGAAACAGACTCACACTATTTTGTCAAACCCCTTAAGAATCTTATAGGTTTCTATAAGATCACCTCTAATTATTCTATATTCTAGAGAATATAGGCCTAGTTTCCTCAACCTATCCTCATGGGTCAACCCCCTCATCCCAAGAAACAACCCAGTGAATGAATCTACGCTGCACCGCCATCTAAGGCGAGTACTGTATGTCTTTTCTTAAAGAGACCAAAACTACTCATAATATTCTTGGAATGACCTCCCGACGTGAAAGGCGCTCTATAAATGTAATTTTGTTGCTGTAGGTGCGACTCACCAAGGCCCTATACAAATTGCAGCAAGACTTCCCTACTGTTGTACTCTTAACCTTTTTGCAATGAATGCCAACATGCCATTAGCCTTCCTAATTGCTTGCTATATCTGCATACTAGATATGTGACTGATGTACAAGGACACCCAAATCCCTCTGAACACTAACACTACTTAGTCTTTCCCTCTTTAGAAGGACCCATTTATCCCTACTCTATGTTTTCTTCCTGATAGCCACTCTCCAATCCATGCTAATATATTACCTTTAATTCCATGGGCTCAAATCTTATGTAACAGCCTTTTTATGTGGCACCTTGTTGAATGCCTTCTGAAAATCCTAATACTCTACATCTACTGGTCTCCCCCTGTCTAGCCTCCTCAAAAAACTCTAAAGGATTTGTTAACATGGCGTTCTTCTATGTGAACACACTATTAAATACAAATTATTGTTGTAATGCAAAACATTCGGATTTTTGATATCTATTTAAGAACATAAGAAGTAGGAGCAGGAGTAGGCCATTTGGTTCCTTGAGCCTGCTCTGCCATTTACTGTAATAAGATAATGGCTGATCTTCTATCCTAATTCCGTTTACCCTCCCTATCCCCATATCCCTTAATCCATTTAGCTTTTGAAGTATCCAGCTCTCCCCAGTGGATGATTTTCTATCATTTTATTTTGAACGTCCATTTGCCAAAGGTAAAAAGAGAGTGTGCTAATTTACTATACCATTCAATTTACCACCTCAGTATTTGTCACCACACTTTTTTAAAGTAATTATCTTCATGAGGAGAGGCTAGATAGGCTAGGGTTATTCTCTCTGGAGCAGCGAAGATTGAGGGGAGACCTAATAGAGGTTTATAAGATCATGAGGGGTTTCGACAGGGCAAAGAGAGAAAAACTATTTCCACTCGTGGGCGAATCTGTGACTCGTGGACACAGATTTAAAATAGTTTCAAGGCGAAGCAGAGGGGAGCTGAGGAGAAATTTTTTCACTCAGCGAGTTGTTCGAATCTGGAATGCATTGCCTGAAAAGGTGGTGGAGGCTGATTCGATAACAACTTTTAAAAGGGAATTAGATCTTTATTTAGGGAGAACAGGTCTATTAGGCTATGGGGAGCGGGCAGGGCAGTGGGATTGAATCGCTCTTTTCAAAGAGCCGGCACAGACTAGATGGGCCGAATGGCCTCCTTTTGTGCCGTAAAATTCTATGAATCTATGAATCTTCCTGTATCTTTTCTGGGCACAACATGCTTGTCTTATGTAATGACATTGATATATGTGTATTACAATACAAATTAGCCACTACTGTGGGTTTAATGGGAAATAATTATTGATTGAGTATGTTTTTATATTGCAGGAAGCTGACAAAGAAAGTTCAGGGCTGCATTTTGGCATCAACTTCACAATTGGCAGATGTCGCAGGCGTCTGGTGGGATGTTGTTTCCTTTGAGCACGCTCGTGGGACAGAAAAGGGTTTCTCCAGCTGAGATGGAGGGCAGAGAAGTGGAGGATCTCCTAGAATCAAGTAAGGAGCTGAATACAAGGTTTTGTTTATTGATTGGCATTCTATAGTTGAAACATCTTAATTGAAGTAAATAGGAACACTGTATTTTATAAATAAACACAAATAGAAGTTGTTTTAATTTATTTAGAGTAGAAAGCCGGAGCACTGTAAGATTGAAAGTTTTCTTTGGAATCAGCTGAGTTGAGTCTCCTTACAAAACTGGAAACAATATACAGTAAAAGCCCGTTTATCCGGCACCTTCGGGACCTGGCCAATGCCGGTTAAAGCTTGCCGGATATTCGGTCGAAAACGCCAAAAAAAGAAACAAAAAAATTTCAATGCATTTTTCTGGATAAATTCTGGTTAATCGAATGTGGACCTTTTTTTGCGATGCTGGTTATATGGAAGTTACGGCTGATCGGGTGCCGGATAAATGGGCTTTTACTGTATTAGCCAGACTCAAAGAGGGGGAAAAAACTTTCTTTTCCCTGTGGAGAAAAGTTTGGAATACGCTAACCATATTCTGGCAATGACATATTCAAACTTGCTTGCAGATAATATTGGGCAAAAGCAAGTGTTCTACCAACAACAGCTTGGATTTATATCAGGGCTGTAGTCGAGTCCTCCTCATCCGAGTCCCTTGTGTCCGAGTCCGAGTCCCTGCCACTTTTTAATGTCCGAGTCCGAGTCCCTGGTGTCCAAGTCCGAGTCCTCAATGTCCGAGTCCGAGTCCTTCATGTAACAATTCATGCCCATCACCAATTTATACATACTAAAATTTCAGTCTTATACCTTTTTTTGATGTATATTGCTTGCTACGCTTTGTTTACAAAGGTTGGTTTCTTACTTCATGGCTTTATGCAATAAATTGACTCATTATCCCGAAGTTCAAGTGCTTAATGGTTTGGTTCAAGAACAAATTAAAATTCTATTTTTAGTCTCTGAAGTACAAGGAGTATTGACTTCTCAAGTCGTCAGTCACTTGTCTGATAAAGCCATTGCACTGATATTCACTGAAATGAAGATTCACAAAATGCTAAGACAGTGATATGCGTTCATTAATTTGAGGAAGGTAACGCGGTCGGGCATGAAAAACAAGTGTCTAAAAAGTTGATGTTAATCCTCTCCAAATATGCAGTTAAGCAGTAGTTCTGCAGTAACCTGTGCCTTATTAAATTTGTCTTTTGGAGGGTTTCAAATTGATAAGTTTGCCTAACTAAAAAATTCTAGCTCAAACTTCTGACTGCAATTTAGAGACTTTGCAGTTTAAAGCTGACTTGGAACGAGTAACTTGGCTGGCTTTTGGTATACGCTTTCATTCAAACTGGTGGACGATAATTCAGTGAATTCTTCTTACGAGTCCCCTAAATTTGTGTGTTTTCTAATTCCATTCTCCTTTCCTTTCTGTCCATCACTCTGCTCCCTGTCTTATCTCTCCCACTGACTCCCACTTACTCTCATCTGTCTCCCTTCCTCTGACTGAAGCAGATTTATAAAGTCAACCCAGAAGGTATCCGACTGTGGGCAAACTTTAAGAAGCAATAATCGAGTCTAACCTTTAATTTGGAGAGGCAAGGATTCACATGGCACAGGCATGATAATAATAATAATAAGAAGAAGAAGAATCCTTGCATTTGATATCGCACTTTTCATGTCTTCTGGTGTGAATGGCCTCCTTCTGTGTTGTACAATTCTATGATCTCCAAATCCATCTATATTTATAAATCTAAACCTTGTTTGGCAAATGTTTTTGAAAAGGCCTGCCTGGCACGATTTTCTGGAAATGCACATGTATTGAAGACAGAAGGATTGGGTTGGCTTTTGTGGATTTGTATGCGTGTATGTATATGTCTCTCCCTGTCTCTCTCTTCCCCAACCCCCATTTGTGTCGAGGAGAGAGATTTTAATTTTTTTCCAAATAAAAAGTAAAGCTGCAGATTGCTTGCCTAGGCTTGTACGTGTATATATTGGTGTGTGACTGAGCGCTCGTAAATGCTGCTGATCCGAGTACGAGTCAGTGCATTGCGCACAAAGAAGAAAATTGCAGGGCTGTAGGACTTGAGTCCTGGACTCGGACTCGAGACTGGTCTCGAGTCCTCATTTCAAAGATAGTAGAACGCTTCGCGCTCTACTTTTTACGCTTATCTCTATGGGGCTAGACTTTTGTCTCCCAATATATTTCTACTACATAGACCTAAGATCTACCCCTAGTAAGGCCAATTTCAGCACGTAGGTGGTATTTTGTATGTGAGACTTCCACCTGTGTTGGAGGAGAGCAACAACTCCTCCAACCAGATGGATTTTTCTGTAGACTGAAGTCTATCCAACATAGTTCAGAAAATAGTCTTTATTAGATTAAATCTTCAAGACTATTAACATGACAGAATTTATCGTGATTCATGAATAACGCGTTCCGACAAAAGTCCACACACACACTTAATTTTTTGTTTAGTCTAATCGTAAATGAGTACAAAACTTACTTTTCTTTATGACGTCACTGCAGGTGGCGTGTGAAATTCAATGTGGTGCCACACGTTTCAGTTATAACACATTTGCAAAACTTACATTTTGCAAGATGTTTGTTCCCTCCTGTTGTTGTGAATTCCTTATGATCCGTGTACTTGTACTGAATCACTCGGGACACGGCAGACATGGTGATGCTCGTATGCGCCGGGCAGGTAAGAATCAGGGAGGTTTCAGTGCGTAGTACGCGATATAAGCATAGTACGGTAGCCCTTGTACAGTTAGTACACAAGACAATGTACAAAAAAATACCCACAGAGTCTCAGCAGAAATCAGTGTTACTACTCACACAATGGAACTGAAACACGTGGCAATGCAGGGCATTGGATTTAAACGGGTCACTTTTTAAAGGGCTTTTTTCATAGGTAGAAAATTTACATGTGATAGATAGGAAGTAGTATCCCACGTGGGATACCGCGTCACAGTTCATTCACAAGCAACTTTCGCTGTGAGGTTTCCGGTAAATCGGCCGGTGTAGTATTTGCGCGAACTGCAGAAAACCCTGCAGCTTGGCTCATACCTGCTGGACACGCGGCGGTCTCGAGCCCGAATCCTCGAGTCCCTGCTGTCGAGTCCGAGTCCGACTCCTGCACAGCCAAGTCCGAGTCCGAGTGCTGCACAGCCGAGGCCAAGTCCGAGTCCTTCAAAAGAGGAATCGAGACCGGTCTCGAGTCCGAGTCCAGGACTTGAGTCCTCCAGCCCTGATTTATATAGCACCCTGTACGCCAGACAAAGTCTCAGAGCGCTTCACAATAACAGATCCCTGGGCAGCCAGGGGAACGGAGAAAAAGGTGACCAAAAGCGCTGTCGAAAAGAAAAGTCTTTGCGCACGATCTGAAAATAGGAAAGGAGGGGACGAGGTGAAGGAAGTGAGGAAGGAAGTTCCAGAGCCTCGAGGCGTAGTGGCTGAAGGCAAAGCCACCGATGGTGGAACAGAGGATTCGGGGACAAGTAGGAGGCCAGACCCGGTAGAGCAAAGGCAACGGGTACTGTTGTGAGGAGAGAGGAGGTCAGAGAAATAGGGGAGGTGCAGAGTAGTAGAGGGATTTGACAGATTTGAAAACAAGAGTGTGGATCTTGAAATCGATCCACTCCAAGACAGGGAGCCAGTGCAGTTTAGAAAGGACTGGGGAGCGAAGTTTGGTTCGGGTGAAAATGCGGGCTGCCAAAGTTTGAATAACCTGGATTTTATGAATTGTGGCGGAGGGGAGACCAGTGAGGAGGGCATTGGAAAGGAATAGTCCAGCCGAGAGGTGACAAAGGCATGGGCCAGGGTTTCGGCAGCTTTTGGGATGAGATATTGGCAGATACAGGTGATTTGTTGCAGATGGAAGAAAGTGGTGCTATTCGAAAGATTTTGGGTTCTTCTTCATTCTCAATCAACATCCTCCATCTAGATCACTGTTGTTACAATTTTCTAATGATGGAAAACGGCAACTGTTCAATTTTACCAGTACAACACACAGTTTAAGAACTCTTAATTGTAAAATGACACTGTTACAACAAACGTCACTTTTCATCTTTATTTTGTTTGTTTGACACCATGTTGGCAGAAAGCAGACTCACTGGTTTGCAGCTTGTTTAGAAATTGCCTTTTTAACATTTTGTGAAGCCGAAGGCTAATCTCTGTTCACCCTTCATCTTTTAACTTAAAGTAGAGTAAGAAATGTAAACCCCTAGAACTTAAAATGTGATAGGAAGTAAGAATGTTAATAAAAATTATCATTGTGTTCAATTGAGTGCCTATAACATTGAGCGCTCTGCAAAGTTTATATAAAGTATGGTGACTAGTTTTAACAAATGTGACAGCGAATTTGTGGACAGCAATTTCTACAGAGAAGGGAATGTCTAATTGTACCACCCCCAGAACTGCAAAGGATTGTCAGCCTAGATTATGAAGTCAAAATCTCAAATGTGGGATTTGAAATCCACAATTGTCTATCCCAGAGGCGAGAAAGCGTACAACAACAACAACAAAATTACACTTATAGAGTGCCTTTCACATTGGGAGGATGTCCTAAAGTGCTGAACAATCAGGTTCAGGACCTGAGCAGGGGGGGAAGGGTTCGGGGAAGGAGAGGTGGAAGATTGAGGAGGGGAGCAGAAGGCACGGTCGAAGAGGAAGGTCATGAGACCGGCCTTGAAGGAGGAAGTGAGGCAAAGGGATTGTGGGATGGAGTTCCACAGTGTGGGAGCAGAGAGGCCGAAAGCCTGGCCAGGATGGTGGGGCAGTTAGGGTGGTGGATGCGGAGCAGGCCAGAACCTGCTGAGCGGAGGGGACGGGCGGGCTGATAGGGAGACAGCAGATTGGAGAAATACGTGGAACCAAGGCCGTAATGGCCTTGAAGGTGAGGACGAGGATCTTGAATTCGATCCTCTGGAGGATGGGAAGCCAGTGGAGACAGGTGAGGGTGGGAGTGATGTGGTCGCAGAGCCTGGTGCGGGAGAGGACACGAGCTGCAGAGTTCTGAATGATCTGCAGCCTGTGAAGGGAGGAACTAGGAAGGCCAACGAGGAGAGAGATCCCGTAGTCGAGCCTGGAAGTGATAAAGGCGTGAATGAGAGTTTCGGTGGCATGGGGGGGTGAGGTAATGGCGGAGTCTGGCAATATTGTGGAGTTGGTGGAAGGCTGTATTGGTCATGGAGTGGATATAAGGGAGGAAGGACAGTTCGGGGTCAAACAAGATGCCCAGATTCCTGACTGGCTTCGAGAAGTGGAGAGTGCAGCTTTGAACGCTGATGTTGTCAGCGCCTATTGTCAACTAACTGAACCAGGCTGACACCTAGCTACAGTACGGAGAAAATGCAGGCAATAAAACATTCACCTTAATCTAATACAATTTTGAAAAAGATCACTGAGTAAAATGGTATATTCTGCTATTCTTTATCTTCTAGACACAAGGGAGAGACATAACCTCAAGTCATCTTCTAACACATAGATGTCTGAGCGTGGCTTAATTACAGTTAAAAAGTCTTAAACTCTCCTTTCAGAGAAAGGTTAATTTGGAGAAATGGTGGATTAAAAAATAAATTGCTTGAAGGCTTTAACAGTGCCTGAAAGTTATACTGTGTTTGCTTTAGGCCTGAGTGAAAGATTCCCCTCAGGGAATAGTCTTATTTTTAAAGGATGTTGTAAGGGAGAATTTCATTAGCAACCCTTTCATAGCACTATTGGAACTTCCAGAATGGAGGACTCCTACTCCGATTGTGGTCTTTGTCAAATCAGATCTAATTTGTCACACATACAAATTGGAAGAGATTTTAATATTCTGTTTAGCGAAAAAATATGCCATGCTGAAGCTTGACAGGAGTGCAAATAAGTTACTTTCTGATACCCAGAAATTTCAGTGATTGATGTTTTGTATGGATCTATGTCTGTTTTCTCGAAAGAAGAAAAAATCAGAATCATAATACAGTACTGCCTCAAAGAAACTAGGTATATTGCAGCAAGCCAATATTCATAATGACTGGCCCACTAATCTATCCTTAATGATGCAGAGTATTTGATCACAACAGAAACAAAATCTGAACAAGGATGTCTTAAAATGCTTCACAGGATTTTCTGTAAAGTATAGTGACTGTATATTTTGGAGGTGAAGCCTCGTCCTCACTTTCAAGGCCATTCACGGCCTTGCCCCTGCCTATCTCTCCGACCTGTTGTCTCCCTATCAGCCTGCTCGTCCCTCCATTCAGTCCCCCACCCGAAACGCCCTACCATCGGTGGCTGGGCTTTCAGCCTCTCTGCCCCCACACTCTGGAACTCCATCCCGCAATCCCTTCGCCTTGCTTCTTCCCTTTCCTCCTTCAAGGACGGTCTCAAGACCTTCCTCTTTGACCATACCTTCTGCTCCCTTCCTAACTCTCTCTCCTATTCTCTTTCCTCCTACCCCGACCACTCCCCCACTACTCGGGTCCCAACCTAAGTGTTCAGCACCTTGGAATGTCCTCCTAATGTGAAAGGCACTCTATAAGTGTAATTTTGTTGTTGTTGAGTCCAGCAGCCAATTTCTTGAAGTATAAGAACATTTCTCCATTTAATCTTATACAATGGTCCCCACACAGGGACTCTCTATATCAGTTAATTAACACGAATCCTATTATGATCTCCAATGGTGGGGGACTTGAACACATGTAGTATGTATATGGCTATCGTTGATATAATTTTGTTTTTCAGCTAAGGGAGAGTCATCTTCTCCAAAGGTTTTTGAATTGCAATTGATTCCATCAACTGAAGATAATGTAAGTCTATTTAAAAAAAATTAATTGATTTGTTTTTGTTACAGATAAGATGCTTACAAACCTATGTATAAAAGTCAAAAATATCTTGCATGTTGCACTACAATTTTTGAGACCTCTGTTTGTCTTCTTTCAGCTTGGCCTCCCTAAACTATGTACAGTAGAAGCCCATTTATCTGGCACCCGCAGGACCTGGCCAATGCCGGTTAAAGCGCCTGCCGGATATTCAGGCAGCCCGCAGCCCACTGCAAAAAAATTAAAGTTCTTTTAACATACACCATACACACCAGACTAAGTAATAACAGATAGTGGCGGAGTATTGTGTTGGTGCTTGTTCTTGGGGCTGCTCTCTTGCGCTTTTCACCTTTACTGGTTGGAGTTTGCGGTCCAGCGATTCTTTTTTGAATGGCGGATGCCAGGCGAGTGAGGGAGGCGGCAGCCATTTTAAAGTCGCGTGATTTTACTAGCTGCAAGCCGAAGCCCTATACTGTACTAGTGGCAAACCGAAATACTGCACCTGCGCGACAGTGTGGGTTATCGGCTAGCGTTATTGGCTTGCCGCTAGTATGACTTTGAAGTCATACGCGCTCTGTTTTTTTCACCCGCTAGGCGTGCTCCATTTTGGCGATAGTCGCTGGACTGTAAACCTCAACCGCAGCATCATGGCTTCAAGCGCAGCAGCTACCAGCTTGGGGTGGGGGGGTGGGCATGGGAGAGTGGTTTTAACGGTGAGCATCAATACAATATTCTGTTATTATGTTATTATTTATGCATTTACAAATGGTCCACTGCTACTGTTCTGGATAAATTTCGGTTAATCGAATGGGGACATTTTTTTAGCGTGCTGGTTATACGGAATTGCCGGAGCATCGAGTCACGGACAAACGGGCTTCTACTGTACTTACCATAGTTGTTTCACATACATAGTTCAACAGTATGGCCGAAAATTTGAAATGACCCTATTCTTTAGGTTTTGGCTTGCATTTATTAGAAGTTTAATGGGAAGAATATTTTCCCCCCTGGTTAAGGTAGACTGGTTGAACCATTATAAGCCATGCTGTTTGGTTGTATTGGTATACTGCACAGCTGCCTGTTTCATAAACCAAACTTTTGAGACCACAGATTGACTTGATTTTAATATTTTATTACTAAGTATGTCACCTTGGGCCAGTGCTGTCCCAAAGAGACCCAGTTTACCTTCTCCACAAGGGATCCTTTTTTATTTAATAATAATAACGTCAACAAGACGGAGGCCCTCCTGATTGGCTCATGTCAGTACCTTTGCATCTCAGGCGCTGACAACATCAGCATTCAAGGGTGCTCTCTTCACTTCTCGAAGCCAATCAGGAATCTGGGCGTCTTGTTCGACCCCGAACTATCCTTCCACCACCTCCGCAATATTGCCAGGCTCCGCCACTACTTCACCCCCCACGCCGCTGAAACCCTCATTCACGCCTTGATCACTTCTAGGCTCGACTACGGGAACTCTCTTCTCATCGGCGTTCCCAGCTCCTCCCTTCACAGGCTGCAGATCATTCAGAATTCTGCAGCTCGCGTACTCTTCCGCACCAGGCTCCGCGACCACATCACTCCCACTCTCGCCCATCTCCACTGGCTCCCCATCCCCGAGAGGATCGAATTCAAGATCCTCATCCTAACTTTCAAGGCCATTCACGATCTTGCCCCCGCCTATCTCTCTGACCTGCAGTCTCCCTATCAGCCTGCCCTCACCCTCCGTTCAGCAGACTCAGGCCTGCTCTGTGTCCACCGCCCTAACTGCCCAACCATCGGTGGCCGGGTTTTCAGCCTCTCTGCCCCCACACTATGGAACTCCATCTCGCAGTCCCTCTGTCTTGCTTCCTCCCTTTTCTCCTTCAAGGCTGGTCTCAACCCTTCCTCTTCTATCGTGCCTTTGGCTGCCCCCCTAACTCTTCCCCCTCTCCCACTCTCCTTCCCCTTCCCCTTCCCCCTACCCTGAACCCTCTCACCCTCGGGTTCCGACCTGACTGTTCAGCGCTTTGGGACGTCCTCCTGACATGAAAAGCGCTATATAAGTGTAATTTTGTTGTTGTTGTTGTTAATAATCCTTGCATTTCATATAGCACCTTATTACGTTTTTGAGTTTAGCTTTATTTATTGCAGGATGATGTAGCAGTCATCACATCACCAGATGACACAGAAGACATCAAACCACACATGAGATCATTAAGCCCCTTGTCATTGACAAGCATATCACCAGATGAAACTGTGCAAAAAGAGAAACCTGATCATTTAAATGGACCAGGTGAGTTTGTTACTTTTAATTGTTATGAAGCATAGACCTATGAGCTATGTGGATGATTTATTGAATGCAAATCTTTAACCTAACTGCTACAAACTTTAAAATGTGCTAAATTATTCTTAAATATATCATCAACATATTAAAACAACTTAATTTATAAATGAGGTTTAAGTTTTATGTTGACTATTATAAATGTTTGTTCTTGATTCTTGTGTCAGTTCCACAGATGTATTAGGTTAATTCCCACCAAGCCTTTCCTAAAACTTTCCAATTCTGCATATCAACTAACCAGAATTTAGGAGTTTCTTGATTGAAAAAATTAAGATCTAGCTGCACCTTGAACTTTTACAACATGAGATGAAAGATAAACAAAAGTTGCTGGGGAAACTCAGCAGGTCAAACAGCATCCATGAAGAAAGGAAAAGGAGTCAACGTTTCGGGTCTACAACCCTTCATCAGGACTGGGCCTGTTTCAGATTCCCAGCATCTGTAGTATTTTGTATTTTTTGTTTATGAGATGAAAGATTATGCTTGAACCCACAACTTTGTGATTTGATAGTAAGAATGGCAGCAATTGAGCCAAACTGATGTTACATCATCCAAATATGTACATAAGATGACTCACGAGGAGAAATATTTCTGAATACAAATCTATAATTTTTTTTATTGATTTATTACAATATTGTAGGGTTCCAAAATTATCATAAAATAAATGTTCTTCATGCTTTAATTCTTGCATCCTAAACAGAGTGCATTACTAGACATTCAATCTCACATTCCACTTTGTTAAAGGGGCTTCGCTTCATAGTATTTCTTTCGGTATCCAGTATATGCAACACAATATAATCCTTTGAAAGTGTCTGAATGTTACCTGTGTTAATGTGTGTATTGTACTCTTTATTTCCAGGTTCAGCGCCACAATACAGTTTTACAAAGTCCTTGCAGAAGGCTGAAGCTCTACTGCGGAATAGACTTCAACCTGGGTGGAAATGGCTAATGAAACAACGAGCAGAAGGTGTTTTTTCAGAGGTGGATAGTGATGATTCATTGTTATCTTCAGATCCAGATGGCATCACCATATCAGGAAAACTGGCTAATGTGGAGCAATTTATCTTAGGGCTGAGTAAATGTTGTCAACTACAACGTGGTTTAAAAGGTGCTTTGCTTCAGGGTCATGTGAAATCATTATCCTCAGATGTTCCTTATATATCTGAGTTTCATTACCATCCATCCATTTCTAATTTGGGAAAGCATTATGCCAAGCTTCAGTTATTAATGGAGACCAGATCTCGTCTCATTCTCAATAAAGTGTATGCCAGCCGTTTAGTGGATGCATCTGAATTTGTAAGAAGATTGACCGGTTTGCTGATGCAGCAAGAGCATGAAATGTCAAAACTAGATCTGGATGATATAGGTGTCAGATCTGTTAAGAGTCTTGGAGGTCTTTGCGAGGAGTTAAAATACCATACAAACCACTGGAAATCCCTTTGTGAGAAGATTAGGAACGACCCCTGGCTAAGTCCTCAACTTCTGTATATGAAAGAAAACCTTCAAAGTATGAAGAAGACTTTGACATTATTAAGCTTGTATGCTGTTTTTCTTATGGAACAATATATTTGCACAGTAATTTGTACTTTAGCTTGCTCCCAACCATCTAGTATGTCCTCAGAATCACTCTGGGAATTTTTTCATGGTCTGCAAATATTCAACAACATTGTATCAGAGTTGAAAATAGACCACTCGTATCTTGAACTGCAAAACTATGTTGAAGAAATGAATGTAAATGAATCGGATTTACTCTCCCAAAACCTGAAAGTAAAAATGTATAGGAAGAATGGGAACTGGCATATTGAACCATTTCTTATAGATCGAGTATTGAGGATTTTGGCTGGTGAACGAGGAAAAATAGCAGCCCAACATTTTTATGAAGTAATCAGTACAAATAATACATTTCTTTCAACTGCAAACCAAAATGGTTTGAACAACCTAGAATGGGAAAATATAAATGTGCCTTTTCTTCAGACAGTTACGGGTGACAACCTTAATTTTTTTGGTGGTAAAGAAATCAAAATAAGTCTATGTCGACCAAAACTGGAGGCTGGTCAACTGGCATTAGGACCTCGTAGCTCAATAAACTCCATCCAAGAATTCTGCTTGGAGGACAAGGAGCTCATGAACTATATTTGCGAGGGTCTTATTACTTCTAACATGCTGTGGCAGCTTGTTCTAAACCGACCCAAACCTGATCAACTGCAGGAAAGTAAATCTGGTGGCATGCAAATGCAAGGCAATCTGTTGCCTTTGGCAGAAAACTACTCACAACGAGGCTCAGAAACAAAGCAAAATGACGAAATAAATCTTAACCCTCATTTATCCCCCATCAGGAGAAAATCTGTCCACTGGCAGGACTCCTCAAATTCTGAAGGAAAAGCTTTGTTGGTTTCAAACTATAGGAGCATGATGTGGAAAGCATTCGGAACCTATTTGAGAGATCAGTTCTACTTGCAGCCATGGCTTTCTGATGGCCCTTGTAACAATTCCATTGGAAATATAGACCAGTGCAAAGCTCAGATCACTGTACTACTTACTCAAGTATTGCATGAAGCATGTTATAAAGGTATGTGAGTCGGGCACTTATTTTCACAATATGTATAGTGTGATAGTTTTTATATAATAATAATATTTTGGGGGAAGACGTCTTAAAGTGCTTCACATGATAAACTTTAAAGTGTAGTGACTGTACATTGAGGCTAAAAGCAATAGCCAATTTGCGCACAGCAGTGTCAGAAACAGGCATGAAGTGTATGATAAATTTTCATTACATTCACAAAATGGTAATTAACTGTTTGTAAAATATCCTCACATTTATATTTGAGGAAATCCAACAACAACAACTTTGATTTATATAGCGCCCTCCATGCTGGTCGGCGTCTCAGAGTGCTTATCCAAACATCCAAACAGGATGTTTGGATAAATTCTTGCATCTTCATAAAATTTCCAGATATCAGCCTGGCTCACGTTAGTAGCACTCTCACCTATGAGTCAGAAGATTGTGGGGTGAAGCCCTACATTTGTGAGTTTAATCTCACAGTCCATGTTGCAAAACCAGTGTGCCAGGGGAGCACCTCATTGCCAGAGGTTCCACCTGTTTGGATGAAACATTCAATGTAGGTATTGCTGCTTGTTCAGGTTACATTTAAAGATTCCATGGCACTATTCAAAAAGAGAATGAGGTTTCTTATGATGTCCTATCCACAACACCCCCAGATAAAACTGGTCATTCTTTTCAAATCCTGTGAAGTGCTTTGAGGTATTTGTTGACATGATCATAATAATCCTTGCATTTATTAAAGTGCCTTATGTTGTTTAGGTGTCTCAAAACAATTTACATGAATTACAGTAAAGGGTAATGACTGTATTTGTAGGTGAATGTGACAGCCAATTTGTACGCAGCAATGTTCCACAAATAGTCATGAAGTAAATGACCAATTTTATCTGAGGCACTATACTAGATGCAAGAATTATTATTATCATTATCTAATGTTAGCATACATCTGATATGATGAGTGTTGTCCCAGGATTATCTCTTACACACCATTTCTTAGGCAAGTAAGAATACTGAAGTTGAGACCTTACATTTCTAGCTGGTTCGATTCTAGAACACAGACTTGGGTGCCCAAGCCTTGATTCTTGCCAACCTGAGTCTAATACTTATCAGAATTAGCTAAGCAGGGTGCATCACTCTAGGGAGAGAGTGTGCATTCTACTCCAATAATCTATCTGGAGTTTCCATGAGTAGGTGGTATGCATGGAATTCTCAGTTTGGTTTGGATATTCTTATGCATGGTGATGGTTTCTGCATTTATCAGACATTCGCCACTCTCCCCCCCCCTCCCCCCCCCACTCCACACACACACACAATAAATTGATCTAGTGGGCTTAGCTGGTGGTTATTTTTGTTGTTTTAGTTAACAAAATTACACTTGTATAGTGCCTTTCACGTCAGCAGGCTGTCCAAAGGTGCTGGACAGTCATTGTTTAGTTAACTCATTGATATTTGGATTCCAAAACACTAGAATATGAAAATTTATTACAATTATGTATCGTAAGAATATACAAAACTGGAAAAGGCCTATGGATGCATCGAGTAGGCGTCTTTTAAAAAAAACCTACATTGTACTTCTTTTATCCTTTAATTGATTTCTTTGCCAAATAGCTATCCACTTCCATGTCTCATTTTATCCGCATTGACCTCTGGGTAGTCTGTCACATATTCACTGTAAAATAATTAAATCTAAACTGCTTTTGTTTCTGTAAAATAGCTATTCAAATTGACTTTGTTTCTCCCTCACCCCACCCTACATCCGTGACCTCCTAACCTCCTTCCAACCTGCCCGTCCCCTCCGCTCAGCAGAGTCTGCCCTGCTCTGTGTCCCCCGACACACCCGCCCCACCATTGGCGGGCAAGCCTTTAGCTACTCTGCCCCCAACCTCTGGAACAACATCCCGCAGTCCCTTCGCCTCCTCCCTGGCCTCCTTCAAGTCCCGGCTCAAGACCCTCCTCTTCGACAGTCCCATCGGTCACCCCAAATACCCACCTTTCCCTCCACCCTCCCTGTCCCCAGCTTGGGTCTGAAGCACTGTTTGTCCAGCACCTTGGGACGTCCTCCTGACGTGAAAGGCGCGTACAAGTGGAATTTTGTTGTTGTTGTATCTTGGGTATTATTTTTGATGTACAGTAATCAAAAATACTGGATTATAACATGAACAAAATAACCTCTAGGAGAACACAGGACATGAGAAATTAAGAATTTAATGGCTGCAGTTTGATACTGTAGTGCCACTGTGTTTGTCTAAATATATTACATTGAGTGCTAATCAGAAACAAATATATTCTCGACTTTTGTTTTGGTCAGCTAGGTGTGTGACACATGCAGAAACTCATCACCATGTTTAAGAGTATCCAAGCCAAATTAAAAGTTCTATGCATCCCACCTATATACGTTTAACGTTGCCTCGGTTAACGTTTTTTCGTCATTATGTTGCTGATACATTGGGAACATATATTTATTTAATGTTGCGACATTCACTATTACATTGTTTGCTCGCGGGTGGAAAGGGGGCACAACGGCACTAGGACCTGGGAGTGAGCCAGGCAGGCCAGCAGCGAGAGAGACTGGCAGCGAGTGAGACCAGCCAGGCGAGCAGTGAGTGGGACCAGCAGGGAGTGAGTGAGCTGGGCAGGCAGTCAGGGAGCGAGTATAATTTTTTTAAAGAAAAGTTTGACGAAAAATGTCCAAAAGAACCTAACTCCAGTTTTTACATTCATTCTTATGGGAAAAATGTATTCACTTAACGTTTCACTAAAAGTCACTCTTTTCAAAAACTAAACTACGACGTTAAGCCGGGTCTATCTATTCAAAAATTCAGAAATGTTATTGGAACGGAATGTGCACTGGAGGGACCTATCCTGCTTACCTAATTCCGGAAAGTATCGGATGCAGGTTAGAGCTGCAGCTTGTGGACCCCAGAGTGTACGTTGTAGTACTGCTGAGATCTGACTAGCCACGTTAGGACCATCTTTCTCATTCGTGCTTTGGCTTGCAGGGTTAATGGGAGCTGAGTGGGAAAAGTTCCTTCCCCCAGTGACTGGTCTGCCCCCTCCAAGTCCTGTCAATGAGCCAGGCTAGCTGTGCTGTCATCAGTGATGTCCTGGAACACTGCAGACCGGCCTGGCTCAGGAACTGGCCTAGATACCAGCACAGAGGCTGGGCTTGATTCTGACATTTCCATTGTCTAATATGCCACCTTGGAGTCACCAGTTCCAAGGAGACCCTGCTTACCTCCTGCTGAGGAGGATAATTATAAGGTGGTCATTTGTTCTCTTAGCATTCATTTTTTTCATATCTTTGTTAGGTTTTTATTTAAAAGTGTTTAGTGATTAACTTTTACCTGTACTTTAAGGATAGTTTTCATCCACAAAATGCACACAGTTTAACCACTTTGCCATAGAAGCTTGTGAAGCATTTTGAGATATCTTGATGACCTGTTAAGGCTCTCAAACACAAGGATTATCATGGTATGAATATCAATGTGGCGAATGTGCCATGGGACATAAGTACGATGATGAACACCTTTCCTCAGATTGATCCAGAGATTTGATTCAATTCCAGTGAAACATGTAGGATTCTTTCCCCAAAGGAGGAAAATCTTAAAAGCTGCAAAATCTTGCTCACATATAGGAATTAGGAGCAGGAGTAGGCCATTCGGGCCCTCGAGCCTGCCCCACCATTCAATAAGATCATGGCTGATCTTCTAATCCTAACTCCATCTGTCCGCCTTATCCCCATATCCCTTAATCGCTCTATCTATTAGAAATCTATCAATCTCAGCCTTGAATATATTCAAGTACTGAGTATCTACAGCCTTCTGGGGTAGAGAATTCCATAAGTTCACTAATCGCTGAGTGAAAAAGTGTTTCCTCAACTCTGTTCGAAAAGGCTGACCCTTAAACTTAAGATTGTGACCCCTAGTTATAGATTCACCACATGGGGAAATAGTCTCACAATGTCTACTCTGGCAAATCTCTTAAGAATCTTATAGACCTCTAATTCTTCTATATTCTAGAGAATATAGGCCTAGTTTACTCACTTTATCTTCATAGATCAACCCCCTCATCCCAGGAACCAACCTAATGAATCTACGCTGCAACCCCTCTAAGGCGAGCATGTCCTTTCTTAAATAAAGAGACCAAAACTGCACACAATATTCTAGGTGAGGTCTCACCAAGCCCCTATACAGTTGCAGCAAGACTTCCCTACTCTTGTATTCTAACCCTTTTGCAATGAATGCCAACATGCCTTTAGCATTCCTAGTTGCTTGTTGTAACCTGCATACTAACTTTTTGTGACTGGTGTACAAGGACACCTGAATCCCTCTGACCACTAACACTATCTAGTCTCTTCCCCCTCTAGAAAATAATCCGCTTTTCTGTTTTTACTACCTAAGTGAATAACTTCACTCTTCCCCACATTATATTCTATCTGCCACCTTCTTGCCCACTCACCTGGACTGTCTATATCCCGTCGCATTCTTTTTGGTGTCATCCTCAGAGCTTACTCTCCCACCTAGTTTTGTATCATCTGCAAATTTAGATATTTTAAGTTGTGTTTCCTTGTCTAGATCATTGATACAGATTGTAAATAGTTGAGGCCCAAGCACTGATCCTTGCACTTGTGGTACTCCATAAGACACATCCAGCCAATCTTAGAAGGACCCGTTATCCCTATATATTGGTTGCCTGTGTTGTGTCAGCGTTAAATGTTCAATCAATGTACTACTACTAAACTTTAATAAATTTTTATGATATTTGATTGATGTTTCCATAGAACCTCTGGGTATTTTACAATTATTATCAAAGTCTTAGATTTCTTTTCTATTCTTGGTGGGCGGCATGGATATAACTTCCATAAGACTATGACTTATTCTCAAAGAGGAAGGGAAAATCAAGAGGTTGAGCCGGTCCAGACATGGCTTTCATATCATCTAGCAGCTGGCTCATGAAATGCAAAGGCCCATTTATCATCTGAGGAGATGATAATCATGTTTAGCATGTGGGAGGAGGAACAAGTACATAATCTTAGACATAAGACATAATCTTAGAGAAAGGTGAAATTGGTAACAGTCAAATAGGCAAAATTGCTTAGCATTGTTTGCACAATTTTCACATAGTTCGAGGCAAGCAGTTCGTATGATATATTTTGAGAATTATTCTACTTTTAAAATATTTAATTGCTGTCTATTCATTCTTCCAGGATTACTACCAGGGGATTGCGAGCCAGTCATAAAGGACCTTTGTCTGTACATGCTCTCCAGGGTTGCCCTCATTCATTGGGATCAAGGTATACAAAACAGAAACATAAAAGGATGTTGTCAGTAGAGGGCAGCAATACATCATCCAATCATTTGGAAGTCTGATGTGATTGAAGTTCAGCAAACTCTTTTAATTCTCCAGCATTTAAAGCTATATACAGTAAAAGCCCGTTTATCTGGCACCCAATCAACCGTAAGTTCGGTATAACCGGCATCACAAAAAAAAGTCCGCATTCGATTAACTGGAATTTATGCGGAAAAATGCATTTTTGAATTTTCAGCCAAATATCCGGCAGGCGCTTTAACCGGCATTGACCAGGTTCCGAGGGTGCTAGATAAACGTGTTTTTACTGTATAACACAATATTTGAATTACTTTTTTTCCTTTAGCTCTATGTAAAAGTTTGTTTGAACAGATTAATTCAAATGAGAATTTTTTTCCCATGAACTGATTCCATTGTATTGTGCATTCCACATAAGACTTCAGCATTTTCTTTCATTTTTAATTTAGGTCATTAGTAAGTAATTTTTAAAAAATGTTTAATAATGTATTAGATGCAAATGTAATAAATATTAAAAGAAAAAATATAAAAGGTATCAAAAAGGAAGATAAGGCGCAAGCTGCCATTGCCTGATAGTTTAATGATTTGAACATTTGTTTTAGTTTTCTGCCATGCCTTAGGATCAGGGTTGAAGGACAGATGTTTTTGTGATCCTAAGAGCATTGGAGACGGAGTGAGAAGCAAGACAGCTGGCCTTTTCCTGGAACTTTTTCGCCCTCTTTGTGCAATACTGACCTGGTTGAACTTGGAAAAAAATCAGTGTGAAGGTCAGTAAATAAATTTGCGGTAGATGATGAGCTCTTGGGAAGGTAGCCTTCCTTTTTGTGGCAATTTAATTCTAAAAATAGTGTTTTTTTCAGCTGCAGATCTCATTATAAAGACATGCCTAGATTGCTTAGCAATGAATGTATACTTAAGTATCCATTGTCTTAAAAATAGAATGTGTACTGTAAGTGTTTTTTTCAACTAAATGTAGTTAAAAACTCCTAAATAAAGGCCTTTTCAGTCAAGAAACCCTTTACTACAGCCAGTTACATTTTCCTAGGAAGGTGCACCAAAAAAGAAGAAGCTGAAGGATATAACCTTTTTTATATGAGGAATTTATTTCTTGTAAGTAAGACATTCCTGTTAAACAACTTACACTGCATGTGAGCTGCTGAATCTGTGCTTCATCAGTTTTACAAAATGAAACATGCTTGAAATTAGTTTATTTTTAACCTTGTGAAACTTATCCTTGGAATGGAAAGAGGAGGAACATCTTGAAGATCCTACTCAAGATCACGCTCAGCTTTGCTTTCTGAGCATTGCTTGAACACCTATTGTCATCTTTCAGATAATTAAACTGGTTGCTCTTTCAGCAGGAATGTAAACAACCACAACAACAAAATTACGCTTATATAGCCCCTTTCCCTTTGGAGTTCGGCAAGAATGGAGGGTGATAGGCTCATGGAGCCTGATGTGGGAGAAGACACGGGATGCAGAGTTCTGGAGGGAGGAATTAGGGAGCCTAACGAGCAGGGCGCCCTGTAGGCATAGTCGAGTGTGGACAAAAAGAAGGCATGAATGACAGTTTCAGTGGCCTGAGAGGTGAGATACTGGTGGACTCGGACAATGTTGTGGCGTAAGGGAAGGCAGAACGGGTCATGGCATGGATGTGGGGAAGAAAAGACAGTTGAGGATCGCACAAGTCACCTAGGTTGCTGCCTGGCATAGTGGAGTGTGCAAGAATGGAGATGGAGATTGATACTGCCAGTGCTTGAGGTGTGGAGGCGCTGGTATGAGTCAATCAGGATGGCCTCAGTCTTCTTGATATTCAACTAGAGAAAGTTAGCACTCATCTAGGATTTGATGTCTGACAGGCAGTCCATCAGGATAATGTCACCAAGGGGGAGCATATAGATGTTGAAAAGTAGAGGGCCAAGCACAAAGCCCTGGGGTACACCACACATGATGGTGCAGGAGCTGGAGGAGAAGCCATTAGTGGTGACAAAATGGAGATGGTGAGAGAGGTAAGATTTGAACCAGGCAAGAACAGGTCCACAAAGATTGAGCTGAACGAAGAGATGGTGTAGGGGGATGGAGTAGAACAATGTCGAAGGCAGCAGAGAGGTCGAGGAGGATAAGGATGCAGGTTGGCCTGGTCGGAAATATTCAGAATGTCATTAGAGACTTTTACCAGGGCTATTTCCTTGCTGTGCAAACCGGATTTCAGGGTTTCAGAGAGGGAATGGTGGGAAAGAAAAGAATCAAGCTGGGATGCGACGACTCGTTTCAGGCCTGGAATTGGAAGTTGGAGAAGGGGTGGTAGCTGGAGAGTAGGGGTCCAGGGAAGGCTTTTTCAGGATGGGGTTGATGACAGCTGTTTTTAGGGTCTGGGAACAGTGCCAGTGGATAAGGAGAGGTTAATGAAATCATTTAGGAGTGAAGCCAGGAGGTGAGGAGAGAGATGGAAATGGGTCGAGGGAGTAGGAGGTGGGCTTCCTTTTAGAAATAATGGAGGAAAGTGAGGAGGGAGAGACGGGGTTGGAGATGTATGTATGGGGATGGATCATGAGGGGAAAGGTGAGGGATAGAGGTGGATGGTGTAGAGGTAGCTGAACTAATCCCCTCGATTTTGGGTTCAAGGAATTCCAGCACATAGGGGCACACATTTATCAGCAGGGCTTAAAAAGCATTGGAAACAACAACAACTTCGATTTATATAGCACCCTCCATGCCAGACGGCGTCTCAGAGTGCTTCACAATAATGGATCCTGGGCCCGGGGCAGGGGGAGAAAGGCGACCAAAAGCGTGGTCGAAGAGAAAGGTCTTTAGCTGAAACCTGAAATTGGGAAGAGAGGAGGGGAGGCGAAGGGAGTGAGGAAGGGAGATCCAGAGCTTCGGGTCGTAGTGGCTGAAGGCACGGCCGCCGATGGCGCAGTGGAGGATTTGGGGGACAAGGAAGAAGCCAAACCTGGTGGAGTGAAGGCAATGGGTGCTGGTTTGAGGAGAGAGGAGGTCAGAGAGGTAGGGGGGGTGCAGAGGAGTGGAGGGATTTGAAAACAAGGGTGAGGATCTTGAAATTGATCCTGTCTGGGACAGGGAGCGAGTGAAGTCTGGCAAGGACTGGGGTAAAAAATTGTATTAAAATATGCATTGAGATGTTTCAATTCTATGCCACTAGGCGTCAGTTACTATAATTAGTATAGGCATGAGAAATCACAAGAAGTAATCATGTGTGAGATGGAACCTTTGTACTCTCATGAGGTTGGTTGGGTGGAGGGGGTAGCCTGGCTCAGTTAGTTGCACTTTGTGATTTGGCATCATGTTGAGTTTTTGAGTTTACAGTTTGGGCTGACACCAGTGTAATGCTGGGGATGCCTCTAGATTGTCAGTGCTACTGTCCTTCAGATGAGACGTTCAGATTCCATCTACCTGTTCCTGTGGACAGTAAAGATCATGACTCAGAAAGTCAAGCGAGTTTCTCCTGCTATCCTGTCAAGAGTTCCCAAAATAAAATTGATCATTCACTTCATGGCTGTTAGTGGGACATTGCTGTACCCAAATTGGCTGCTACATTTACCCACACAATACAGTCACTGTACTCAGCAATAAATCCTGTGAAACGTATTGATATGTTTTGTCAATGTGATGAGGTGCTATATCAAATGAAAACATTACTAACATGAAATCTGCAGGATATCATGGATACATCTATAATATTGTCATAAGAAAATATGAGAAAAGACCCTTTGGTTCATGAAATCCTTCCCTTCCACGGTCCATCTTATTTCCTGTCCCTGGTTGTTGCTCCCCTCCTCCTCCTCCTCCTCCTCCTCCTCAGTGCACTAGCTTTAAGGATTCTATACTTCTTTTCTAACCTCTTGGTAATCAAGCAAAGTTATAGCTACCTGCCTGAGTAGCTGCATCTTATTTAAATCTATCTGTGTTAAACATATTTATACAAAAAAATTAATTAATTGTTTATATAACTACACATTCCACCATGCTCCTCGACCCAACCGTCGTGGCGGTGGCGTGGCCCTCATCTCCAGGACATCCCTCGCCCTATCCCCCTATTCCTCCGGCTCCTTCCCCTCTTTTGAACATCTCACCCTTTCTCACTCCTCCCACAGTTCTTTCAAAATCCGACTAGTTTATCGCCCCCCCAAACCCTCCCCCACTTTCATTTCAGACTTTTCTTCACTATTAGTTTCCCTTTGTGCCTCCTCTGATCGCCTTATTATTCTTGGCGATTTCAACCTCCATTTCACCCCATCCTGCCCCATTTCCTCTGAATTTTCCTCTTTACTTTCGTCTTTCAACTTCTCCCTTCATATCAACACTGCCACCCACACTCACGGCCATCCTCTCGATCTGGTGATCACCCGAGGCCTCAACGTCTCTGGCGTCACCATCACAGACAGGGCCATTTCTGACCATTTTTTCATTTCCTGCAACACCTCTATCCCTCCCCCCTCCACTTCCAAACCCACCACCATCTTCTACCGGCCCTGGAAGCAGATTCCCCCTCAAACTTTCACCTCTGCCCTAGAAACCTCCGACCTCCTCCCACAATGGCATTCTTTTTGTACAGACCCATCCTCCGCCTCCACCGCCCTCCACAACACCCTCTCCACTACCCTTGACACTCTGGCCCCCCTCACCTCCAAAACCGTCTCCCATTCCCGATCATCACCGTGGTACACATCTCACCTCCGTTCCCTCAAAAGCCAAGTGAGAGCAGTTGAACTCACCTGGCTCAAATCTGGCCTCTCGGTCCACCGGCAAATCTGGTTGGACCGCATCAAATTTTACCGCTCCGCCCTAGCCACCGCCAAATCAGCCTTCTACTCCAGGATAATCCTGGAAGCGAAGGACAACCACCGCCTCCTCTTCGCCACCACCAACCAGCTCCTCCGCGCCCCCCGCCTCACCTCGCAGATCCTCTCCTCAAACGTTCGTTGTGAGGAGATGCTGGATTTCCTTGAATCCAAAATTGAGAAAATCCGCTCTGCGGTTTCCTCCCCTCACCAGTCCTCCACCTCAGCGCCCTCATCAGTTACCTCAACCCCTACTCACCCCTCATTTCACACTTTCAACCCCACCACCCCGCTTTCAATCACAAAAACAATCACCTCCATGAAACCCACCACGTGCTCATTGGACCCCATCCCCACCCCCCTCCTCCGCACCCAGCTCCATTTGTTAGCCCCACTCATTTCTGATACCATTAACCTTTCCCTCTCCTCAGGAACCGTCCCTACCTCCCTTAAAACAGCCACCATCACCCCTATCCTGAAGAAACCCTCCCTTGATGCATCGCAACCATCAAGTTATCGACCCATCTCCAACCTCCCGTTTCTATCCAAGGTCCTTGAAAGAGTGGTTGCCTCCCAGCTCCGCTCTTTCCTTTCAAATCACTCACTTCTTGAACCCCTCCAATCAGGTTTCCGCCCTATCCACAGTACAGAAACTGCCCTGGTCAAGGTCACAAATGACATCCTAACCGCCTGTGACCAGGGCTCCCTCTGCCTCCTCGTCCTCCTTAACCTGTCTGCTGCGTTCGACACAGTCGATCACACCATCCTCCTTCAACGTCTTTCCTCCCACCTCAACCTTCAAGGCACAGTCCTTGACTGGTTCCACTCTTATTTGACCCATCGTTTACATTTTGTTTCTTCCAATGGCTTTTCTTCAAACCCCCGCACAGTTTCCCACGGCGTCCCTCAAGGCTCTGTCCTCGGTCCCCTTCTTTTCACCCTTTACACACTCCCCCTGGGCGACGTCATCCGCAGACATGGGGTAAATTTCCACATGTATGCGGATGACACCCAGTTGTACCTTTCTGCCTCATCCCTCAACCCACAGACGATCGATGTTCTGACAGCATGTCTGTCCGACATCGAATCGTGGACGAGGGACAACTTTTTGCAATTGAACGTG
Organism: Hydrolagus colliei; assembly: GCA_035084275.1. NCBI lineage: Eukaryota > Metazoa > Chordata > Chondrichthyes > Chimaeriformes > Chimaeridae > Hydrolagus > Hydrolagus colliei. Next base: position 113,253,984 of record CM068742.1, on the reverse strand, counting down.
AATAAGACCGAGGCCCTCCTGATTGGCTCAAGCCAGCGCCTCAGCACATCGGGCGCTGCCAGCCTCAACATCCAAGGCTGTACTCTCCACCTCACAAAGCCAATCAGGAACCTCGGCATCATGTTCGATCAAAAACTTTCCTTCCTCCCCCACATCCAGGCCTTGACCGGCACCGCCTATTTCCATCTGCGCAACATTGCCAGGCTCCGCAACTATCTTACCCCCCGCGCTGCCGAAACACTCGTGCAAGCGTACATCACCTCACGGCTGGATTACGGAAATTCTCTCCTAGTCGGCCTCCCCAGTTGCTCCATTCATAGGCTGCAGGCCATCCAAAACTCTGCAGCCCGTGTACTATCCCGCACCCGCCTCCGTGACCACATAACCCCCACCCTCGCCCGTCTCCACTGGCTCCCCATCCTCCAGAGGATCGAATTTAAGATCCTCGTCCTCACCTACAAGGCCTTGCACGGCCTTGCCCCATCCTACCTAGCCGATCTACTCTCCCCCTACACGCCCACCCGGACCCTCCGTTCAACAGGACTTGGCCTGCTCCAAGCCCCCCGCCCGAACCGCCCCACCATCGGAGGCCGGGCCTTCAGTTTCTCCGCTCCCACCTTATGGAATGCCATCCCTCAATCCCTCCGTTTCGCCTCTTCCCTTTCCTCTTTCAAGGCCGATTTGAAGACTTTCCTCTTCGATCGTGCCTTTTGTTCCACCCCGAACTCTTTTACCTCCCCTTCGTGTTTCACCCCTTCCCAAACACTCCCCTCCCAGCTCGGGTCACACGCCTCTTGTTTAGCGCCTTGGGACGTCCTCCCTTGTGAAAGGCGCTATATAAATGTAAATTGTTGTTGTTGTTGTTATATTAACCTAGAAAAAAAATCTATGCATTAGAGGGCACTTATGCATTTTTGAGGGTGTACATAGAGAGATGTAGTGAGGAATAGTTGAGTTTAAACACCAGCAAGGACTAGTTGGGCGAATGGCCTGTTTCCGTAGCGTACCATTCTATGTAATTCCATATAGGTTCTGTCCTTGTATCCTATTTCTCTCATTGGCTCCACTTTGTCTCCACCAATGGCTTCTCCTCCAGCCCTGGCACTATCGCATACAGTGTTCCTCAGGGCCGTGTCCTTGGTCCTCTCCTCTTCAACCTGTACATGTTCCCTCTTGGTGACGACATCCACAGACATCATCTGGACAATTTCCACGTGTATGCGGATGACATCCAACTATCTCTATCTCTCTGCCTGAATCCTCAAGTCCAGGTCCACTGATGTCCTGACAGAGACTGCCTGCCAGACATCAAGTCCTGGATGATAGACAACTTTCTACAGTCGAACGTCAGCAAGACCAAGGCCTTCCTAATCTTCAACCTCACCTTCAAGGCCCTCCATAGTTTTGCCCTCTCCAACCCTTACCAATTTGTCCACTTCCTCCGATCAGTAGTCTCTGACCTACTGTATGACACTGCACTTGGCCCACCCCTTCATCGACATTTAGCCTCTCTGCCCCCGCTCTCTGGAACTCCATCCCACATTGCCTTTGGCTTGCTCCCTCGCCTCCTTCAAGGCACGCATCAACACCCTCCTCTTTGACAGTGCCTTTGGGCATCCTCCTACCCCCACCCTCTGAGCATTCCACATTCCTTGATCCCAACCCCCCCACCCGTTTGTGTCCTAATTTTAATGAATTTTAGATCCATGTTCCTTCACAACCTCTCCAATATCGTCACATGAAAAATTATGACGAATAATACATTTCAAAAGAAGCGTTCAATAATTAGAGCACTCATCTTACAATCGAGAGACCTGGGTTTGAATCCAGGCAGGGCGAAATCATGGGCAAATTTCCTTACTCCACATGTCTGATAATAATCCCTCAAAAATAAATTGGTCATTTCAAACCATGACTGTTTGTGGGACACTGCTGTGCGCAATTGGCTGCTGCGTTTTTCCTACAAAAATAGTCAATTAACTTTGCACTATATTCTCTGAAGCACTTTGAGATGTGTAGAAGACGTGAAAAGCGCTGTATCAAATGCAAGGATATTATTATATTATTATAATATTCCCTTACTGTTAAGTGCCTTGGTACATCCTCCAGATGTGAAAGGTGCTTTACAAATTAAATTTTGTATTGTATTTAGTTCAACTAACAATCACCTTTGTGCCTTTGTCTCTAAAAAGTAATATTGTGCCATCTGCCAGAGACAGCAGTTGAAGACCTTTGCACAATGATAGTTATGCATAAGATTAGTTAGGCCCTGGCAGACATTGTGTCTATGGATGTAGTTCAGGTTCAAAGGGACAAAGTTTGCTTTTATGAGCAATGAGGACCTGTTAATTTTAAATTAACCTTTACAAATTGTAATGGATGAAAGCCATGAATCAGAACAGAGAGCAATATTATTCTCTCCCTCTTTTAAAATCATTCATGGGTTGCAGTTTTATTCTTTAAAAAAAATTTGCTTCAGTTTTGACCATGATTTGATTTATGTTTCTACTTTGACTATTTTTTAACAACAATAACAATATACAGTGCATTTCATGCCGGGAGGATATACCAAGGTGCTGTACAATGAGGGGTTTTCACCACAGCTACTGGTTGGGATCAGTTAGGTGTGGAGGGCAAGAGGTGTAGGTTGGGAAGATATCTCAAAGCACAGTCAAAAATGAAGGTCTTGAGACGGGCATTGAGGGAAACGAGGGAGCAAGGTGGAGGAGATCCGGGATGGAGTTCCAGATGTAGAAAGGCTGAAGGCCGATCGCTGATGGTGGAACAGTACAGTGCCTGCAAAGTGGAGGGAGCAAACAGGCTGGGGAAGTTTTAATAGGTTGCAGTGGTAGGGAGGAGCAAGACTATGGATGGCTTTAAAGATGAGGACAAGGATCTTGAACTCAATTCTTTGGGTGATAGGTAGCCAGTGAAGTCGGACAAGGATGATCGGCTCACAAACTTAATGCACGAGAATGGGCTGCAGAGTTCTCCCTCCCCTATGTCTCCCTCTTCTCCTCTGTCTTTTCCCTGTAGGCTGCTCAGTACTAACCATAATGAGTGCCCTACCTTCTCCCACCCCTCTGTGCTACCCCTAGACACCGTAGCCAGGCTCTTCATCGTTGGCTGTCCAGCGGCAGCCACACTTACTGCCACATTCCCCACCGCCGCCAGCCATGCCAGACCCAGACCCCGGGGGCTAATCTCTCTTCCCTCATCCGTATCCTTACCTTGACTGTTAACCACTCCACTACTCCTTCCCATCTTCGATGAGAACGTTGGTATCATGGTACTCACAGAAACCTGGATCACCCTAGGTGATACCTTCTGCGTGAGGGCATGGAGGCTATACCATCCACCAAGCCCCAATCACTGTGGCGGTGGTCTGGCCCTCATCTCCAGGGCATCACTTGCCCTATCCCGCTACTCCTCTGGTTCTTTCCCCTCATTTGAACAACTTACCCTCTGCCACCCCTTCTATCACTCAAAATTCTCCTGATTTACCGCTTCACAAAATTCTCCCCCACCTTCATCACTGGCATCTCCACCCTCCTAGCTTCCCTCTGCCTCTGCTCCAATCGACTCATCATCTTCAACGACTTCAATCTCCATTTCAACCCCTCTTGCTCCACCTCCTCCACCTTCTCTCTTCTCTCAACCTCTCCCTCCACATCTATTCCGCCATTCACGTTCATGGCCACCCGCTGTTGATCACCCGGGGCCTCAGTGTCTCAGATGTCACCATCACCAACAAGGCCACCTCCAACCAACATTTCATCTCCTTCAACTCTTCCATCCCTCTCCCCATTGCCTCCATACTTACCACCATTTTCTACTGCCCATGGAAGAAGATCTCTCCACAATCCCTCTCTGCTGCTTTGGAGTCCTCTGAACTCTTGCCCACCATCCGCACAGACCCATGCTCTGCACTTAGTCTCCTCCACAGCACCCTCTCCACTACAATCGACGCCCTCATCTCTTGAACCGTCTCCTATTCTCGAATCTCACTCTGGTTCACCAGCCACCTCACGGGTCAGGTGTGGGCTGCCGAACGCACTTGGCTCAAATCCGGCCTAATTGTCCACCAGCACATCCGGCTAGACCACATCGAAACTTAATGCTCAGCTATGGCCTCCGCCATAGCTGCAGGATAATCCTTCGTCTGGATCCCAAATCACTGAAAGCCCGATCACTAATGTTAGAAGCAAACCAGTTTTGTTTGTAAGGATTGAGGAAGTCCCAGAGATAGTGTGGGGCAAGACCATGGATAAGGATCTTTAACTCAATCCATTGGAGAATGAAGAGCTGTGGAGTCAGACAAAAATAGGGCTGCTGGACTCACAGAACCTAGTGATAAGGTGCTCTATCAAAGGCAAGGATTATTATTATTAAAACCCTCCTCTCTGCCAATTGAATGTATGACATTGAATAGTAATTTAGTTTAGGTAATATCAACCTTTTGGGACCTGGTTCAATAAAATTGTGTGACCATTTCAAAGCTTCAAAATCTCAATTAGAAATCATGTGGACCTGCAGAACATTCGATTGTGTATTTAAATATCTTTCCTCTTTTTAAAAAGAAATTGAATGAGTATCCTACTGAGAACAAGATTAAAAGTTATAGGTAAGATCGATCAAAGTAAATTTATAGTGAATTTGAGGGGGTTAATTATCTTCTTTTTAAAAAAATGGATACATTGAGCAACATCACCCCCCCACATACACACACGGTAAATTGGGTGACACAGTAAAAGCCTGTTTATCCGGGGCTCGATCAACAGGAACTTCCATATAACTGGTGCATCAAAAAAAGAGTCCCCATCCGATTAACCGGATGTTTTCCGGCACAATCGCGGTGGTGCATTTAATGAATTGATTGTCACACAAGAGTACTGTACAGGTATACAGGTAGTTCGGCTTGCCGCTAGTGGAGCCTTAAAGTCGCACTGCCGTTTTTTTCCCTCGCATGGCGTCTGCCATTGCAGAAGTTATCAATAGACTGTACACCTCTACTCTAGCATCATGGCTTCAAACCAGGCATCTACCAGCAAAGGTGATTTTTAGGTGAATAACAAAGGTCTTATTATCTGTTATGATTTAGTCTATTACTGTATTAATATGGTATGTGTTAAAATAAGTTAATTTTTTTGTGTTAGGTTTTCGGCTTTGGATCCGACCAAATATCCGGCATGCCGTTTAACCGGCATTGGCCAGGTCCCACGGGTGCCGGATAAACAGGCTTTTACTTTACTAGGGTGCTACTTTGGATTCTGACCTTAAAAGACAGGTTCTAAAGAAGGCAGTCAGCAGAGTTGAAAAGTGGAGATGCAATAAAACTAATTTACAATAAAAAATTACAATACAGTACAAATTTACATTTACCGTACACAGTATAACACCGTTCATGTCTGGAAGAGATCCTAAAATGCTCAGCTGAGATGTAATAATGGATTAATTCTGGAACACTCTTCCTCTGTCCCTCTGCTTGCCCCTTTCTTTCCCACATTCAGACCGTGCCTGAATAGCTTCCTCTTTAATCGTGCCTATTGTCACCTCCTCCAAGCTTGGCCTGGACTTGACAATGGGGGGCCTGCTCCCCCATTATCAAGTGCTCATGAATGCTATCCTGCATGAGGTGCGCTATATAAATGCAAGTTGTGATTTTCTGGAGGTTCACTTGATTATTTTTGGAAAGCAGAAAGTATTTAAGCAAATTTCTCCCAAGGATATTAAATAAGAGTGGTAGATTCTATAGTAGTGTAAATTGTACAGGTCTATAGAATGATATTTCTGTATGTTTATTCTATACTATCTTATATTCTTAACTGAAATCTGTATTCTGTGTTGTAGGTGCAAGCACTGGAATGGTCTGTAAACTTACAGTGCCACACATTTTAATGCCAACAATGACTCACTGCCTCGCAACAGTCCAGACTTCGTCATATTGGCTGATGACGAAAGCCTTCCAATTTCTTTCTTCTTGGTCTTTGAACCAGTTTCTACTGATAACACAAGGAGATTTAAAAGTGAGTGGTACGCTTTTCATATTCAATTTCCATTGCTTTGGAAGTCATTGTTTTTACATGCACTATTCTGAGCTGTTGTGTTTGATCAATCAACATTCATCTCACATGGAAATACTGGCTTAAATTTTTGAGATTGAAACCTAAGAATTGCATAGATTTACATGGACTGCAGGATGGAAGCAGGCTATTCAGCCCAATCAATCTGTGCCAGTGTTTATACTCCATGAGTTTCCACATGCTCCTTATCCCCTTCCATGCCCTTTTTTTTCCCTTCTCCCTCACATATCTATCTAGCTTTCTCTTAAATGCATTTATAATATCTGCTCGAACCAGTACTTTGGGCAAGTTCCACATTCTTTATTCACATTCACGTGTTCTTTACATTATATGGAGCTCCTGTAGCTCAGTGGTTAGAGCACTCGCCTTACAAGCATGAGACCTGTGTTCGAATCCAGGCAGATCAGGGCGAAACCTTGGGCAAGTTTCCTTTCTCCACATGCCTAACTCCACACGCCTAATAATAATCCGTTCCATAAAAAAACACAATAATAATATTGGTCATTTCAATCCACGATTGTTTGTGAGACACTGCTGTGCGCAGTTGGCTACCACGTTTCGCTCACAAATATACAGTCAATTCACTTTACAGTATTTTCTGTGAAGTGCTTTGAGACGTTAATAAGATGTGAAAAGTGCTATATCAAATGCAAGGATTATTATTCTCGTGACCACTGAGTGAAGAGGTGCCTCCTAAATTCACTTTTAAATCCTAGTTAAACCTGTGTCCCCTGGAGCTCCAACAAGTGCCTTTTTGTTGTTAACCTTATCAAACCCTTTTATAATTCAAATATCTGTATTAAGTCCCCTCAAATGTCTCTTTTATAGCGAAAAAAGACTAAACCACTGCAATCTACCCTGATAGCAGTAACCTGCCAGCCCTGTAAACTTTTGCAGTATTCTTTTCATCGTTTTTTATCATTCTTGTAATTTAGTCAAGGCAAAATGGAAATTCAACATCATCTTGGATAAAAAACCCAAGATCCAGATGGCCTTCTTATAGCCTTGTCTATCTGTATTGCTCAGGACATAGAAATGTGAACAAGCTTATCCAATAGATCAGCAAGTTTATGTGGTGACTAACTGCGACACATGGAACAGGTAGGCCCCAGGTTTCATTCCTGGTTTGTGCTGAGTCGGCAGATCTCCCTCATCGTGAATATTTGATATACAGTACTATAGTTTGCTTCAGCAACCAAGTTAGGGAGGGAAAACATCACCTATGGTTTCAGCTCTTCACCACTATCCAGTGTAAAAGCGATGCTCTGTTAGTTGTTCAGTGAGGATAGAATCAGGCTTGACTGTGATGCTTCCTACAAAGGAATCGTCTGTAAAGACTTTAAGTGTCAAGACTCACATATGAATAATAGCATGAGCTCTCAAAAGATAAACACTTGTGGAATTATACAGTGGAGCGCTCTGAGACGCTCTGAGACACCATCCGGCGTGGAGGGCGCTATATAAATCGAAGTTGTTGTTGTTGTTATAATGTAGTTATTTAGATCCATAAAATTCCAACCAGGGCTGTAATAGGACATGGTCACTCGTCTGGTTTCCACAATAACTGCTTGTGTACTTAAACAACAAAAACTAAATTACAGTTGTATAGCGCCTTGCGCGTCGAGAGGACATCTCAAGACGTTTATAAAAGACAATAAGGCATTTGGTGAAGCCAGAATGGCCATGTCCAGGTTGCCACTGGATTCACTTCCTCTGCGCTATACATGCACACAGAAAGCCTTGCAGAATATAACATAACACAAAGGTTGTGTATTTGTTAAGATTGACTTGCAATGTGATAGCCAGTGGTATCACCTTAAACAATTCTCCTTTTAGTAGAGAAAGTGAGAATAATAGATTTTGTGTTGCACTTTCCTATTATAAGAGGTGGAGCATAAATAAATTGCCAAACACCAGTGGGCACAGTTGTGATCAGTCCGATGGAGGAAATAAGGATTAATTCTGTAGTGTGTGAGGATTGATAGGAAACCATTTCTCGCGATCCCATTACTTCTTCGTGGCTTCAGTTGACTTATCCTTGAAAAAAACAGTTACCACCAAAAATGCGATTAATGATTGTGAGCTATTGTGTCACCCTGGCTCAGTTTGTAGCAATTTTACAATATATGTATGCAATATTGTCAGGTGTCATTCTTCAGGTGAGGCATTAAATTATGAATAAGATACAGGGTACGGGGAACGTGCAGGTAAGTGGGACTGAAAGGAAAATAAACTGGCATTCTTCTGTACTGCAAATTTTCATAGTCCTTTAGACCATGGCTTATTTGAAAAAAGAAGGGATCTCAGTGTCCTTGATAATAATCCCCTCCCATAAAATTGATAATTCACTTCATGTTTTTGTGAAAACTTGCTGCCTGTAAATTGGTTGCAGCATTTTCCTACAAAATACATCGTCACAACTTTGAGCCATCATCTTGATATGAAATAACTTTTTTTTAATCCAAGAGGAAAGGTCTGATCAAATTTCACCTGATTCCCTGCAAGAGGAACATCTTATGTTATATTAACAATAATGTTGCCCAAATTCACCTTACAAAGCATACCTGGGGATGTATTTGTTATGCAACATGGAAAATATATGTAATAATATTATTAGAAAATAATTGATTCATAAGAATTAACAAGCATCTGGGTTCAGAAGAAATCACAGAGGATAAATTTAGACAAGTCACATTTAACCTAATTCTGCAGATCTGAACAGTGAAGTAAGCATTGCTCCCTGATCCTTGTGGATGGTGCGAGTGACACTCAACTCTTAAATGGTTGATGAATAATAATAATATATAATAAGAAGAATAAGATGTTTTATCTGAGCAAAAATGCAGATCAGATTTATTAAATACTACATTTTGGTGTCCCACCACCACGTTTATCAATCTTTATCTGCCTTTCATATATGAAGCCATGATTATCTAAGATCAATTTTGAAAGATGCTTAAATACATGGGTATTAACAATTGTATTTCTATGGATTTAAAGCAGTGAGATTACATGGAAATAATAGTGATGAATCCTGTATGTCAGTTGGGAATTAACAGCGCAAACTTAGTTTATATAGCAAAAATTGTAGACTAAATGAGGATTTTGTATAAACTGCTTCTGTTATTCCCCTTTATTGAGGCATCTGACAAGAGGGATTACAATCCAGATGGATATCACATTATGTGGCAGTGTGCTGTAGCGTGAAGAAATGTGAATGTGTGCTTCTCCCTGTGGCATTGCTTGTGTGCATTGTGGCTGAAAATGGAGCTGCTGATGTAGTCTATTTTCTCTAGAGGATAATGTGGTTCATTCTGATCTTCTTCCAGATCAATTGGCACCATCACTTGATACTGAGTCCAATCAGAATAAAATATAATTATCCTGCATAGTACAGATTATTTTGTTGGCCAAAAATTGTCCTTTAAGCATAAAAATTAATAGCCTGAACATGACTTTGTACTTGTGTAACTGTTGCGATTAGCATATGCAAATCGAAATCCATGATGGCCCCTTTCAGTGATATTCCAGGGTGACTCAATCCTTGAGTCCTTGAGATCCCATTTTATGGAATGCGTTTCATGCCTAAAATCCCCTGGGTACTGTTTTGTTGATCTTGCAGTGGTAATTTGTGTCAGAGATCAATGAGTACTGAGTTAATTGCTATTCCGTGGGTGTTTATATACTGTAATCCTTTAGCTCCTCTTCTGATCATTATAACAGGGGTGACCTAGACGTAATTTCAACACTTCCACAATCTTGTTTTGCTAAATTTAAAAAAAGGATTACATGTAAGATTTAAAAACAGCACAGGCATTCCAGTAGCAAGCACTAAAGTTCAGTGATGAAATAAAACCACAGTAGAAAATTGTAAAACCAAGTAGAGCTGGTGTAACAATTTATTGATATTTTTTTATTAATTCTTTTATTCATTCACACAAGATTAGTCAATTGGCAGATCAGTTTCTGGGAGGTAATCATCCCTTTTAAAAATAAAAATTTGGTCACTCAATCCACGACTGTTTATGGAACATTACTGTGCACAATTGGCTGCCAACTGTGTTTCAGCCACAAAATTCACAGTCAATCCACTTTTACAATATATTCTGTGAAGCATTTTGAGACATCTTAATGACGTGATAAGGTGTTATATAAAACGTAAGGATCATAGTTAAGATGTTTTAAGGTGTGTTTTTCTATCTTTGCTTGTGAGTTTATTGTTGTTGGTTGTTCTTTGGAATCTTTCCCAAATTCTGCATCTAATTTTTACTGGAAAACGGATTAATTGGCCATTCATCTCATGCTGTTTGTGGGCTGTTGTAGCCAGCACGGATTAGCTGTAACATTTGGCTACGGAGTAATAGTTACTAAGCTTCCAGGTAACTCATTATGTGAAATACTTTAAGCTGTCACAACATAACTATTCTTTATCAAATGCAAATATTATTTATTTTTCATAGTTAAGGCAAAACAATTTTAAAAAAAAGATTATGTGTTGTAAACTAGTGAAGATTTTGTAAGATTTTGTAAACTAGTGAAGGCTACCCATTGTAGCCTTCTCATCAAATGTTCACCTACATACTTTCCAGAAAGAGTTGAACATGTTGGACTATGTCAGTGCAGTGAAAGCCAAAACAATTTACAGGTACACATCAAGCAGGCGTATTGGTAACTTGACTCAATATCATAGTTCTTTAGATTACATGAAACCCTTACTGAATAAATCATTGTGACTATTTCAGCTTTCCTCTATATTGCAAGGAGATAAAACAATCCAAGATGTCATATCTGGTCTTATTCTGCCTCATGTGACAGTTAATGTACCAATTATTCTTTGTGAATTCAGTGTAGATTCCCTTTTTATCAGAACACATTTGAAGCTACATTTATTCTGTAGGGAAATATATACATGCATATCACTAGTGTAAAGCATTGGTTAGGACGTGTTGTGGAACTGTCGATTATCATAATGGATAAATTTGGGATTTGTGAAATAAAACTGGATTCTACTGCGAGTGAAGATTCTCAGAGCAAGCAAAAGAAAGTCAGTCATCATCTAAGGATCAGTTTGAACCAGTAGCTGAAGAAATACGGTATTTTAAAAACAAATGATAATAGTCTGTAGGGTCCGTCGATATGGAAAATTTCCGATTTAGATATGTCGATCAGCTCATATCGAGATATACTGAAATATCGATATTTTCGGGTTTTTCGTACTTCGCATGTGCGCGTGGCGCGTGCATTCGGGGTGCGTGCACATTTGGGGCCTGCGCGCATTTGGGGCCCATCTCCTCAGGAGGTAAATATATTTCTCTCTCTGTGTCTCTCACACTCACTCTCTCCATCTCTGTGTTTTTCTCTCTGTGTCTCTTCTCTCACATCCCCCCCATCTCTATCTGTATATTATCACATCCACCCCGTCTCTCCCCCCACCCCCCTCCCACCGCCGTCCCTCTCTCCTCCCCCCCACCCCCCCCCTGCCGCCGTCCCTCTCTCCCACCCCCCCTGCTGCCGTCTCTCTTCTCCCCACCACCACCCCAGCCGTCTCTCTCCCCCTCCCCCCCCCCTCTGCCGTGCAGTCTCTCTCTCATTCCCACCCCCCCAGCCGTCTCTCTCCCCTCACCCCTTGCATACCTGTATATTGTATTCTAGGACTATGAATACAATATGGCGGCTTTGCACCTCGGTCTATGCATTGTGTATAGAGATGAGCATTCTGGGTCTTGTAGTTCAGTGTGCGCGCATTCCGATTTTTTCCCTCGATATATCGATATTTTTGAAATGCCTATATCGGCGTATCGATATGAAAATTATATCGATATATCGCCGGACCCTATTAGTCAGTTTGAAGATGGGATGATTGCAGCTCCAAACTATGGTCACCTGCTTTTTCTTTCCAGCCCGGGCTCAAACTGCGCCATTGTTCAGAGTGAAGGTGAAACTGGAGAGTGTTTTATAAACACAATTTGTTGTTGCACCTTTTATCAGTGAGGTGAAAAACTTTCAAATTGCTTATTCGTATAGCTTGCAATTTCTCTGGCTGAGGATTGATAAAGATGAAGGAGGCAATAAGGCAATAATTGGAAAGGAGGTGCAGTTGTCTATAAGGATGTAACCCCAAATACAAAGAACATTCATTGCTTAGATGAAGGTTGAAGCAAAAGACAAGTCGCAGTTTCATACTCAGGCAAGTGAGAACTGTTCCTGAAAGCAAAGGAGTCTGTTTGCAAGCACATGATTGAAGCTGAAAATCAAGCTTGTCTGAAACATTTGATCCAATCGTCTTGCTTTTTTTTCATGCAAATTAGCTTGCTCACATGACTCTGAATTTGCCCAACAAATCAATCCAAGTGGGTAGGTTGTTGGTTTTTCAATGGTTCCCTAAAATGTGGCAATATCAAATTCCACCTTCAGATTTTTCAGCAACAGGAAAATATTAGTGTCTGGCTATAGTGCAGGAGAGGGGAATTCGATTAGGTGGTTTCTGTGGTGAAAAACATGACTGCAGACTTGAAGGGACAAAAGGCATATTTTTGTGCAATATACATTCTTTGACATCTCCATTCTTGTTTGGTTGATGATGCTCTTAAGCTCCTGTGATGTCTGGCAGACTGATATTTTGGCTTATCCATGAATAAAAAATTGCAGTAAATTGTTGTTTACATAGTGTGGGTCACATATGGAGTTTGATTTATATTGAGTTAATTCCAGAAATCAAGAAAGCTATTACAAGTTTGAAGTTGGTGTTCAGTTTCAAGTAAAACAACAACAACAACAAAAACTTATAAAGCGCCTTTCACGTTGGGAGGACGTCCCAAGGCGCTGCACAGGAGGCGTGTGACCTGAGCTGGGAGGGGAGTGTTCAGGAAGGGGTGAAACACGTAGGGGAGGTCGAAAAATTCGGGGTGGAACAAAAGGCACGGTCGAAGAGGAAAGTCTTCAAACCAGCCTTGAAAGAGGAAAGGGAAGAAACAAGGCGGAGGGATTGGGGGATGGAGTTCCACAGGGTGGGAGCGGAAAAACTGAAAGCCCGGCCTCCGATGGTGGGGCGGTTCGGGCGGGGGGCTTGGAGCAGGCCAAGTCCTGCTGAACGGAGGGTTCAGGTGAGCTTATAGGGGGAAAGTAAATCGGTTAAGTAGGGCGGGGCAAGGCCGTGTAAGGCCTTGAAGGTGAGGACGAGGATCTTGAACTCGATCCTCTGGAGGATGGGGAGCCAGTGGAGACGGGCGAGGGTGGGGGTTATGTGGTCGCGGAGGCGGGTGCGGGATAGTACACGGGCTGCAGAGTTTTGGATGACCTTCAGCCGGTGAATGGAGGAACTGGGGAGGCTGACGAGGAGAGAGTTTCCGTAGTCCAGCCTTGAGGTGATGTATGCGTGCACGAGTGTTTTGGCAGCGCGGGGGGTGAGATAGTTGCGGAGCCTGGCAATGTTGCGTAGGTGGAAATAAGCGGTGCCGGTCAAGGCACGGATGTGGGGGAGGAAGGAGAGTTTATGGTCGAACGTGATGCTGAGGTTCCTGACTGGCTTTGTGAGGTGGAGAGTGCAGCCTTGGATGTTGAGGCTGGCAGCGCCCGATGTGCGGAGGCGCTGGCTTGAGCCAATCAGGAGGGCCTCGGTCTTGCTCATATTCAATTGGAGGAAGTTGTCCCTCATCCAGGACTCAATGTCGGACAGACATGCTGTCAGAACATCGATGGTCTGGGGGTTGAGGGATGAGGCAGAAAGGTACAGCTGGGTGGCGTCCGCATACATGTGGAAATTTACCCCATGTTTGCAGATGACATTGCCCAGAGGGAGCAGAAGGCTATGTCTCAATAAATCTAGGAGGGAGTTTCTTAAATGTGTTTGAATGAAATGATTCTAAAAACACAAGGTAGCTTTTATATAATCATTGTGTCATGATTTAGAGCAATTTTGAATGCAGCACTCACTGTCAATAATCTTTTTAATCTTGTGTGAAACCTGGTCAGCTGCCTATCAACATGAGTTTCTCCAATGCTTTTCAATCAGTCTGTTCTTTGAATGACGATGACAATTTTAAGTAATATCGAAAATGGGTTCATCAACCAAGTTATGTTGTTGTTACCCAGATTTCAATCTAACAGTCTATTTGCAGTGAAGAATGAGAAGGTGGCTTTTGCTGCTCTGGATGCAGAAGTCACCAAAGGTTAAGGAAATTTGTTCAGAAAACATTGGTCCAACATTCAAGATAAACCAAGTTTATGTAGGTGACACAAAATAATTGTCTAGTTAAGTATGCATGATATCTATCTGTATTTGCCAAAGCTGTCTGCCAGCTTACAGTCAAGCAGTTTCAGCACACATTTTCAAAATCTATGCTTGACTGATAATGTCATTGTGATCACCTCCTGTGATTCCGATGGATGGCCATTCCATTCGAACTGATGCTATTTCTGAATCACTGAATTTAAAGTATTTGGATCATAAGATTCTTTGAACGATAAGTTGCTCTGAAATGCGCCATGAATTTATTTTGATTTTCTTGCTTACACTTTTATTTAGCAATAATATAGGGGGTTGCCTGAACTTTATTTTATGAATCATATTTCCCAGGATGATTAGCCCCTACAGATTTTTCAACATCAAATGCTGGTGGAAGTGTTAATTAAGGCTGTGATAGTTAACATATTATTTGCATTTTAGGTGACTACAGTTTAAAAAAATGACCTTGTCAGTTGTCTGAGCACATTTGATCCTGTTACACAAAAGGCTGCTTATGTCAATCTAATAAAAGCATGCATGCTCAAATGGTTTTCATTTTATTATGGTTGCAGTAACAATGCACTGGATTAAATTTATTACATGGTAGAACTGAGATTTATTCAGGACAATGGCAACAAGTAAGGATGCACATTTATGCAATATTTTTGATCAATCCATTTTTTGGCACTACTCACTCGATTGTTATTATACACACAGAGTGAATTATTAAACTTAAAATGCTTAATAAAGCATCTGGTGACATTCCAGGCATTTAATTTACATTAAATGCATGGAATGCTCAGTACATTTTCATGCATAATTTCCCAGATTTTTGAATTTCCGCTCATCTGTTCCATGGAGTTAAGATGCATGGACGATAATGAGTGAAAATAGATTGGAAAACAAAGCAGGCAGAAGATGGAAACTATTTTGGATTGATAGCAGTGAATTGAAATATAGATGACCCACATGAAGTTGCTTATACGTAGAATAAATTAAATATATATCTCTAGTAGAAAAGTTCAGGTGTTTTTTATATGTACCAGTATTAAAAGAGCTATTATAACTTGTATCTTAATCAAATGTGACAGTGATGTAAGAATCAGTAAATGTGTGTAAAGAGCAACTAGAACTGGAATTTTAATATTACATTTATAACTTAGTGTTCCTTGGCCTTTGTTTCTGCGCTCTTTCCTTCTATATTTATTATCTCTTTGCTTTAATTGGTTTGTTTATGCTTCTTTTCTACTTTCACTATTGTCCCTAATGTCCAAAGTGCTTCAAAATGGCCACCAGATTGTTCAGAGAAATGCACAAGATTCAATGTTGATCGCTATATTAGGGTATAACTGCACAGGTAAATGTGAATGGTTTCTGATAATATTTTTCAATTCTGCAAATTAACATTTTATGCAGCTCATTTCAACATCTCGGATCTATTTAATCTATATGGTTTGAAGGTCACCCTAGGAACCACAGTTATTAATTAAAGATGAAACTGAGTATAAAGGTGAAAAGGTCAGTGCATGCCTAATTATTATTGACTGTGTTTAATAGTAGGCAGCAAAGCACAGTTTCAAGCAGATCAAAGTAGGTTTTAAAATTTATGCCGTGTATGCCAATAATAATTGATTTTTCACAAGGGAATGCCAGTTGAGTTCATAAATGTAAATTGAGCGACAGTTTAATCTAGTTGTTCGCACTGTCCCGCTATCCCTGATGGCCTTATTAATGCGTCAGTTTGACAGGAAATCAATCCTGATAGGATTCAATTCAGCTTTCTACCAGGGGCTTTTGAATAGAGGCATAAGGGTATAATTAAACATCATGCAACTATTCTAAAACACCACTAAAGCACTTAGTGTTCTGGATAGAGATTAATGCTGGGGGCTTTTATTAACCCAGTACGACAGCTCACATTCATGCTTTTTTGTCCAAGGCATCTGTACATTTCGCCCTTTCATGTTATAATATTTTGAACATAAAGCAATTAACTTTGTGGAATCTCTAATTTAAGTTAAGTAACAAGTCAATAAAAAAAATCCATGTATAAGCGTGAATTTCAACTATTCAACGAGGTCTGAATATTTTATGTAGAAATGGACTGCCACTTATAAAGCTGCACACTGTTTATTACTTACACATGTGCAGCAAAGTTGGAAGTGATATTGACAGTGACCTAATAAATTAGATGTTAGCTATTTTAGATCAAAAGCTAGCCAATGTGGAAGAGAATAGGCTAGCTGTGTGCATGCCAAGAGAATGGAGTTCACATTCCAATCACGTTATGACAAAATTTGCCTTATAAAAAATCACAACATAACAGAACTGCACTCGTTCTAATTCTTACATAATTCTTCTTCTTAAAAATTACTCTGCAATTGGTCATGGACGTGTATAACTCAGAAAATATTACTTTTATAACTTAGAATTCATGTTCCCAGAGCCAACCAGATATTGATCCAAGTTATTTTTGCCTCAATCTCAATTTATTTTGTTTGGATTCTGCTAACCACCTTAACTATAACAATAGATAATCTTTGGATTTGACATAGCGCTTTATCATGTCTTTGAGACATCTCAAAGCACTTCACAGAATATACCGTAAAGTGAATTGACTGTATATATTGTGAGCTAAACGCAGCAGCCAATTGTGCACAGCAGTGTCCCACAAACAGTCATGGATTGAAGTGACCAATTCATGCTTTTTTTAAAGGAATTATTACCCCCAGGAAAACAATCTGCCAGTCAACTAACACCTGGGTTCCTTCTTACTGCGAGGTAAATAAAGGCATGTGGAGTAAGAAAATTTGCCCAACATTTTGCCCTGTTAGGAATGGAACCCAGATCTCTTGCTTAGGCAAGTATACTAACCGCTGAGCTACAGGATTCCACAACTACAATGCAGGGAACACATATCCTTCTAATTTCTAGTTTTGGTGAAGATTTTGAACATTTTACACCTATGTCTTATTCTGTGCTCATTGACTAAAATAGGGTAATCTATTTTGTAAACCAAATCTGGGGACACAAATAATCTGGGGACACATCGCCACAAATAGCTTTTCCTCCCGCTCTCACCTGGTACCCCTGTGGGGCAAGGATCCATCCTTTGCCCCCCTCCTCTTCCTAATCTATATGCCCCCTCTTGGTGATGTCATCCGCAGACATGGTACACACTTCCACATGTATGCGGATGACATCCAACTCTATTTTTCCACCTCACTTTACGACCCCCAGTCCCCTGATGTTCTGTCAACCTGCCTGTCAGACATCAGGAGCTGGATGAGCGCGAATTTCCTGCAGCTTAATGTTGACAAGATGGAAGCCATACCCTTTGGCTCTTGTCATTGTCTTCAGTCACACGGCTCTCACCTACTCTACCTACCTTACCTGCCCCTAAAACTCTCCGCAACCTTGGCGTCTTGTTCGACCCCCAACTGTCCTCCCTCCCCCACATCCGGTCCCTCATCAGCACTACTTTTTTCCACCTACGACATATTGTCCGTCTCCGGCAATACTTTGCCCCAAAAGCTGCTGAAACTCTGGCCTTTGTCACCTCTCGGCTGGACTATGCAAATGCACTCCTCGCTGGTCTCCTCTCCAGTCCAATCCATAAACTTCAGCTCATTCAGAACTCTGCCGACCGCGTTCTCACCCACACCAAACTTCGCTCCCCAATTACCACTGGCTCCCTGTCCTGGAGAGATCGATTTCAAGATCCTCACTCTTGTTTTCAAATCTCTCCAATCCTCTACACCCACCCACCTCTCTGACCTCCTCTCTCCCCAACACAGCAACCGTTGCCTTCGCTCCTCCGGTTCGGGTCTCCTTATTTCTCGAATCCTCCGCTCAACTATCGGCGTCCGTGCCTTCAGCCACTACACCCCGAAACTCTGGAACTCCCTTCCTCATTCTGTTAGCCTCAACCCCTCTTTTCCTAGTTTCAGGACACAGCTGAAGACCTTTCTTTTTGACCACACCTTCGGTCACCTTTTTCCCCCTCTCCCTGGCTTGGGCCCAGGATCCATTGTTGTGAAGCGCTCTGAAACTCAGTTTGGCGTGGAGGGCACTATATAAATCCAAATTGTTGTTGTTGTTATAATAATAATAATACTATTTAAAAAAATTTAACTTGCCTGTACTGGAGAAGCTTATTGGATTAATGACAGTATTTCTATTATGAGTGAATTTGTTTATAATTTTATTGTTCTTGCTCAGTTTGTGGCTGAAATCAAAATAGGGCAAATTTGTCAGGGACACCAGGGACTGTTCCTGCAATCGGGGAAGTATGGTGCCCGTATCTAAGATCCATCTGCACCTTTTATCGTGCCTCCTTTCAACATTTATTTCATTTAATTAAAGTGAGTTTTGGTCTTTGAGGCTCTTTTATACATAGAACACAATCATTTCCAGATTCATCACTTTTCTCTGCACCCTCTTTATAACTTCAGTATTTTGTTTGATAGCAGTACATATTAGGAAAAAATTTGTGATGTTTGATGCAGTTTCCATTTTTTTTTAAAAGCACTAGAACATGAATCCACTTACAACATGGAGGTCCTGCAGACCTGCAGTTACAGGACATACGTTTCTGTCACAGGCTGGCCAACTTTCTGGAAATTGGTAGCAATATCAGTGGCAACAGGACAAAGCAGGCGCAAAACTAGTGGCTATTATGTTTTACGGACCCATTAGAACTAATTTTATTGACCCAAAACATTGCATTATAAGCATACCTTCAATTAAAGCTGGTTATATTTCTATTGTTTAATAGTGTTTTTTCTGGGCTGGGTTTGATGAGCTCAGGTGAGAGTTGCACTCTTATTCCAGAAATGTTTCCTCCCCTGTAATGAGATTAAGGTATTTATTAGCCCAAGATCTCTGTTTCTGCTAAAGAAGAAACCACTTACCTAGCTGCGTGTGCCGCTACCTCTTGACCAATAGTTAACTTTGGCGATATTCAAGGAACACTTCAATCTTTATAATATTGCATTGTCTTTGTTTCTCTAGGTTTGTATGTTGCAACATTGAGGTCATAAGTTGTATTGAAAAATATGTCCAATATGAATACATTCAGCTGGATTCTGTTGAGCCATGCATCATTGTGCACACCACAGTGTACTTTGAAATGTCCTGAGGCACTGTTTTGATTACATCTGTTTCTGGCACACTGTTAAATTGATATGGCAGAAATCTCCATGTGAAACTATAAAGCAGATAGTCTTGAATGCTGCAGTATAAATGATCAGACTGTTTCATCCCTGTAATGAAAACAAAAAGTGCTGATTTTTGCTTTTTAAAGAAAAGATTTAATACTTGATGTATTTTTTTTTCCAGTTTGTCACTAGTATTTCACTCATCCATATTGTGTAGCATAAGGGTGAGAATTTTCTGTGCTCTTCAAATAGGAACATTGTTGGTGACACCTAACAGCATTGTTATTGCACATTCTGGCTCTTCTTTTGTATAGAACTGATTCCAACAAATTAGCAAAGAGACTGCAGCCCTAGAATCATGGAACTTTTACAGCACGGAAATAGATAATAATAATAATAATAATCCTGATGAGGTTCATCTTGCCTTTGCTGGTGCTAGCTCCTCCAATGGGTCATCTAATTTAATCCCATTCTTATGCTCTTTCCCCATACTTATTGAATAATTTCCTCTAGTATTTATTCAGTTCCCTATTAAAGCTGGTATGGACTCTTGTTTCAATATTTATTTGTAGTAAGGCATTCCATATTCTAACAGTATTCTGTGTTTAAAAACAATTGTCTAACCACCTAAAACATTTTTTATCAATTGGTTATTTAAATCCATAACTGTTTGTGGGACACTGCTGTGCGCAATTGGCTGCTGCATTTCGCCCACAAATATACAGTCAATTCACTTTACAGTGTATCCTGTGAAGCGCTTTGAGACATCTAGAAGACGTGAAAAGCGCAATATCAAATTCAAGGATTATTATTATTTTCTTGTGTGATAACCATTAATTTACTGACTCACTGACCAGTGGAAATAGTCACTTTATGCTAACAGAACCATTTGTAATTTTGATACCCTCTGTTAAATTTCCTTCTTAACTAACCTCTGCTCCAGCAAACAGTTCCATCTTTCCAAATGTATCCATTTACCTAAACTATACAAATACGGTATAGACTTTCTTCTCTGGTTTTATAATAGTGGATTACTGTTGAACCGTCTCTGTGGCAATGATGTACTTGCTATAATGAAAAACGCATTCAGCCTGCAACTGGATCCAATAGTTTAAATGGGGCCTAACTAATATTGTGTAAAAGTTCCGTGTCCACTCCTTTTCTGGGGATAATAATTCCGTTAAACAAAATTGGTCACTCAATCCATGACTGTTTGTGGGATACTGCTGTGCACAGTGGCCACTGAGCATCACCTGCAAAATATACAGTCAATTTTCTGTGAAGTGCTTTGAGACATCTTGAAGACCTGCTAAGGTGTTATGTTAAATGCAAGTATTATTATTAGTATTATTAGCATATTACTTACTCATATGATGTCTAGACCATGCAAGGATATAAGAGACCTGAATAAAGCTGGTAATGCAGTGAGTATAATAATAATAAATTCAATACCCTCTTCATGTCTTCTGGGCGTCTCAAAGTGCTTCACAGAATATACTGTAAAGTGAATTGACTGAACATTTGTGGGCGAAACGCTGTGGAAGAAACATTGTTAATGACTGATTTTTGGAATCATCTCAAGGATGTTTGGGATTTGAGCCTAGGTTTGTGATATTCCATGCTCAGACTTCAGTAGGTGAGAAGAGCAAGACTATTGATAATGAAAAGCAAGAAAACAAAATGAACTGGAAAAAGATAAGGCAAGAGCAGAGGAGCCTTGTGAGACCAAAGGTGAAGAGTTACAGAAGGTCAGACTATCTCAGAAATGATTGTATGTAACGGGTAGTGTTGTGGTTTGTGAATACCAACAGTTGTGCTTAATGGAGCATAGCTCCAATAAATGAGGTGGTGGGGCTGAGACTGTCCATTTGATCATATATCATTGGTTAGATAGCAGATCCAATGGCTTAGAAGTGACTGAACATGTGAACATAAATTGAATTTACATCCATTCATTCAGCATCAAAATCTGTATAACCATTGTTTCTTGGCACTTTAAATGTTCTTTCTCTAAGAGTAAGCAATTTTGAAATTAACTTGAAGAGTTCTACACAATTCCCAAATCAGATTCACCGAACCAGTGCAGAATCTAAGAGTCCGGGTTTGATCCCCAGCTGTCCTTCCTCCCCCACATCCAGTCCCTGAGCAAGAATGCTTTCTTCCACCTCTGCTACATCGCTGTCTCCGACTGTACCTTATCCCAAATGCAGCCGAAACCCTTGTGCATGTGTTTGTCACCTCCCACTTGGATTACTCAAATGCACTTCTCACCGGTCTCCCCAGCTCCACCATTCAAAACATCCAGTTCATTCAGAACTCTGCTGCCCACATACTGACCCGGACCGAACTCCATGCCCATATCTCACCAGCTCTGGCCTGGTTCCACTGGCTCGCCATCACCGAATGGATTGAATTCAAGACCCTCACACATGGTCTCTGTGGCAATGATGTACTTGCTGTAATAAAAAATGGATATTCAGCCTGCAACTGCATCCAATGGTTTACTTCTGCTCGTTCCTCGCACCCTCTGCCCCACCATCAGAGGTTGCACTTCCAGCCACAACATCCCCAAACTGGAACACTCTCCCTCAATCCCTCCTCGTTGTCCCCTCTCTCCCTTTTATCAAGTCCCGCCTGAAAACCTTCCAGTTTGATTGTGTTTACAAGAAATTAAGCCCAAATTAAAAAAATGTGCAAACTATAACCTCTGCTGAACCCACTTCCGGTAGTTTTCTTTTTCTTATTTTGTAGTTATGTTCTGTAATGGCTGTGACTAATGAACTCTCAGAGACTGGGTGCTGATTTTGTACTGTGGTTTGCTTTCATAATGAATTCTGTCTGCAGTTCTGCATAAGTGCATCATCACAAGCCAGTTTTACTGGCTTTTGTGCTGTCGTGCTCACTGTTTGTTCACACGCAACTCACATCTTCAGCATTTGCAAATTTATACAAATTTCAAAACTGTTTCCAGATTAAAAAAATTATTTCAGACATTTTACTGCAGAAATGTTGTTCCATAGTAAGTTGGAGAGAATGTTAGTGTAGGAATGCAAAGAAAATAGCCTGAGAATGTCAATAAAAGTGGAGTTAGACTGAATATTAAGACAGTGAAATTTGTCAGTACCTGTTATAAAATGGTGGTTGGGAGTAGAAGGTCCATAAAACTGTTATAATGGAGGCTGCAAGGGCTGGTTTCATTGCACACGTGCAGCAAGCCGGCTTGCTTCCCTTGTGCCAGTCAATTTCCACCCCGAAAAATAACCTGAATTTTGAGTCATCATGGTACTGCCAACGTCACTGCTTGTATGCCTGCATGCATAGTACAAAGAAGGTGATGTGCTGATGACGTGGACTTTAACATGATCACGGCTATAGCAAGTCTGTGTTATAACAAAATACGGTTGTACTACAGCAAACTGATATCTTGATTGTTGAACAAGTTTGCTGATTTACAGAAGTTGAAGTTCTTTGTTTCTTCTACAAATTGAGTTGTATTCAGCCTAATAATTACCGTTACTGTTCCTAAACAATTAAAATACAATTGGTCAAAGTTTCGCAATTCCATGTGTTTCTAACACACAAGCATCCAGCAGCCCAATTAATACTTTAGCCTCTGGGGATCTTTTCACAAACAACCAAAAGGAATGCAACTAATGGGAAACAATGGAATTTCTTTCCACCCGGGCATTTACATTCAACAACAGCTGGTAAAGATCAAAGAGAGTGTCATTATAGATCCTGCAGGATTACAACTGAGAATTAAAAAAAACTGAGGTATATCTTGTTAATTTTTCTTTGCATATATTTATCAGTACATATTTAGATCTGTGTCACGTCCTTACAAATGCGGCATTGTCACCTTCTATAATGAAAAAATGACGCATCATGCTGGTTTAACCTTCCACTTGCATCATTGAAGCCTTAGTTGCTGTGTGATTTGGCATTAGTAAGGCGTAATGTTGCACTGCATCACCGCCAAATGTGCAAGATAATTGTCAATATCATAGAATTTGGCAGTTTCTCATTAGGTTTGAGACCATCTATTGTCATGCTGTTGGAGTTGCAATGTTAAGGTTGAACAACAACCTGATAATTAAAAATAGCTGTTTCAGCTTTTATTTATAATGTGACATCATTTGGAAGCCAATGAGCAGAGTGCTGGCATGCTATTCTGTTTGCTCATGGTGCTCTTTAACTTTATTTACTAGTGGTATTGTTTGACGTGGTTTAGCTAGAGACTAAAACTTTGTACATTATTTTCAGGATTGGACTATCATTATGCAAAAACTCAAGAGAAGGTGGGACGAAGAAGGCCTTAGGCTGATTTGATTTAATCTTTTCATTTTTTATCATTTGATCCACAAAAGATGTAGTTAATTCACTTTACGGTATATTCTGTGAAGTTTTTGAAATGTCGCAACGACATGATAGGGCGCTATATCCCATGCAAGGATTATTATTATCTTCCAGAATACCAGCCTCAACCATCTTCCCACTGCAGCATTAAGCCGTTTCTTAAATGATTCCACTAGCCTCAACCTTCCTTCTTGCTGCCAGATCCAGGTGTTATTTGCCTCAGCTTGAAGTTCAGTTTGCTCCTTGAAAACTTCAAACTCTGCCTGCTTTTCAGTGAACTCCAGGGAGAGTACCAGAGACTAGGGAGTAAACTGAAAAGTGGAACTTCGAGAGTGGTGATCTCTGGGTTGCTTCCAGTGCCTCGAGCAAGCCAGTTCCAGAATGCTAGAATAAGGCACATCAATGCATGGCTGGAGAAGTGGTGTAGGAAGGAGGGTTTCTGGTTCCTAGACCATTGGGACCAATTCTGGGGTAGGTGGAACCTGTACAAAATGGATGGGTTACACCTGAACAGGGCTGGAACCAATCTCCTTGCAGGGAGGTTGTCGAGTTTTGTGGGGGGGGCTTTAAACTAATCCCGGGGGGTGAGGGTGGGAAACTGATCAGTAGTTCAAATACAGGAGGGGTAATAAGGAGGACAGGGGAAAAGGGAAGACGGGAGAAAAATGCAGAGGAAGTAATTTGTGCCTTAGAGTGCATGTATGTAAATGCACGAAGTTTGAGAAATAAAATTGGTGAGCTGCAGGCTCAGGTTGCTGCGAGGCGATATGATGTTATAGCAGTAACAGAGACTTGGCTCCAGCATGGGCAGGAATGGGAGTTGAACATTCCTGGTTATAATGTATTCAGGAGGGATAGAGAAGGGAGAAAAGGGGGCGGGGTGGCAATTTTAGTTAAGGACTCAGTGACTGCCTTAGAAAGGAACGAGGTGGAAGAAGGACTAAAAACCGAATCTATCTGGTTAGAATTGAGGAATAAAAAAGGTGCAGTTACACTGTTAGGGGTATACTATAGACCACCAAATAGTGGGGAGGAGATAGACAAGCAGATCTGCAAGCGTATCACGGAGAAATGCAGAGCTAATAGAGTAGTGATAATGGGTGACTTCAACTATCCCAACATAGACTGGCAGAATAGTAGAGTAAAGGGCAAGGAGGGAGAAGAATTCCTGAAGTGTGTGCAGGACAACTTTCTTGATCAGTATGTTTCCAGTCCAACGAGGAAAGAAGCATTGCTGGATCTAGTTTTGGGAAATGAGGTAGGGCAAGTTCAACAGGTTTCTGTAGGTGAGCATCTAGGGAATAGTGACCACAATATCGTTAGATTCAGAATAATTATGGAAAGGGATAAGGAACGATCACAGGTGAGGACACTCAACTGGAAAAGGGCTAATTTCAATGAGTTGAGGTGGGACCTAGCCAAGGTGGATTGGAAAGAAAAATTGGCAGGTAAGACAACTAACGAGCAGTGGGCAGCGTTCAAAGAGGAGATAGTTCAGGCACAGGTCAAAAGCATTCCCACAAAGGTGAAATGTAAGGCATCCAAACCTCCCTGGATGACTAAGGAAATCGGGGCCAAAATCAAACAAAAAAAAGAGGCTTATGATACGTGTCAGGCTCAAAATTCAGAAGGGAACCAAGCAGAATATAGGAAGTGTAGGATAGAACTAAAAAAGGAAGTTAGAGGGGCAAAGAGACTGCATGAAAAACAATTAGCGAGTAAGATTAAGGGGAACCCTAAGGTTTTTTACCAACATATTAAGAGTAAAAGGTTGGTCAAGGAGAGGGTGGGGCCAATTAGGGACCTAGGAGGAAATCTCATTGTGGAGGCAGGGGGCATGGCTGATGTACTGAATGAGTACTTCGCCTCTGTCTTCACAAAAGAAAATGATACAGCCAATGCCATGGTATTAGAGGAGAGGGTAGGAGAAATGGATAGAATAATTATAACCAGAGAGGAAGTGCTAAAAAGGTTGACGTCGCTCAAGGTGGATAAGTCACCTGGTCCGGATGGGATGCACCCTAGGTTACTAAGTGAGGCACGGGAGCAAATAGCAGGGACTCTGGCCACGATCTTTCAATCTTCCTTGGACACAGGGGTCGTGCCAGAGGACTGGAGGATAGCTAATGTTACTCCCTTGTATAAAAAGGGGCAGAAGGACAAGCCTGGTAACTACAGACCAGTCAGTCTAACGTCGGTAGTGGGCAAAATTCTAGAGTCCATAATCAGGGACAAGGTAGATCTTCACTTAGAAAGATATAGGCTAATAAAGGACAGTCAACATGGATTTGTTAAAGGCAAATCTTGCCTTACAAATCTGATAGAATTTTTTGATGAGGTAACGGAATGGGTGGATAATGGTAGCGCAGTTGATGTAGTTTACATGGACTTTCAAAAGGCATTTGACAAAGTGCCACATGAGAGACTTATTAAGAAATTAAAGGCCCATGGCGTAAAAGGGACAGTGGCAGCGTGGATCCACAACTGGCTGCGAGACAGAAAGCAGAGAGTTGTAGTGAGCGGCTGTTTTTCAGATTGGAGGGAAGTGAGCAGTGGTGTGCCACAGGGATCGGTTTTGGGACCATTGCTGTTTGTAATCTACATCAATGATCTGGACTTGGGTGTACGGAGTACAGTTTCCAAGTTTGCAGATGACACTAAGTTAGGGAGAATAGTAAACAGTGAGGAGGATAGTAGCCATCTGCAAGAGGATATAGACAAATTGGTAAAGTGGGCAGACACATGGCAGATGAAGTTTAATGCAGAGAAGTGTGAGGTGATGCATTTTGGGAGAAGAAATGAAGGGAGGCAATATAGGCTAGATAGTACAATTTTAAATGGTGTGAAGGAACAGAGAGACCTGGGGATTTGTGTTAGTGACTCGTTGAAGGTGGCAGGACAGGTAGACAAGGCTGTTAAGAAGGCATATGGGATACTAGGCTTTATAAATAGGGGTATAGAGTACAAAAGTCAGGAAGTGCTGACTAACCTCTATAGGACTTTGGTGAGGCCTCAGCTGGAATACTGTGTTCAATTCTGGTCACCACACTACAGAAAGGATGTGAAGGCATTGGAAAGGGTACAACGAAGATTTACTAGGATGGTGCCAGGATTGAGGGACTTCAGCTATGAGGAGAGGCTAGATAGGCTAGGGTTATTCTCTCTGGAGCAGAGAAGATTGAGGGGAGACCTAATAGAGGTTTATAAGATCATGAGGGGTTTCGACAGGGCAAATAGAGAAAAACTATTTCCACTCGTGGGTGAATCTGTGACTCGTGGTCACAGATTTAAAATAGTTTCAAGGCGCAGTAGAGGGGAGCTGAGGAGAAATTTTTTCACTCAGCGAGTTGTTCGAATCTGGAATGCATTGCCTGAAAAGGTGGTGGAGGCTGATTCGATAACAACTTTTAAAAGGGAATTAGATCTTTATTTAGGAAGAACGGGTCTATTAGGCTATGGGGAGCGGGCAGGGCAATGGGATTGAATCGCTCTTTTCAAAGAGCCGGCACAGACTAGATGGGCCGAATGGCCTCCTTTTGTGCCGTAAAATTCTATGATTCTATGATTCTATGATTCTATGAACTGCTGCAGTACTAAGATATAGCCCTTAACAAATAGCCTCTGTAGATTAGCTTTATTCAGTTCCTGCTCAATACAAATAGCATGAATTCCAAAACGTCAGGGTCATCAGACACAGCTTCATAATTTGCAACCCATTATAACCAGTGGTGGTGGTGGTGACAAAAGTGTCACAAGCAGGGCCCAAGAAATGATGGCTTCTTCCAGCCTGATAATCTGATTATAACGACCCTTTTCTGTAGCTCTGTAGTTATGTAGGAACAACTTTGTTTATAAACCATATCACTGAGTAACTTTTAAAATATAAGTTACTTTAACTAAAAACATTATTGAGCTAAGACTATAATTACTGGTCACACTAAGATACTAAATTGGTATAGACTAATAGGACTTTTGGCATTCAGGTTTGTAACAAAAATATTTGTGGCCATAGCTTTTTCTTTCCTGTTAGTGAGACTGTCCACATTATAAATGGAGTTGCTCATGAACACTTTCCGAAATAGCACTAAACTATAAATTTAATGTAACATTCACTGAAACATCTGTCAATGTATGCATTTCTTAACTGTATGATCCTCAATTGTCTTTCCTCCCCCACATCCAAGCAATGAACTTGCTCTGCCTTTCCTCACCTCCGCAATATTACCCGACTCTGCCATTACCTTACCCTCAAGGCCGCTGAAACCCTCATTGAGGCCTTCATTACATCCCGGCTTGACTATGCAAATGCCCTGCTTCTCGGCCTTCCCAATTCCTCCCTCCACAGGTTGCAGGTAATCCAGAAATCTGCTGCCCGTGACCTCTACCACTCCAAGCTTTGTGATCCCATCTCCCCCATCCTTGCCCAACTCTATTGGCTCCCCATCATCCAGAAGATCCAATTCAAGACCCTGGTCCTCACATTCAAAGCCCTCCACGGCCTCACTCCACCCTACATCTGTGACCTCCTAACCCCCTAAACATCTGCCCTCCACTCAGCAGCCTCCAGCCTGCTCCATGTCCTCCGACCCACCCGCTCCACCATTGGCGGGCGAACCTTCAGCCACTCTGCCGCCAACCTCTGGAACTCCATCCCATAGTCCTTCTGCCTCCCACTCTCCCTGGCATCCTTCAAGTCCCACCTCAAGACCCTCCTCTTCGATGGTCCAAGCGGTCACCCCATATCCCACCCTTTCCCTCCACCCGCCCCATCCCAAACACCAGCTCGCGACTGAAACAATGACTGTCCAGCACCTTGGGATGTCCTCCTGACCTGAAAGGCACTATACAAGTGTAATTTTGTTGTTATTGATCTAATGAAGGGGTAAGTATGGTAAGTCTGCCCTTAGTGACCCCAAAAATGATGGTGCATAGGGAATGATATGCCACCGTATTACATTTAAAGTGATCATTTCTAATAGACTAGGAACTCTTGATAAGTTTGGACATGTGGAACTGGCGTCAAGAAGGATGGTTGAGCATCCTCCAATAAAGACTGGTTCAGCAAATGATGATTAATCCTCCATTTGAACTTCAGTATCCAAAGGTCAGAATTCCTTTGAAAGCAATATCCACGAGAGAGTTCCACAGACAGGCAATTAGTGAATAAAACTTTTCTGCTGGTATTCCCTGTCAATCTTTTGCATTGATAGATTGCTGAGATGTAGTGCTACAACTCTGTTTTTGACATAAACATGGTTCATGCAGCAGAAATTCTTGTTAGGAAGATGAGAAAAGATTGACCTGTGAAGCTGATCTAACGAGAGCTCAAACCTATGTTTGCCAGATATATAATGACTAGTCAGAGATTCTACTCCTTAAGAAGCACATTCATTCCACTTGATGCCTGTTAACCATTGAAGCCTAAGCCCCAATGGTTGGGGAAGTCCTTGCAATGAGAAGCTCGCCAATGTTCATAATGATAAGCTGTACGGTTTTAGTTGGTTAAACACTGAAGTATTTGTCAATCTCTGTCTGATATTTCCTGGAGTTGGGTGAGCAGGGTGTCTTCCCCTGAGGAGAGTCATATTCCATACCAAATATTTTGAGACACTTAGTACATGGTGATGTTTTCCTGGGCTCTGTGATCACATCATTCACGGCTCTGTGATCCCATCAACCCCATCCTTGCCTAGCTGCATTAGCTCCCTCTGCATTAGCAAACACTTCACGTCCTCTAATTCAGCCTCCCCATCAACTATAAGTAACTCTGTAATAAATAATAATCCTTGTATACAATTTTATTATGTTGATTTCCACATATTTATTTCCTCTCTAGTTTCTCAGGGTGGTAGCAGAAAGGATTTCACACCTTGCCGAATTATTTTGCATCAAGGAATTGAGCAGCCAAAGCATCCAGGAGGCTGTAATGTCAGCAAAAGTAACTGAACTAGCAAGAGATCTCAGCCAAAGTGCAGCTCTTATCAATGTAAGGAATTGCTGGCTTTTGATTTCCTGTAACTTCACTCCAGTTGTAAAATGCATAAATTATTTTATTTGAATTAATCGATATTTACTGCTTTATATTTGTGCACTCAAATATCCCAAGTGTCACATTGAGAAGGTCTTTAATGTCTTGATAATAGCATAGTGTTAGATACTGTCTGATATAGGACTGGTATGTGTTAGAGCTGTATCTAATGAAAGTCCAAAATGCTAAATATTGTGGATGCTGGAAGTCTAAAACAGAAATCACGGGGAACACTCAGCAGATCATGCAGCGTCTATGGAGAAAGGAAAGTGTATCAGCATTTCGGTTGCACGACCTTCGTCAGTGTTTCAGGTCCATGAGGCTACATCAGAACAGT
Source organism: Hydrolagus colliei (assembly GCA_035084275.1). Taxonomy (NCBI): domain Eukaryota; kingdom Metazoa; phylum Chordata; class Chondrichthyes; order Chimaeriformes; family Chimaeridae; genus Hydrolagus; species Hydrolagus colliei. The sequence continues at coordinate 113,223,797 of CM068742.1, read as the reverse complement.
TGACTTGCTTTCCTTGCTCGCTTCTAAAGACTGGAGTTCTTTTATGTTCATATGGAAGATTTTATATTGGAAGAACCCTTTCATTTTGTTTGGTGCATCAAGTTTGTTCTCTGGCCATCCCTGCTCAATTATCCTCCCAAGGACTTTACACATTTGCAATTCTTAAGAAAGTAATTATTGCTCTTTTAAGCATTAAAATATGGCCATCCTTATCTTTGGGGATTCATGTGAAGAATAGGCCAGGGAAAATTATTTTAATGCATTGATAGATCAACAATAAAGTACAGTGGAAGTTTTTTTAACTGGACATAGGTCAACTTCAGACAAAACACCTGGCCCTGATTCATTTGTGTTACCTGTTTTAAATATACTGGTTAATTTGTACAATAATCCAGACAAAATGCTGCGTTGGTCGACCCTGCACATGCTCACTCAGGCCTTCTGTGTCTCAAGTGGCTCCATTCAGCCACAAGGGGCTCCAGGATGAAGATGGGAGGAGTCTAATTGTGATTGACAGTAGACAACAACCATTCACAGACGGCTGGAGTTGGGCTGTCAATCAGTGATGGGGCAGAGGAACTGCGAGTGAGGAGTTGCAATTGATTAACAGGTGGAGCCACTTGTGAATGGCTGGAACCCAAATATTCACAAGTGGTTGCAGGCTGTCAATCACCTCAGAACTAGCAAATTGGTCCCTTTCCCGTCCAATGGGAATGGCAGTGGGAAGAAGTTCTTCCACTGGGCAAGAAGAGGTAATGGTATTTTGATTAGCAATGGATGCCGCTTAAGCTAGACAAAACGGCTGGCCCCGATATTTCCTGCTTAACTGGCTTCCACTGTGTGTCAACATACAGTATATTGATATTTGCTTCTCTGTCAGCAAAAGCAGATTGAAATATGACTCATTATTTTTTAGGCATTCTCAGAGAAAGCACTGAAGATATTTTCAGCTGACTGCAAAAAGATGACAATTGAAATATTTGAGCAAACTATGCCCGTGGGAAGACACTGGAGAATAAATTACCGATCAGGTAATCAGACTGTAGAGCTTTCAAATATACTGTACTGTGTCATTCATAATATTTGTCCCTTAATATTTGTCTTAGGAAAATATTTGTGTAGATCTGCGACACTATCCTGTAAGATGTTATTGTTAGTAATAATAATACTATACATTTGGTATAGCGCCTTATCACGTCCTTGAGACGTGTCACTATAAAGAGAAATTACTGCATATTTTGTGAAACACAGCAGCGAATTGTGCACAGCCGTGTCCCACAAACAGATCTAGTGAATAACTTATGATTATTTATATATTTTTTATTTCCTTTTACCCTGGGAAAAGCAATCCACCAATTGATTAACTGCTTACCACTAGGAAAACAGAGATGTGGAGTAAGGAAACTTGCCCAATATTTCGCCCTGCTGTGAATCGAATCCAGGTCTCTTGCATTCAAGGCGAGTACTCTAACCACTGATCTGCAAGATTCCGTTGTCTTGTTATAACAGGAAGGTTGGGAATCCTTAAAATCCCAACCTTCATTATAACAAGTGGCAATAGCCAGTTTCACTACTCAGATATCCAGCCGACTCTTTCCCTGCACACAGAACTAGTTCAGTTCTTGTACAAAAAGAAACACTCCAGACTTCCAGGTCATCAGGTCAACTGCATTGTCACTGACACAAAAGGCCAAATGGCCTTCTTATGTGCTGTAGGTTTCTGTGGCCCTCCAATGATACCTGATAGATGTAAGAAGTAAGATTGTCAGTGACGGAGTCCTGTAGCTCAGTGGTTAGAGCACTCACTTTGTAAGCTGGGTTCAATTCCAGGCAGGACAAAACCTTAGGTAAGTTTCCTTACTGCACATGCCTGATCGAAAAATACAATAATAAATTTGTCATTTAAATCCAAGACTGTTTGTGGGACACTGCTGTGCGCAATTGGCTGCCGCATTTCATCCACAAATACACAGTTCACTTCACAGCCTATTCTTTGAGACATCTAGAAGATGTGAAAAGCGCTGTATCAAATGCAAGGATTATTATTATGATCAATAAGTTACCCATTTTTTAAGCACAGCGAGGTAAAATGTCTGACTTTCAAGATATCAGGTCGCTGCAGCAACCCGAGCATGTGCAGCAAAGCAAGAAATAACAGCGACCTTATAATCCCAAAGTCAGCCATTTAGGGCTAGCACTGTCAATGAGTTTGTGAAACCATGGAAGAAGTTTGGGGCGGGGATTGTAGATTTGACTAACATTATCTGTATTTAAATAATGTCGCATGTATGTGGTTTCTTTTTGAATTGGGGGTAGATTGAAACTGATGCTTTATTACTTGGTTTGTTTAGTTATAATAATAATTGGATTTACATAATGCCTTATCACGTCATCAAGACTTTACAATAAATTAATGGTTGAGTGAAGTTTGACTTCATTATTGTAACATCAATAAATTTTCCAACTATCTTTGTACAGCTATTGGGATTTGCTTTTTTTTATTCAATTGAGCAGTTTTCAAATCAGTGAATGAAACTGAATCGTTTTTTGTTCACTTCAGTTGAGCTCCCAAGCAACCCCAGTGAATATGCAACTGCTGCTGTACAGGCCGTGATTGGCCAGGTTCTGGAAGGAATCCAGCCACTTCCAGAAGATGCTCAAATCATTCCGTTAACCGTGGCCTTGACTGCTTTTATGGAGGGCTGGATGGATCATATTCTTAAGCAGAAGATCAAATTCAGGTAATCGTATCAAACATTTTAGATCTTCCATCAAATAAAAACTAGTTTGTACATGTTATATTTCATATACCCAAGGCAAACATTGCAAATATCAACAAAATATTACTTGAAATAGTTGAAAATGATGCTGTTTTCTATTCTGATCAAGATAGCAATGAGTGGAAGTGTAATAAACTTATAATTATTGTTACCGTTTCTCATAGAAATTGATCTTTAAATATTGTGTATCAACCTATAATATTCATCTAACAGGAAGATTTTACTAGGATGAGGAATTTCAACCTTGAGAACTTGGAGCTTTTTTCACAAGTTCAGAGAAGGATATGGGGTGACCAAACACAGTTTTTCAAAATTGCACTGTGCCTATTAATATAGCATTTGAGTACATCCAGATTTTACCAAATTGTTCAATTCAGTCTTGACTTTGAAGTTATTTCTCTGTAGTTGTTAGAATCACAGAATCTTATGGCACAAAAAGGCCATTCAGCCCAATATGCCTGTGTTGTCTTTTTGAAAGAGCTACCAACTAGTCGCTCTAGTCTCTGCAGATGATTCCTTTTTAAGTACTCATCAAATTCCCGAGAAAGCTATTATCGAATCTACTTCCATCACCCCTTCAGGCATCGTCTCCCCTTTGATTCTTTTCCCAATAATCTTAAATCTGTGTCTTTTGGTTACTAACCCATTCGGCAGAGGAAACAGTTTCTTCCTATCTAATCTGTCAAAACTTCTCATAATTTTGAACACCTCTATTAAATCTTTCCTCAACCTTCTCTGCACTAAGGAGAATAATCCCAACCTGTTGAGTCTCTCCACATAACTGATGTCCCTCATAACTTACAGAAAACAGTTTAAAATGAGCATAGTCAACTCTAGATCAATGGATGCAAAGTAAACCTCCATCTACTTTACTTCAGTAATGGGACTGAAAGGAAGACTTAGCATAACACCTCAAATGTCTCCTGTAACCTAAAATGTTTTCTCCGGAAAATCAACAGTTTAAGAGATGTCAGTTCCAATAAAGTCTTGAACGTTGGAGTGATGTACAGACATTTTGTTTCTGAAAACTGGTAGTTTTGCTGTTCCAGTGCCTTTTGAACAGTTCTTTTTGAATGCGTAATGTTCCTCAATCCAACCTCAGAAGATCCTATTCAACTCCTTTTCCTCTTAATGCATGAATGAGACATTGATTTGTCACCCAGTGGTCTGCCTAACTGTTATCGTCATTTAGTGCTGAATTAAAGGCAGTTTTCTGCTGTGAGCCAATACTCTGTAGGAATTGGATTGAAAAGGCTAAGAGACAAAATAGACTTCCATCCCATCACCTTGGGCTTGACTCAAATACATGTTGAAATTGCAGTTTTAAATTTTGACTTTGTTCTTTTAGTGTCCAGGGTGCCTTGCAGCTGAAGCAGGATTTTGATATGATAAGAGATTTAATCCGTTCAGGGGAACATGGATTATCATCTGAGGTCAGGCAGACTCTCCTGTCTCTCCGTGTCTTCCAACAAGTGGACAATGCCGTTATCTGCCTCTTGCAACAACCTACCAGGAAGGTCTATGCTCCATCAAATACCTGGGAGCCATTCTGGAGATGCTGTATGTGTTGAGTATTTTTCAGTTATTTACTTTTAAGTAAAATTTTGGGGAGCCAGTGGAGCCGGGCAAGGGTGGGGGTGATGGGGTCACAGAACCTGGTGCAGGAGAGGTTATAAGCTGCAGAGTTTTGGATGATCTGCAGCTTGTGAAGGGATGAGTTGGGGAGGCTGACAAAGAGGGAGTTTCCGTAGACAAGCCTTGAAGTGACAAATGCATGTGTTAGGGTATTAGAGGCCTGACGGGTTAGTCAGTGACAAAGTTGGGCAATGTTGCGGATGTGGTGGAAGGCAGAGCTGGTCATGGGACGGATATGCAGGAGAAAGGACACTTGAGGATCGAATAAGAGGCCTAGGTTCCTGAATTGGTGAGGTGGAGTGTGCATCCATGGGTGCTGATGCTGCCAATGCCTCAGGTGCGGAAGCTCTGGCGCAAGCCAAGAAGGGCCTCTGTTTTACTGAAGTTCAGCTATAGAAAGTTGTCTCTCATCCAGGACTGGAAAGCAAAGTATTGCCCCAAGCTACAGGATAGCTAATACAGTACGTATATAGTGCCTTTCATGTTTGGGAGGATGTCCCAAGGCACTTAGCAATCCAGGCTTGGCATCCGAGCTGGGACTGGGAGCCAAGAGGCGTGGGAGGGGAAAGAACAATAATGATAAATAATTCATAATAATTATTAGAAAGGTGCAGTAATGAAGCAGATTCTATAGCTGTACATAAAGGATCTAAAATCTGATAGAAATGTTGGATATGCTTTAGGGAATATACATATTTCAATATTTAGTTCAAACAGAGACATAACATGATTGATGACTTAGTTGAGCACTGTCTCAGTGCTCTGGGCTTTGCTGAAACCAAACTGGAGGGCTTGTGTAGGGAATTAAGGGAAAAGTTGAGTGAAATTGGTTGGCAACAATATGTTCCAGGATATTGGAGAGGAAGGCCAAGTTTGAGGTTGTTGCCCAATATTGTGCAAAATTTGAATGGACAAGGGTATTTTTTTTACAACAACAGTTTCAATTTATATGGCTCCTTTCATCATGTAAGGATGTAGCGAAGTGGCTGGACAGTTGGGTTTCCCTCAAGGTGAGATCAATCTTGAATGGGGTGAGGGAAGAGCTGCGGTGAAGGGTGGGTTGGTAGGGTTTAAGAAAGTCGCAGAGGTAGGATGGGGTAAGACAGTGAAGGAATTTAAGAATGAGGACAAGGATTCCGAATTCAGTGCTCTGAGCGATTGGGAAGTGGGAAATGTTCCGGAGGTGGTGGAAAGCTGAATGTGTCAGAGCATGGATGTGGTGTTGAAAGGACAGTTGAGAGTCGAACCAGAGAAAAATGACAGGAATGTCTGATCATATTAATTAGTGTCCTAATGCTACCCATTCAACCTTATTTCAACTTATAAGGACAGTCCCAATGATGTTTTGATAAAATTCTCTTTTCATCTTCATTCTTAAGCTACAGAAATGTTCCCACTATTAGAGATGAAGTGGTATCCAGCTCCCCGCATAGTTAGGCTGAAAATATTCTTGAACACCCAACTTCTGCCCTCACTACAACAGGTTGTCATAGCTAAGGATTTCTGCTATTTTCATGCAGGTGTACAGAATATTAAAGTTTAAGAAAATCAGTGCAACTTTTTTTCTATTTTTTTTCCATTTTCTGGACAACATGCCTCACCCAAATAAATCTCATCATTCTTAGAGAAATATATTTTCAAGTCAACGAATTACCAACAGTAGCCTTGAACATGTCAGGGTCAACTTCATATGGATCGCTGTTGCCGAAAGGGAGCACGTTTTTTCAGTGGCTGCTCAGACAAGCCCATTAATCATCAATTATAGGTCTTAACAAGTAGCAAGTACACCTATCCATTACACTTCTGTAAAGACCAAAATATTCCATAATATTCTATTTTGTTCTTAACACTTTACCACTGCTTTACTATAATATTTGCTGTGGATGTTCATCCACAAAACATGGTCACACCTCTTTACAGAACAGTATATCCTGTGATAGTGCTTTGAAACATCCTCCTGATGCGAAAGATGTTATACCAAGTGCAAGGAAAGGAATCTCACTATTTCAACTGTAGCAATGGCTTTATTAACCTTAAGAGTAAGCAAAATAATCTCACTGTTTCCCCACCCCAGGTTGGATGCCCATCCACTATTGTTTAGTGTTGTGACATTTCCTCCCAGCATGAAAGGCATTGTATGTAAATGTATACAGATGTAAATTGGGTAGTAAGTTATATTGTTTTTCTCATGCTATGAACTGGTTAGTTGATGTCATCGAGACAGGTTTTGAAAAATGTAAAATGAGTGATAGGAATAGCACTGACCTTTCAGCTAGTCTTTAATGTTTCTCTTCTGTTCTTGATCCTGACCCCTGACTGTTCAGCACCTTGTGACGTCCTCCCGATGTGAAAGGCACTCTACAAGTATAATTTTGTTGTTGTTGTTTCTAGATACCAGCTGTTCCACTTGTAGTTTCTTTAAAACTTTCTTCAGATTTAATTTTTTTTTAATCAATATCTGTCATTTCAATGAACAAAGTATGTATGAAGGAGAGAGGGGAGTAATATGTCCAAGGCACTGAACAGTCAGGGGTCGGGAACCGAGCAAGCGGGAGGGGCAGGGTGGGGTGAGGGGCAGGGTGGGGGGAGAGAAGGGAAGGGAGAGATTTGGAAGGGCGGCAGAAGAAACAATCGAAGAGGAGGGTCATGAGACTGGCTTTGAAAGAGGCAAAGGAGGAAGTGAGGCGAAGGTACTGTGGCATGGAAGTCCAGAGTGTGGGCTGAAAGCCTGGCTACTGACAGTATGGGAGATCGGGCGGGGGACATGGAACAGACCGGAGTCCGCTGAATGGAAGGGGTGGGCAGGTTGAAAGGGAGTCAGCAGGTCGGAGAGATAGGAGGGGGCAAGACCGTGAATGGCCTTGAAAGTGAGGACGAGGATCTTGAATTCGATCCTCTGGAGGATGGGGAACCACAAGCCTGGCGAGGGTGGGAGTGAAGTGGTCGCGGAGCTTAGCGGGATATAATTTAAGCAGACAATTTGCACCATTTCTCCTTCTAGTGAATATACCGGAACAAAACAGAGAGGATTGATGAGGTAGTGCAGTACTGTATATCCCCCATACTGTCAGTGGTCAGGCTTTCAGCCCACACTCTGGACTTCCATCCCACAGTCCCTTCACCTCACTTCCTCTTTTGCCTCCTTCAAAGCCGGTCTCAAGTACATACTGTATATGGACTCAGAATCTGTATATGGACTCAGAGCTGTTTAATAATAGTCTAGTTAGTAAAATTGAAGCCCATAGGATAAAAATGACAGTCGCTATATGGATAAGAAATTGGATGGGAGACCCTTTAGGAAGGATATCAAGGCCTTGAAGATAGTGCAGAGGAGATTTACTAGATGGTATCAGGGATGAGGATCTTTAGTTATGTGGAGACTAGAGAGGCTGGGATTGTTCTCCTTAGAGCAGGGAAGGTTAAGGAGAGATTTAATAGATGTTCAAAATTATGAGGGGTTTTGATAGAGTAGTTAGGGAGAAACTATTTCTACTGGGAAGTGGGTCAGTAACCAGGGGACATAGATTTAAGATAATTGGCAAAAGAACCAGAGTTGTTGCAGTTTTAAAATGGAATTGGATAGGTACTTCAAGAGGAAAAATTTGCAAGGATATGGGGCAAGAGCTAGTGAGTAGAATTGATTGGGTTGCTCTTCCAAAGAGCTGGCACAAGTAAGATGGGCCAAATGGCATCCTGTGCTGTAATATTTTATGATTTTGTGAAAAGCAGTCATTCTTCACCTTGATGAGGAGGGCAGATTTATCCCATATTTATTTTTCCAGAATTCCCGCTGTTTGGAAACCTTATGGGAAAATAAATATGTGATAAATCTTCATCAGGGTGAAGAATGCTGACCCCCCACCCATCGTATTGCATTATTTCTATGAAATAAGCTGGAGAGGGGAGCGTGACCAGATGTAGATGTTTAAAGTTTGCTTTGTTTGTGAAGCTTCAGGAACCAGCTTTTTATGTAATTATGTACAGTGCTTCATTCAGCTTTTGAAGGCTGCATTTATATCACATCCTTTTTCAAAATAGCTGAGTAACTAACTTCATTGCTGTGCTTAGTTGCAGCTTTTACAACTGAATAAATAAGGGTGCACAAACAAGGTTTTAAAATGCCTCATCACTTCAGGACATTTATAGTTAATATAAACTCTGTAATGCTTTTATGGTAAAATTGTTGCTTAACCCAATGTAGGTTAGATAGAAATGTCTTTGTTAGGCTTTCAATTCTGTGACCTTCCTTCATGTCTTTTTTTTGCTGTAGGCTCCTCTTCCACCAGGACAGTTGACTTCAGTCATGGGAGCTTGAATAGCCTTGACAGCCTGGATTTGCAGACTGGAAGGACCAGAGCAATCTTGCAGCCTGAAGCTCCCACAACCTCTGATCTTCTCAGCAAAATTAGGGCAACCGGGCACCCAGAGTCCTATTTGGCTGTAAATCAGCAGGAGTGGCTCGCACTGAGAGTGGGCAGTGATAGACGGTGGAAAGCACTCCGTTTGCCTTGTATGAAGAAGAGCCCCGAACAATGATTTATCAATATTCTCAGCACTGTTTTGTGTGTTTTGATATCTAAATTATAATATCCATTTAAAGTCTGAGCCATAGAAAAATATTACACCAAAGCACTTTAATGCATGATTGTCCCTTTCATTTGAAATACTGTGCTAGTTTGAAAGCATTCAACCTTGACCTATCTGAACTGGAAAAGTGGTTAAGCTTCCTGTATGGTCAATAATTGACCTTTATTCAAGGGAAAGTCTTGAGCTATTTTGTAACTCTTTTGAAAAGTGAACATAAAGTTAAATATTAAGAAATTGATGATAGACTTAAAACGTCCTTTGGTAAATGACCATGTTGTTTTTCAGAAACAAACTAGACATTCTTAGTTTGCTTGCTTTTACTTTTTTCTACGTGTATAAGGTGCTATTTTTGTTGTATTTGCATTTTGTATATGCACTTCTGTTTACCTGGAAATGAGTTATGTAAGAATATGACATCTTCTTACATGTAAAGCAAATTGAATCTGAATGAAACCTTATTACCAATGAATCATCTCTGGTGGTTTACATAGAGTGTTTTTTTAAAAAGTTTAATTTTTTCAAGTGAAGCCTTTAGAAAAGACTTTGTATTTCTGGGGGTCAGGCAAGAAAAAAAAACATAATATATAACGTTGCCTGTCTAGTTTTCGTTCCCATAAAGGAGTTTGTATTCAAATCATATTAAAAGTGGTATTATCATTCTCTTTGTTTAACTTTGCAATCTTTAACTATAGGATGTCAGCAGTTATGAAACTAAATTAAATGATTACGGGAGACCTGTGTTTGAATCTAGGCAGGTCAGGGCAAACCTTGGGTAAGTTTCCTTACTCCACACGCCTAATAATCCCTGCAAAAAACCCCAAAATAATAAAAAAAATTGGTCATTTCAATCCACTACTGTTTGTTTGACAATTGGCTGCTCCATTTTTCCCACAAATATACAGTCAATTCACTTTACAATATATTCTATGAAGTGCTTTGAGACGTCTAGAAGAAGTGAAAAGTGCTATATCAAAATACAAGAATTATTATTTAATTGGTACGCTTTCCCAATTGGGTTTGAGGTAAGAAGTGCTGATGATTCAAGGCTGGCAAAGATTTCCACAAGCAAAAATAGATAAATCTTTATCAACAGATTTTTTTGCTCAACCAGGTGTTTGAAACCTGCAGAAACCTTTCACCATGCTTAAGAGTATCCAAACTGCATATATAACACAAATTTACAACAACAAAATTACATTTGTATAGTGCCTTTCATGTTGGGAGGAGGTCCCAATTTAACAATAAGAATCCTTGCATTTGATGTAGTACTTTCATTGCTTTGCAGAATATACTGTAAAGTGAATTGACTGTATATTTATGGGCGAAACACGGCAGCCAATTGTGCACAGCAGTGTCCCACAAACAGTCGTGGATTGAAGTGACCAATTTATCATTAGGTTTTTTCGAGGGATTATTGTCAGAGTAATCAGCGTGTGGAATAAGGGAATTTACATTTATAACCACCTTTCATGTCAGGAGGATGTCCCAATGCACTGAACGTGTGTTTACAAATCAAGCCTCCAGGCAACACTTTCAACCTGATGCCATATTATCCCACTATGCATTTGCTCATCAACTCTTCAACAGATATCTGCTTTCAATCCAGTCAAACGGCGAGATTCAACTTCAAAGGGTACTTGACGTGATAAAGATTTACTTCAGTCTAACTGATATATGTGAATTTTACTTTTATGTTAAATAATGTAGGAGTATTTAATATAAAAAATCAAATATGAAAGATTGAATTAGTATAGCAAACAGTGAGTTTGATATTCTGTGTCCTTGTATAGCTCAGCAATGAAGGTGTGAATGAAATGTTACAGAATGGGTGACAGTAGAAGTAACCAATAAGTATGTGTGTGTTTGTACTATAATAATCCTTGAATTTGGTATATCACATTACACATCAGGACGACGTCTCAGAGCATTTCACAGGATATATTGTAAAGTAGTGACTGTGCGTCCTGTGGTGGTGTCTATGGCAGCCACTTTGCACACAGCAATGGCCCATGAACAGCCATGAAGTAATGTGGTCGAGTGACTTGGACGTTTATAATAGCTTTCAACAATCCAATGTCAATTTTGACTAGAGGGTAAAATGCACGTCTCAGTTCCTTATTATCTCTAGATTATAGGACTAGGGTGTGTTTATGCTATAAATTTGAAAGTGAATATTATCGGTATTCTATATTCACAACAACAGCTCTAAAGCAACACTAAATTCCTGATACAGAGCCAAACTACTTTTAATTTTTACTTTAAACTTGTTAACAACCTTCCTTTTATGATGGTTCTTAATAATCCAATTGTTGATTACTGCAGTTCTCAAGTTCATTTATTTATAGCTACCGGGTAAAACACTCAGATTTGTTCATATTTAAAAGACTCAGGAGACAAGTGTGACAGCAGAGAATGACTGAGTGAGGATTTATAATGAGAAGGACATTAGTTTGAGTTTCGATGTTGCTTTCATTTAAAGCTCGCCTGATTCTGAACGGATGCCAGATGTCAGTTGAGCTACCGAAAACAAAGACGTGCATCACTTGATGCATGTGCCACATTTGTTAATCACTCAGCAGCATTGACAGTAATCTCAAAACCATTTGTACCTTATACTTGACTGCTCTCTGGTCTGGATAAGGAATATTGTGGCAATTGGGTGAAATTGAGGTGAAATGATAAAATCCTCAATATCAATAGAGCTTCCTTCATAAATGACCAGCCCTTGCTGCCTACTGTTATTTGCTTCATATCACAACTTGGGAAAATTGACCTTGACCCTTTGGTAGGCTGCCCACCCAATGTTGTATTTTGAGCGACTAACTGAAATCTCGAATGATGAATTGCTCAGAGTAATAGATGAATTTACATCATTATGCAATTTGACAACTATTTAATCCAACTTTTGCTTATGGTTAGGAACCATTAATTATCATTAGTTAAGCTGTGTGCATTACTCCAATGATTGCTCAACATTTCCAAGACACAAGGGGAATTTCCACGTATGAGTAGTATATAATAATAATGATAATCCTTGCATTTGATATAACACTTTTCACATCTTCTAGACGTCTCAAAAAGAATATACTGTGAAGTGAATTGACTACATTTGTGGATGAAACGCGGCAGCCAATTGCGCACAGCAGTGTCCAACAAACAGTTTATGTAGAATTAAATGTAGAGTTATGTCCAGATTTGATGTTCTTAAGCATGGTGATGGGTTTTTGCATGTGTCAGACATCCGGCATTTGGAAAAGAAGGCAAAGGAAAAAACCAATGCAGACTAAGTGGAATTTCTAAAGGCCTTATATCATGACCATCACCAGTGATCTGTATTGACTATTGATAAGTACACATCCTTGAATGTCCAGCACTTTGGAACATCCTCCTAACATGAAAGGCACTAAACAAATGTAATTTGTTGTTGTATTCAGTTGGCTGCATTTAGCTACCAGATAACTCATGTGCAATGAATGTATAACCTTTCTTTGTATTCTACAGAAAAGGTTTGTATTTAAAATATTCCTGCTATTACCTACAACAACAAAATTACATTTATAGAGTGTCTTTCACATCGGGAGGATGTGATGTAAGTCGGGAGACTTACCTACTAAGTCTCGTGCAGGCACTCTCCAGATAATCTGTTGAATTTTGGACCTTCATTAATTGATTTCTAAGGATTAAAAAATATGCTGCAATTAAACCACCAGCTACCTCTAGAACACTGAGGCAAGCGGGTTAAATTGGGTCTAGGACAATGAAAGTGGATGAACTGCTAATTTGGACATTTAAGTACTTAGCTGTTACCAGCGTGGATATTAATCCTTGCTGTGGGAGCGCCCTTGGTTCTTAGTGAGCTCCATTAAAACTCAGAAATGGATAAGTAAGAGTGTCATCATAGTACAGAAGTCACCAAGCTGGGAAGGTTGAAGCTATTTTAAACATTCAGGTAATGACGCCAGCATCTTTTTAGCCAGTGTGCAAGTCTCTGCAGACTCCCTGCTACAGCTTCTCTTGGTATTTACACCCCGCGACAGCTCCTAGGAGTCACCCTCAGCTAATGATCTTGTGAAGTGAATACCTGCCTTTGGGATGGTTTTATTTCAAGGGCCATGTCCACTCGAAGATTGTAACTAAATAAATAAAAATAATCCTTACATTTGTTGCAGTGCATTTCATGCCAGAGGACATCTCAAATATATCTGAGATATATGTCTCAAATATGTCCCAGCTACTTACACTAAAGTGAGGTGACAGCGTATTTTATGGAGTCCTGTAGCTCAGAGGTTAGTGCACTTGTCTTGCAAGCGAGAGGACCTGGATTTGATTCTTCAGCATGGTGAAATGTTGAGCAAGTTTACCTAACTGTAAATATGAACCCGGCTGTTTGTCAATCGGCAGATAGCTTTTCTGGGGGAAATAATGCCTTAAGAACAATTCTATTCTAATTTGGTCATTCAATACATGACTTTTTGGAACATTGCTATGCACAATTGGCTGCCCAGTTTCGCCCACAAAATACAGTCAATTCACTTTACAGTATATTCTATGAAGCGCTTTGAGATATCTCGAAGACTTGATTAGACGCTATATCAAATGTAAGGATTATTATTATTTAGGTCACTGACTGTACTGTATATGGAAACCCATGTGTAAGTGTATCCAAACCAGATGGAGTTCCAAATATGGCTCCTGAACCTGGAAATTCCCATCTGGAAGGAAATGCACAAAAGAAAAGGATACAACCAATGCCATAGTATTGGAGGAGAGGGTAGGAGAAATGGATAGAATAATTATAACCAGAGAGGAAGTTCTAAAAAGGTTGACGTCACTCAAGGTGGATAAGTCACCTGGTCCGGATGGGATGCATCCTAGGTTACTAAGGGAGGCACGGGAGCAAATAGCAGGGACTCTGGCCACGATCTTTCAATCTTCCTTGGACACAGGGGTCGTGCCAGAGGACTGGAGGATAGCTAATGTTACTCCCTTGTATAAAAAGGGGCAGAAGGACAAGCCTGGTAACTACAGACCAGTCAGTCTAACGTCGGTAGTGGGCAAACTTCTAGAGTCCATAATCAGGGACAAGGTAGATCTTCACTTAGAAAGATATAGGCTAATAAAGGACAGTCAACATGGATTTGTTAAAGGCAAATCTTGCCTTACAAATCTGATAGAATTTTTTGATGAGGTAACGGAATGGGTGGATAATGGTAGCGCAGTTGATGTAGTTTACATGGACTTTCAAAAGGCATTTGACAAAGTGCCACATGAGAGACTTATTATGAAATTAAAGGCCCATGGCGTAAAAGGGACAGTGGCAGCGTGGATCCACAACTGGCTGCGAGACAGAAAGCAGAGAGTTGTAGTGAGCGGCTGTTTTTCAGACTGGAGGGAAGTGAGCAGTGGTGTGCCACAGGGATCGGTTTTGGGACCATTGCTATTTGTAATCTACATCAATGATCTGGACTTGGGTGTACGGAGTACAGTTTCCAAGTTTGCAGATGACACTAAGTTAGGGAGAATAGTAAATAGTGAGGAGGATAGTAGCCATCTGCAAGAGGATATAGACAAATTGGTAAAGTGGGCAGACACATGGCAGATGAAGTTTAATGCAGAGAAGTGTGAGGTGATGCATTTTATGAGAAGAAATGAAGGGAGGCAATATAGGCTAGATAGTACAATTTTAAATGGTGTGAAGGAATAGAGAGACCTGGGGATTTGTGTTAGTGACTCGTTGAAGGTGGCAGGACAGGTAGACAAGGCTGTTAAGAAGGCATATGGGATACTAGGCTTTGGTATAGATAGGGGTATAGAGTACAAAAGTCAGGAAGTGCTGACTAACCTCTATAAGACTTTGGTGAGGCCTCAGCTGGAATACTGTATTCAATTCTGGTCACCACACTACAGAAAGGATGTGAAGACTTTGGAAAGGGTACAAAGAAGATTTACTAGGATGGTGCCAGGATTGAGGGACTTCAGCTATGAGGAGAGGCTAGATAGGCTAGGGTTATTCTCTCTGGAGCAGAGAAGATTGAGGGGAGACCTAATAGAGGTTTATAAGATCATGAGGGGTTTCGACAGGGCAAATAGAGAAAAACTATTTCCACTCGTGGGTGAATCTGTGACTCGTGGTCACAGATTTAAAATAGTTTCAAGGCGAAGTAGAGGGGAGCTGAGGAGAATTTTTTTCACTCAGCGAGTTGTTCAAATCTGGAATGCATTGCCTGAAAAGGTGGTGGAGGCTGATTCGATAACAACTTTTAAAAGGGAATTAGATCTTTATTTAGGGAGAAAAGGTCTATTAGGCTATGGGGAGCGGGCAGGGCAGTGGGATTGAATCGCTCTTTTCAAAGAGCCGGCACAGACTAGATGGGCCGAATGGCCTCCTTTTGTGCCGTAAAATTCTATGAATCTATGAATCTCCCTGGAGGTACAAAGAGCAGACTGGGCCTATAATAATAATAATCTTTGCATTTGATATAGCGCCTTATCACATCGTTGAGATTCTCTCTCTCGCTGCCCTCCCAACTCTCTCCCTCCCCTCCTAACTTTCCCACCCCTCCCCACTCCCCTGACCCTCTCCACTTGCTTGGGTCCCAACCTGACTGTTCAGTGCCTTGAGATGTCCTCCCAACATGAAAGCCGCTCTATAAATGTAATTTTGTTATATTTGCTGCTGTTGAGACGTCTGAAAGCTCTTTGCAGAATATACTGTACGCTAATTAGGACGCTTGGCTTGCAAGGGAGAGGAACTGGGTTTACCCACAAAATACATATACTGTAATAGACCTCAACTGCTGCCTAAATCAGGCCAGACATGTGCAATTCTGTGACTGGATTCAATGTTTACCTAACTGACGGCATGTTTGTAAACTCTGCATTTATTGCATCTTTCATATAATTCTGTGTTACTAATACAAGGCTAATAATCCTGGAAGATTAAACGTGTCACGGTTTAAACTATCGTTAATAAATAAATACCCCTGGGAGTCCCCTCAAAAACATTTTGCTGTATTGTTAGTTTTTTCCTCAAAATGAATGGGAGTCAGAAAGCATTTAAACTCTATAATAACAAAAGTATTGATTAAATTAACATTTTAAGGCCTAATGCACCGAAAATACTAAACTCCTTAATATCTTATCAAGAGTGACTCCGAAAAAAAACTGTTGTTGGCTTCAATTCATATCTAATTTGTTTGGTGTCCTCTGAATGCACACAGTCATTATACTGTGAATTAAAAAAAGAGTTGAAGGGATCTACATAGCAGATTTGCCCCAACATTCTTTTTTAAATTCAGCTTCTTATCAGCGATGATTTATGACTCTTTATTGATCCCAAAGGCACCCCTAAGATTGCTGCCACTGCGTGATAAGGTTCAGGGATCAGCAATGATGTTGCCATCTGTACAGCACTAGATTTGCATTTTGAAGCAGCAAAATCCAGCCTCCACAAGCTGCACAAGCACAGAAATGCAGTGATTAGTGTGCTTGCTTTGCAAGCAAGAGGACCTGGGTTTGAATCCCGAAAGGGGTGAAACGTTACACAAGTCTCTCTACTCCACACGCCTCCCAACAGTAACTAGGAGCCTGGTAATTAGTCGATTGGCGGATCGCTTTTCCAGGGGTAATAATAATTTGGTCATTTAAACCATGACTAGTTGGTGGGAAACTACTGTGTGCAATATACAGTACTATTTTTGCCCATAGTCAATTCACTTTACAATATAGTCTATGAAGCACTTTGTGATTCTTGAAGATGTGATTATATGCTATATCAAATGCAAGGATTATTATTATTACCTGTCAGAAGTAGTTTAATCATAAAAAGCTATGAAGGAATGTAGTTCAGTATAATGCAGTGCAGAGACACACACAGCCAGACAGACACTGATGTGGCGACTGTGCTGTTATAGTGGAGAGACACAGTCCATCCCTTGGTAAGGAATCTGAAACAAAAACAAAAGTTGCTGTGCAAACTCAGCAGATTGGGCAGCATCCATGGAGAAAGGAAAAAGAGTCAACGTTTCAGGTCTACAACCCTTCGTCAGAACTGGTTGTAGACCCGAAACGTTGACTCTTTTTCCTTTCTCCATGGATGCTGCCCGACCTGCTGAGTTTCCCCAGCAACTTTTGTTTTTGTTTCAGATTCCCAGCATCTGTAGTATTTTGTAATTTGCCTTGGTAAGGAGTGTTGTACAATGGAGAGGCACAATCCATGAGATTAGTGCTTTTACAGTGGAGGGCCACAGTGTGTGCTGTTATAGTGGGCTCTGGGTCACTGAATGCCTGATCCTGGGAGAAATTCCAATATATTATTTCCATTTACCCACCTCATACAGAAGCCCTTATTCAAGCTCATACATGATCCAAGCAAAACATTCCTCAGCAAATTAGTTATGTATTTATCAAGGGTCAACTGGGTCTGGATCTATAGCTTGGTGGCTGGAACCAACTGATTCAGGTCATTTTCTACCAGGAATGCTCTTTATTTTCTAAACCTAAAATAAGATTATAATAAAATAATAATGGAGTCGACACTTTTCAACCTTGAGATAATATGACTCAAACATTACAAAACAGGTTTGAGCTGGTTAAACTCCAACGCACACTCTGGGGTCCCCAAGCCTTGGCTCTTGCCAACCTACGCCTAATACTTTCTGGAATTAGGTAAACAGGATGTGTCCCTCCAGGGAGAGAGTGCGCATTCCATTACTACTATCTATCTTTGTGATATCCATTTGTAGTTGGGATGCATGGAAATCTCAGCTTGGTTTGGAGACTCTTAAGCATGGTAATAAATCTCCGCCTATGTCAGACACCCAGCTCACCAAAACAAAAGTCTTAGAGAGCACTTTAAAGAGATGTACATCATTTTAAATGGGATTAAATACTGTACTGTGGAAGGCAGTTAAACCAGATGCCAGTTAATCCAGTCGCCGGATAAATCGGACACAACACACTGCCCCGATTCATATGTATTCTTATCTGTTTTAAATATGCATGAGTGGCTCTGGGATGGAGGTGGAAGGAGTCAAATTGCGACTGATTGACAGCGGACTCCAGCCATTCACAAGTGGCTGAGTTGGGCCGTCAATCACTGAGGGAGCGCAGGATCAGGGAGAAACAAGGGACGAAATGGGAGGAGTCAAATCGCAAGTGATTGACAGCTGGAACTGGCTGCTGCCCAGACATTCATCATTGACTGCACAGCTGTCATCTTGGAGCTGCCACTAATTGGTCCCCTTCCCTTCCCAGGAAGGAGGCTCTACCGCTCCTCTGCTAGGTGGGAGAGGTAATGGAACTTTGGTTAACCTCGGATGCAGTTTAAGTCATAGAAAACAGCTGGTCCCAATGTATCTGTCTTAAGTGGTTTCTACTGTGCGTGCAACAACAACTTACATTTCAAGTAAATCTACATCAATATTTGAGGATGCATTAAGACAGTACTGTATGTATGACAAGAGGACATAGATTTAGAGTTGCAAAGGGCAAATGTAGGACATTCACAAGTTTTTCTTTACTTAGAGAATGATTAACAAATGGAACAGATTGTCAGGAAGGGTGGTTGAGATCAGGACACTTGACTAATTTAAACAACAGCTTAATTCTATGGTGGGGGTGACAATGAGGTGGGTGTTCTGGAGTTGATGAGATCAGATGGGTCAAAGGGCCTTCTTTATCCTATTTTATGATCCCGAGAACTTGGCGTGAGGAAGCCCTTGGATTGAACTGGCCATGGTGGGTGGGCGTGGGAGTTGTGGAACAAATTGGCTCTTGAATTGTCTCCTGCGTTTGCCTACAAACACTGTTCAGTGTTACAGTGTGAAGCATTTTAATAATAATAAGAATAATCCTTGCATTAGATATAATGCTTTTCACAGCTTCCAGATGTCTCAAAGCGCTTCACAGAATATACTGCAAAGTGAATTGACTGTATATTTGTGGGCGAAACATGGCAGCCAATTGCGCACAGCAATGTCCCACAATTGTAGATTGAATCGACCATTTTTTTTGAGGGATTATTATCAGGCATGTGGAGTAAGAAAACTTGCCCAAGGTTTCACCCTGCCTCGAATCAAACCCAAGTCTCTCACTTGTAAGGCGAGTGCTCTAACCACTGAGCTACAGGACTCCACAATTTTGAGATGTATTCCCGATGTGCAAGGCGCTGCATGAAATGCAAGGATTATTTTTGGTGACAATGGAGGCAGAAAGTGTGGATTCTTTCAAATGCAAATTAGATTTATTTTGGTAAATGATGTTTTAGTATACGGTATTAGAATAGTTCAGGACATGACATGTAAAATGCACGTGGCTGCCAGGATGGTTGAAGGTGAACTGGATGGGCCTTTCTTCATCCAGCATTTCCTATGCTGCTATTGTTATCAAAATCACTTGAGATGGTACGATCTAATTTCTCACTCCCGTGATTCAGTGATTCTATATTTATGGAGAGTTTGCTACAGGAAACCCCTAACACAGCTGGTCCCATCTCCCTCCAGATTAGCCAGACACAACAGTGGAGCCTACGTCGCCTGTTACTGCCCTGTGTGTAAACTAGGAAATGGTGTCAGGCTGCAGATGGGTGGGAATGTGTAGCTGGTGTTGATCAGCTCTGCCAATATCTGGGAATGACAGTCTGGAATGGGAATCATAAGAATGTTTCTCAGCGCTGCAATAGATTTGTGCCTTGTCGGCCAGACACCTGAGACCAACACAAAATGGCAGATATTTCACAAATTTCACATGATTTCTTAGCCTCAATATCTGGGCTCAGTCTGCAGTTCTGGGTGTATCTGGTGTCTCATTATATCGATAAATGGTGGGTAAAATAAGATGTCTGATGACATTTGACGCGTTAATTATCACATTCGTTAGAAGGATTTGCAGTATTCTCGGGCACTACTGATGACAGCGCAGCCAGCTTGGCTCATCGGTAGGATGGGAAGGTTAGACCAGTCACTGAGGACAAGAAATCCAACCCACTCAGCTCTTGTTAACCTGGCAAGCCAAAGCCCTACTCGGTAGGGTGGTCCTATCTAGATGGGCAATGGGAATGCTTGCCAGGCTATGCTCTCGGTGGCAAGCTCTGTGATTTTAGCTAGTTAGCTTCCAGCAATACCCCAACACACACTCTGGGGCACCCAAGCCTTGGATCTTGGCATCTCCAAAATTAGGTAAGCTGAAATGGAGTCCTGTAGCTCAGTGGTTAGAGAACTCGCCTTGCAAGCAAGAGAACGGGGTTCGCTTCCAGGTAGTTGAACCTTGGGCAAGTTTCCTTATTCCACAGCTACCGCCTTTCTTTGCATCAAGCGAAAACGGCCTACTACTCTAACATTATCCTGGAGGCAAACAACAATCCCAAAGTCCTCTTTTCCACCACCCACCACCTCCTCTGTGCACCCCCTCAGGCCTCCTCAATCTTCACTTCAAATGCAAAGTGCGAGGAGGTCATGGATTTATTTTCCTAAAAAATCCATAATATCCATCAGGCAGACTCATCCTCCTGCCTCTTGTCATCCTCTACCATCCCCATCCCATCCCCCCACCCTCCCCGTCATCAGCTCCCACCTCGACCCCCTTCCTACACTCCTTCTCCCCAGTCTCTCTTTCCTCCCTCTCACGCACTCTCACCTCCTTGAAGCCAACCACCTGCTGCCTCGACCCCATCCCCACTAACCTACTGCTCACCCAGCTCCCCCTCCTCTGCCCACTGCTGGCTGATATCATCAACCAGTCCCTCTCCACAGGATCAGTCTCTGCCCCCTTCAAAACTGCTGCCACCAGCCCCCTCATTAAGAAACCCTCACTAGATCCCTCAAACCCTAGCCACTACCGCCCTATTTCTAACCTGCCCTGCCTTTCAAAAGCACTGGAATGTGTTGTTGCCAACCAACTTCACGCCCACCTCTCCTTCCACTCTCTCTTCAAACCCCTCCATTCCGGTTTCCTGGTACCGCAGGGATCCATCCTTGGCCCCCTCCTCTTCCTCATCTATATGCTCGCTCTTGGGGATGTCATCCACAGACATGGGATCACATGTACGTGGATGACACCCAACTCTCTTTCTCCACTTCACTTTGTGACCCCCAGTCCCCTGATATTCTGTTAGCCTGCCTATCAGACATCAGGAGTTGGATGAGCGCAAATTTCTTGCAGCTGAATGGTGACAAGATGGAGGCCATACTCTTTGGCTCTTGTCAACGTATGCATTCACATGGCTCTCACCTCCTCCACCTTCCCGGTCTACCCCTGAAACTCTCCGAACCTGTGCGCAACCTTGGCGTCAGGTTCGACCCCCAACTGTCCTTCCTCCCCCACATCCAGTCCCTCACTAGCACCGCTTTCTTCCACCTCCAACGGATTGCCCTTCTCCAGCAATACCTCACCCCAAAAGCCACTGACACCTTGGTCCATGCCTTTGTCACCTCTCGGTGGGACTATTCAAATGCCCTCCTCGCCGATCTCCCCTCCACCACAATCCATAAAATCCAGCTAATCCAAAACTCTGTTGCCCAAACTTCACTCCCCCATTATCCCAGTCCTTGCCAGATTTCACTGGCTCCCTATCCTCGAGAGGATTGACTTCAAGATCTTCACCCTTGTTTTCAAATCCCTCCACTCCTCTGCACCTCCCTACCTCTCTGACCTCCTCTCGCCTCAAACCAGCTCCCGTTGCCTTCGCTCCACCGGGTCTGGCCTCCTCCATGTGCCCCGAATCCTCCGCTCCACCCTCGGCGGCCGTGCCTTCAGCCACTACGCCCCGAGGCTCTGGAATTTCCTTCCTACTACCTTCATCTTGCCCCCTCTTTTCTCAGTTTCAGGTCACAGCTAAAGACCTTTCTCTTCAACCACGCCTTTGGTCACCTTTCTACCCCTGCCCCTGGTTCGGTCCCAGGATCTGCTATTGTGAAGCGCTCTGAGATGCCGTCCAGCGTGGAGGGCGCTATATAAATCGAAGTTGTTGCTGTTTTTGTTGTTGTATTCCATACATATAATAATAATCCCTCAAATAAAAAATGTGCTTGTTTGTGCGCTTCACAGAATATACTGTAAAATGAATTGACTGGATATTTTATGAGTGAAATGCAGTTGCTAGTTGTGGCACAGCAGTGTCCCACAAATAGTGGTGGCCTGTGATCAAATTATTATTTTTAAAAAAATTTTTAGAAGGGATTATTACTCCTAGAAAAGTGATTCACCAATCGACTAATAGCAAGTTCCCTACTTTACTACTACAGAGGTGCGTGGACTAAGGAAATTTATGAAAGGTTTTGTTCTACCCGGGAAATAATTTGAGATTACAATACTTGCACGTTTGAAATGAGCAACTGCCTTGTTGAGCTACAACTGAGGGGACACCCAGAATGTTTTCCACATAAAGTCTGCATTAAGTCTGAAAAAGATTTTCAAAAAGAAAATGCCAAGGTAAATTTAAAAAGTTCCCTTCATGATGACGTTACAATACAACTAGTGGACCATCAGGCAATCATGAATCGAGTATGATGGCACACATTTGTGGAACTGTCAGATTGATTGGATAACCTTAAACACAATGATGGGTTTAAACATGTGTCAGACACCCATCTGACCAAACTAATAATAATAATAATGGTAATAATAATCCTTGGATTTGGTTTAGCGCCTGTCATGGCAAGATGACATCCCAAAGCACTTCACGGGATTTAGTGTGAAATGGAGTGATTGTGTATTTGTGGCCGAAAGAAGCATCACATGGAACCTGTTACAAAACATCAAATACAACACAATACAAAATGACATTTATACAGCACTTTTCACGTTGAGCGGACATCCCAAGTCTCTTAAATTCCTCCCCCCCAACCCCACGGTTCTCTCATTACGATATCAAAGTTGCTGAAGGACACCAAGGCTACACACTTGGTGAGCACCATTGAGGGTGAACAGTATTGAAAGGTTTCTGACTAAAGTGCCAGTGTTGAAGGCTTTTCTTGTGTGTGAACGGTGCTAAATCAACATAAATTACTGTTGTAGAAAAGATAACTAAAATACAAACACCAGGGCTCCAGTCCTCTTTGGATCCAGGGGAATGTCAGTGTGGAATGTGGTTGGGTCACGGTTGAATACTGTGCAGCCGGCAATCAGCTGATACCCTGCAGGTTTCACTCAATTACCTTTGGGACATAGGGAAAAAAAGAGTCTGTAGAGTTGAATCATTTGAGACATGAGAAGTGTAGTATTCTTGGAAGAACTAGGCAAGATCGAATGTACCCCAAACTACCCACTGTGTTGTACACAAATCCATGTCGAATTGATTGCTATCAACATCTCCATTATTGTAGTATGCAACGGCCAGGGTGGTAGAAGGCGGAATAAATGGACGGCTGACTTTCTTTTGTTTAGCAATTCCTATGTGTTATAAATGCAATTTTGTTGTTGTTACTGTTAGAAGGTGTTACCGATTTTCACATGGTCCTCGCATTAACACTCAAGGGCAGTGAAAACGTCACAGGCTCATTGGCAGAACTGAGCTGTAGATATTGACATGGACCATATTACATTTCCTATTATAGTCCTCCTAACCTGAACTATGAGCACACAATGCAAATGCGAAATGTGACATGCCTCTAGCAAGACTACAGTTTGGAAGAGTTATTTTCTTACAACACAATCCAAATTCACCTCTGCGTAAACTTATTTCATGTTGACAGGATGTCCCAAGGCAATAAAAGCTGGGGGTGGGAGCTGGGCTAGGGTGTTGAGGGGAAAGATAACCAAAAGCCTACTTACAGATTAGAGAGATAATTAGAGATGTGAACCGCGAAATCCATAAAATCAGGTATGCTGTGTAACTGCATACCTGATTTTATGGAAATAATAATATCAGTAATAAGGCCAGATGGTTTGATGCAGTGCCTATAACAACAACAAATTAAATTTTTATTGCGCCTTTCACGTCACCTTTCTGCCGGAGTTCTGTTTAAAACCCCCAAAAAACCAATGCACATTCTCTGTCCCTAAGCCTCGCTCTTGCCTAAACTCTCTGGTGTTAGGATAAACAAGGAGCATCCATCCGAGGGGGAGAGTACGTATTCTATATCTGGTAAATGGAAACCATACGTAAATGGGTTAGTATGGGTTGGAGTCTCTTGAGCCCGGTGATGTTTCTGACCTTCAAATCCCTCTATTGTCTTTCCCCACACTTTCTCTGCAGCTCCCTCAAACCCTACCAACCTGGTCGTGCTCTGCACTCAGCGGGCACCACCCTGCTCCATGTCCCCTGGTCTAGCTGCCTCACCATCGATGGTCAAGCTTTCAACATAGCTGCCCCACTATCTAGTATTGCATCTCAACTCTCCAACTTTCCCCCTCCCTCACTAAGGTCCGTCTCAACATCTTCCTCTTTCAAGGCACCTTCCATCATCTTCCCTCTGTCAAATCTCCAGCCCCCAGCTCAGGTGACAGTTCATTCATTATAAATTGGCCCCACAGAAGTCTACTCTGCTATCTTATTATATCATGGTTCTATTTTGATTTTCATCAATCTGTCCCCACATCTTTTAATATCTCGACATTCCCAAGTATCCATCCTATTTTAACATATTCCAATTCAAAATGCTGCCCTTCAGATGAAACGTTAGATCAAGGTTCGCCTGTTCAGGTGGACATTAAAGATCTCACACCACAGTTCAGAAAGAGAAGGGTGGGTTATCCCGGTAACCTGGCCAACGAGCAAGGCAAGCATGCTAACCACTATGCTACGGGACTCCACACGAGGGATTCTAAGCTTTGAACAAAATTCTTGTTAAATATGTAGAGGTTGGTTCATACTAATGTGAAGCTGTAGATAGAAAAGTTGGGATATTAATGCCAATTCCCGCCCGAAATACCTGCACGTCTCTTTTCCTGCTGATTTATTGCTCTCAATAACTTCCCAAATTAGGTCGGAGTTAACCATGCAAATTAACGGCAGGTTAACCATTCGATCTTCAGGTATGAGTCAAAGTTAATTTCTCCTCCGGTAACAGAAAGCAAAACATCATTAAAGCATCATCAATCTTCATGACTTTTCCCCTCCTTGACCTAGGAATTCTCCCTATCCCTTTGCTCCGCTGGAGGATGGGGATTGAGCGAACACTAACAGTGTACAAGCCAGCTGTATGTAGTCAGTGATTTGCCACCCGGGGTGCTTGCGGATAAGACTTGCCATGTATCATCTGCAGTAGCTCAAATACAATTGTGCTTAAAGGTCAGGGGTCCCCCAGTCAGCAGAATCTGACCTTCCCAGATCAAACAGCGAGTGCTGCCCGAAAGGAATGCTGTGGCTTGAAATCCACAGCCAGGGATAAATGTTTCAAATGCAGATAAGCCTTTGATTGTCGTTAAATTATTATTATAATTGTGGCGTCCCGTAGCCTAGTAGTTAGCGCACTCGCCTGGCAAGCAGGACCCGGGTTAGGGTTTTGCCCTATCCAGGTTTGATTCCCGGATAGGGCAAAATCTTAAGCAAGTTTCCTTACTCTATACGAGCTTGTGTTTACCTAGCAATTCTACCTTTACCTTCCTTACAGAGATTCCGGTCATCTTTTCTTAACCCTCACACCACCATTGTGTACTGTCTCGGGCACGAAACCATCTGTGTGATGTCCTCCT
This sequence comes from Hydrolagus colliei, assembly GCA_035084275.1. Taxonomy (NCBI): domain Eukaryota; kingdom Metazoa; phylum Chordata; class Chondrichthyes; order Chimaeriformes; family Chimaeridae; genus Hydrolagus; species Hydrolagus colliei. The sequence continues at coordinate 113,198,163 of CM068742.1, read as the reverse complement.
GAGGTGAAAGGTGTGGTGTAAGTGTAAATTGTTGTTGCTGTTCTCTGTAGTCTGAATGTATAGATGTGTTTAGAGGGACAATGAGAGATGGGCGGTGGGATGGGGATATTTAACTTTCGAGTGGACAAAGATTGGTGGTCAAATAGAGATCTGTGATTTCTAAATCCTTCCAGAAAAAGCCAGGAGCAATGTGTCCAGTTGTGGGGAGATGGCTTTCACTCTCTATCTTGTTTTACTGATGTCGTTTTGTTAATTCCCAACCTTTGTGGCAGATATTATTGAACATTAGATCCCAGTGTCTCTCAGTGATCGAAGTTAAGAGTTAATGAACATCAGGATTTTCTGACTTTTATAATACTTATATCAATCCTTGCATTTTTCTTTACAGCCAGGAGGATGTCCCAATGTGCTTCACAGGACATACTGTAAAGAATAGTGTCTGTATTTTTGTCAGTAAATGCGGCACCCCATTTGCACACACCAATGTCCCACAAAATAAAATTGGTCATTGTAGTGAATGACCAATTTTATCCAGGGGATTGATATCCCGGACATCAGGTGAAACTCCTTCTCTTTCCGAACAGTGCCTTGGAATCTTTAACATCCACCTGAAAATGGGACCTTGGATTAATGTCTCATCCAAAGGACAGTTTGTGTGAAATTGCAATGCACACTGCAGCAATACATCGGAGCATCAGCCTAGACTATGCAAGTTTAAAGTCTTGATATGGGCCTTGAACATACAACCTTCCGATTGAGAAGCGAGATTGCTACAGACTGAGCCAGGCTGACACCCACTACTAAAGATTGATCACAGGTGTGAAGCCACGCCGAACATGTTCAGCACTTGCACTTTTGTCCCTGATCGTAATCAAGCTTGTATTATGTAAAGCACTGCTGCACCGTATGGACTCCAGGGCTGTCCTTTAGTCTAGAGGGAACAAAGACAGCAGCCCTGAAATCTTGGACCTGGCTTTGGGCTCAAACTTCACCCACAAAAAAAAGCTTTGAAACGTCCTCCCAACGTGAAATCTGCTGGAGCAAATGGAACAATTTATAATAACCTTTGCATTTGATACAGAGCCTTATCACATCTTTGAGACATCTCAAAACCCTCACAGAATATACTGCATACATTATGAACAAATATACTGTATACATTATTAGCAGCAGCCAATTGCACACCGAAGTATCCCTTGAACAGTCGTGGATTGAGTGACTCAGTCAACAAATTTTTGTTAAGTGAACCCTGGAAAAGCGTTTGCCAATTTAAAAAAGCGTTTTAAATTGATCGATCGACAAACGTGTAAAAAATTCTTATCTTTTATATACTTAAAAAATATAAAGATGAACTATTATTATCCTTCTGGGGAGAAATTGCACCCTCGATTCAAAACAAATAGAAACTGTACATAACTCTAACTCTGAGTAGATTAGAGACTTGTGGGATGTGTTTCTGCAATTCGCCCACAAAATACACTGGCAATCTACTTTACAGTATATCTGGTGAAGTGCTTTGAGACATCTCGACAATGTGATAAAGCGCTATATCAAATATCAGGATTATTATTATATTCTGTGTGTATCACATGCTAGGCTGACCAAAATAACTGGAACTTCCACAGAGCAAGGGGATCAACCATAGCCAGTCCTTTGAGATGACTGGCATTCTCAATTAGCAGAGGCTCTAAAGATCTTAAAATACCTATAATCTGCTTAGACCTTTTACCCTCCTCCAGAAACAAACGCCCTATGATTAGCACTAGAAATGCTGCAAGTAAAGATTAAAAGTACTTGGTGGAGAAGAGCATTCAAAAATCCCATCACTTCACACTTACAACTATGGCACTTTACATGTTGGGAGAGCTTCTGTGCCTCTTCATATCTACAGCTCGCTATACTGTTCTCTCATCGCGGACCTTGAAACAGTACCTTTCTGTCTGCTCCCACTGCTCCCCCACTGAATGGGGGAAAGATCAGTGATCTTTCACATCAGTTCCAAGGTCGGAATTTATGTGAACCTGAGAGAAGGAAGGATTTGCCATGGGGAATGCCTTGGACTGGGGTTGGAAAATAGATTGAATCGTGGTGTTGATGGTGGGGGAGGAAAATGAAAACACAATGCAAATAGCTCAGGTGCCAGAAAGAATAATAATATAATATTAATAATACTATAATCCTTGCATATGATATAGCGCTTTTCACATCTTCTCTTCATCTCCAAGTGCTTCACAGAATACACTATGATGTAAATTTACTGTATGTTTGTGGGTGAAACAAGGCAACCAATTGCACACAGCAGTGTCTCACAAACAGTCGTGAATTGAAATATCCTTGCATTTGATATATCACGGCTTGGAGACATCTCAAACTGCTTCGCGGAGATTTTTTTACTGCAATGTGTAGTGACTGTGTATACTATCTTGTGAGTTTATGATGCCGATACGGGGGAATTGAACCCACATAGGTGCATGTCAAGCAGAGATTTTCTTCCTCTGCTGGGGAGCGAGTGCTGTGCACTCGTATCAGAGAGCCCTCCTTTCACCTCTGGAAACTGACAAGAGACGGACAAAGGCCGAAGGGGGAGGGGAAGAAGCCTTGCACAGCTGACCTTTCACCCCCTGGAGTCTAAGTTCCAATCCAGTCTAGACAACGTACAAATCCCCTTGTGAAGCCGGGGAGGAGATTCTAAATCAAAGAGGTTTGCTCTGTTTGAACCCAGTTGCCAGGGGGACACTTTAGTTAGTTCGCCGACCGCTTTCTTCCCCGGAGCAATAGCTAACCTGAATGATATTGTGCTCAAACCATAAATTGAAGTGCACTACAATACAATACAAATTTATGTTTATATGGCGCCTTTCACCTCGGGAAGACAAAATAAACGCTAGCAATTGCCAAATGATGTCCGTGCTGTTGTTCTCTACCCTTTGCCTCGAGCTGTCCCTGGTGCCGCTGTCAATTTCACTGCTTAGAAACTGGCAAAGTTATAGTTCTCCCAGTAGCTCAGTGAGCAAATGCGTGGGATGTCCAGAGCAGGCAATGTCTCATTGCTCAGTGTGTGGTCTGGGCTGAGTTAGTTCAGATTGTAGCTGGGATTTGCTTGGTGTTCTCTGGGCTAAGAGAGTGGGAAATATTTGGTCACCCCTCGCCCCGAGGCCCCAAATTTTCATTTCATTTAAAGACTAAATTTCTGGGTTTGATTCCCGGGCAAGGTGAAATGTTAGGCAAGTTTCCTTACTCCACATGTCTTTGTTTATCTAGCACTAAGTAGGAACCCAGTTGTTAGTCGATTGGTGGATTGTTTTTCTGAGGATAATAATCCCTTATGGAAATTATTTGGTCACTCAATCCATGACTGTTTGTGGGATACTGCTTGTGCAATTGCATAATGCACATTCAATTCTTTTTACTGTATATTCTGTGAAGTACTTGGAGACTTCTCAATGACACACTAAGGCATTATATCAAATACTAGGAATATTTTATGAATGTCTACATTTTTTTCATCTGACACCTGAAGCAACCATTACCATGCTTAAGAGTATCCAAGATCAAACTACTAAGAGTTCCATTGTTGGATTGAATGTACTCCCTACCCATACACCCACTCCCTTCATTTAGCCAGCCTCGGCATGCTCTATGTCTCCCACCCATCCCACCCTACCTTCAGCCTCTCTACCCCTACGCTTTGGAACTCTATCTCACAATCCCTTCATCTTGCTTCCTCGCTTACCTCCTTCACGACCAGTCTCAACCCTCCTCTTTGTCCGTGCCTTCATTCGCCCTCTTATCTCTGTGCCCTCCTTCATCCCATCCCGACCCCTGACTGTTCAGCACATTGGGACATCTTCCTGATGTGAAAGGTGCTCTACAAATGTAATTTTGTAGTTGTTGTTGTTGCTTGACCTGTTAGGGCTTTGACAACCTGCATCAACACAAGTGGGAAGGAATTCTAACATTGCAGGTCACTCAGAATTTAGACAATTTTGTGCCACATTAAATTTGAACAGGTCTTATAGGCTAATATGAGGTGAACTTTCAGATTGTCAGTGTCTTGGCCAACAATCCCTCAAATAAAGTTGGTAACATGCTTCATGGCTGTTTGTGGTGCATTGCTGTGCGCAAATTGGCTGCCACTCTCAGCCACAGAAACAGGCTATATTGTAAAATGATGTGATTACATATATTTTTTGGGGGAAATGTGGCAGTGAATTTGCACACATCAATATCCCACAAACATCCATGCAGAGGCTTTTTAATAATTTATTAAGAGAGACAACATTAACAGTCTTTGCCAGTTGAAGCTGACTATTTTTTGAGTTTAAAATTTATAATCACTTTCAAGGCCATTCACTGCCTTGCCCCTCCTATCTCTCTGACACCCTCCGTTCAGTGGGCTCCAGTTTGCTCCATGACCCCTGCCCGACCTGCCCTACCATCGAAGGACAGGCTTTCAACCTCTCTGCCCCCACACTCTGGAACTCCATCCCACAGTCCCTTCACCTCATTTCCACCCTTGCCTCCTTGAAGGCCAGTCTCAAGACTCTTCGATCGTCCATTCTGTTGCCCTCCCAACTCTCTCCGTCCCTTCCTAACTCTCTCCCTCTTCTCCCCCCAACCCTGCCCCTCCCCCTTGCTCGGGTCCCGACCTGACTGTTCAGCACCTCGGGACATCCTCCTGATGTGAATGGCACTGTATAAATGTAATTTTGTTGTTGTTGTAGTGCAAATGCTACTCATTAATATTAATAATTATCCTACAATAATAAAGAATGTTTTTTGGAGGGGGCTGGTTGACGTCGATTTTAATATCCCTTGAATGAAATGGGATATTAAAATCCACATCACAGGATTGTGATGGCCCCAGGGATCTGTCTATTACCCACCCAGCTTCAAAAGAACTGCACTACTTATTGACTGCATTGATTTCATGACTGAGTAACCGGTCCTGAAAACAAATGTGTTACAGCTTTTGTGAATCTCTCTCTCTCTCTCTCTCTCTCTCTCTCGTGTACACTCTTTCTCTTTCTACTTCTCTCCCTCTCTCCCCCACCCCCTCTCTCTCTCTCTCTCTCACACACTTTCTGTCTCTTTCCAATTTTGGATTGGAAGCAACATGCTAAATGAGACCATACTTCAATGTTTCCTTTATTTTTTGGTTCGCCGGGTGTCTGTCACGTTTGTCACCTAATTATGGAAAGGCATATGCACACTCTCACCAGTGCGATACATTCTAACAACCTATTTCCAAAGTGTTTAAGGTGAAGGTCACTCTCATTGTAAAAAACAATAATAAATAATAAATTGGTCATTTCAATCCACGACAGTTTGTGGGACACTGCTGTGTGCAATTGGCTGCTGTGTTTCACGCACAAATATACAGTCATTTCACTTGACGGTATAGTCTGTGAAACGCTTTGAGACATCTAGAAGATGAGACAAGCGCTATATCAAATGCAAGGATTATTATTATTATTGTTATGCTGGGGCTAAGCATAGCCCCAGCATAACAATAATAATAATCAGATCAATCCACGACAGTTTGTTCTCTCAGGAAAAGGGAGCCACACGAGAATGGCAGAAATATGTTTCTTTAAGGTTATGCTGGGGCTCTCAGGAAAAGGGAGCCACACGAGAATGGCAGAAATATGTTTCTTTAAGGTTCAACGAACGAGCAGTATCAACTGTGATCAATGTGCAAACTGGGCAATTCTGAAAATCTCCAACTGAACTAGCAAGAAAAAAAAATCCCCCAATTGAGGAGTTTCTGCTGCTTTAGGAACTAATAAAACAACAAGCCTGCTTTCACTCTGCTTCAGTATGGGGGACTGCAAGAAAACGCCTTGACCAAATCCCTAACTGTCCAGCGCCATGGGACGTCCTCAGGATGTGAAACGTGTCTGTGCCGGTTTAACAACAACAACAAAAACAACAACAAAAACAACAACAACTACTACAACAACAACAACTTTGATCTCAGACGGCGTCTCAGAGCTCTTCAAATATATCACAATTCTCACAATAGTGATAAGAATACTTCCATTTACAATAATAAACTTTGTACTTCTCACTTCGTTATCAAACACTGTATATCAAATGCACGTCAAAAGAGTATCACAGAACATATTGTAAAGTGAATTGCTTTTACAATACAGTATTGCGCATTTTGTGGGCAAGACACAGCATTGAATTGCACACAGCACTGTCCCACAAACAGGTATGGATTCAGTGACCAATTTTTTTTAGGGATTGTTACTCCCGGCAAGCAATCCGCCAATTGTCTAACAAGCAAATTCCTAAGATGTGTGGATTAAGTAAACTTGCCTATGGTTTTGCTCCAGCTTGTGAGGAGAGCTCACTAATTGACAAATGGACCTTTGAATGCCACCTTTTGAATTAGTGGCAAAAACTAGGCTAACTCCATACCTCTATCACACTAGTTCTTGCCAGGCACCACTGACTCACTTGTTTTCAAATCCCTTCATGCCCTGGCAACCACCCTCCCTATCTATCAGATTTGCTTATTCTACCATCTGCTGCATCTGCTCAGCTGCCTCCGGCCTCCTGTTTGTCCCTCGTCCCCTCCTCTCCACCATCAGTACTGTGTCCTCAACCACTGTGCCCTGAAACTCTAGAACTCTCTCCCTCAATCCCTCCACCTTGCCCCCTCCTTCTCCACTTTCAAATCCCACCTAAAGACCATCATTTTGAATCATGCTTATAGTCACCTTCCCCGTCCGTCTTCCCCTGACTCGGGGTCAGACTCCACCACTGTCAAGGACAGGGTCAAGGACACTGTCGGGAGGCGACCCTGTATGAAGGGCGCTATATAAATGCAAGTTGTAGTTATGGTTGACGCCACCTGAGCAGATACCAGGGATCACATTTGTGCTGGTGTTTGATGCTCTTGTACACAGTGTAAACGTGGCCACCATGAAGCCTGGAGCACAATAGAATCCTGTTGTGAATCATGTTGGCTGCAGCCACAGATCTGTCTGTGATCAGTGCAGATTTCATGGCTCGATTCCGTCCCACACTAACACCCACCAGGTGCCTCAGCTTCTGTCCCTACCTCCAGAGATATAGTAACACGATTCTTGTCTGTAACCTTTACAATCTCTCGCTTTAACACAGTGCGTGACTGCTGCACTCGTTACATTAAAGGTACGGCTGCCTACTCACCTCCCCGGAGCAGGGACCTCCAAACACCCTCATGGTCTCAGACTTAAATCAATTGCCTTAACAGCCAAAGTCGTGCAGGATTGTGGAAAATTATTTATTTCAGCCTTAATTTAAAAGCCTTCTGCAGTGCTCAAAGAGAACAGACATCCGAAGTGAGGCTTAATTCAAGAAATCATATGTGACTTGACGGCAGTGGTCTTTAAGGCTGAGAACATGAGATGATTTCAGGCCTCTGTTGGGAAATGGCTGTGCTCAAGCCTCCTCTTTGAAAGGATTTGGAAGCAACTGCTCGTGAAAGAGACTGAAGACTATTCCTGCAGTGGAGTGTTTGTGCTGTAACCCCCTTCCTCAGTGGGGAATCAGCAGTGCACAATTAATTTACACACAGCAGTGTCACATAAACAGCTTGAAATGACTGAGCAATTTTATTTATTATAATAATACAGTAATCCTTGCATTTTATATTGCGTGTGATCATGTCTTTGATATGTCTCAAAGTGTTTCTTAGGATATGCTATAAAGTAAATTGACTGTATATTTTGTGGGCGAAATGCGTAGCCACCAATTGGTCAATTAAACAATTCCCGAAATAAAATCAGTCATTTCCTCCATGGCTGTTTCTGGGAGATTGCAATGCACAAAAGGTCTACTGCATTTGCCTATGAAACACAGTCACAAAACTTTATGGTAAATCCTGTGAAGTGCTTTGAGGCAATTTGCATTTATGTAGCACCCTTCATGTGGGGCAGCGTATTAGAGACGTTTGGACCGAGTGCTACGGCATTCATTGTGTCGAGGATCCAGGATGGGATTATGACCCAATGATTCTAATCCTCTTTCTTTAGAACTTTAGAAAGTCTGTTGCTCTTTTTTCTTCCGTTTCCTGGTCAGTGGCTATTTTTTGGAGGCAAAGAATGCCTTTTGTTTTGCAAACATGATTTCAACAACAACAACAACAAGCATTTACATCACCTTTTACATTGAATAGGGTCTCAGAGCGCTGCACAGTCGCAGGTTAGACACCAAGCGCAGGAGAAGGGGGAGGCTAGGTTGGTACAGTCGATAGGGTTTATTTGGTTGAATGCGGTCTTCATTCAACAGGTGGTTTGGTGACCAATCAAAAGCCCTTGGCTCTCAGGGTTGACATGGATGCATCACCAAGATGGCAAGCTTCAGTGCAACAGTCGTGTCAAAAATTAGCAAGTGTTTGTGACTGCACCGGATAACTGAGAGGGCTTGGGCGAACAAGTTTACCTCTGGTGTTCAAAGTGATGTATATCAAACAGGCAATTTGACTTAGACCATGATCGCGTAGCCAGAGGGAACTAGAAGGTTTAAAATAAGTCTTAAAGAAACAAGAGGGACTAGAAATTAAAGTGGAATAGTGCTTAAAGGTACAGAAGTTACCCACAGGACAGTTTGTGAAGATGGGATGTGATTAAAAGGCATCGTGCCTGAGGTTATCAGGTTATGTTAGTTGTGTTTGAGGTTACCAGGTTATGTCAGTTGTACCTGAGGTTATCAGGTACATGATCGTTACACAGGAGCAGTTTGGGAGGAAGCAATCTCATCTTGATATAAGTACAACAACAACTACAACTTGCATTTATACATCACCCCTCACGCAGGGCAGTGTCCCAGAGCGCTTGACAGCGGTGGGTCACAACACCGAGCTGGGAGGAGGGGCAAGTAATCATAGGCACACTCGACGAGGAAGACACAACCTGAAGATGGGGAAGGAAGGGGCAAGGCAGAGGGATAGAGGACAAGTGTTCCAGATTTTCAGGGCATAGTGGCTGATAGCATGGCCAATGGTGGAATAGAGGATATGAGGGACATGCAGAAGGCTGGAGCCAGTCGAGCAGAGGTTGTGGATTGGGGGTAGGCAGGTTTGAGAGTTGTAGAGTTGACAGGGCATGAAGGAATTTGAAAACGAGTGTAAGAATCTTGAAATTGATCCTTTTAGCAATGTGGAGCCTGCCTGGAACTAGTGTGATGGGGGTACAGAGTTTAGTGCAGAAGAGCATGCGAGTGGCGGAGGCTTGGATCAGCTAGATCCTGCTAACCAAATAATAATAATGATCCTTGCATTTGATATAGCGCTTTTCACGTCTTCTAGACGTCTCATAACATTTCACAAAATATACTGTAAAGTGAATTGACTGTATATTTGTGGGTGAATCGTGGCAGCCAATTGCCTACAGCAGTGTCCCACAAACAGTTGGAGATTGAAATTACCAATTTTTTTTCAGATCATTAGGCATGTGGAGTAAGGATTCGCCCTGCCTGGAATGGAACCCAGGTCTCTCGCTTGTAAGGCGAGTGCTGTAACCACTGAACTACAGGACTCCATGTAATCTAAAATGTAATTATGTTGTTGTTTATGGTGGAGCTGGAGAGACTGACAAAGAGGACATTTAAAAAGTCGAGTTGAGAGGTGATGAATGCATGAATGGGTAATTGGCTGCGTCTGGGGTAAGGGACGGTCAGAAGCGGGCAAAGCGGCGGAGGAAGATGGTCTTGGTGAGGGCCCCATACATGGCGGAGGAAGGACAGCTGTGGGTTGAACCTGATGCCTTGGTTGCACACTGGTTTGGTCTGATGGATAGGCCGGTGAGGTTAATAAGGCCAGAGCCGCAGGATACAAGATGTTGAAGGGAGCCAATGTGTATGGCTTCTGTCTTGTCAACATTTAGTTGTATGAAGGTTTCTCTCATCCAGGCCCTGATGTCCACCAGGCAAACAGAGAAAACATTGAGGATCTGGAGTCACAGCTGGAGTAGAAGTAGTTTTGTGTGTCATCCGCATACATGAGGAAGTTTATCATGTGGTAAACATGTGTTCACATGTGGAAGTCTGTAGATGACATCGCCAAGAGGGAGTAAATAGACGAGGAAGAGGAGGGGGCCAAGGATGGAGCCCTGGGATACAATCCTGAATTTACCAATAAAATACGCAGTTGCTACACTTTACAATGTATCCTGTGTAGCTCTTTGAGATGTTCTCCTGACACTCTTTGCAGAACATTTTTCTCAATAGTTTACCACAACAGAATTACCAGCTCTCATGTAAAAGGGCATGAATGATGGAATATTTCCATTTATCACCTCAGTATGATTGTCAGAAGAGGACGAACATTCGGTTACTAATTTTAGTGTTATTTTAATATTCTCACATCTCCTGATTTTGGTGGATTTCATAATACTCTAAATGTTGAAAATGAATTGCAACAATAACAAACAAAATTACACTTGTTACAACAATAACTTTGATTTATATAGCGCCCTCCACGCTGAACGGCGTCTCGGAGCGCTTAGCAATAACGGATCCCAGGCCCGATCCAAGGGAGGGGGAAAAAAGTGACCGAAGGTGTGGTCAAACAGGAAGGTCTTTAGCCAGGACTTGAAACTAGGAGGAGAAGGAGCGAGGCGAAGGGAGTGAGGAAGTTCCAGAGTTTCGGGGCGTAGTGGCTGAAGGCACGGGCCACCGATGTTGGAACGGAGGATTCGGGGGACAAGGAGGGGACCAGAACCGGAGCAGCGAATAGCGAACAGGAGTATATAGCACCAGGAGGACGTTCCAAGATGTTGGAGAGTTACTGGTTGAAATCTGATCTGAATCCAATCCTAAACTGGGGTACATAACCTTGACTGTCTAGCACCTCTCAATGTCCTCCCAATATGAAAGGTGGTATATAAATGCCATTTAAATCTGAAGCAACAACTTGCTCTTATAGGGCAGTCCATATTGGGCAGCGTCTTGGACTGCTTAACAGTGGTGGAGTCTGACCCCGAGTTGGGCTGGGGGGTGCTGGTGATAAGTGTGGTGGAAAGCAAATTTTCAGGTGGGACTTGAAAAATGGGGGGGGGTGTGGTGGGGGGTGGGGGCAAGGGATTGAGGGAGAATGTTCCAGAGTTTTGGGGCATAGTGGTTGAAAGCATGACCTCCAATGGTAATATTGACTGTACTGCATATATTTCCAATTGACTGTGTATATGTCACCCATGTGTATACAGTCAATTCACTTTACAGTATATTCTGTAAAGTGCTTTGAGATGTCTAGAAGACGTGATAAGCGCTGTATCATATGCAAGGATTATTATAATAATATTTAACTTACACAATGCCTATAAAATACAGTCACTGCACTTCAGAGTAAAATTCTATGGAGCACTTTGAGACGTCTTCCTGACATGACAGGTGCTATGCCAAATGCAAGGAATGTTATTATATTAAGTACTGTACAGTACAGTATTGTATTTCAGGTACAGTACTGTATTAGATCCCAAAATTAGGTATAACTAGAAATGGTCACTTTCCATCTCCAGCAGATGGCACCAATGGGCCAGCACTGTAAGTGCACCATTTGTATGCCGAGAATGGCTGTATTTTCTAAGACAAACTGTAGAATTATACAAAGGGGAAGTTGTGTTTCTTATAATCATTATTTCGGTCTTTTCACACTTTGCAAACATTTTGAATGCAATCAAGAAGAAGAATCAGTGAATATTTGTTACCAGGGAGTAAACTACCTCTCACTGTATGATGAACTCTGATCTGATAGAAACCATATTATTCCACCATATTATTGTTTTCAAAATAACAAATGTTACTATTTGTTTTCTACTACAAAGTTGCATTCGGGTGTGTATCTTCCTTTAAAAATCACGCTTTCTTAATCCCGTTTGTTTGGAGATACAAAATACACATATGTCCAAATGCAACATTACTGTACAGAAATATCTGGAAGGTTAAACAGTTAAAGAAAAATCTTGAGGGTGTCATTCATTAACCTGGCCACAATCACATTTTTATTGTTGATTACGTACAGAAAAATACCCCACGGCTTTGATAATAATAATCTTTGCAACTGATATAGTATACCCTATCATGTCGCCAAGGTATCTCAGAGAGCTTCACAGAAATGACTGAAAAGTGAAGTGACTTTTGGTTTTGTTGGTAAACGCAGAAACCAATTTGCGCACAGCAGTGTCCCACAAACAGCCAATTTGTTGTTGTTGTTTTATGAAGTGAATGACCAACTTGATGGCCAAATTCCCTTTCCCCCCAGCGTGACAGGCGCTCTGCAAATGTAATTTTGTCGTTTGTTCTGTTGTTTTCAAAATTGGCTTCCCGAGTTCAGCCCTCAAAAATACAGTCACCGCACTTGGCTAGTAAATCCAGTGAAGCTCTTTGAGATATGAAAGCTGCTGCATCAAATGCAAAGATTATTGTTGATGTTATTATTCCATTTTCCACTTAGATAAAACAGGACGAGGGGATGCAAAGTTTAACTTTGCTCGCTTTTTCTATCCACGTTGCTCCATTGCAATTGCATTGTTTTTGTTGTTGTTTGTTGTCTGTGTTGGAGTGGGAGCTAATGAAGAGCCAAACAGTGTATGTGGGTGGGTGGGTATCTCCAGCCTCCACTGATCTGCAGGCACTCGTTTGGCAGCAGCTCCCACGAGGTTCCATTGTTTATAATCTGGGGGGGGAGGCTGGAGTCTGACTGTTCCACTATGGGGTAGAGGGGGAGGAGTGGAGGGGTGTCAGCCTGGAGACAAAGCAAACAGCCCCGCTCAAAAATACACCTTGCCTTCCGCCAAGGCAATAGGGGTAAACAAAATACTCAAATTTGATTGGCGTCGGGCGTTTTGCTTTTTGTGGTGGCCTCTCAGTGTGTGATCTCTCTCACTCTTGGAGTCGCTTCGCCCCCGCGTCTCTGGCCAGATGGTAGTTGCTGAGGTTATAAGAGCGGCTGCGCGGCACCTCCGGGCTCAGTTCTCCTGGAGGTCGGGAGACGGACGGAGGGGATTAGTGTCTGTGGTGGGTGCTGCCGCCTTAACCCGAGTCTGTCTATGTGTGTGTGAGTGTGTATGTGTGTGCGCATCGTATGTATCCTAAAAGAGAAGGGGGTAAAACGAAGGATGAGATTGAGAAAGAGAATCAAATTAACATGAGAGGGAAGAAGAGAGAAACAAAATAACACGACAGAGATAAGGAGAGAGAGAAAGAACAGGGGGAGAAACAAGATAGAAAATAATGTTGTGTGTGTTTGTGGGAGAGAGAGAGAGAGAGAGAGAGAAAGGTGGGAGAAGAGAAACAAAATATGAGATAAAGGGAGAGGGAAAAAACTGGAAAAGGGAAGCAAAAATAATATGTCATTAATACGATAATGGGAGAGAGGCAGGCAAAATTATGAGAGAGAAAGGCAAAAAAAATGGGTGAGGAGAAAAACGAAATAATATGAGAAGGGGAGGGAGAGGAGAGAGAAAACAGACGAGAGAAACGAGAGGAAATAACATGAGGGAGAGAAAGGGGGTGGGGGGTGGGGAGGAGAGGAAGCATATAGTCTGGGGGGGGGGGAGAGGAAGCATATAGTCTGGGGGGGGGGGAGAGGAAGCATATAGTCTGGGGGGGGGAGAGAGATAGCATATAGTCTGGGGGGGGGGAGAGGAAGCATATAGTCTGGGGGAGAGGAAGCATATAGTCGGGGGGGGGGTGAGAGATAGCATATATTCTGGTGGGGGGGGGGGAGGAAGCATATAGTCTGGTGGGGGGGGAGAGGAAGCATATAGTCGGGGGGGGGGGGTGGAAGCATATAGTCTGGGGGAGAGGAAGCATATAGTCTGGGGGGGGAGAGGAAGCATATAGTCTGGGGGAGAGGAAGCATATAGTCGGGGGGGGGGGGAGAGATAGCATATAGTCTGGTGGGGGGGGGGGGGAGGAAGCATATAGTCTGGTGGGGGGGGGGGGGAGGAAGCATATAGTCTGGTGGGGGGGGAGAGGAAGCATATAGTCGGGGGGGCGGGGTGGAAGCATATAGTCTGGTGGGGGGGGGAGGAGGAAACATATAGTCTGGTGGGGGGGGGGGAGAGGAAGCATATAGTCTGGTGGGGGGGGGGGAGAGGAAGCATATAGTCTGGTGGGGGGGGGGGAGAGGAAGCATATAGTCTGGGGGGGGGGAGGAGGAGGAAGCATATAGTCTGGGGGGGGGGGGGGGGAGAGGAAGCATATAGTCTGGTGGGGGGGGGGGAGAGGAAGCATATAGTCTGGTGGGGGGGGGGAGAGGAAGCATATAGTCTGGGGGGGGGGGGGAGGAAGCATATAGTTGGGGGGGGGGGGGGAGGAAGCATATTGTCTGGTGGGGGGGGGGGGGGAGGAAGCATATAGTCTGGGGGGGGGGAGAGGAAGCATATAGTCTGGGGGGGGGGGAGGAAGCATATAGTCTGGTGGGGGGGGGGAGGAAGCATATAGTCGGGGGGGGGGAGGAAGCATATAGTCTGGTGGGGGGGGGGAGGAAGCATATAGTCTGGTGGGGGGGGGGGGAGGAAGCATATAGTCTGGTGGGGGGGGGAGGAAGCATATAGTCTGGTGGGGGGGGGGGGAGGAAGCATATAGTCTGGTGGGGGGGGGGAGGAAGCATATAGTCTGGTGGGGGGGGGGGGGAGGAAGCATATAGTCTGGGGGGGGGGGAGGAAGCATATAGTCTGGTGGGGGGGGGGGGAGGAAGCATATAGTCTGGTGGGGGGGGGGGAGGAAGCATATAGTCTGGTGGGGGGGGGGGAGGAAGCATATAGTCTGGGGGGGGGGAGGAAGCATATAGTCTGGGGGGGGGGGGGCAAGAAACAATAATGAGAGAAACAAAAATAATTTCTCGGAAGAGAAAGAAATGTTTGTTTTATTATCTTTGTCGATTGACTCACTTTGTGGAGTTTAATGGGATGGTGTTTGTGTGTCTGGCGGTGTGTGTGTGTGGGGGGTCAATGAGAGGCTTGTGTGAAGCAGGTTGTAGGGCTGGTGATGGTCGGGGTGATGGGGGCTGCTGGAGAGCGGTGTGTGCCGAAGGGTTCATCTCTCAGGGCCTGTGGAGGAGCAGAGACGGGCGGAGAGACAGGGCGCATGGCCTTGTGGGCGTTGTAGTGTCTTCGCTTCATGCCTGCGCGCGGCTCAAGGAGACGGAGACTCCAACTCCCGGCCTGCCCCGTGGGGCTGGGGCCAGAGCCGGCCGGTGGCCCCGATCGCTGCACCTGCGCACTGGCTGTTCACGTTTACCTCACTGTGTTGCCGCGGCGAAGACTAACGTGATTATTGAAGGCGGGTGGACCAGAACGGTTAGGGGCGTGATTGACTGCTCTCCCGGCCAATAGGGAGCCAATGTTCTGCCAGCTGTTCGGAAGAGTGACCAATGGGGTGTGGAGTGGGCGGTGTTAGCGGGCCAGTCAGGTTAGGTTGAGGTTGCGTCTTGCCTGTTATTTTGCAGTGTTGCTAGTTACAGTCTGTTAGTTGGGGGCCTGAAGGCATTGGAAACGCACAGTGGCTGGCTGGCTCCCTCCCTCCCTGTTAATGCAGCGGCTCTGAGGCGGATGGAAATTCACCTTTAAAAGACAGTGAGAAAGTAAACGGGTGTGATCTGGTCTGTATTTTCTCTCCTTTATAAAAGGATGTGGGGGTGGGTAGTTGGTTTTATTACATGCTGCTCCCTCTTTCCCTTTCCACCCTTTTTTTTTGTAAATAAATAATTTCATTTGAAAAATAGATGCAGCAGGAATTGAAATGCAGTTTCAACTTTGCACTTGTCGTTACTGGGCTCACTGAAGGTAGATTTCAGCAGTGTGAGCATCCGTGTGTGTGGGGTGGGGGGGTTCCGATGTTTATAAATGACATTAGATTACAGTGAATTATAATCCCACACCACTTTAAAAAAGGGACAAATAGGAATTTTTAACTGCGTGCATTGTTTGTCACAAAGCCTTTTCCTCCTTCCCATAAGCATTAAAATGATATGTTGATAAATGAAAGCGGGGTTATTTATTCCCTCCACCCCATTTTCTGTGTTGGATATAATTTGTGTATTAACGTCATATTTCATTCTACTGGCTTGTGGATGAACCCTTTCCTTTTTTAAAAAAATATATAAAATTTGGGATACTGTCATTTTTGGTGTTTTTTCTGACAAAAACATCCAGAGCATTCCATTTCTCTGCAGGATCATGGTTTTCTTGTACATGGTTTGTGCAGGAACAACTGGCTCTTTGTGATTGTTGAATTCTAGTTATCCCTGCTCACCAAATCTTAGGATACCAGGTAGATATCATGCTGTTTTTATATGTGATATCTGTTTTTAGTGCTTCGGTGATGGGCGATGGAACCCATATGGTGTAGAGTGAATGCATTGACGTGCAGCCAAGAAGAGCATGAAACTGAAGCCTTAACACTGAGTGCATTTTTCCCGGGGTTTGCGATTGAAAGAGGAATTTTACACTAGCAATACCAACAGGTGTTCACCCGTATGTAAAGCAGCTGCCAATTCTGATAGAGAGCTATTCAATTATCTGAACTGATTTGCATTCCAGGATGCATGATTTCTTGGGGGCTGAGGAAAAATTAAAAACTATACATTCCCAAGATCGATGTTATTTGGAAAGATGCTTTGAATTTCAGAAGTAATTCTTTGGTTAACCATTTGGATGCATTTAAAATGTTTAATACTCAACCAAAGTTCAACTCGTAAAATCTGTATAACTGCTTTATTTTTGAAAGCGTGAGCATGAAGTCAAATTTGAGAAGCTGTAATTCATATCTTCCAAACTTCCAAAATGCTTTCAGTTTAGATCAGCCTATATAAAGCTGATAACCCTTCACTGAACTTGGATTGCAAAACTGTTCTGGATTGCTTGCTGCGTAGGCAATACTTTTGCTGTAGACTTTTCTTTCTAGGGATATTCCATAGATACATGACAACAACAGAATTACATTTGTATAAAGCCTTACTATTATAGAGTGCTTTTGTGTGTGTTATGTGTGTCGATCAACAGAAATAGATTGACAGGAAAATAACCGTTTCCTGCCTGAAATGAATAATATGTTGTAGCCAATTTCACCTTTAAATGTGATTCTTTAGGTGTGTGTATATATAGCAACTCCTGCAAGTCTGTATTTACCACTAAGGAAATCTAAATGAGTACATACCATATCATGTGTTGTAGGTCCTTTCCAACCTTTAATGTAGAAGCAGTGCTGTAGGAAATAAATCATTACAGGATCTTCAGATGTTGAGTTTATTTATGGAATAATCTGTGTGCTAAAATATAGCAAGAGGGAGGGGAGAAGTAAAAACATCTGGCATACTTGATTTAACAATTGGATACATAAATTCTGTTTTTTAACCACATCCAATTATAGCTTCTTCAGTGGGTTTTACAATGGATTTTCTGTTTGCAAGCCTTTAAATTTCTAAATGTCTTAAGACATTAGGAAAAGAAGGCAAGGTGAAACAAATTTCCTTTCTCCACATGCCTGATAGTAATCCCTCAAATAAATGGTCATTTCAATCTACGATTGTTTGTGGGACACTGCTGTGTGCAATTGGCTGCCACAAATACAGTCAATTCACTTCACGATATATCCTGTGAAGCGCTTTGAGATATCTAGAAGACGTGAAAGCGCTATATCAAAATGCAAGGATTATTATTACATTAAAGAGAAAAATCTGCAGAACCGTTTCTATGTTTGATATTTAGATTTATACAAAAAGGAACTTACCTTATTTGGGAGTTTATTTTATGGATGGGAGTAGATTTCTTTTGCCTGTGGATCACAGCAAGGTTTTTTTTGTTGGTATATGTAATCATTTTCCAATTAGAGATCTGCCTTTTTATAATCAATAAGGAAATGTCTGGCATTTCTGGAATCTTCCGACTTCTTCCATTGAGAACTGCACAGTGCAAATAGTATGCATTAAAAGGTTACTGTACTCTTATCAGAACTGCCAGAATAAACCATACAGTCTTGTTAAAATGCCTTCAGGCGTTTTGGAATTTACTCCAACTGTACAATTAAGGCTAACTCGTGCATTGTCCAGTTTACTTATATTACACTTGGTGATCTGAATATTTTCTCTAAATTGGAACTGCTCTATTCTTTCTTAGTAATAATCCTCGCATTTGGCAAAGGTTACCACATTTCCCCAACATCTCAAAGTGCTTCACTGAATATGCTATAAATTGAATTGACTATTTGTGGATGAAATCCGGCAGCTAATTGCACACAGCAGTGTCCCACAAACAGTTGTGGATTGAGTGACCAACGTGTTGTTTTTTTCGGGGTTGTTGTTTAACCCCGGAACGCTGATCCACTAATTGACTAATAACCAGTCTCCTATTTACTGCTAGGTAAACAACCATGTGGAGCAAGGGAACTAGTAAGAGGAACGTGGCAGTGATCATGATTCTTAATTTTTTTGGTGTGTGTGTGTGCACACGTGCTCTGCTCACTTTCATCCCTTTTCAAGAAAAGTAGACTGTTCAATTCTAGTAGCTTGAACTTGCTGTTGGTAATAACCTAAATAGCTTTAAGCTTCAGTCATCTATTCACAAATGGAGTAATGATTATAGTAACCTCTTGAACATTTCTGAGTGCAAAGGTTCCTATAAATGATGATTCTGTTGGAATGGCAGACCTGAATGGTGACCAGTACTGTAGATTGAACTTGGTGGTGTTGATCCTTCATAGGTGCAAGCATTAAACTATTAATACTGCAGCTCAGCAAATGATATGTAATAATATTGGATTAGGAGAATGCTAAGTAGCTCAGTAAATTTAAATGAAATTCATATTTATACTATTAGAATTTTGCAGGTTTTTGCTGGGTTTAATCTATTATGAACAGCGAGGTATGTTTTTCATTTGCCTATGATTACTGCTGGTTGCCACAGGTACCGTAGTTATAATAATAGGTACATTTGATGTAGTGCCTTATCATGTTGATGTCTCGAAGTGCCTCACAGAAAATATTGTAAAGTGAGTAAATTGACTGTTTTGGGGGCAAAAAGTTGGTAAAACTAAATGGATTAAAACTAGGAAAACAATGTGTACTTTGCTGCAGGGTGAGCTAAACTGTCAAATAATTTTGTATGATGAGCTTGATTAGAGATATGACCTAGTTCAGTCAATTTGGGGGAAAAATCTCCTACTGTGCTGTATAGCAGGAAATTTGTTTTGTGGATTGAGCAATATAGCTAGCTGCCTTCCAAACTGCGAATTGCACACACGAGTATATCACCTATGGAAGTGTGTTGAGGATGGAATCTATCTCTGATTCATTGCCAGTTGATTTATATGTTGATTTTATCTGTGGAAAATAGTCTCTGAATAACATCTGGATTGCAATGGGGGATCTAATAGTACAGTAAAAGA
This sequence comes from Hydrolagus colliei, assembly GCA_035084275.1. Taxonomy (NCBI): domain Eukaryota; kingdom Metazoa; phylum Chordata; class Chondrichthyes; order Chimaeriformes; family Chimaeridae; genus Hydrolagus; species Hydrolagus colliei. The sequence continues at coordinate 113,178,783 of CM068742.1, read as the reverse complement.
CCGTTTATCTGTGACCTGATCAACCGTAACTTCCGTATAACTGGCACCTCAAAAAAAGGGTCCGCATTTGATTAACCGGAATTTATCCGGCACAGTGCATTTTTTTATGTTAAAATTTTTTTTTTTCAGCCGAATATCCGGCACGCGCTTTAACTGGCATTGGCCAGGTCCCGAGGGTGCCAGATAAACGGGCTTTTACTGTACTAGGTTTCGTGCAGCATGTTTCATTCATTGCATTCCTTTTCCTTGCTACTTAATTCTTTGCAAGGCCAACGTTACTCTACCTGCTATTAACAGCACACCCAGAAGTAAAATAGTTGTCAGGTAATCTCCAATCCCCTGCATCTTGTGTGCACAGGAGCTTATAGTTTAGGTTGACACTGCAATATGGTTCTTGGGGAGTGCTATTGGAGGTGCTGTCCTATGGATGAAATGCTAATGTTCGAGTGGATGATAAAGATTCATGGCATGAGGGAGACTAGGGAGATCCTTCAGGTTTTATAGGCATAGGTTTTATAGGCATAGGTTTCCAGGTCAATGAGGTCATTGGCTGCATTACAGTTTGTGCGACATGGTTGCTGTACTATAATACACAGCATCATTGCACTTTTAAGAACATACAAAATGCTAGACTAGAGAAGAACAAGGTCCATCTAGGTCACCTTCCATCTTCCTGGCGGTCAGGTGCACATATTCCCCAAGCTACCAATGTACCATATCCCATAATGTTATTTCTTGAAAGACAACTATCAAATCTATGTTTGAAAGAACCACTTTCCTTGGGGTGTCTTCCTGACATGAAAGTTGCTACACAAATCTAATTTGATGTTGTTTGCAGTAAGCCTCTGTGAAATGCTCTGAGACATTATGTTGATGTGGTCAAACTAGATCAAATGCAAAGATTATTTTGTTATGTTTAGGAGCCTCAGCAGTCATCTGGGCTGCATTGCATTGTTTCAAAACAAAACACATTGTATAGTTGTGAGGTCTATCATACTTTAAAAAAAATCTTGCGTTCTTCAAAAAGCAAATGTTCGTATGTTCAGGAAAGGCGACAGTACCAAACCTGACAATTGCGTTCTAACGAAGGGTCGTGGACCCGAAACGTTGACTCACTTTTCCTTTCTCCATAGATGCTGCCTGATCTGTTGAGTGTTCCCAGCGGTTTTTGTTTTTGACAATTACAGATTCATTAGCCTGACTTCAATAATTAGTAAATTATGAAATCAATCATCAGAAAGGAACAAGAAGAAAACTTTTATAAAAGTCTAATAAATAAAAGCCAGCTTGGGTTCAGAAAGGATGGCTCTTGCCTAATGTAATTGACTTTGAGGTAGTGGCAGCTCAAATTGACTGTGGGAAGTATATGGTAACTGTAAATAGACTTCCAAAAGGCATTATCAAAGTACTGTATCATGAAAGACTCCCATCGCACACTGGTCACTGATAGCAAGACATGGACGTAGATGTAGAATTGACTGAAAGGAAGAAAGCAGAGGGTGTTTGTTAGAGGGAGGGAGCTAGGTCAAAATCAAGATAGATATTAAAAACTGGGATGTTTCAGGGTTCTGCTGCAATTTGTATATTATGATGACCTGGATTTGCAAACCCAGTGTAAGGTAGTTAAATTTTCAGATTTTTTGTGGACAACATCAGAGTTCTGAATTGACTGTATGTATGTTGGTGAAATGCAACAACAACAACAACTTATAAAGCGCCTTTCACGTCGGGAGGACGTCCCAAGGCGCTGCACAGCACAGCAGTGTCCCACAAACAGTTGCAGATTGAAATTAACAATTTTTTTTTTAGATATTATTTTCAGGCGTGTGGTGTAAGGAAGCTCGCCCAAGGTTTCGCCCTGCCTGGAATTGAACCCAGGTCTCTTGCTTAAATGGAATTGGAAAAGTAACCCCAGAACAATACGCTACACTGCATCAAGATAGTACAGCTAGTTGCATGTATTTAGTGCCCTTTATGCATGGTAATGTCTCAGAGTGCTTAATATTGTCGGAGCTTTACATACAGCCAGGGAGAGGGGGGAGGTGGCTAGGAATGGTTGAAGAGGTGTGATTTGAAGATGAGCAAAGAGGGGGTAAGGCAGAAGGATTGAAACAGGGAGTGTAACAAGTTGCTGTGAGTTTAGGTTTGCAAAGGGCATTTTGGGCAGACATCTGGAAGTTTTTCTTTACCCAGACAATAATTAATAAATAGGTTACCAGGTAGTATATTGAGACCAGGACACTTTAAAAAAAAAAAAAATCTTGGTGCTGTGCTGGGAGAAAGGAGGGGAGATGTTCTAGAAGAATGGAATTGGGTGGGTGAAAGAGGCTTCATCTGAGCTAATCTTGTGATTTGTACCAAGTAGTAATATTGATAAAATCGTTTTTGGTATCACCTTTAACGTTGGGCAAGTGACTCAAAGCACTTCACAGGGTTTCCTGTAAAATGGAGTGCCTAACGTTTGTGGTTAAATACTAATTTGAGCATTGCAAAGTCCCAGTAGAACAGCACTTATCATACATGCAGGTGAAGAAACACGAACTACTTTGAGAAAATCGGCATTAACATGCATTTTATTTCCTTTTTTTTTGCAGTTGTGCAATTAATTAAAGACGTTTCGGGCTCGCTGATGCAACAGTGAGTAAAGTGTCCCTGACATACAGGTAGCATTCCCTATAGTTTGGATAGAAAGCACAAAGTGTAATTTAAGATGCATTCTGAATGGATATCAAAGTTGCCTTGGGTGCCCCCTTTTCTTCTATCCTCACACACGTATTTATATTATTTTATATTTATATTTCCAATTTATATTTCCGTCTGCCCGCACCAGGTTCCTGTATTTGTAAAGCTTCCTTTCGGCTAGCTTTGCTGATTGTGTTACTAAAGGTGTCTGAGGACATTTCCTTCAAATCCCCAGAATCCTTTGGAAATGAGTGGATGTCTTGAAAGTAGTGTCCAGCGATATATCGGTTATATTGATATAATTTTTCATATGATATACCGATATCGGAAATTTGAATATATTGGTATATCGAAAAATTTGGTATGAAAAAAATATTGTTTTTTCCACAAAATATCGGTATATCATCAACAAATGCTATGTTACAGCATACGGAAAATATACAACCAAAGGTTCAAATGCCCATTACACTCCCTTTAACAAAAAAACATAGATAGCATTTAACTGACCTTGTCGCCGGCATTGCAAACCTCCTGGGCGTAGAGCACGCATATCTGAATGCGTGCGCATCCCCCTTCTTCCCTTCCCCACCAAACACAATCAGAAATGCGCAGACCGGTCATTCCCCCTCCTCCCACTAAACACCATTTCCGCGCATGTGCACAAGATAAAAACCCAGTGATATCGATATATCGGTATATATTGATATGAGCCCACCAATATATCGATAGCGGAAAATTTCCATATCGATGGACCCTACTTGAAAGTAGTAGTTTCAAACACAACAATCCACAGATTAATTGATTAATTTAGTTTGTGGCTCTTTGTAGGACATTGATGTTTCAAAATGGCTGTGGCATATGCAGGCACTTCCCTTGACATTAGTTACTTGTGAAGCACTTTGAGATGTTTTGATGTGATCAGGCAATTGTTTTTTTTAAAAAAACACAAGTTCTCTACTTAGAATAACATGGTGTATCAAATTGGCATTTGCAGCATGTTAAACTTCTCCAGGATCAGATGGAAAATTCTTAATGCATAAGTGACTTGTAAGGAAAATAGAAGCCCATGGTATAAAAGGGACAGTGGCAGCATGTATTCAGAACTGGCTGGGAGACAGAAAGCAGAGAGTTGTGGTGAACGGTTGTTTTTTGGACTGGAGGAAAATGTACAGTGGTGTCCCCCAGGGATCGGTATTGGGACCACTACTCTTTTTAAAACATATCTGAATCATCTGGACTTGGGTATAGGGATGATACCGAGTCCAGATCTAAATGATCTGCAATTTGCAGATTATACCAAGTTAGGAAAAGTAGTAATTAGTGAAGAGAATAGTAGCATACTGCAAGAGGACATAGACTGAATGGTAAAATGGGCAGATACATGGCAGATGAAGTTTAATGTGGAGAAATGTGAAGTGATGCATTTTGGAAGGAAGAATGAGGAGAGGTAATATAGGCTAGATAGTACAATCCTAAGAGGGGCGAAGGAACAGAGACCTGGGGGTTCATGTAAGTAAATCTTTGAAGGTGGCAGAACGTGTAGATAAGGCTGTTTATTTAAAAAAAACATACAGGATACTAGGCTTTATAAACAGGGACATAGAGTACAAAAGTCAGGAAGTTATGATTAACCTGCATAAAACACTGGTTAGGCCTCAGCTGGAGTACTATGTTCAGTTCTGGGCACCACACTTTAGGAAGGATGTTAAAACATTGGAAAGGAGATTTACCAAGATGTTACCATGAATGAAGAACTTCAGATATGAGGAAAGGCTGGAGAGGCTAGGATTATACTCATTGGAGCAGAGAAGGTTACGAGGAGACCTAATAAAGATTTTCAAAATCATGAGAGGATTCGATAGGGCAAACAGTGGCTCAAGGTCACTGATTTAAAATAGTTTCTAAAAGAAGCAGAGGTGAGGAGAAACTTTTTCACGCAGCAAGTTGTTCTGGAAGATTTGGAATACATTGCCTGAAAGGGTGGTGGAGGCCGATTCGATAACAACTTTTAAAAGAGAAGTGGATGGTTATTTGGGGAGGACGGGTTTGCGGGGTTATGGGGAAAGAGCCGGGGAGTGGGATTGACTTCTCTTTTCAAAGCGTCGGTACAGACTCGATGGGCCGAATGGCCTCCTTTTGTGCTGAAAAATTCACTGATGCTATCAACCTTTAATGCTCATGTCACAGGTTTTTCTGTGTCACCAGGCTACCTTTGTTGCTTGCTGTGCATGGTAGGTTGAACATAGTGGCTGGCCATTCTTTAAGCACACATCAAATTAAAATGTGGATTGATGGCCTACATTTCAGCAATACATAGAGACCTGAAGGGAACAGCTTCACTCTATGTGCAGATGGCAGTGGGCCACTGATGTCACTGTGACTAGCAACCACTTTTTGTTTACCACCAGTTTTGAGCTGGTGTCAGATTGCCAGTGGCTGTTTATTTTTGCTCATCTCTCACTCGGTGCTTGATGCAGACGGAAGGCTCTTGTATGTGAATTTTAACAAGTAGCTTTGAAATGTGTTGCTTTGCCCAATGCAGCATGCAATTTCCGTTTCCATTTAGTTCCAGGTTTGTATTCTACATGGCTGTAGATCCTCGAGCAGCTTTTCTTGGTCAAGATGGTGGCAGATGACTTGCCAAGAGGCTGGTGTTGCTCTCAATTCCCCCTATTCTTCTGGTTAATGCTTGGCCTCCACTTATTGCCAAGATTAGGAATTCACCGAGTATGAAATAACTGGTGCTTTTCCCTCGTGACATGCGTTTGTTGTTTCTTTCTACTCACCTTAAAGTTTGAATGGCGATGAGTAACATCACTCATCTGTTAAATGAGAATGTGTGCTTTTTAAAAAAAAAAGTAAAAATCTAGCCTGCCATTTGGTATAAATGTACTTCTCTTATACTAGGCTTCATCTTGGCTCAGTTGATGAAGCTCTCATTGCTGGGTCAGAGATGGTGGGATCAAGCCCTATGTTTCAACTTGAACTCACAAGCTAGACTCGACATTCCCATGCAGTAGTGGAAGAACACTCCATTGTGGAGGTGTTGAGCTTTCTAAGTAAGATGTTAAACTGAGTTAACCATCTGGCTGTCAGGCAGATGCTAAAGTTCCCACGCCGCTATTCAAAAAGAAAAGGGAGTTTCTCCTGGTATTCTGGTCAACATCTTCAAGGCAATTAGTGTTCTCTTGGCTGTGAGACATTTGCTGTGTACAAAATGGCTGCTCCAATTGTCTACAAATGCACAGTCTCTAAGTTTCACAGCAATTATCCGTGAAGGACTTGAAAATGTTGAAGGTGCTTTGTCAATTGCAAGGATTTTTTTTTCCTGATAGATGTTCCAAAACATGAGGCTGTCAGTTAATTTTTGTTTGATCTCAGAAGCTGCAGGCCTTAATGGAATGATGGATATTTTATTTAAGGAACCAATGTGAAGCCATTTAATTTTTTAAAAATAATTAGCTGATCTTAGATGTTAGTATTTTGTTAAAGAAAGTTTTACTGCTCTTGATTTGTTTCTGTTGCCCCTGGCCTTTATTCCACTGATCAAGGAGATTGTTAGCCTGGAGAAACTCGCTTTCCTTCTTGCCATGGGATCTTTACGTTCACCTGAACAGGCAGAAGGTTTAATTGTCTTAGCTTTACACCTTTACAACAATTTAACGTTCTGCCAGCACTGCACCAGCGTGTCAGCCCAGACTGATGCCAAATAGTCTGGGGGGACAGGGTCCTTGCGTTTGGGTTGATTTGTAGTGTGATTCAGCCATTGTCCTGCTGTACAATATTTGGCCTTTCTGGTCTGGTTCCTGTCGTAGTTCAATTCTATTTCAGCAACAATGCTGTAAAACATTGACTAGCTTCACAACCATTTTCAGTGAGTTACTAATCCTTGGGCCTGTAATTTGCTTGAAACCATCAGCAGTTATTTTCCATTAGCAAGTGGGCGATCCCTTTAAGAACAAATTATCATTTGTGAAGTTTCCAAAATGCTCATGTTACCAGTTAAATATGTAACTGAAACAAACACTGGAGTATAAATTTCTGCTGTGTTTTCTAATTTAGAAATTGAGATGTACGTGTAGCTGGAAAACCTTGTAGTTAATCGTGGAGTATTTATGCCAGCTTTGAAAGAGCTGTCCGACTAGTCCCACTCCCCCGCACATATCCCATAGCCCTACAAATTTTTCTTTTTCAAGTACATATCCAATTCCCTATTGAAATCTATTATTGTGTTCAAATCAACTCACTCCCTGGCACCTCCCTACCTTTCCAACCTCCTCAATCCCCAAACTGCCACTGCTCGACTGGCACCAGCCTCCTACTCATCCCTCGTGCGCTCTGTCCCACAATCGGAGGTTGCACATTCAGGCACTATGCCCCGAAAATCTAGAACACTTGCCCTCAATCCTTCCGCCTTGCCTCCTCTTCCCCTTTTCAAGTCCCACCTGAAAACCTTCCTCTTTGACCGTGCTTATGGTCGCCACCCTCTCCCGGCTCAGAGTCGGGCTCCGCCACTGTTAAGCGCTCTGAGATGCTACCCGTTGTGGAGGGCACTTTATGAATGCAAATTGTGTTGAATCTGCTTCCACCACAGTTTCAGGAAGTGCAGTCCAGATCGTAATACTGTATGTAACATGTTTGCTTAAAAAAATTCTCCTCATCTCCCCTTTGGTTCGTTTGATAATTCTCTTAAATCTGTGTCCTCTAGTTACTGTCCCACCTGCCAGAGGAAATAGTTTCTCTTTATTTACTCGTATCAAAACTGTTCATAATTCCTGATAGTTCACGGTAATCCAATGTCATACTAGGAGCATAACTGATGGACGGGATCAGCTGATTTCAAAATGTCTCTGTAGATTGGCCTGGCAGAGTTAGGGTTTAGTATATTTGAAGACAACTGACATGAGCATTGGGAGTTGGGATCAATCTGAAGGTTCAGTGGATTTAACATTGAGGGTCCTGTCCTTAAAATATCCTTTGGTGGACCTTTTACATCCAACAACAACAACAACAACAAATTACATTTATAGAGCGCCTTTCACGTCGGGAGGACGTCCCAAGGCGCTGCACAGGAGGCGTGTGACCCGAGCTGGGAGGGGAGTGCTTGGGAAGGGGTGAAACACGAAATGGAGGTCGAAAAATTCGGGGTGGAAAAAAGGCACGGTTGAAGAGGAAAGTCTTCAAACCGGCCTTGAAAGAGGAAAGGGAAGAAACGAGACTGAGGGATTGGGGGATGGTACTCCATAGGGTGGGAGCGGAGAAACTGAAGGCCCAGCCTCCGATGGTGGGGCGGTTCGGGCGGGGGGCTTGGAGCAGGCCAAGTCCTGTTGAACGGAGGGTCCGGGTGGGCTTGTAGGGGGAAAGTAGATTGGTTAAATTATCCAAGGTATGAAGGTATGTGTGTTGGAAGGAAAGAAAAAGGATTTGGACATGAAGAGCATGAATTTTTATAGCTTCTGTAACTTCGAAAGATCTCAAAGTATTTCACAGTAATTTGTGAGCCCCCCCCCACCCCTTTCCATTGTAAATAATGTAGAGATTCGCAGAGCTGAACATCTCATTTGAAGGCGGTAATTATAGACAGACTGTAGCAGGCTGTTTGACTTGGGAGCAGAGAGAGTAGAACCAGAGAGCCTGTGATTAAAATTAAATAACCTCAAGAACAAATAGGTGCAGGCTGAGTGGTAGTCGTTTATCTTTGAGCATTAAACAGTATTAGCAAATCCAGTACTTGCAAAACTGTACTCTGCTCAGCATGTTGGAAACATTGTGCAAATGAGTTCCCCACCTTAGATTCTACCCTACCTAAATAGAATTATATTTCCATGGCTGATCAATGGAACAGGAGTTTAGTTCAGTACAATAAGACTTGTTTTAATGCTCTTTGTTCTTCTACCACCACCACCATTGACATTTTTGGTGTGGTGCCACAGGTCCCCTTGCACCTGTTGCTGTGAACTGGTTCTATAAAATGCTTTTGGGAATGGATTGAAGCAACTGCTTCAGCGAAGTGAGTGATTAGGCTCTTAGCTCCCTCTGTGCCATAAGACTTTACACCAGAATTAACATGGGAAACCTGAGCCACTGACCTAGAAAGGTAAGCTGAAAGGCTGATTGTGTTTAGGACTTTGAATTTAGTTAGGCATTTGAACCCATACCTACAGTGCTTTCCTATCATAGAAAGTAAACTTGTTCCAAAGTTTATTTGTTTCAAACTGTCTGAAAGTCCAATAAACTATTTGGGTGCTCAATTAAAAACAAGGGCCTTATAGAACTGTTTAGTTGGGTTTCAATAATGTTATTTTGTAGGAAATGATGTGTGAAAAAATCTGTTTTTTAACAAAAAATTCAGAAAGTACCTTTTATTAAATGTTGTGTACTTGGGTGGCTGAGTGACTGAATGGATGCTGAGCTATATGGGAAGGAAGGTTTATTGAGACCCAATGTTTCTCACAGACCATTGCTCTTAAAGCTTTGGATGGGGCTGATAGAACCATAGAAATTGCAACACATAAAAAGGCCAATCAGCCTCTTGTGTCTATGCTGGTCCTTGCAGTTTAAGAATAGCTAGCTACTTGTTTCAATCCACCGGAAAAGAAGGTGGAAAATTGCATGGGGAAAAAAAGTAACTGTCTTTGATAACTGGCCTCTCATCCTGGACCGTCCAGTGCCTTGGGACAATTTACCAATATGAAAGGCAATATATGAATATCATTTGTTGTTGTTTACTGCCAAATGCAATGACTGTATTTTGCCAGTAAACATAGTAGCCCATTTGTGCCTATCAATGACTTGCAAACAGTTATGAAGTGAATGAACGATTGTAACTGGGGGATTGTTGATCAGGACACAGGGAGAAACTGCCTACAGTGCTGTAGGATCTTTAATAATAAACCTTTGGTACGGCACGTTTTGCATCAGGAGGACATCCCAAAGCACTTCAACGGATGTACTGTAAAACAGTTCCTTGTGGCCAATGCAGCATCCAGTTTTTCGACCAGCTGTGGTCGAATTGGCTGCAGTATTTTGCTCACACAATATACAATTAACTTACTTGACAGTGTATTCTGTGAAGCACTTTGAGATATCTCTTAAGACGTGATAAGGCGCTATATCAAACACAAGGATTATTTTCTATTTATTATAACTTTACGGTTTTGCTCCTCCATATCTTATAAGATATAGCTTAATTTAATTGGAATTACACAATGGTACAGTAACAGTCCATTCCCCACCAACTATTCCATTATTTTGTTTATACCTGACATGAACCCTGTCTCCTCTCCTATGCCAAACTCCCTCATGCGTTCATCAAGTTTTTTCTTAAATATATTGATGCTTCTTTTGGCAGTGATTTCCACATTCTCATCACCCGTTGTGTGCTGTTCCTCCTAAACTCTCTGTTGGATCTACTATCTATCGTATATTTATACACCCTCGATTTGAAAAATTATTGCTAATGACTATTTAATAATGTAGTATATTTGAGAGAATTTTCTTTACTTATTTTGGTCCAATAAATCAAGGCTCGAAGGTTCTCAAACCATAGTTCTGCCATTCTAAGTCCAGTCCTCTGATTTGACCAATAAAATACTTGTGTAAATTGTTGTGAGCTTTGAAAGGTCATTAATTAATTTTCCCTTCAAAACCATGCAAAGAAATGCAAGCATTATTGTTATCATCTTAGATTGTACCTTTTTTCAACACCTGAAAATATTGCTACGTGATTCCCCTGTTAATGTAATGTTCAAGATGTTTATCCTACATGAAATGTGTTACATAGGAACAAAGGAACAGGAGTAGGCCATTCAGTCCTTTGAGCCTGTTCTGCATTTAATTAGATCATGGCTGATCTGTACTTCAATTAATCCCTTCAATTCCAATTTCCTGCTTTCTCCCCATATCCCTTAATTTCCTGACCTACCAAAAATATCATCCTTACTCTTGGAAGTGTGGATGGATCAAGCAACAACGGCCTTTTGAGGGGAGAGAATTCCAGTTTTCCATCACCCTTTGAGTGAAAAAATGCTTCCTGATTTCACTTGTTCTAATTTTAAGGCTTTGCCCTGTGCTATTAGGAATAGCATAAGTTATTCAGATATGCAACCATTCACAATGCTCAGGAATAGACCTTGCAATAAATGTTATGCTTCAAAAGTCTGCTTTTTTGGGGTGGGTTTGCTAGGAACTGCATGATCACGCTTTGTAGAGATGTGTTGAGATGAGTTCTGAGTCATAAGAATGAAGTGTAAATCTTTATACTGGGGCACTTTGGAAAGGGAGATTGCAAAATGGTAATGCACAGCAACAAGTCATTCAGCCCATTAAGTCTGTTCTGGTGGTTTGATCTACATGAGCCACCTAATAGGATCTTGCTCGCCTCTTACCCTATATTTTTTATGTATCCTGTTGAGAATGGGCCATAAATGTTTCCGAATTTTTCTTCCCTGTTAGCTCGCATAAAGTTTTTTTTCTCTCTTCCACTGCCATTAATTGCCCGCACAGTGCCAGCTTTATGGAGGGTTCAAAGTCGAGCAAAATATTTAGCAAAATATTTAGCAAAATGAGACTGCGAGAAGGGAATTACCTCCCTGCTCCATCAGTTGTATGTCTCGGTCACTCAATACCATCTGTTGCTGATTAGAATAGAAACTCCTGTGCTATATTAAACTTACCAGACATGTTCTGAAAGGTGTGTTTTAGAGAAAAAAAAGTAATGTCTTTAATTATCCTAGAATTGCAAAAGAACTGGTGCCATGCCTAACCGAGTTTGCAAATTCTTAAATTTTGTGCACGACGTCCTATCATTGTAGTACAGAGGGCAACAATCTGCCAGAGGTTCATTTCCTGTAATAGGTCTGCGGAAATTCTACCCGGGGTGGTGATCAAGCAGGTGAGAGCTTGGTTAAAATAGAACAAAAAACGTACCCTGTTGGACCGAAGATTATATGAAATGAGAGCGTGAGGTAAAATCAGTGCAATGAGTGCTATTTTGTGCAGGTCATTAAGACTTGACCTAAAACCCAAGTTTTATATAAAAGTAGTAATTTGATATTGCGTGTGTGTGTGCTTATTTGTGAGACAGACAATTTTTCCACTATTTCAATGACTAGTTTTATATGGAATGCATGTCCACGGGGCGGCATGTTTCTTATGTAAAATTCCCCTATAGGACACTGTGTTCATCTTAATAGTAAAGTTTTAAAATAAAAACTGTTTGTTGTCACTTGGCTCCTTTTTTTCAATACACAGTATATTTATTTCAATCTGGATTCAGGTATTTAGGACATGTATTAAGTTTTTCTAATTCGCACCAGATTGTGAATTTCTGTTGCTTGGACTTCAGTTCAGGTGCCCAAGATGCTGGGGTTGCTTTAGAAATGTTTGGAAGCTGCAATGGGAAGATGGTTGGTTGGGTGGGTATTTTGGAAGAATGAGGTGAAATGGGCCAAATGGCCTTCTTTATTTGAACCTCTCGTGATCCTTTAATATGATCAATGAGTTGATGCATTGCTTCAAATTCAAACCTGCCTCTTCTTGCACCAGCAGTCTGGAGAGATGTTATGATTAAAATACATTGTGTTGCGCCCTGCCATCGAAGGCATGACCTTCTGTTTTTGAAGGACCATGTATTTTGCTTAGCTGCCGATCTCTTTCCAGCACCTGGAGAGATTTCAAATGCACGATAGACCATTGTCCCATGGCTAAAGAAATCATTGACCTTTTTAAAATTGTTTTACTTCACCATGGTTATGCACAACAGCATTGAATAGCCTGATCTTCAGATCTCAACGAAGCCAATTCCTATCTCTCCCATTCCCCCCCCCCCCCCCCGAGCTGGTGGCTGGGATCAGGAGGATAGGGGTAGAAAGGTGACCAAAGGATGATCGAAGAGGATTTTGAAGAAGGCGTGGAAGGAAGGTGAAGAGACTGGTATGGAGTTCTGAAGGGTGGGGGCAGAGAGGCCGATGGTATGGCAGGCCTAGTCTTAAGGGTTAAGTTGCTTTTAATGGACAGTGATCCAATTAAATAATCATGAATTTTTCAAACAATTATCCCTAGGGCATTTCATTCAAACAACAACAACAACAAATTACACTTATAGAGCGCCTTTCACGTCGGGAGGACGTCCCAAGGCGCTGCACAGGAGGCGTGTGACCCGAGCTGGGAGGGGAGTGTTTGGGAAGGGGTGAAACACGAAGTGGAGGTCGAAAAATTCGGGGTGGAACAAAAGGCACGGTCGAAGAGGAAAGTCTTCAAACCGGTCTTGAAAGAGGAAAGGGAAGAAACGAGATTGGGGGATGGTATTCCATAGGGTGGGAGCGGAGAAACTGAAGGCCCGGCCACCGATGGTGGGGCGGTTCGGGCGGGGGGCTTGGAGCAGGCCAAGTCCTGTTGAACGGTGGGTCCGGGTGGGCTTGTAGGGGGAAAGTAGATTAGTTAAATAGGGCGGGGCAAGGCCGTGTAAAGCCTTGAAGGTGAGGACGAGGATCTTGAACTCGATCCTCTGTAGAATGGGGAGCCAGTGGAGACGGGCGAGGGTGGGGGTTATATGATCGCGGAGGCGGGTGTGGGATAATACACGGGCTGCAGAGTTTTGGATGACCTACAGCCTGTGAATGGAGGAACTGGGGAGGCCGACGAGGAGAGAGTTTCCATAGTTCAGCCTCGAGGTGATGTACGCATGCACGAGTGTTTCGTCAGCGTGGGGGGTAAGATAGTTGCGGAGCTTGGCAATGTTGCGCAGGTGGAAATAAGCGGTGCTGGTCAAGGCACTGATGTGGGGGAGGAGGGAGAGTTTTTGATCGAACATGATGCCGAGATTCCTGACTGGCTTTGTGAGGTGGAGAGTGCAGCCTTGGATGTTGAGGCTGGCAGCGCGCGATGTGCGAAGGCGCTGGCTTGAGCCAATCAGGAGGGCCTCGGTTTTACTCACGTTCAATTGCAGGAAGTTGTCCCTCGTCCAGGACTCGATGTCGGACAGACATGCTGTCAGAACATCGATGGTCTGGGGGTTGAGGGATGAGGCAGAAAGGTACAACTGGGTGTCGTCCGCATACATGTGGAAATTTACCCCATGTTTGCTGATGACATCGCCCAGAGGGAGTGTGTAAAGGGTGAAAAGGAGGGGGCCGAGGACAGAGCCGTGAGGGACGCCGTGAGAAACTGCGGGGGTTTGAGGAAAAACCGTTGGAAGAAACAAAATGTAATCGGTGGGTCAGGTAGGAATGGAACCAGTCAAGGACTGTGCCTTGAAGGTTGAGGTGGGAGGAAAGACGTTGGAGGAGGATGGTGTGATCGACTGTGTCGACATGAAACCTTTATTTCATGGCCTTCCTCTCTCTTACTTTCCAGTACCTCTTGGTACTCTCGGGTACAATGGCACTTATTTCAGCTCTAGTCCATCCACTCTATTCAGGAATTATGAAAGAAAAGCCCTACTGTTATAATTTTAACCTGTTGGCCAGTAGGACACTAATATTTCTAAGGCAAACCCTTGCTTGTGAAATGTTTTCAACATTTTAGTACAGCATTTCTCTGCATCCTTATCCACAAAAAGAAGCCTCTGCCGATGTGCCCTGGCATTAATTGGGAACGATTAATTCCTGAATACATTTTTTTGTGCGAAATGCAATCCTGTTTTTTAACAGGAAATTTACTATAAAAGTATTTGCAGCTTTTTAATGTCTGTTTTTCCACCCTTTCCCTATTCTATTTACCAGTGGCATAAGTTACATAATAGTGTTTTTGTTTTGAAATGTTAAGGCTATTCATTCTTGCTGCCCTTTCTTCCTCGCGTTGAGGAAAACCGATGAGGTGTAGAATATCTGTTTATTGACGTGCCTGACTTCTTGATGATGAATTGCCGTTTGCTGAAGTGCAGCGACAGAGTATGCCAACATTTCAGTGTGTTCAAAGCTAAATACCAACACTCTTAAGATGTTCTGCTTGCGACAAATGTGTGTGCATGCTATTCACATTGTATTTGGACTGTTTTCAAAATCCCTTTGCCTATAGGATGTCTCCGACTTCGCCTGGATGCCCATTCACAGTCTGAGACATTCTGGACTTGGGCATGAAGTGAGTCAGATATATTGCTAGGAGACTTGACTCAAACTCATTCCCTGATGCCTCAGTCCTTCCTATTTCCGTATGCTTGACTTTTGGTTAATTCCCTATCTGTCTGCTGATATCAGCATTCGATGAAGACAGCCAAAGCTTTCTCCAGTTTGGAAGTTGGGGTTCAACTCACATATATCATAGAATCTTACAGCACAAAAGGAGGCCATTCGGGCCATTGAGTCTGTGCCGACTCTTTAAAAAGAGCAATTTAATCCCACTCCCCAGCTATCTCCCCATAACCTCACAAACCCATCCTCCCCAAATAAATGTTTACCTCTCTTTTAAAAGTTGTTATCGAATCAGCCTCCACCACCTGTTCAGGCAATGCATTCCAGATTCGAACAACTTGCTGGGTGAAGACATTTCTCCTCATCTCCCCTCTGCTTCTTTTTGAAACTATTTTAAATCTGTGACCACGAGTCACTGATACGCCCACCAGTGGAAACAGTTTTTCCTTATCTACTCTGCCGAATCCCCTCATGATTTAAAAAACCTCTATTACGTCTCCTCGGAACCTTCTTTATTCCAATGAGAATAAACCTAGCCTCTCTAGCCTTTCCTCTCCCTCATTCCTGAAGTGCTGTAACTCACTGAGCTGCGGAGCCCATCTCAGGAAGTGTTTAAATAGTATGAGCGTAGGGTTGGTAACATCAATCTCCTTTAAACAGTAAAGATTACCATCTTGTTCAGAAATGACTCCCTCACATCTGATGTTTCTTCAGCAGCAGAAATGAGTGGTTGATTGATATTGTGCAGAAATACTTGCCATCAACCTCAGTTTGTTAACTAGAGTGTTACTAGCTCTCAGGACTCTGCCAATAGAATCCCAGCTAGTTAGACTCCAGCAGTACCCCAAAACGCACACTCTGGAGTCCCCAAGCCTTGACTCTTGCCAACCTGCGCCTAAAGCTTTCAGGAATTAGGTAAGCAGGATGTATTTCTCCAGGGAGAGAGTGCACATTCCATTCCAACAATCTTTCCTGGGATTTGCATGTGTAGGGATGCATGGAATTCTCAGCTTGATTTGGATACTCTTAAGGATGGTTCCTGCATGTGTCAGACACCAACACACGCACTATCCTTGCTGTGTTGGTCAGCACAAGGATAGTGCTGACCAACACTATCCTTTGTACCCATGGGGTACAAATTCTGGAGACAATCTTATATTTGTTGGGGTTGGTGCCTTTGCGATTAAAAAAAAAAAGGCAATTGAGTTTATAAGATGCTAAATTTGGAAGCAAAAATATTCATGGTAGATTTGAATTTCTGGTAACATTTGATTATTTGATTTATTCCACTGCAGCAATATCCACGACCGTTCGGCAACTTCTTACAGTGGTTTCATGAATGTTGCTTATTCTTCTTTAGTATTTGGCTTCGAGGCCTATTCCCTGGTGCTTGAAGAGAGTAGGCTAGTCTGTGCCTAGCATTAGTCGAATGGTCAGGATGGCTTTTTGTTACATCAATCAATCCAAACTTACGTTTATATAGCGCCTTTCAGGTCGAGAGGACATCCCAAGGCGCTGTACAGTCAGGTAGGGACACAATGAAGAAGAGTAGGAAAATTGACTATTTGTGGGCGAACCGTGGCAGCCAAATTGCGCACAGCAGTGTCCTATCCCACAAATGGTCATAGAAGTGGGATTAAGGGAAAAAGGGGTGAAAGATGGCAAGGGGAGGGATCAGGGTAGGGGGAAGGAGAGCAGGAAAGCCAACTCTATACGTATTCTAAATTTGGAAAACTCTCCAAAATGGAAGGCAGACACTTTTAATATATGACACTATTGCAATGCATCTCTTTACCATCACAAATGGCTATTTTTTCTATTTGGTTGACTTTAGCAGTGACTCAGTACGTAATGGATGGATTTGTGGTTTTGTGGCTATGACATTGCACAAGTGTATATGCAGCTCATGTTGGAAGAGCTATTTGAGCAAATTCTGATGCAGCCTTGAACATGATTCAGGCTATATTCAAATGCTAACCTTTGTTTTACTGGCATCAGATTAATATTTGCTTTGCACAGCAGGGTATTGATCAACTATTAAATTTGACCCACAATATGACATTTTCCAAACACCCCTTTCAGTGCCTCGATCTGGTTGTGATCAATGGGTGTGTATCCTTACTTACAGTCTAGCACTAAAGGGTTGGACTTGCCTTGTCCTATTTTTAGAGCTAAGACCTTTCCAAATTTGCAAAGATGCCTCTGCTCTAACAGATTGTAAGAAATGTCATTTATCTAAAGGGAAATATGCCTGGAATTCAGCATTGTTGCATTGTGCTAAGAATCTGCTTGTTTCATTTAGGCACAGAAATGCCACAGTTAACCAAGGGTTAAATGTGCTAACATTAATTTAACAATTCTTCATTCTCGTATCCTCTGTGTATATCCACCTATATCAGAACTATTAGGAATTTCATGAGGTTCTATAATCAAAAGTGAATGGATTTTATTAAAAACTTATGTGATTGAAATTTTAGTTGTGTATGTTTTAACCACTGGAAGCAGGGACTCTTCCTACTCTGCTCCCCTTATTCCTACAAGCCCAAACCCTAACGGATAGGGTAGTCCTAGCTGGATAAACAGTGGAAAAGCTTGCCATGCAGTCCTTTCAATGGCATGCTATGCAGTTTTAGCTGTTTAGATTCCCATCAGTATCCCAATGCACACTCTTGGGTACCCAAGCTAACCCTTGTCAACTTATACCTAAGCACCCGCTGCCTTCGCTCCTCTGGGTCTGGCCTCCTCCATGTCCCCCGAATCCTCCGCTTCACCCTCGGCAGCCATGCCTTTAGCCATTACGCCCCGAGGCTCTGGAACTCCCTTCCTCGCTCGCTTCGCCTCGCCCCCTCTCTTCCCAGTTTCAGGTCACAGTTGAAGACCTTTCTCTTTGACCGAGCTTTTGGTCACCTTCCTGCCCCTGCCCCGGCTAGGTCCCGGGATCCGCTACTGTGAATCGCTCTGAGACGGTGAGGGCGCTATATAAATCGAAGTTGTTATTGTAATACTTTCTGGGATTAGATAAGCAGGATGCTTCCCTCCATGGAGATGTGCATTCCATTCTATCAAACATCTGGACTTTCCTTGTATAATTGTAATGCCTGAAACTCTGAAATAAAAACAGAAGTCACCAGGAACACGCAGCAGCTCAGGCCGTATCAATGAAGAGAGGAAAGTGAGTTAACATTTCAGGTCATAGACCTGAAACATCTACTCATTTTCCTCTCCACAGATGCTGCCTGATATGCTGCGTGTTTCCAGCATCTTCTGGTTTTATTTCAGATTTCCAGCATCTGCAGTATTTTGCCTTTTACATGGAATTTGGTTTGGGTTGATACCTAGCTGACCAAAAAAAAGCTTTTGCAATGTGAGAACCTCAGCAGTTATAGTTCAGCAATGGGTAATTTCCATCACTTGTTGGCTCACTTCCTCTGCAGAGTTAGTGTCATCTGAAAGACTTGTATCATTTATAAATACAAGGCTCTTGGGACAATGAGCAAGTCTGTGGAGATTTCCACGTCCATGGGATGACTGGTTCTGTACTTTTCCAGCTTGCACACTGTTGAAAAGCATGTTAATTACAACTATTTCCATTGATGTAGTGCCTTTCATTGCGGGAGGAAGTTTCATAGCCCACTGAGTGTGAGTCTGGCTGGCTGGGTGGGGGAGGGAATGGACCCGGTGGTTGAAATTGCGGTAATAAAGCTTTTCAACAGGATGGATTTAATGTGATTAATTGGAGAACTAACACATACACAAAACACAATTCCACCTGAAAGTGAAACCTTTTACAATCTTAACATCTATGTTAAGATTGTAACATATGATATAACATATATAACATATGATATATGTTCTGATAGTTTTCTTTTGTCTCTTTGTCGCCTCCCCAGTCTGTTTTGTTGTTCGTCAAATTATATTTTCTGCCTATTTCTTATCTTGCATTTCTCACATTCTTCCCACCATTTCATTTTTTGTTCAATAGGGGTGTCACAAGCAGGTTTTTCAAATGATGAAAAGCTAACTGATGATTGACATCAACACACGGATAATAATTTGATATGGCAGGCGCCTTTCTTGTCCGAGAATGTCTCAAAACTGCTTCACACAAATTACTGTAAATAATAATAATAATCCTTGCATTTGATATAGCACTTTTCATATCTTCTAGACGTCTCAAAGTGCTTCATAAGTTATACTGTAAAATGAATAGACTGGGCGAATCACGGCAGCCGATTGTGCACAGCAGTGCCCCACAAACAGTTATGGATTGAAATTACAATTTATTAATGTCTTAAAAAGTGGAGTTTGAACAATCAACCTTCCAAGTCTGAGGCAGATTGCTATGATCTGAGCCAGGCTGACTCCAGAGGCACTTTGCTGATGGCTCAGTGATAGGTGATCAGCCTTGGTTGACTGGGGAGTAAGCAGGTCATGAAGTGATTTATACATGAGTGCGGATCTTGAAATCTACCCATGATTACTGATAAGTTGTTGACAAAAAACAAGCACCTTGTTGAAATATTCACTGTAGAAGCATACCGTAGCAGAAATAATTAAATAGACTAATAATTTGTATTTATATAGCACCTTTCACACAGGATGGTGTCTCGGAGCGCTTAACAATCGTGGACCTTGACGTGCTGGCGTTAGGTAACCATATGCATGGTTGAAGAGGAAGGTCTTCAGGTGTGATTTAAATATGGGCAAGGAGAGATGAGGCAGAAAGTTGCATAGTTTCAGGGAAGAGCATGGCTGCTGATGGTGAGGTGGAGGGGACAAGGGATGTGCAGGAGGCTGAAGCCAGCTGAGCAGAGGTGGTAGACTGGGGAGTAAGCAGGTCATGAAGTGATTTATACATGAGTGCGGATCTTGAAATCTACTTGTTCTGCAAGAGGGAGCTAGGAGCCTAGTAAGGATAGGGGGTGATGGGGGTGCAGAGTTTAGTGTGGGAGAGGATACAGGTGGAGTTTTAATTCATTGTGTTTTATGAATAATAGAGCTGGGGAGACCAGTGAAGAAGGCGTTAGAATAGTTGGAAGTGGGAGCTGACAAATGCCTGGATAAGGGTTACGACAGTTGTGCATGCGGTCATAGCCAAGCAACATTCAGGAGTCCTGTAGCTCAGTGGTTAGAGCGCTCGCCTTACAAGCGAGAGACCTGGGTTTGATTCCAGCCAGGACAGAACCTTGGGTAAGTTTCCTTACTCCACACATCTAATAATAATCCCTCAAAAAAATAATAAATTGGTTATTTCAATCCACTATTTGTGGGACACTGCTGTGCACAATTGGATGCTGTGTTTTGCTCACATATATAGTCAATCACTATAAAGTATATTCTGTGAAGTGCTTTGAGATGTCTAGAAGACGTGAAAAGCACTACATCAAATGCAAGGATTATTATTAATGTGGCAGAGGTGGAGGAAAGGGGTCCTGGCTAGGAAGGACAGCTGGGAATTGAACCTGATACCTAGGTTGTGTACCAGTTCAGAGAGTCTGAGGCAAAGGCTAGGTAGATTAAAGAGATTGGAGCAGCAGGTGAGAAAACCTAGATGGGAACTGAGGAGTATAACAGTAAAATGCATTTAGAAACGGAGGGCAGAAAATTGGTAGCAAATGAAAGTGACCAGGCCAATCACTGACTACATTTTGTGCATCTAAGAGGACCATTTGGAACTGTGTCCCTGAGATACTGCAAGGTACAAATGTGATCTCATCCTGGATGCTCCCAAAGGTTAAAAGATGTACCCCAATTAACATTAAAAAAGAAATTAAACAACAACAACTTTCATATAGCACCCTTCACACGGTGAAGGGTGCTATATGAAAGTCTCAGAGTGATTAACAGTGGCAGAGCCTGACACTGAGCTGGGGGATGGAGGAGGATGAGGTGACTACCATGGTTGAAAAGCAAACTTCAGTCGTGTTCTGAAAGAGTGCGTAAGGCGGAGAGATTGGGGGAGAGAAACCAAAGGTATATTGCATTCACAGCAGTGGGATCTGATTTTGCGCCTCTGTTGCAGCAACTTACCATTGTTTACTATAAAGTTTGCTATTTGGGGACCTTACTCCCAACAGAGAAGCCACATAATGATAGACTAGGAAATTAAAATACTTATTTAAAAAATAAATTTTATGTACCCACATTTAAACATTGTGGACTAAAATGACTACATTTCAGTTTGTGATATGCAGCATCTTGGAACAGGTGCAATTTTTCTAAGTTTGCACTCAGCTAACTTTCGAGTCCTTAAACAGCTGGAAGCACAGTACTGATGTGTACCTATGCAGTATTTCTTTGGGGTGGGGGAACACATTTTTTAGAAGTTAAAGAAATTGAAGAATTTTAACTGCATTATATATAAACCCAGCTGAGTAACTTGTCTGTTCAAGCAAGGTGAAAGTTGTTACTCTAGTTTTCTGAATACCTTTTGAGTGGCTTCAACTAGCTGTGGGTGATGACATGCAGAAGACTAAGCCTCTGTAATGTGCACCGAACAACAGGGAGTCAACTGCAGAACGGTTGCTCCAGCAGATTAGTTGTACAGTATTAAGGATTTTGTTCAATGTTCCACCCAAACTAATTGCAAGATAGTCTGGCCCGTAGGCACTTGGTTGCTGAGACAGATGAACTTTATCACCTGTAGAAACTTAAACGGGGAATGTTTTACAGGAGACAGGTGAAGAACGAAAACACCAGTACCTGAAATAAGACATTGTAACAACAAATTGAAGGGTGTGTGAAAGTGGATTTTGTTGAGTTGAATTTCAGCAGGGGGCTGGGGGGCATGCTTTTGTCTGAGTCAAAAGTTTGGGTTGAAGCTGGAGGATTTGTGTCAGCATTCAGCAACCAATTAAAAAAAAATTGTGGGCCAATACACCTGGGTAAAACTCCCTTCTTTTGAATAGTATCGTGGTATCTTTGGTATTGTGAGATGCAGTGCAGTTATTTTGAAGAGAAGCAGAACATTTATTGTGTTCAACCACTCTAATTCCGGGACTATCTGGTTCAGTTGGCAGCACGCACCTCTGAGTCAGATTATAGCTTCAAACCCAACTTTGAGACTTTGAGCGGAGGGTGTATGTTGGCAATGTAATGCAAAGGGAATATTGTTGGAGATACCAAGAGTTCAGACTTTAAACCAATGTCTTGTTCAAGTAGGTATTAAAAGATCCCAGTTACCAAAAAAAATGATTCCCCAGCACAATGGCTGTCAATCCTCCAGATATTAAAAAAAAGTGGTCTTTTACATTGGTAGTTTGTGGGACATTGCGGTGTGCAAATTGGCTGCTACAATCACTACACTTTACAGAAAACTACAGAAATTGTAATCGGTGAGCTGTGAAGCCGTTTGAGATGTCCTTCTGGAGTGAAATGTGCTGTATAAATGTAAATTGTTATAGGACACCATCAAATGCATTGATCATTATTACAGTATCAAGGTTCATGAAAGATTAATTGTTTCCTCCTCTCACTGTTGTGTGTAGGACATTGCTGATTTCTTAATATTTAAGCTATATGCAGCAGCAAGTGATTTGCCGAGATCAGTGTTGTCATCTGCTTTGATAATCTCAAAACCTTCAGTTAGGTCACTCTGACCAACATTATTCATTTTTCCTCTCAAATGCAATTCCTGATACATGGGATTGTTCTCGCCAATCATCTGCTTTTCTTAAGGGCGAGATTAAAATCTTTGGTTTTGCCAAATCAAGCAGCACACTGTTTGCTGAGTGATTCAATCGTGAACTCTCATCAGCTAGAGATTCGTCTTTACTTATATTACATGTATGTCTCCAGTCCATTGGTTTGAAACAATTGTTTTTTACGCAGGGATTTGTTACCATGTGTAATTCTCTGCCTGAAAGGGTGGTGGAAGCAGATTCAATAATAGCTTTCAAAACAGAATTGGGTATTTACTTGAAAAGAAAGAAAATTGCAAAGTTATGGAGAAATAGTGAGGGAATTAAACTGATTGTGTAGCTCTTTCAAAGAGCCAGAACAGGCACGATGGGCCGAATGGCCTCCTTCTGTAGGATTCTGATTCTAACTCCCACAATATTTTCTGGTTGAGCAGATACGCATTGGTGATGCAGCAAAGATTAAAAATAGCTGTATGGATTCACTAGAATATTAGAAATGTACAGCACAGAAGCAGGTCTTTCAGCCCATCATAATAATCCCCCCCCAAAACAAAATTGGATATTTCAATACACGATACTGCTGTCCACAATTGGCTGCTGCATTTTGCCCACATACAGTCAATTCACTTTACAGTATATTCTATTAATCGCTTTGAGACAGACAGGGAGTCTTTTAGTAAAATATTTATAAATTTGATTTCAAATGTGAAACTGGCAATTAAAATGCTTCTTGTTTGTTGTGCTTGTCTCCTGACAGATAGTTCAAGGTGCTACTTGTGAGAGGTGCAATACATCAGATACAGAGACCAACAAAACCCGGGGTGCAGCACGGCAGCCAGGAAATGAATGGGGAATAGTGATCCAGGGGCGCAGCAAACCTTCAGTGCTTGTTGGTGTGAGCGGTGGAAAAAAGGGACGATTACCATGGTAACACTAATCACAGAAAAGCTGCAGAACCAGAGTTTGGAGGATATTGCTTGCAAAACCTACAGCATTAGTCTGGTAAGAGTCTCACAACGCCTTCGGTCAATTTATATTTGTTGACATAATCCTTCATTTTCCAGGTTTTTTCCCTTTGACATAACTGATTTTTTTAAAAAAAGAACTAATCACTGGAAACCTACCCTTTCCAGTTGCTGGTATACTTCCCGCATTTTTAAACCAGAACTTTGCCAAGCCAAAGAACGGTGTTGTTTGTTTCCCTTCATTGTAAGGAATCAAAGACCCTGGGTTATTCTACTTTAGCTCATACCTACCTGGGTAATGGGATTTTACCCTTCATAGCACTTCGATTCTGCTGCTGTCAGCGACCGAGTGAAATCAGGAAGCATATTTTCACACAAAGGGTAGTGGAAATCTGGAACTCTCTTCGCCCCCCCAAAAGGCTGTGGATGCTGGAAACATTAAAATGTTCAGGATTAAGGTAGATAGATTTTTGTTAGGTAAGCATATAAAGCGATACAGGGCAAGGGCGGGTAATTGGAGTTGAGGTGCAGTCATGATGTAATAGAAGGGCGGAACAGGCTCGAGGGGCTGAATGTTCTTATGAGCAGGCCTTGTGCTGCTGGTTCTAAACTTGCTCTGATAAGGAATACTATATTTGTGTGGCATTGTATCTAGTCCTCAATGGACTTGCAGTTTCAAAGCCATTCATGCATCCCTTGAGAATTGTACTCTCGGGAATGGAGTTTTGGTGGTAGAAGTGTTTTCACCGGCTGTTCAAACTGTTCTTGCATTGATTAGTATAGTAATCAGACTTTGCAACAACTGGAAGCAAAGGGAAGGAGTATTAAGCTACCCCATCTCTCCTTCTGTAGCGTGGCCTCTGCCAGTCGCTGTTTAAAATGTACAGAAAATTCACGTACAAAATACACAATAATTATGCTACACACTAACATCCACACACTAAAATCTATACACTAAAATCACATCATCCTGATGTGAAAGGTGCCATGTTAAATGCAACTATTATTTAACTCGAGGGTACAGGAGAAGGGTTCTGGGCGAAAAGCAGTTCTTACTTGACTTCTGTTCAGTGACCCTCTCCCCCACTTTTCAGGGGCAATAATCCCCTCCCAAAAAATATTTGGACACCCTATCCCAACTGCTTGTGGAACAGTGATAGTTGTGCGCAATTGGCTGCAGTATTTCGCCCACAAAATAGTCAATTCACTTTACGATATATTCTGAGAAGCACTTTGAGACATCTCAACACCACTATATTATAATAATAAAAATCTTTGCATTTGATATAGCACTTTTCATGTCTTCTAGACGTCTCGAAATGCTGCACAGAATAGGCTGTAAAGTGAATTGACTATATTTGTGGGTGAAACGTGGCAGTCAATTGCACACAGGTGTGTTCCACAAACAGTCGTGTATTGAAATGGCTAATTTATTATTTTTTTCGGGGGGCGTTATTATCAGGTTTGTGGAGTAAGGAAACTTGCCCAAGCTTTCGCCCCAACCTGCCTGGAATCAAACACAGGTCTCACACTTGTAAGAGAAGTGCTCTAACCACTGAGCTACAGGACTCCCCAACAAATGCAACGACAGGACTTGAATTTGGACTTGTATCAAATGCAAAGATTATTATTGCAATCTAACCTCCCTGTGCAGCCCTCACCCACCTTCCACCACCACCACACAGATTTTTCCTTCACAGGCGGTACACATCCTAAAACACTAGTCTTTGCAAGTTAAATTTGCAAATGACCTGTAAATCTAACTGAACAAGATAGTTTTCTTGTGCCGTGGAATTGGTGCAACCTTTTGAGGTCTAGACTCAGTTTCCACTCAATCTGCGTGTTAGACATCTGTTATAGTCAACTTTATGAAGGTTTCAAAAGCAGACTACTTAACTGGAATTTTAAGGAAGGGGAAGGAATGTGGATTCCAACCTATGAAGTTTAGTATAAGTAAAATAATTAGCCCTTCAAGAGTAAGGTGTGTAAGGTGTTTATATATTTAATTTCTACCTGCACTTACCAGGGTAAAACTAGCCATGCTTTGTTTTACTTGGAGTTGACAATGTATTGCCTGTAGATAGTCTTGGTGCTGGTTTGCCATGTATTCAGAGGCGATGTTCCTCCCAGACACCACCAAAATGTTCAAGTTATCCACAATACGAGTGCAATATTGATTAAAGTTTGTAACGAGGCTTTGAAAATGTGCAAATGTGCCACATTAGCAGCAATCATGTAGCATCAGTGATTTTTATGTATTTTTATACCGGTATTTTGGCAAGAATTACTATCCCATTTGGACTGTTAGGAATGCTAAAGTTATCTAGACTGAAATCACCACTCTTAAATGTTTGTTTTGCTTTAAGCTCCTTAAATCTACAACTGTAGAAAATGTACCAGGGCAGACATGATGGGTCTTGGTTGTGGAGACTCAACCCTTCATCTCGCAGCTTATCCCACTGAATAAGCAAGCCACCATTTTCTTTCCCGAAAATCAACACCTTAGATGTATAACGACTTTGGCTGAGCCTGCAGGAAAGTATGAATGTACAGAACTGGAAATAGACTTTCACCCACTTGTTTTATAAAGCCAATGTTTCAAGTAGTCTGCCATATAACTATGGCAAAAGTGGAAAACGAGTGGAAAAACTATTTCCACTCGTGGGTGAATCTGTGACTCGTGGTCACAGATTTAAAATAGTTTCAAGGCGCAGTAGAGGGGAGCTGAGGAGAAATTTTTTCACTCAGCGAGTTGTTCGAATCTGGAATGCATTGCCTGAAAAGGTGGTGGAGGCTGATTCGATAACAACTTTTAAAAGGGAATTAGATCTTTATTTAGGGAGAACGGGTCTATTAGGCTATGGGGAGCGGGCAGGGCAGTGGGATTGAATCGCTCTTTTCAAAGAGCCGGCACAGACTAGATGGGCCGAATGGCCTCCTTTTGTGCCGTAAAATTCTATGATTCTATGATTCTATGATAACGCAAATAACACCCATCACCACGACCTAAAGCTTTCCTAAAAGCTTTTGAATGCAAGGTGAAGGTAATGCAGTGTAGGATCAGGACGTTTCAACCACAAATGCAAGGAGCCTGTAAACAGCCAGACATAGACACCATGAAGCCAGAGCTTTGTGCAGCTCCTCTAAATGTATTTGCATTACAAATTACATTACAATGGTTCCATTTTTTTTCACACAGTTAAAGGAAGAGAATTTAAGAAATCATGTAATTGAGATGTTAAAAATCATGAAACAGTTTGATAAAAAGTGATAAATAGACTGTTCTCGGGTGTCATACTTCACACTGACCCTAGTTACACTCTCAGTTTGCGCACAGCATTGTCTGAAAGACAGTCATGGAATGACTGGCCAATTTTAGTTGGGGAATTGTTGCCAGAAACTCCCTGGTCTTTTCAAGAAGTGCCAAGAGTTTCAGTTGACATGGAAATAAATGGTGGGCTCGGTGAGCCGAATGGCCTACTCCTGTTCCTATGTTGATATGGGTGCCTTACCTTGTTGCAAAGTCTCCATGCTTCACACAATGTGTAATTTACACACTATCTTTGCATGTAGTGACTGTTCTGGAAAGAAGTGTGACAGCTAATCTGCATTCCCTCCAAATCAAACATCAGTGAGATGAATGACATTACTTCATCTGTTTGGGAGTTGGGGGTGGGGAGGGCAAAGAGAAAAATATTGGCTCAAAGTAGATAGAGAAAACTGATTTTTCATTTCATTAAGTCTACTGATGCACAGCTGCAGATAGTCATTCATGATGTGGAGGTGGAAATGAGTTGTTTACTCTAAAAATATTTTCCTCCTGCAAGGTTGGAGATTGACCAAAATGTATATGACAGGGGCTCATTGATTTGGCGTTGTGGAAGTAGGCCCAGCCAAAGTAGTTATAAATCTAAGGTGTTGATTTTGAGCAAAGTAAATGGTGGCTTGCTTGTTCAGTGGGACAGGCTGCGAGATGAAGCATCGAGTCTCCATGACCACGTCTCCCAACAAACTGTAATTTCAAACTACCTGACAAGTTTGCGCAGGCTGTTCCTTTCTACACAAGGAAGCAAACGTGATTGTGAGCCTGCAGTGCATTTCGGTGTGTGTATGCTTGAGGGCAAAGTTACAATACTTTGTATTCTTCCGCAAAATACAGTCAATCCATTTTATAATATATTCTATGGAGTGCTTCGAGTTGTCTCAATGACATGATAAGGCACTGCATCAAATTGTATCAAGGATTATTATTAATACAAGCGTGTGTTTGCTTAAGGGTTTCTAGACTTAAGCCTTGCATTTTAAATCTTAGTGACTTGAAGCTGAATTTTACTTAATTTCTTTTTTTTTAAATGAATGAACTGATTTGAAAGGAAATCTTTATATTTGCGGTTTGATAATTTGTCTTTAAATTACACCTGTTTTTACCTAAAGTTGGTCTTCCTGCCTTGGCATAGTTACAAGAAGGTGGAGATCATTCAGCTCATTGATCTTTTTTTTTAAAATTGGATCACATTTTATTTTCTTGGCTAAGGTGTCTGATGTATGCAAATACTCATAACCAAGCTTGTGTATCTGACAAAGCTCACATCTATGCCATTCACATATGGAAATTTCCTTGTCTGGAATGGCATGTGCACTCTCCATAGCGACACGCACTGCTTGCCGAATTCTGGAGATTTCGCCCACAAAATATACAGTCAATTCACTTTACAGTATAATCCATGAAGCGCTTTGAGATGTCTTAACCGCACGATAAGGCCCTAAATCAAATGCAAGAATTATTATAATTCTGGAGATTGTTGGGGGCAAAATGGCAAGAACTAAGCCTTGGTATGTGTTGGTGAACTGCTGGAGTTTAAGCAGCTAAAGAACCAAGTAGCTAAATATAGGCTGGAGTATATTGCATATATTTATATCTACATAGATCAAGTACCTTTTCATAGCATAGATCATGGTGGATATTTTAATCTGATTTCCCCTACCTTTTATCCACACATATAGAATAATAACAATCCTTGCATTTGATATAGCACTTTTCACGTCTTTTGGACGTCTCAAAGTGCTTCACAGATATCTTATAAAGTGAATTGACAGTATATGTGGGTGAAATTATTTCTCCTGGACACCTCAATGATCTGATAAACCCCTATGTCAAATCAATATTTTTAGTATAATTATTATGTATATATGGAAACTATATCACAAAATAGATTCCACATAAAACAGTGTTTGGATCCATGAAACTAGGTGGTTTTATAACCAATGTGGTTGTATCTTCAAATGCAGACCTCAAAACCCCGGAAAAAGTACGGGATAAACGTTTTCAGTAAACAAAATGGTGGGCAGGCGGAACAAACGTACAGGAAAGGAGATGGATCCAGAAACCTGAAAAGGGTTTCTAAATGCAACATGTGCGTGTCACCTTTTTTTTTTAAAAAAGGTTAGGTTAGTTTGATTTGGAGATCAGGTCAGATCTAGAACTATAGAAATAAAGCACAGTAAGAAGGCCCTTTGGCCCATTGACTGCACTGGCTCTTTAGGGAGTCCTATAGGTCAGTGGTTGCAACACTTACCTCGCAAGCAAGAACACCTAGGTTTGATTCCCGGGCAGAGCAAAGTTTCCTTACTCCACACGCTTCTGGTTACCTAGCAGTAAGTAGGAACCCGGCTGTTAGTCGATTGTCGGATCACCTTTCCGGAGATAGTAATCCCTTTTTTTTAGAAAAAGAAATGTAGTCAATATCACACCCCAAAAGCTGCCGAAGCCTCTGTTACCTCTTGGCTGGATTACTCTATTCACAAAATTCAGCTCATTCAAAACTCCGCTGCTCACAATCTCACCCCACCAAACCCCATACCCTGATTACCCCAGTCCTTGCCAAGCTCCACTGGCTCCATGTCACAGAACAGATTGACTTCAAGATCCTCACTCTTGTGTTTAAATCCCTTCATTCCTTGACACCCCCTACCTCTAACCTCCCCACAGCAGTACTTGCTACCTCTGCTCTACTGGGTCAAACCTCTTCCATGTCCCCGAATCTTCCGTTCCAATAAGTGCTCTGAGACTTCTCCTGGTGTGGTGGGCACTATATAACTACAAGCTGTTGTTGTTACAGTATATTCTGTGAAACTCTTCGAGAAGGCTCCCAAGGTTTCATAAGGAGCTAAATGAAATGCAAGGATTATTATTATTGTGGTTAGCTTTCAGTCCCGCTACCTACCTTTCCCCGTCCACTGAAGTATCTATATCTATACATCAAAGGAACCTTATGGGAGATAGATGAGGAAGCTGTACAGATGTTTTGCACCTGCCTGAAATTACTACCATTTATAATTTATACTTTTTTTTCAAACTGGCTCAGGTTCCAAACTCACTTTCAAGCATCTTTTTCTAGCTGATTAGCCATGTAATGGGGTGCCTCCCTTTTCAAGGGTTGACACCCAAATGATTCACATCTTTGTTGTGCATTCATGCACAAACTGTGCTGGCTAGATAAAGCAACTGGTGGTGTTTCTGCTTTATCTGTATGTACACAAAGTGCCCCCCCATCTGAACTTTGGAAAATGATTGACCTTTAATGTTTTTTTTACCAAAAACACCTTCTTTGAGTCTGGACCGGGTCATGCAGGATGGTGTTGCACGCCCTGCCTACGTGCAAATTCGTTCAATATCATCGGCCAGAAGGTTGGTGCTATATAATGAAATGGATACCATGTGGGAGTTGCCATTCATCACAGTTGGCAGTTTGTAGACGATATTGTTTCTGGTTAACATTGACTGTAGGTTGCTGCTTCGAGATATTGGTGATTTATTTTTAACCCAGTTGCTATGAAAATGGAGGTTACCAATGGGCTTGATATATCTTAATAATCTTTGGGTTTGAAACACTTCTCAGGTCAGGAGAATGTCTCAAATCACTTCACAGAATTTTACTCTTGAGGTGTAGTGACTGTGTATGTGCAGGCCAATTTGGCAGTGAATTTGCACACATTGTGCCACAAACATTCGGGGAATAAGGAACAATTGTATCTGAACAGGCAGATTGGATCTCAAATTAGCATCTCTTCCGAAAGAGCATCTCCAACACTGCAACACACTGCAGCATTGCATTGGAGTGTAAGTCAGAAATATGTGAGTTCATAGAACCAACGTGGGGCTTGAACCCACAACTTTCTGGTTCAGAAGTCTGAATGCCAGCAGGTTATCAAAGCAACAATTGCTTTCACCGAATTTTTTTTTAGAGTACAGGAGGAGGCCATTCGGCCTATTCTGTCTGTGCCGGCTCTTTGAAAGCTACCAACTAGTCTCACTCGTTCACTTTTATCCCATAGTTCTGCAAATTCTTCCTTTTTAACTTCTTATATGATAATAATAATCCTTGCATTTGATATAGTGCTTTTCATGTCCTCTAGACGTCTCAAAGTGCTTCACAGAATATACTGTAAAGTGAATTGACTGTATATTTGTGGGCGAATTGTGGCAGCCAATTGTGCACAGCGGTGTCCCACAAACAGTTGTGGATTGAGTGATCTAATTATTATTATTGTTTTTTCTTGAGGGATTATTATCAGGCGTGTGGAGTAAGGAAACTTGCCCAAGAAACCGCCCTCCCGGATAGGTTCAAACCAAAATAATAAGTCTTCTTAAGATAACCAAACTACAAGACCAATTTCATGAAGTCTTTTCATTAAATCAGTGACAAACAGGTCAAATTCAATCTAATTCCCTTTTGAAAGCTATTATTCAATCTGCTTTCACCACTCTTTCATTGCATTCCAGATCGTAACAACTCTCTGGGTTAAAAAAAATTCTCATCTTCCCTCTGGTTCTTTAGCAATTATTTTAAATTATGTTTCCTGGTTATATCGTACCTGCCAGTGGAAACAGTTTCTCCCTATCTATCAAACCGCATCATAATTTTGAACATCTCTATCTAATCTCCCCTCAATCTTTCCTGCTCGAAATAGAACAATCCCAATCTCTCTTGTCTATCCACATTATTGTTGTCTCTCATCTCTTTGGTATCAAGTAAATCATTATTTGCCCTCTCCAAGACCCTGATATCCTTCCTAAAGTGTGGTGCCCAGAATTGGACAAAATAACTGAGGCCTAATCAGCTATCTGCCTAGGTTCAACATGACTTCCTTATACTCTATGCCTCTATCTATTAAAGCTAAGGATGCTTCGTTGAAACTTTAAATGAAGCGTTTGATAGGCTTGTACGGGCTGGATATTATCCCAGTGAGGTAAATCGCCTTCTCCAATGGGAGATAGCTGTCCCTTTATGAATCCGGAAATCGTAGTTTTAAAACCTTCCATTTGGTATAGTTTTCATTAGGTAGAAGCATTTCAAACACTTTAAGCGTATACTTTGAGGTGAAATGACTGTGGCTGTTTGGACCATCAAATCCCAAGAGAAAGACATAAATATGGTTTTCTTGGCTAATTTTAGATGAGTGTGAATACTGGCCCGGGACATTGTAAGAAAGATATTCTTGCCTTTCTTTGAAATTTGAAATGGTGCCAAAGGGATGTTATCTCATCCATCTGGTTACCTGAGCACTACGTTGGAATGCTGTCTTAGTTTCTGAGTTCCAGTCCTGGTGTGGGGTGTTGGCTTTATAGTTTTTATAGTTTATCAGGAAATGGGATGAGAAGTATTTGTCCGAACTACTTGAGCTTGGTCATCTTTCTGAAACTCAGTGCTTTGTGTGGCTTGTACTGCATCATACAGCAGCCTGTTATGAAGGCAGACAAAGGAGAGCAGGTAATGAAAAGGAACCAGCCGTTATGCAAATATTCCATTGCTGAATCCTGAAGTCCATTTGCCTTAAATTTGTTTTTAACAGTTAAGGTTTAACAACAGTTGGCTCTGTATGCAAGACGGGCAGGAAATCAAACACCTTGCCTTCACCTTAAGAATAAATGCAAGCCACGAGCAAAACTTCTGTTCAGATTGAAGTTTTTCAGTTTTGATTCCAGCCTTATTGCTCTGACAAAAGTTAAGTGCCTGATGAACTTGAAATATAGTTTCTTTGAAAATATGAACTATGTTTTGAGTTGAGGTAGAGGAATACATCTTTCTATATTGCAGGCCAAGGGATCACTAACGATGCAGCATATAAATGCATAAAATCCTGTTGTTCCATGCAGAGTCAAATAGCGTGAGGGAGGAGAAGCAACATTCTGGAGTGATTACTAGTCAAATTTTTGTTCATAGCGAAGGGAAAGAAAGCCTTCAACGATGCCCCGGCTCAACCAAAAAAAAAGTGCATTGTGCAAAGATATTGGGATTTTTGGGGAGCTGTGCAATTGACATTTCTGGTTCTTTAACAAGTCCAGCCTTGGATTGTCTACAAATCCCTTCACACCCAGGTACCTGCCCTTGTCCCGCGAATCCTCCTTTCCACTGTTGGTGACAGTGCCTTCAGCCACTATGCCCTGAGGCTCTGGGAACTTACTTCCTCACATCCTCTGCCTCGTTCCTTCTTTTCACATTTTCAGGTCACAGTTAAAGACATTTCTTTCAGACCGCGCTTTTGGTAACCCGTCCAGCGTGGAGGGCGCTATATAAATCAAAGTTGTTGTTGTCTGTCTTTACTCCAGTGACTGCAGCCTCCATTTGCCCAGCTCTGGCCTCCTGCATGCCCCTTGTGCTTTCTGCTCCACCATCGGCAGTTGCCCATCTTTGAATGCCTTATCTTGCCGCTGTTAAATTGCACATAACTCCTGCCCCACATCCAGCCATATAGCTGAGTTGGGTAGGTGCATTTTAATTTTCTACAAATTAGTATTTAATCTACTATTTGCCTCCTCATTGAGCTCTATCCTACTGGGTGTACTAAGGAAATCCTACTGACCCTGAATAAGCCATCTCACTAGCATGTGGGCCAGGTTCATAATATTACCAATAAAAAGGGGTTCTTGTGATCGTGGCTGCAGAACTACAGCGTGTGTACTGAGGTTGGCAGCACTGCACATCTCTCACGGCAGGAAAGCACACCTCAATAGCATTGCATAAGAACATATATTTCTAACAGCACAAATGTGCATGCAAGGAAAGTCTCTGAACAATGTTGTCTGTTCTGGCATCCTGCACCAAAAAACCTTTAAAATGTACCTGACACTTTCCAACAATTCAAGTCTCCTGTTTTTACAAGGTTCCTTATTCAGAATCCTTTGGATTCTGGCTGATTTTTATACTCTAAACCTCGTGTGACTGAAGCAAATAGCTGGAACATTGGAATACAATGGATAAGGGTCCCTCCCTATGGATGTTCTGTTTTTCATTTGTTTTTTAATTGCTTTGGTAAATCTTGTTGAGAATCTTGGGTTGGGTAAATAAACCTGTTAAATGCAATTTTGGTATTTCCACGAAAGCAGTATTGAGCAGATATCTTCACTGAGAGCTTAGAGGGAAACCTTTTTCATCTTTCATTGCTGTTCTTTTTAAATGCTGAGTAAACTAGCATTGTTGTTTTTCCCACAAAATACAGTCGATTCCGTTTACAATATATTCTGCGAAGCGTTTGACACATCTCAGCAAAATGGTTAAAGCACTCTGAGACGCTACACGGCGTAGAGTGCGCTATACAAGTGCAAATTGTTGTAATGTGCTATATCGATTATAAGGATAAACTAGGGTGATACGAACTAGGCAAAATTCTTTGCCAATTGCTTTTTGCTTGAGCATCTGGAGCATGCTGTTTGGAATTTTTGCGTGTGCTCTACATGTGTTCTTATCTGTGAATGTTGGACAGTATCTTTAACACAATAGGCAAGTCCTGAAAAGGTTGCCTAAGTTAGTACTGCGGAAATAACATGAACTTTTAATTTCTGAGGATAATTCCTGATCCATTTCAGGATTTTTGTACACATTTGCCCGGACATTGTCACACCATCCCTGTTTCCGTGGTGTTGAAATGTTTTTTCTTTGGTTGATTTCAGCACTCATCTGAGAAACTGAATAAAAGTGGCAGCTTGTTTCCATACGAAATCAATGGTAAGTATTGTTTTTAAATTAATTTCCTTTCTCCATGATTTGAGGATTCTTCCTTTTTTTTTACATTGCAAACTGAGAGCCTTAGCCCCCCACAGTGTAAAATGAGCAGGAGCTGCTTTCTGTCAGAACAAAATATCTGAAGTGCTTGTTTTATTGTTTTTTCCGTTCAATTTTCTGCATTCCGGTGCATTACGTTAAATTGGACAGGCTTCCAAGAGCAACTACATCTTCTAAGGATAAATAATGCGCGCTTTAGGGCTGAGCTTCAGTTTTCAGAGTAAGGGCTCATTGAGAAGAGATTTTCACTAAATGTCATTTCCCCCAGCTTCATGCCCTTGTTTTTTTACTGTTTCTCAATTAGGAGTCACAGGGAAGTTGCCATTTTGTTGGAGTTAAACGTGCAGCACAGTTTTTTGTGAGCCGGGTGTCTTGACACATTCAGAAACCCATCACCATGCTTAAGAGTATCCCAAACAAACCCAAGTTCCATGTATCCCACCTGTACATGGAGATTCCAGAGATATTTATTGGAATGGAATCCCCATTCTCTCCCTGGAGGGACGCGTCCTGCGTCTTAATCTGGAAAGTATTCGGCGCAGGTTGGCAAGAGCCAAGGCTTGGGGACCCAGAGGTTTGCTTTGGGGTACTGCTGGACTTTGACCAGCTAAACCTGAATAGCTTGCCATTGAGAGCACTGCATGACAGATATTCTTGCTGCTTGTCTAGCTAGAACCACCCTACCCGTTACAGCTTTGGCTTGCAGAGTTAACGGGAGTGGGCTGATTCCCTGCCTCCAGTAACTAACTAGTCTCCTCTTCCAAGTCCTGCCAATAATCCAAACTGGCTGCGTTGTCATCAGCAATGCCCTGGAATACTGTAGACCCGTCTGGCTCAGAAACTGGACTAATGGGACAGCCACAGAGGGTGGGCTAGATTATGACATTCCATGGATAAATATGTCACTTTTAAGCCAGTTCAGTTGCAAGGAGACCTGCTTGCCTTCCACTCCCTGCAGTACTGCAGACCCACCTGGGTTTGTAACTGAACTATGGAAATATCCATAGAAGATAAACCTAATCATTGCATTCTCTCGCCACGCACGTCACCTTAGAGCTAGCTCAGCCAACAAGATGAGGTTAAAGTGCTGCATAGAAATGTTGAAATTTTCAGCAGATTGATGTCATTCAACAACTTACACTTAACTTATATAACTGGCCCTTCATGTGAACTAGTATCTTGAATTGCTGAAATTCAGCCCATTATGCCTGGGCACTTTTATCACTCCCTCTTTCCCCATATCCCTTAAATATTTCTACTTCTCTGGTGCTCACGCATATTCCTCTTGAATGGTGCTATTGATTCAGTCTTAGTAACCACTGGTGAAGAATTACATACCCTAATAGCCCATTGAGGCAAGAGCATCAAAGTCAATCAAGGGAAAAAGTCATTATTCCACTGCTAGGTCGTCATTATTTAAGTCTGGCTTTCTTTCAGCCACAGGCGTCACATACATCAAATGCATTCTGTGTCGTCCTGTAGCTGGTTAGCTCGCTTGTGAGGTGAGAGCACTCGCCCTGCAATCCGAGAGGACCTGGGTTTGATTCCTGGGCAGGACGAAACATTAGGCAAGTTTTCCTTACTCCACACACCTCTGTTCATCTAGCAGTAAGTAGGAACCCAGTTGTTAGTCGATTGGCAGATTGCATTTCCATGGGTAATAATTTCTTCAAAAATAAATTTGAAAATGATTTAGGTACTATCCAGGTACAATCCAGACTATTTGTGGGACACTGCTATGCGCATTCGGTTGGGGCATTATGCGTTTTGGACATTGAAGATATGATAAGGCTCTTTATCCAATGCAAGGATTATTATTCTCCAGTTGTACACACAATACTGAATGTTTCTGACATAGTTGGAAATCGTTAAACTGCACTGACCTTTTCTTATGCAAACCTGTACTCTGAACTGTGGCCAAGATTGTGCTGAACCCAAGAATACAATCTAATTTTACTTGAATTTGACTGCAGAAAGTTTGGCAGATATTTTCAGTCTTAGCAGTTATCAAATAACATAGAATCAGCTCTAAATCTGAACTAACCTTGGGTTGAGACTGATCCTCAGAAAAAAGAACATCCAGCATAGCCGGGAATAATTTGACCCAGTTGCAATAGACACATTCTGGTTCTTGATAGCCTTACAGTTACCTCCTGACTGTTTTGTGTGATCTTTGCATGGTAATAAAATAGCCCCTTGTTCCAGCAGGACATTATCTGAAACTGGGGGTGGTTTCTTTCTGTGTTTGTATGAACTGCAAATTAGGTCATTTCAATCCCATGTCTAGCAGAAGACAAAATGTTAACAAAACCCCATCCCCTCTCCGCACAAGCATTTTCTTAGACCTCCCACCACCACCACCAAACTACCACACAAAACATTCGCTTGTGTGCAATGGCAATCCATTTGCACAGTGGTGGAACATCAGTTTAAAAAAAAGCAGATGGTGGAAATCTGAAATGTAACTTGAGGGCTGAAAAATCACAGCAGGTCACATAACATCTGGCAGAGAGCTAGGTAATGCTTCCTGAATGTTCCTTCATGAGAATTCCAGTTATGTGCTGAAGCCAGACCCCAACCCCCCTTATTTATGGCATTCCATAGAACATGCAGCATGGAAACGGCCCATTTGGCCCAATTAGTTGGGGCTGAAATTATGTAGGAGGGCAAATCTTTTCTGCAAAGCTTTATTGCTGGTGTACTGATTGAATTTAAAGCTAACGTTTTTAAGGGTCGCTTCGAATGAAACACACCAGCCATTTCTGGCTGGAGGAAACCTTAGTCCAACTAGCCTGCCAGCCACCCAACTTCCCCAAAGATTCATTCTGCACATCTTATAATTTAATAAGCCCAAACCTTTCAACTTCTACAAACTGCTGCTGGTTTGCACCTGTGTTTATCTCATCATTTTCCATACAATACAGAATTAATGTTAAACCTGGGCTGGGAGTTAGGGGACTCTTACATTTAAGTAATTCCTGTGCTATCTCATATGCCTTGATCCCTCCAGATTGGGTTTATCACATAAGAGCCTTGTTGAATGATGTCGGCCTGGCTTTGGTGATAGTACTCGCTTTTGAGACCAAAAGTTGTTAATTTAAGTCCCAGGTGAATTTGCACTGTCGGAGAGTACTCCTATGTAAGAATGAGGTGCGCTGCATTGTTGGAGATGCCTTCCTTTTAAATGAGATGTTAAACTAAGCTCCCACATCCCTGTTCAGGTGGATCTTAATGGTACTATTCAAAAATGGGAGTTTCTTTGGGTGTTCTGTTCAACAATCTTCTGGATTAAAATTAATTGTTCATTCACTTTAATGACTTTGTCGGACATTTCTATTCTCAAATTAGATGCAACGGTCACCTACAAATACAAAATAGTCACTTTCACATTGTATTGATGTGAAAGATCCAAGTATTAAACTAAAGCTCCACTCAAACCTTCCTTTTCAACTGTACCATCGATCACCCCTATTTCCTTCACCCTCTCCGATTCTGACCCCAGCTTGAGTCCGAAAAAATTGTCTAGAGCCTTGGGGTATACTCCCGACATGAAAGACACTATAAGAGTGTAATTTTGTTGTTGTTGCTTATTCAGGTGAACATTAAAAATCTCACGGCACTATTTGAGAACAGAAAGGGAGTTTCTCCTGGTGTTCTGGCCAACAATGTCCCAAATAAATTTGCTCATTCACTCCATGGCTTTGACTTCTCAGCCACTCTTATTGGAAATGCGATAACAGTGAGCAATTGATGATTGTGCATTTGCTTCTCTCTCGCAGAAGAAAGTCCGTGGGGAGTTATAAACAGGACTTGTCCGAAAAAAGCAGAAACAAACCGCAATGTGGCTTTTCCCTTCTCGTCATGTGCATTTACCCACGGCCTGGCAGACCATGTTGGCTTGCAGTGGCAGAGCGAAGCGACCAGGAGCTCAGTGGTGTCTGGTTGGATCAGCGGGGTGAACCTGAATGAGAACACCAACACGCCTCTGGCGCCACCCACCAAACGACACTGTCGTTCCCTCTCGGAGCCTGATGAACTGTCGCGTTGCCGGTCTCCATGGAAACCCAGCGGCTCCAAGGTCTGGACTCCTGTTTCCAAGCGTCGGTGCAACAGTGGGGGCAGTGCCACCCTGCAGCGCTGCAACAGCCACGGAAGTGCCACCCTGCAGAGAAGCACCAGCATCAACCTGCTCCAGTTCACCAGCAAACACACCTTGTCTTTGAACAGCAGCATCTTCAGCATCACCAGCTTCAACACGTCTCCAGTACCCAGACCCTCGTCTGCCAGCAGCGGCTTTGTGGACAGTAGCGAGGGGAGCACATCGAGTGTCCGCTGGAACTCTGCTGGTCCCTTTGATTTTCACCCCAGGCGTCGCCTCTCCCTCTCGCAGGAGCACATTGCAGAGACGACGAACCTGTTGCCCTCAGCAAACAGCACTCCTACATCCACGCCAGAGCTGAGTCGCCGTCAAGGACTGCTGCGGTGTCGCTCGCAGCCTTGTGTGCTGAACGAGCGCAAATGTGGGCTGAAGCGCAGACGGGAGGAGGATGTCAGGTGGACGCGGCCGTCTTTGGACTTTCTTAAGATGACTCGGGTAAGACATGCGTCTCGGGAAAGCCTTTCCACCTTTCAGAGTCGTTTCTGTTAAATCTGCTCAATGCTAATATTTTGCTTTGGTGTTAACAGTGGGTCTCCAAAGGTTCTCTGTGCAAGAGAGCTGACTAGGAAACCAAACTTTAGTTACTTGATACACACACTCATCTTCATTGAACATTTTCTTTCATGAGCTTCGGAGGCAGACTTTCCATTCGCAGAGCGCATTTAAAAAAAAATTAACTTTACTGAGGTTTCAGCTGATGTTTTCTCTTCAGCAATTCTCCCCCCCCCTCCCCCCCCCCTCCCCCCATGCCCCCCCTTTCTGGCTCAACATTCAGGTAGGATGAGGTATGCGAGTGAGTCATCGTAGAGATGCTAGCAAAGCTGTGCCAGTGAGATTATTAATGTGTTGCGATATCTTGAAAGATGCAGCAGTGAATGCAACCTGGAATAATAATATTCCTTGCATTTGATATAGTTCTTTTCATATCTTCTAGACCCTTCACAGAATATACTGTAAAGTGAATTGAGTTAATATTGTGTGGGCAAAATGCAGCAGGTAATTGTGCACAGCAGTGTTCCACAAGCAGTCCCGGATTGAAATAACCAATTTAAAAAAAACATTTTTTTTTTTAGGTATTATTATTAGGTGTGTGGAGTAAAGAAACTTGCCCAAGATTTCACACTGCCTGGAATTGAACCTAGGTCTCTCGCTTGTAAGGCGAGTGCTCTAACCACTGAGCTACAGGACTCCACTGTGGATTCATTAGTATCACTGATCATCGCCGCTGCACTGTCCAGCTCAGGACATCATCATGCCAATTAAATGCCATATCTGTAGCATGCATGGTTTCATTACAATTGTAAGAAACAAACATCTTTTTTTTCCGGGTGGGTGGAGTGGGTCTTCTTAGAGCTGAACTGGCTCCAAAGTGATGTGCCTGGCAATGGAATGTCGTAATTAAATCAGCTCTCTGCAACTGTCTTGGTCGTTTGTCATTTAGTTCCCAAGCCAGGCAGGTCTGCAGTACTGCAGTGCAATGCTGATGACAGCGCAGCTAGCATGGCTAATAATAATAATCCTTGCATTTGATATAGCACTTTTCACATCTTATCAACGTGCGAAAGCGCTTCACAGAATATACTGTGTATATTTGTGGACGAATCATGGCAGCCAATTGCGTACAGCAGTGTCCCACAAGCAGTCGTGGATTGAAATGACCAATTTTATTATTGAGGTTTTTTTGTTTGAAGGATTATTATTAGACGTGTGGAGTAAGGAAACTTGCCCAAGGTTTCACCCTGACCTGCCTGGATTCGAACACAGGTCTCCCCAGCTTGGTCTCCCCAGCTTGCAAGACAAGTGCTCTAACCACTGAGTCACAGGAGCTCCACATTGGCAGGACCTGGGAGCGAAGATCTACCTGCTAACACTCGAGTCCTGCACCTGTGTGGGTTACACAGGGCACATGCCTGTTGTCTTGGCTGATAAATTGTATTTCCACATTGGTTGACTCGATACACTCCCAGTTTCAGTTTGGAAATCGCAGTGGATGTTTGCAGACCGAAAATCACAGAACTGAGGCCTAGAAATCCTCATGTTGTTGGCTTGGAGAACATTGTCTTCATTTGAGGTTGTGCAGATCCTAAATTGAGCCTTAATTTGGAAGCAGGTTTTCCACTATTTTTTAGATTTTGTGGAAAACTGGCTTTTCTGGTGATGTTGTAAGAATCCTGAATGATCTTTCCACTGTAGGATTTCATGTGGGAAGTTGAGGTAGCCCATTAAGTGTGTGTTCATTCAATGAGTGCAGAAAGTCAAATCGCAGTGCCTGAACCATGGACTGGGTTCGGGTCCAGTGATTGTCCATAATCTGGATCTCCCTGATGATCTATAATTTACAGAGCATCTAGATTATTTCAAAACTTTGTGGCAACTCGACAGTGTCCAGGAGACAAAATATGCCTTGTCAACGTATACCTCCTTTCATTAAAGAGAAAAGCATCTTACAATATAAGCCTTAATTGCTTCTGCATTTTACCTCTCCATCTCACTAATTCCTATCCATGAATAGCGGACTTGAGATGTGACTTCAATCATTTTCTTTAAATCAGTTGCTGACGTACTCCTGCTGTGTCCTGTATTTGCACCTTCATGCTGAGACTTGGTGACGCCAACCACGTGGTGGAAATGCTGGAATTCACGGATTTATTAATCATTTCCCAGTTTTTTTCTTGGGGACGTTCAGTTCTTTCCTAAGTCATATAGCGCAAAACGCCACATCTCTGGTTTCCCTGGTACCTACTAGCACATTAGATAAGCTGTTAGGCATGTTATCTCATAAAAACCTAGAGATTCTCTCCCAATAAATTGACCAGCTTGTTGCCTTATCTTCAGTTTGTAATTGCTCTGAGACGCTGTCCGGCGTGGAGGGCGCTATATAAATCGAAGTTGTTGTTGTTGTTGTAATTGTCTGTGAGCTGAGACTGTCAGCTACATTTGTGCCAGCTACATTTGTGCAATGATGGGGAGTTGTCAGAAGAGAGAGAAAGGGTTGCCTCTGCCATCAGAGGTCTAGAACATCTTGGGTTCTGTTGGCAGCACCAACAAAGAGTGGGGCTGAAATGGTTCCTCTGTCTAACTGATAACTTCAACGCCAATGATGACCAGTGATGTTATTTCCCCGTCAGCTGACCTGACTTTCAGCACTTTGTGTGGAAAATTTGTGGCAATGGTTGTATTAGAGTTAGAAACTACCATGCGGCCTAATTGTTTTGACTTTTGTTATAATAATAATACAGTAATGTACAATTGTTTGTGGGACACTGCTGTGCGCATTTGGCTGCTGCACTTCACCCACAAAGTACAGTCAATCGCTTTACAGTATATTCTGTGAAGCGCTTTGGGACGTCTCAACGACGTGATGAGGCACAGAATCAATGCAAGGATTATTATTATTATTGAGGCTGTACAAAAAAAATTATATGAGCCCATGCAGGGGAAGGGTATTAAAGATCTTTACAAAAATACTTAGAAAAGCAGTAACAGGTGTATCATGATTTGAATCATGGTATTGCTGAGTTTGTACCTTTATTTTTATATGGCTATCAAATAGATGTGAGGGAGCGATAACTAAATAATTTGTCCTTTTCTCCCCATGGTTAGAAATGGTATTACCAGACATGAATGTTCTTCCCACCCCTCAAGAACTTTGAGTTACCCAAGGGTCTCTTGTGCAACGTCATTATACTGTATTATACTTTAAACGCTCTGAGACGCCGTCCGGCGTGGAGGGCGTTATATAAATCAAAGTTGTTGTTGTATTGCTTAGATAGCTATTCTCTGGTTTAGGTGAACCATTTTAACGTTATATTTGGTTACAAAATATACAGTCACACACCCTTCACATTAAATCTTGTAAAGTGCTGTGAGACTTACTACCAATGTGAAAGGTGCTTTGTCAAATGCAAGCATTATTAGGTATTTTTTATGAAAATATTTGCTGCAAAAAGATTGCGTGTGGATGTGATATTTTAGCTAACGTCAGTTCATTAACCACAGACAGGAGGATGAGGATTCTTGTTCTTTAGCAGACAGATACTGCTGCACAGTGCTGTTTAAATCTCTGATTGGAAACCTTACTCCTTTATATGGCTTTAAGTGTAAGAGTTACTTCAGACCGCAAAGATTAAATTGCATTGAGGTGGCTAAAAGACTTGCCCCAGTTTACACCGACAGATGGAGAGAAATGTCACTCGAGCCACAATAGTGAAAGAAGAGGCGTTGGAATAGCAGCAGTGGGCTCATCTGACTTCAATGTGTGATGATTGAAGTAAAAAGTGCGATCATTGAAGTAGAACAAAAACAAGAAGTTGGTGCTATTTTTAAATCGATCTGAGTGGCTGACTCTTGAAAAATATAGTTGTTGTGCAACCTCTTCAGGATTGTGGGTTTGTTCTAGGGGCACAGTGCAACTTGGGTGTTGGCTTGTCCCAGCTTGTGGTTGAGTTGATAGTCTAGGCTGATACCTGTGCAGTACTGAACAGGGTGGGAAGAGGAAGAACGTGCTGCAATATCAGAGGTTCTCCTTCGATGTTAAACTGTGGTGCTACCCATCTGTTCTTCAGGTGGGCACTATACAAAAGGCAAAGGCATTTATTTTTTGTCTGTTTTTGGTGACAATTGTCCAAATAAAATTGGTCTTTCAACTCATGGGACCTTATTTTGCATCATAATGGCAGCAGTATGCCTACAAAGATACTCACCGCATATGCTGTAAAGTACTTTGATGCATTTCAATGTGACAAACACCTGTGGAAAAAAGTCACGGGTTTGCTTCTTTCTAGCTGATGAAGCAACCACCATTAAAGAACAAAATGTGAAGCTCTAGACTAATGTAGGGTCCGGCGATATATCGATATATCGCTAAAACCCGATATAATTTTCATATCGATATGCCGATACAGACATTTAAAAAATATCGATATATCGAAAAAACTATATATCGAGGTAAAAAATCGGGATGCGAGCACACTGAACTACAAAACCCAGAATGCTCATCTCTATACACAATGCACAGACCGAGGTGCAAAGCCGCCATATTGTATTCACAGTCCTCGAATACAATATACAGGTATGCAAGGGCTGGGGCGTGAGAGAGACGGCTGGGGGTGGGGGGTGAGGGGGAGAGAGACGGCTGGTGGGGGGGTGAGGGGGAGAGAGACTGCTGGGGGGCGGGGGGTGAGGGGGAGATAGACGGCTGGGGGGAGGAGAGGGGGAGAGAGACGGGTGAGGGGGAGGGAGACGGCTGGGGGGTGGGGGGGGTGAGGGGGAGAGAGACGGCTGGGGGGGGGGGTGAGGGGGAGAGAGACGGCTGGGGGGGGGG
Organism: Hydrolagus colliei; assembly: GCA_035084275.1. NCBI lineage: Eukaryota > Metazoa > Chordata > Chondrichthyes > Chimaeriformes > Chimaeridae > Hydrolagus > Hydrolagus colliei. Next base: position 113,134,820 of record CM068742.1, on the reverse strand, counting down.
GGTGAGCGGGAGAGAGACGGCTGGGGGGGGGGTGAGGGGGAGAGAGACTGCTGGGGGGGGTGGTGACGGGGAGAGAGACAAATGGGGTGAGGGAGAGAGACGGCTGGGGGGGGGAGAGGGGGAGAGAGACTGCTGGTGGGTGGGGTGAGGGGGAGAGAGACGGCTGGGGGGGGGGGTGAGCGGGAGAGAGACTGCTGGGGGGGGAGAAGGGGAGAGAGACTGCTGGGGGTGGGGTGAAGGGGATGAGAGACTGCTGGGGGGGGTGAGGGGGAGAGAGACGGCTGGGGGTTGTTGAGGGGGAGAGAGACGGCGGGGGGGGGAGGAGAGGGGGAGAGAGACAGCTAGAGGGGGAGAGAGACGGCTGGAGGTGGGGGAGGAGAAGGGGAGAGAGACGGCTGGTGGCGGGGAGGAGAGGGGGAGAGAGACGGCTGGGGGGGGGAGAGAGACGGCTGGGGAGGGGAGGAGAGGGGGAGAGAGACGGCTTGGGGGGGGGGGAGGAGAGAGACGGCTGGGGCGGAGGGGGAGAGAGACGGCTGGGTGGAGGGGGAGAGAGACGGGTGGGGGGGAGAGAGACGACAGGGGTGGGGGGTGCGAGAGAGGGGCGGGGCGGGGGAGAGAGACGGGGTGGATGTGATAATATACAGATAGATAGAGATGGGGGGGGATGTGAGAGAGGAGAGAGGGAGAGAGACACACAGACACAAAAACACAGAGATGGAGAGAGTGAGAGACACAGAGAGAGAAATATATTTACCTCCTGAGAAGATAGGCCCCGAATGCGCGCGCACCTGGAATGCGCACGCACTCCGATGTGCGCACATGTGCAGTACGAAAAAACTGAAAATATCGATATTTCGGTATATCTCGATATGAGCCCATTGATATATCTAATCGGAAAATGTTCCATATCGACGGACCCTAGACTAATGTATTGGCTAATGTGGGACAAAGGCCATTCTTCAAGTGGTGATTTTTCGCGGAGTTCCACACAATACGTTTTAGCTACAAGCTGAGTGACAGCAGGGAGTGGTGATGATATACAGTTATTGTTGCTTTATGTCACTTCCCCAACGCTGCTATTGGGATTTTCACATGTCCAGAAGTTTAACAAAATGGTTGCTGCAGATAACCAATAACTATGCATTAAATGATAAATATTTTGTGTGTAAAGAGCTGGCCTCCTCTTTGTGTTGCAATTTTGTAGATGACGTCTGTAATTCTCTACTTTCACAGGAGTATAAAGTATACTTTTGTGGAATAAATGCTTCCTACAGAACTATTTACATTAGATTGGGTAGCTTTTTATTGAAAGAGGAGTAAACCTGTAAATGTCTTCTTCTAAATGTGCCTTTCATTTTCTTTCTGTCAAATTTTGTGGGTCTTATACAAAAGGGCTTCAGTTAAAGAAACTTTGATATTAGGGGGAGAATTTTACAACACAGAAAAAGACTATTTGGCCAGCCTTGCTTTCTTTTCTGTAAGAGTTAGCCATTTCAGGTCTCTCCCTTTCCCCCCCACCATACCCTTTGCCTTTTATCTTTTTCATAATTTCCTATAAGCGACATCACATGTTGTAATGGCTCTCTGCCTGAATATCCAGTTTTCTCTCAATATCTCCCTCAGTATATTTGGTAATCTTCAATCTATGCCTTCTGGTTACTGACTCACTGATATCACTGCTGTGCACAATTGGCTGTCGCGTTTCGCCCACAAATATACAGTCAAATTCACTTTACAGTATATTCTGTGAAGTGATTTGAGACATCTAGAAGATGTGAAAAGCGCTATATCAAATTCAAGTAGTATTATTATTATCACATCCCCTATCAACCTGTTCAGTTCTAGTGAAAACATTTCTGGTCACTTGTCTCGCCTCAGTTTATGAAAGTGAACTACACTAGTTTTAATATGTGAGCAAAAATTATTTCTGGGGTTTTACAAACAATGGATAATCCTTGCAACTGAATTGGCACCTTTCCTGTCATGATGATGTCTCAAAATGCTTCATAGGACATACTGTAGTGTAGTGACTATTTTGTAGGTAAAATACATGAATCTGTCAAGAAGATAAACTATTTCCAACACAATTGCTAGAAGACAAAATAATTGCAGACTATTGTGTACATTTACTTGCCTTAAATTAACTGACTAAAATTGCTGCTGTTAGTGTCTTAACTTAAAGGACTAGGATCAAATTTTAATGGGTATCTTCTGAATATGGATATTTGTGGGGAAAAGATGTAGGGAGGAGAATCTATATTCCAAAAGGTGTTTTCTGGAGGACGTTAGCACATTTTGAAAGGGTGGATGTTTTCTGTTTTCAATGTCTGTTGTATGTGATGTGACTTCCCACCGATAATATATCACCATACTTGAGTGCTTGAAGCCCTATTCAGATGAAGCCAAAAAGATCTATCTTCTAGCGAGGCACGTGCCTTTGATGTTGTGGTTTAATGACATTATCTCTGTGAAATCTGTAACATTTTTGTTCAATAACTATTATAGATTGTCTATTGGACATTAGCCCCAAAATAAGAATAAAGGTTAGTTTGCTTTCTATACCTTTTCTATATGTGAATACGACCAATACATTTACTCCTTTGGGTTTTTCCAGTGACAACAACCTGCATTTATATAGCTCCCATATTGCGGGGCAGCATTACTGTGTTGGAGCCTGAAGCCCTGGGTGGGGGGGCGGAGAGATCTTTCACTGTACTTTGTTTTAAATTTGAAAATATTGGTTTTCGAGGAGACTTTTAGTAACATTGATAGATTCTATTCTACCACTGAAATGCCCTCTTTTATGGAAAAAGTCTGTTCATTTTCTCGAGTGTGTGTAATCCTTAGTTTTTGGAATGCTATATTTTACCAGCTGTATACAATGCATAATAATCCTTGCATTTGATACAGAGTCAAATCAAGTTGTTGAGACGTCTTTCAAAACATTTCACAGAATATACTGTAAAGCGCATTTACTTATTTTTGATCAGCTTTACCCCATTTTTAAACTTGAGTATATTCTTCCTTGTCCTCATTTATGATTCTGAACTCAGTTTTGGTGGGAAGCTTAACTCCTAGACCCTTGTGAGCGTGAAGAACCAATTTATCCTGGAAAATATTGAGTAGTTTGGGCAACTTCCCCATAATTGTGAAATTGCACCAATGTCATGTATATTCCAATAAATTCACTGACTTTTAGAAAATCTTGCCTCATTTGAAGTGTTAAAGATGACGTGCACAACTGATGAAATGGAGAAGTGTCACTCCAAGGAAGCTAACTGGCTCAGTTTCGCAATGCTATAACAAGTTGCCTTGAATTAGCCCCTTCACATAAGCAAATATGGCAGACAATTGCACACAGCAATGTCCCTCAAACAAACCTGAAGTGAATAATCAATTTTATCTGGGGACTTGTTGGCCAGACCACCAGGAAAACCTCCCTCTGAATACATTGCTCATTCGTATAAAGTGTTTAGTTGAAGGTTAACAAGTGAGAGGTTTTGTTTTCTTACAAAAAAAACTTGACTGAATGTTGATTTATTTGGATGATTTCATGACACCCAAATGGCAGAAGTATTAGTTTAATGAATGATAATTGTTTCTTGGCTTTCCTGGCGACAAGCTATCCTTACACCATAATAATCACTTGTGTGGTGGTTTGTTCAGGAAGACAACAACAACTTTGATTTATATCGCGCCCTCCACGCCAGTGGGCGTCTCAGAACGCTTTACAATAGCAAATCCTGGGACCGAGCCAGGGGCAGGGGCAGAAAGGTGACCAAAAGTGTAGTCGAAGAGAAAGGTCTTCAGCTGTGACCTGAAACTGGGAAGAGAGGGGGCAAGGCGAAGGGAGTGAGGAAGGGAGTTCCAGAGCCTCGGGGTGTAATGGCTGAAGGCACAGCCGCCGATGGTGGAGCGGAGGATTCGGGGGACATGGAGGAGGCCAGACCCAGAGGAACGAAGGCAGCGGGTGCTGGTTTGGGGGGAGAGGAGATCGGAGAGATAGGGGGGTGCAGAGGAGTGGAGGGATTTGAAAACAAGGGTGAGGATCTTGAAGTCGATCCTCTCTGGGATAGGGAGCCAGTGAAGTCTGGCAAGGACTGAGGTAATGGGGGAGCGAAGCTTGGAGCGGGTGAGTATGTGGGCGGCAGAGTTTTGGATTAGCTGGAGTTTGTGGATTGTGGTGTAGGGGAGACCGGAGACTAGAGAAAGCATGAAGGTTGCTGGAATAATACAAACCAATTAAGCACTTCAGCTCACCACAGCTACATTTAAGCACTACGAGACCCTATCCATGTGAAAGGTACTGTATAAATACAAGTTGTTGTTGAAGTACAATGCTGGGGAACTTGAAACAAAAACAGAAGTTGCTGGGAAAGCTCAGCGGGTCAGGCAGCATTCATGGAGAAAGGAAAGTGAGTTAACATTTCGGGTCCACGACCCTTCGTCAGTACCCAGCAACTTCTGTTTTTGTTTCAGATTTTCAGCATCTGTAGTATTTTGTGTTTTGCTTGGGAACTTGAGCTCAGCTTCAGGAACAAGACCATTAAACTGAGGAACACCTTTTTAAAAAAAATTATGAGCTTCCAGGAGTTTAAACTCTAATGAACTTTAATCCCTCACCGTTCTTCTTTTTCTGACCTTTGTTGCTCTAAACAAAGTTGGAGAGAGGGTGTGTTGTAAGACTCCGTGCTGTTGGTAGCCTTGGAGGAGACTGATACTCTTGGCTGCAATAGCTGGCAAACAGATAATCCTCCCAAACTGGAAATCTCAAAATAAGCCTTATCTCAGTGGGAAAGAGCTTTAATGGACTTAACCAGCATGGGGCATACAGAAAACAGTATGTAAGTCCTGATTCAGAGCAGATGTGGGGGTGTACTCCAAAACTCCACAGATTGAAGCTGTGTCTTAAGTCTGCTATCTTTGGGATTTAAGTCCTTTTGATTAGCTCCAATCTGGATGTGAACAATTTAACATGTTGAAGTTATATTTTCGCCATGTTAAAATATTAATATATGAACTTATCATAGTCTTTATTTTTATATCAATTAGACTTGCCAATTCCTAATATCTTACTCATTTCATAAAGGCACCTTGTCAAGTCATCAAAACATCTCAAAGATGTTTCATGATTTACTAAAAAAATTGTAGTCACTATTTGAAGGTGAATTCAGTAGCCAACATTACGCACAACTACAGTGCGGGTAGTTCATTCCTTCTTCTCTGTTAGGAAGCTATTTTGTACTTTGTTCAACATGTTCTTGTATCAAATTAGCTCTGTCTGATGTTAGGGCATCTGTTTTTAATCACCCTGCATTTTTTAATTTCACATTGACATTAATTCTCTTTTCTTCACCATATTCTGGAGTTCCCATTTTCTTTGTGAAACACTTTGAGATGTTCATGCGTACAAAGTTATTGGTCTTTTTCCTCTGTCAATGTGCCTACCCAGATCCTTTAGGCCCTCGGCCATTTTTTCCCTTCCACCACTTGCACTTGCCAAATGTACTGGAATCAGTGGTTAAATCCTGCAAACTCCCCAAATAGCAAAGCAATTAGCAGCTAATATTTTTGGTCCCTATTTAAAATTACATGCCAGAACCAGCCTGGCCGCTGTTCCAATGCTGAAACTCCACTTTACAGCAATCAATTTCTGATACCGTATATATCCGCGTATAAGGCGCACCTGCGTATAAGGCGCACCCCCCGTTTTTGACCTTTTCTTGGTGGAAAAAAAACGGAAGCATTTTCAATGATATTGCCGGCAGAAGGGAGGAGAGACAGGTAGGGAGAGAGAGAGGCAGGCAGCCAGGGAGGGAGAGAGGGAGGCAGGGAGGGAGAGAGGCAGGCCGGCAGCGTGGGAGAGAAAGAGGGAGAGAAGCAGGCCGGCAGCCCGGGAGGGAGGGAGAGAGAGAGGGAGAGAGGCAGGCCGGCAGCCCGGGAGGGAGGGAGAGAGAGAGGGAGAGAGGCAGGCCGGCAGCCCGGGAGAGAGAGAGAGGGAGAGCGGGAGGGAGAGAGGGAAAGAGGCAGGCTGGCAGCCTGGGAGAGAGAGAGGGAGAGAGGCAGGCAGGTACGCAGGGAGGGAGGGAGGGAGGGAGAGAGGCAGGCCGGCAGCCCGGGAGAGAGAGAGGGAGAGCGGCAGGCCGGGAGAGAGAGAGGGAAAGAGGCAGGCCGGCAGCCTGGGAGAGAGAGAGGGAGAGAGGCAGGCAGGTACGCAGGGAGGGAGGGAGGGAGAGCGGCAGGCCGGCAGCCCGGGAGGGAGAGAGGCAGGCAGGCAGCCCGGGAGGGAGAGAGGCAGGCAGGGAGGGAGGGAGGGAGAGCGGCAGGCAGGCAGCCCGGGAGGGAGAGAGGCAGGCCGGCAGCCTGGGAGAGAGAGAGGGAGAGAGGCAGGCAGGCAGGCACGCAGGCAAGGAGGGAGGGAGGGAGAGCGGCAGGGAGTGAGGCAGGCAGACTGGGTTCGGCAGAAGGTAAGCACAGCACTGAAGTCCGCTGCTGCTGCCGCTGCCCGGGCGGCCGAGGCCGAAGCCCCGTCACCTGCTCCTCCCAACCCCCGCCGGACACTGACCAAACCCCGGCTGACAGCGCGCCGGCCGCCCCTCCTGTTTACTGTATTTCCGAGGCTCAAAATTGCTTGTACCTGCGTATAGGGCGCACCCCCAACTTTCGAGATCTTCCGACCTGAAAAAAAGTGCGCCTTATACGTGGAGATATACGGTAAATCTTTTTTGTTCTTAAATTTGTGGGACACTGTTCTGCCCAATTGACTGCTGCATTTCACCCACAAAATATCCAAGTCAATTTCACTTTATAGTATTTTCTGTGCAGCACTTTGAGATGTCTTAAGGATGTGAAAGGCGCTATATAGGATTATTATTAAATTATTAGGCAAATGTAGATCTTGTAAAAATGTGCGTTGGCTGATCTGATGTTTGATATTGCGACAGGTTGACACCGAATTATTTTCCTATTGTTTTCTGTCAGTTCATTGTGGTCTTAGGTTTTAGTCTGTCAAAGCTAGCTGCACAGACACACTGCTGCAAGAGAAGAACTGCATTTTGTTCCTGTAGCAGTGTTGATAGGGACTCTATATCACCTACGTCATTGCCACCAGAAAGTGAGCTTGTAACTCAAGCTCTTCAAATGTGCATATTTTAATGTTACGTATGAAGGTCTGTGAAAAGGTACTTAGATCACTTAATTGTATTTTGACCACACAGGTGATGTGTACCATCTCGTCTGCAACAATTAATTCCTTCCATTCAGGTCTCTGTATACTCAATGCATGAATATGGCTAATAAAAACAGAAGTCAAGAGGAATTCTCAACAGGTCAGGCAGCATCTATGGAGAGAACAAAGTGAGTTAACGTTTCAGGTCGATGATCTTTCGTCGGAACTGGGGGATGTTGGATGGGAGTGGTTTATAAGGCCAAATGGGGAAACAAAGGCAAAGGAAAAAATTAGGGGGAGGACAGGAGGGAGATGATGAGATCAGCGGTGTTGCTGGTGTAAGACAACAAGGCAATAGTGGGAAATTATAGAAAGGAAAGATGTGTCTGAGGGATGGGGCAAGGCTGAGAGAAGATGGGAGCTGTGTTTAAGGTCTGAAAGATGTTTGAGACCAAGATCCATACAGTTTACCTTCCACCATCCTGGTAGTCGCAAACATATCAATACTTAGTCATGTAGCTCAGTGGTGGTTAGAGCACTCGCCTTACAAGCGTGAGACCTGTGTTTGAATCCAGGCAGGGCAAATCCTTGGGCAAGATTCCTTACTCCATACGCCTAATAATAATACCTCAAAGAAAACAATAATAAATTGGTCATTTCAATTCATAACTTTTGTGGGACACTGCTGTATGCAATTGGCTGCCCCGTTTCGCCCACAAACATACAATCAATTCACTTTACAGGATATTCTGTGAAGCACTTTGAGACGTCTAAAAGACGTGAAAAGTGCTATATCAAATGCAAGGATTATTATTATTAATATGCCTGTTACAAAGAATAAATATTAAGAATCTTTTTAAATTTGGTCTCCTTTGTTGTTATTTTGTCCCCACTGGCAAATGCCTTTATGATCCTGGTCTGTTCGCCTCCTACTTGAGCACAGTTCCACTGGTGCTAGTTGCCACCTGGTACCCACTTCCGAGTGGCTATTATTCAAGTGTGAGCTTTGGCGGTGAGTGAGCACAGGCCACTCAACTTTGAAGTGAGTCACAGCCAAGCCTAATTTCTCCCCACCCAGCTGCCACATGGAAGCAACCAGCAGAGGTACCAGGAGCTGTTTCTCTGTCTCCTTGTCCTGGGATGGCATCTGCTCATTGAGCCTCCTCAGGCAGTTTCAGCTCCCCTTACAGCTCCATCCACTACATCATCAGGTTATGCAACTTTTCTTTTTGAAAAAAATCAAATTTCAGTGCCCTGAAAACTGTGCCTAGTCCAGAATAATATGCTACTGTACTATGTGGAGTCCTGTAGCGTATTGGGTGAGAGGACCCGGGTTTGATTCCCAAAACCTTAGACAAGTTTCCTTACTCCACATGCCTCTATTACCTAGCAATAAGTAGGAGTCTGGTTGTTAGTCGATTGCCAGGTTACTTTCTAGGGGTAACAATTACTTCAACAAATAAATAACAATAACAATTTGATTACTCAATTCGCGACTGTTTATGGGACACTGCTGTGTGCAATTGGCTGCCGCGTTTCGACCATAAAATAGTCATTTCACTTCAGAATGTATTCTGTGAGCGCTTTGAGACGTCTCAGTGACGTAATAAGGTACTCTATCAAATGCAAGGATTATTATTATACTGGAATTCAAAGCAGCCTTGGATTCTTTCTGTGACCCTCTTGAAATTACACTATTGGTTTCTGATGTGTGCACACAATGTAAGTAATAAATGTTCACCATCACCTACATTCTGGAGTGAGAGCTGCTGCAAGTGCCTATTGAAGTTTAGACCATAATATTTCAAAGAGGATTGGTAAAGTATTTGAAGACAAATGATATAAAAGTACACAGGGAATTAAGATTTGAGCACTTGTCGGCAATGGTGGAGCAAACACCAGCATAGATTGCATCTGCTGAAGGGCCTCCTGCTGTGTAATTTCTATGAACTTTGTGTAAGGCTTCTTATCTGTGCCTCCATTAATGGCCTCCTCCTTTGGCCCAACCCCCGACTGATGGTTCTTAATACCTTGCATCTTGAGGCTAATTATTGATATTAACAAACTGGGCCCCATCATTTCTAGCAGGGGAATTTTCTGATCTCGGAGAGTACGAGGTGACAAGTGCTGAGACCAGGCTCTTCCCCAAGGAGATGAAGGAGAATCTGAATAACTCCTTCTTCCCTTTTGGTTAGAGGCCAGTGAGCAGGCCCTTTCAGACCAGGTGAGTTGTGAAGAAGTGAACCAGGAACCCACAGTTTCTTAGGAATTTAGCCTGAAGGCCATTCATTGACTTAATGTTTTTAGATGCAGGATTTTGGAAAACAGTTTTAAATAGTCCTCATCTGGAAAACAATTTCTGAATTTAAGATCAAGTCCAGTCTGATACTCCAATGCAGTGTTGGGTTTGGATGAGACATTAAACCTCCTCTTGTCTGCCTCTTCAGGTGGATGTTAAGGCACTGCTCAAAATAAGTGGCCTGGCCAACAATCTCTTAGATTATTTGCTCCATGACTGTTTGTGTGCACGGATTGGCTGCTGTGTTCACATACAAATAGTTGCTGAGTTTCACAACAGAAACCTATGGAGTCCTGAAGTTGAAAGCTGCTGTATCAAACTCGACGATTATTTTATAATTATTATTTAAACCAGAAGAATTCACTTCAGACACCTGGTGTGATTTTTGTGATGTGAAGCTAGCAGTGTGTTTATAGTGAAATGAGCAGCCTGTTGCTTTCTTTTCATTTACATGAATTGCTCAATGTATTGTTGAACAGAATTTATTTTTTATATGTACAGACTGCCTGCACTTGAGTGTGAAGCGACCTTGTGGTTTGGATAAACATTACATATGTTTTAGCCATTACTTGTGCCAACTGACCAGTGAAGCCAGGTTTCCCATCTAGTTAGTGGGGTGAACTGATGGCTCTGCATAACTGGAGAAATTGACTTTGGGGCCCAGCATTCTTAGGTTTTAGAAAGAGATGGGCCTTTTTATAGCTGCTATAATAGCCCAGTGCTTCACGGTTATGTGCACACACAATTTCCTGTGCACAAACATGCAGCCATTTTATAGTTCTACAAAGTCCCATAAACCATCATGAGGCGAATGACCAATTGAGGTGATTCAGCAGGGCAGCAGGAGTGGAAAAAGTATCTGTATCAGATATTTCAAATAGTATCTGTCTTAAGGCCATTGGTGGGATGACAAAATAAACGTTTCCTGGTTGAATAGTTCTTAATTTATGGCATAGGTCTTTGCTATGTTGTTATTTCTATGATTGTTTTGTTGGCCAACCATGAGGTACCTCCCCAACAGTTCTATGCTCTCCTATCACCAGATTTCTGTCTGGCTCAGTTGATAGCACTGTTATTTTGAATTAGAAGGTTGTGGGACCCATGTTGGTACTTTAAGCTCGTGGTCCACACTGACACTCCAATATAGTGCTTTACTAGAGGTACTGAGCTTTGATTGGGATGTTAAACCAATGATGGCGCTATTTGGAAAAAGTAGTGTATTTCTTCCAGTGTACCGCCCAACAATCTTCCAAATAAAGATTGGTTGTTTACTTCATAGCTGTTTGTAGGGCATTGGTGTGTGCAAATTGGGGGCTGTATTGGCCACTTGAGCCAGCACCGATGTGAAAGGTGCAATACAAATGTAATTTTGTTGTTTTTGCATTTCCCTATTGTTAACCGTGACTACACTTTACAGTAAAATCCTGCAAAGCACTTTACAACGTGTAGAAATCGTGATAAAGCACTATCAATGAGAAGGATTATTATAATAGAAATCCTTGCATTTGATACAGCGACTTATCACTTCCTTCAAGACGTCTCAAAGTGCTTCACAAAATATACTGTAAAGTGAATTGATTGTATACAGGTACCCCGCCCCAACTGCGGCCTCGTCAACTGCTAAACTTACCCACGGTTTGCTAAATGCGACAACCCTTGCTAACCATGCAACGGTTATTGCTTAACCCTTGCTTACCCATGGGTTTTAACATTAACACTAGCGTTTGGCGCTAGGACCCAGTTGCATCAACCAGCTTCGCGCTAGCGCCTGGCGCTAGGACCCATTTGCGATGTCGCAATCAACCAGCGAGATGTCGTTTCTCTCTTAGGATTAAGGTAAATCTCCGTTGATTTTTCTCGCTCTCTGTGTCTGCAGATCCTGGCAGCCAATGCTCCCAAACTTACTCCCCCTATTCCCATGTCATCCATCACACCACCTTCTGCATATCCCCCACCCCGCCCCCTCCGTGTCACCCACTATGATTTATTTCTCTCTCTCTCTCTCTCTGTCTGTTCTGTCTGTCTGTCTGTCTGTCTGTCTGTCTCTGTCTGTCTGTGTGTAGATCAGTCAGTCAGCCTTGCAGATTGCTGCAGAACCTGCTGCAGATCCTGGGAATAAGCCAAACTTATTCCCCCTATCCCCATGTTTCTCAAAGGGCCCTGTATTTTCCAACTGTGGTTTTACCAACCACAGAGGTTTTCAGGAACGTATCTCCCGCGGTTGGAGAGGGGGTACCTGTACTTTGTGGGTGAAACATGGCATCCACAGCCGTGTCCCACAAATCATGGATTGAATGACCAAATTATTCATATGTGTTTGTTTATTTGAATAGATTATTACACCTGGGAAAGCAATCCACCAAATCTAGATGTAGGACTTAAACCCACAACCTTCTGAGAGAACTGCCTACAAAAGCCAAACTAATGCTTATAAAACTTTATAAGAGCAGGAGAATAGAATTGGAATTGACTTTAGCTGGGCCAAATGACCTGCTGTTGTGCTAACATTATTAATTATGCCTCATGCAACTCTTTGTTGTATCAATATTGCACAAACCAATGCACAGTGAAAAACTGGTGCAAAGTCTCTTTGTGTAGAATTTTGTGACCTGTGGTTATAGGTGAGGCCACAGTATAATCTTTTATTGTCCTTTTGACAAAAGTCATAGATGTAGGTTTTACACCACTGTGACTAACGTACACTAGATCGTCACCATTTCCTTAATGTGGCAGCTCGTTTTGCAAATAGCTTACAATGAAGCTGCAGGAAGGCCACTGTATGATTTGAGGAATGGAGCCTGGAGATATGAGCTGAAAGTTAGGAGTAAGATGAAATCGGGGCCGGCCTTTCTTTACCGAGTAATGCAATTGTATGCTGAGTTACCAAGAAATGCCATTGAATTAGTTTGACTGTAATACCTTTTATATGTGCCAGCAATGTCCAACACACCACAATTATATATTTTTTGTTTATTTGAGATCAGGGAAAAATATTAGCAAATACAACTGGAGAAACTCACTGTTGAACGCAACTCGTCTTGCAAGTGAGAGGACCCAGATTTGATCCCAGGCAGGCTAAAATCTTAGGCGACTTTCTTTACTCCAAGCTGTAAGAGTTGTTTAGTTGTGAAGTTTCCATACACCATTTGACTTTGTTTACCGAGCAGTTTGTTTGTTGATTGGCAGAACGCTTTCCTGCGTGTAATAATCCCTTCAAAAATAATAATAATAATAATATTAATGTTAAGAATTTGGTCACTCAATTCACAAGTGCCTGCGGGATGCAGCCACAGTAGAAACAAGTAAGTAGAAACAAAGCTGTTGGTCAATTGGTAGATCGCTTTCTGGGGCAATAAGCCCTAAAAAAAAAAAAAAAATTGGTCTCCATTCTGGAGTTCCCCCACCTGAAAAGCTGTATATAAATTTAAAATGTTGAATGTATTTTAGGACAAAAAGAGGATTGACCGATAATGAAAAAGAAAGTCGAGAATGATCAAAAATGGCTGTTCTTAATGGTTCTTTTTTTCGGAGCTAAAAGATGTTGGCATCAAGTTGAGTTCTTCAGCTCATCTGGATGTTCCCACCAGTTGCTGGTTTCCATCTGATGGGCCAGTGCCTTAATTCTAAGCCTTTGGGCTTTGGTTATGGCATTAAAACAGTTGTATTAAGCACCAGAAAGTTAGCTCTGTATTTAATCCTGTGAATCTAATTATCTGCTTACATCTGGCATTTGTAGCATTGCTCTCAACGATTTAGCGTTTCAATTTCTAAATATTAACAAACTTATTCTGTGACACGCACCATGTGGTGCTGTTTTGAACTATGGAACTATTCAGAATCTATTGCATTTGATCTAGAGTGTGACATCAATCTCTCAAAGCATTTTGCACGGAATTGCTAACAAGTATGTTTGTACACAACAGACATTTGTGCAGACCAAGATCCCACAAATGGCTTTTAGCTCAGTGATTTATTTCTCTGGAGGATTGTTGGTCAGGACATTGGGAGAAACTCCCTTCTTGTAATGTCTAACATGGAGGATTATATCCTGTTTCTAGAAGAATAGAATTATTCTGAGAAACGTGCAGGAACTGGTCAAGGGTATATATTTGTGGACCAGACTGACCGCTTCAGTTACATCCACAATGATTTAGTCAAATAAAGAATACCGTATATCTCCGCGTATAAGGCGCACCCCCCACTCTTGACCTTTTCTTGGTGAAAAAAAACGGAAGCATTTTCAATGATATTGCCGGCAGAAGGGAGGAGAGACAGGTAGGTAGGGAGAGAGAGAGGCAGGCAGGCAGGGAGGGAGAGAGGGAGGCAGGGAGGGAGTCAGGCAGGGAGAGAGGGAGGGAGGGAAGCAGGCAGGCAGCCAGGGAGAGAGAGAGGGAGAGAGGCAGGCAGGCAGGGAGGGAGAGAGAGAGGGAGAGAGGCAGGCAGGCAACCAGGGAGGGAGAGAGGCAGGCAGGCAGCCAGGGAGAGAGAGAGGGAGAGAGAGGCAGGCAAGCAGCCAGGGAGAGAGGCAGGCAGGCAGCCAGGGAGAGAGAGAGAGGGAGAGAGGGAGGGAGGGAGGGAGAGGCAGGCAGGCAGGGAGGGAGGGAGAGACAGGCAAGCAGGGAGAGAGAGCGGCAGGGAGTGAGGCAGACAGACTGGGTTTGGCAGAAGGCAGGCAGCAGGCATAGCACTGAAGTCCGCTGCTGTTGCCGCTGCCCGGGCGGCCGAGGCCGAAGCCCTGTCACCCGCTCCCCCCAACCCCCGCCGGACACTGACCAAACCCCGGCTGACAGCGCGCCGGCCGCCCCTCCTGTTTACTGTATTTCCGAGGCTCAAAATTTCTTGTACCTGCGTATAGGGCGCACCCCCAACTTTCGAGATCTTCCGACGTGAAAAAAAGTGCGCCTTATACGCGGAGATATACGGTAATGATAATACCTATTTGATATATCATTTTTCATGTCAGGAGGATGTCCCAGAATGCTTGATGGGACATATTGTAAAGTGCAGGGACTGTGTGCTTAGCGCGAACACAGGAGTCCGGCATTTTGTGAGTAGCAAGGTCTCAGAAACAACTGCAAAGTATGTTATCAATTTTATTTGGGAAATTGTTGACCAGGACCTTGGGAGGCACTCTTCAAGTTATAGCATGGTTGGTGATTTACATTGTGAATACTCCTATGCAGGATATCACTGAAACATGGTACCTGTAGCATGTTAGCAACCAATATAAATTTTCAGGTGTTGAGATGCTGCGTTTTTGAACAAAAAATAGTTTTAACTGATAAATGCCTTTTTTTGGATGGAAGTCGATCACTAAACGATTATTCACACATTTAATTTATAAGAAAAAAACCTGAATATTATTTAACGTCTGTGATGGTTCAATTGTATCCCAAAACACCCGTTGTGCACACAATCTGATGTGCACGCATTCCCTGTATTGTAAGTTCATTGAGTTGGGTATTAGGATCCATGTATCTCATTGCACATTGCATCACATATTTCATTTATCTCTGGCAAGAAAATCGGAACAAATTTGTTTCCCCAATTTGTGAGGGTATTGTTTTTTTTAAAGGTCAGTTTGTTACTCTCTGGCTTGTTTTTTTGATGTTCCAAAATAAATTCGGATTGTTTTGTTTATGTTTGTCTCCTGATTTTCCTCCTGTTTTTTTGATGCAAAAAAAAGGACTCTAAATTTCAGGAATAGCCACACAAACCTGGAGTTTATTGACTGGAGCAACTGAAGTATTAACTCAATTCAATACACTAGCATTGATTGAGAGCATTGAAAGCAAATACTGAAAGTATACATCAGTTGTAAAGCCACAAAATAAGTGGGTGATTATCATAATAATTGTGTTTGATTTAGCACCCGTAACTCAGTGTTTTATAATAATTTCTATTCAGTGTAATGACTAAAGTGACTGGAAGCTGCACCATCCCACAACAACCCACAACTGGTGAATAACCAGTTAATCTGGAGGATTCACAGCCAGTTACTGGACGAAATGTCCTTTTCGATCAGTTTTGGATATTATTCTTTAATATCCGTTTGCAAATGTAGATGGGACCTTGGTTTAATGTCTCATCTGAGGTTACTGTAATTGCCAATGCTGTGATCTTGCAAGATGACAATGTAGTGTTAGTTAGTTTGAGCTCAAAGCGGAGCTGAAACCCACATCCTTCTGACCCAGAATTAGTTAAGAATCTGTTAAATTGGCCAACTCTTGTGTATGGATTTCATTGAAATTCTGTTTGGGCAAGAGGTGTTGAGCTCACTTTCAAATGCTTCTACTGTTTGCAGTTTCCAGTGCCTTGAGATGTCCTCCCGACTTGAAAACGCTCTATAAATGTACTTTTGTTGTTGTTGTTGTATGGAGACTTGTGCCTTGTTGGGCAGATGTGAAGGGATGGTATTTGGCATTAAAATAACACCAGTGTTTTGCCTTCAGTGGGTAGGGTAGAAACTCGGCTCTATTTCTGTTTTTTTCAATTAAATCCATGGTTCAAATGCTGCCTTCTGCTGCTGTGCCATACGTATGCTGCTGTGGATGTTACTAGGTGATTCAGTAACAGCAGGCAACATTCAAACACTGGGATTTAATTATGAAAAATAGGTAATGGCAGAGATGTTTTCCTCCTGCTCACACTGTGCCACTAATCCTCCTTCCTTTGCTGCTGCCTCTGATCTGCTTGGTTTCTCCCTCCCAGCTGTTCTGTATGCCTCTTGGACAAAATCATAGGGAGAGATTTGAATGAAGAAGGCCATTGATCTTGTCCTTTCAGTCGCACTACCGAATCTCATTGTCTCCCCATTGCAGGATTAAGCAGTGTCTTAAATGACTGCGGTGTCCTGGCCTTGACCAGCTTCCTGGTAACTCATTATAATGATTAATTAACCTGTGTGAAGAAATGCCGCCTTTCCAAAGCTTGTCCTTCCCAAATCCTACTGTGATATCTGTTCTGGTAAACTTAAACTGTAGTTTGAAGAGGGGTTCAGGGCACCTTGTGGGAATTGAAACCATTCCCATACACCAATTATCCTCTGGCACTTTTTGTGTAACTGCACAGCCTGGTTCCGTTGGCAGCACTTGCCTCTGGGTCACAAGGTTGTAGCTCCAAGCCCCAGTTCAGAATTTAAAACTCACTGTCTAGGCTGATGCGTTATTCTGATGCAGGTCAATTTCATGGATGCGGAATTGATTAATGAGCCATACCAAGACCCTTCCCCCTGATTTTGAAATCTGTAGCCTTTTCCCATTCTACAAATCATTACTAAACTTTTCTTTCTGTGCAAAGGCATTAGTTTTTCCATTTTAATGCAATTGGACAATTAGCTGCATATTTTGAAGACCTATTCCAGACTAAACAGCTGTCTGCATCAGTATACTTACAGCTGTTTCCAAGGAACTGGAGAAATTTGGACAGTGTGGATAGAATTGCAAAATCTTGGGCGACTCGCAGTAAAAGTGTTGTCAGTAATATCCTTGAACATCCGAACTTTTTTTTAAGAACATTTGATCCATTGTTGTTTAGGCAACCGGGACAAAACAAAGATTGGCTTTAGCTTTCTTGAGCTATGAAGAGGAAACCGTAGCCAGGGATTCTATTCAGTGATCTCTTTCGCAGGGTGTGTCAGAGCAAGTTCAACCATAGTTAAAAAGGCCTATTGAGAATGACCATCAAGACTTGCAAATTGAAGCAAGCTAGGTACCAAGGGGCAGAAGGTGCCAGTGGAAGTGTTTATATCAGTGCAGCACTGCCTTCCCAAGACAAAATGGATGTTGGGGGTGGAACCCTGCAAGACTAGTCATGTCAAATTAGGATTAGAGTAAATTTTCTGCTTGGCCTACATAATGGAGTATCAGAAATCACTTCTTAATAATTGAAGATAAGTTGAAGTCTTACTTGCCTTTTGAGTTCCTGCAGTTATTGTTATATTTCCGGTAGTTACTGGTGCATGCTGTCAATGAAAGAGCAATCATTGCTTTGCATGTTTAACGCATTGACTTTCATAGATGACCACCTTCAGTAAGGTGTTTTTTTTTTAAAAAAGTATGTGCTGTATGCAAATTGATTGCAATTTGTGCTTTCCTGCTCATCTGTTATACTGGCGCGTTTAGTTGCTGAGAAGTTTCAATATTCTGTCATCTAATTTTAAGTTTCAGATCTGGTGTTGTGCATAATCTCACTGGAATCCTCAAGCAAGTTTGCCAGGAGAAAAATGGTATTTGAGTTAGTATCCCAACTAAAACTGCAGTTTTATAATCCCTCTCAGGAGGATCCTTTTGCCGAAGTGGCTCGCCCATGCTTCATGCTGAGAGAAATCTAAGGGCAGCATTGACTCTGCCTTCATTGTAGAACCTGGAGGGGAAAAGTACTGAACGGGAAAGACTGAAAATGATGATTAGTAGAATCAAACTTGTTACTGAAGGGCCTGTGTTTAAGATCATGAAATGAGGTAACAACACAAATTGCATTTATATAGTGTCCCTCTGCCTCCTCGTCCTCCTTGACCTATCTGCTGCGTTCGACACAGTCGATCACACCATCCTCCTTCAACGTCTTTCCTCCCACCTCAACCTTCAAGGCACAGTCCTTGACTGGTTCCATTTTTATTTAACCCACCGTTTACATTTTGTTTCTTCCAACGGGTTTTTCTTCAAACCCCCGCACAGTTTCTCACGGCGTTCCTCAGGGCTCTGTCCTCGGTCCCCTCCTTTTCACCCTTTACACGCTCTGGGCGACGTCATCCGCAAACATGGGGTAAATTTCTACATGTATGCGGACGACACCCAGTTGTACCTTTCTGCCTCATCCCTCAACCCCCAGACCATCGATGTTCTGACAGCATGTCTGTCCGACATCGAGTCCTGGACGAGGGACAACTTTTTGCAATTGAACGTGAGTAAGACCGAGGCCCTCCTGATTGGCTCAAGCCAGCGCCTCCGCACATCGGGCGCTGCCAGCCTCAATATCCAAGGCTGCACTCTACACCTCACAAAGCCAATCAGGAACCTCGGCATCATGTTCGATCAAAAACTTTCCTTCCTCCCCCACATCCGCGCCTTGACCGGCACCGCTTATTTCCACCTGCGCAACATTGCCAGGCTCCGCAACTATCTTATCCCCCGCGCTGCCGAAACACTCGTGCATGCATACAACACCTCACGGCTGGACTACGGAAACTCTCTCCTCGTCGGCCTCCCCAGTTCCTCCATTCACAGGCTGCAGGTCATCCAAAACTCTGCAGCCGGTGTACTATCCCACACCCGCCTTCGCGACCACATAACCCCCACCCTCGCCCGTCTCCACTGGCTCCCCATCCTCCAGAGGATCGAGTTCAAGATCCTCGTCCTCACCTACAAGGCCTTACAAGGCCTTGCCCCGCCCTATTTAACCGATCTACTCTCCCCCTATAAGCCCACCCGGACCCTCCGTTCAGCAGGACTTGGCCTGCTCCAAGCCCCCCGCCCGAACTGCCCCACCATCGGAGGCCGGACCTTCAGTTTCTCCGCTCCCACCCTATGGAATGCCATCCCTCAATCCCTCCGTTTCGTTTCATCCCTTTCCTCTTTCAAGGCCGGTTTGAAGACTTTCCTCTTCGATCGTGCCTTTTGTTCCACCCCGAACTTTTTTACCTCCCCTTCATGTTTCACCCCTTCTCAAACACTCCCCTCCCAGCTCGGGTCACACGCCTCCTGTGCAGCGCCTTGGGACGTCCTCCCGACGTGAAAGGCGCTCTATAAATGTAATTTGTTGTCTTTCAACTCGGGAGGACATCCCAAGGCGCTGCACTGTGAAGAGTATGCACCCGAGCTGAGTATTGTTGTCAAGAGAGGTGGAGGGCAATGACAGGATAACCAAAGAGAAAGTTCTTGAGATGGGTCTTCACGAAGGCAAGGGAGGGGGCAAGGTGGAGCGGCTCCAGGATGGAATTCCAGTGGATGAAGGCAGAAAGGTTATAAGACCTGACCACAGATAGTGGGGTGAGCAGGGTGGGGGACGTGAGGATGTGGTCAGATTGGTAACACTTTAGTAGTCGCAGAGATGAGGAATAAGATTCTGAAGGGCTTTAAAGTGAGGATGAGGATCTTGAACTGGAATCTTTGAGGGACTGGGAACCAGTGAAGCTGGAAAGTTAGCGGAACAAATCTAAGATGTTCTGCTGAGAGTTAAGGGAATCTTAATAGAGTACCGTTCTGGCTTCTCAATAACTGTGGTAAACAACACGGCTGATTATAAGCACATTTTAGAAATGCAGAAGTAGCAAAACTTCTTCACCTTATTTGCAAAAGATTCTCATTCCCGAAGTTCCTATTTGGCAATTGAAAGTAGAAAGTGACCAATTGTGGTTGCATCCTGGATTTCTGTGTGTATGAAACACTGCAGAGTTCTCGTACATTCGATGAGCCTCACAGCTACTTAAATTAGCAGTTGCTGTCTATAAAGGAAAATGAGTTGGTGCTTATTGAGCAGTTCTGAAGCAGGCTGTTCCTCTCCAGGTCTCTTGGTACAAAGTCCTTGCGTGTTCTTTTAAGAAATGACGGCTGACAGCTGGTGGCGTATATTATTAAACCAGCTTCTTGCCTGCCTGCTTGCCTACATCATTTCAGAGCTGTGTAAGTAAATGTACAATAAAAACTTATTATGCAAAGCACTGTGCTTTGTGTGTGTGTGCCAAATCAGTTCAATTGCTTATTTATCTCTCTTTGCACATACACCTGTTGACTTAAAGCCTTCTTTCTGATTCCAGATCAGGTGTCACAGACAGTGCATTCAGATGAATTGAATCATTGAGAGGGGCCAAATGGGGACATGTATTGATTAGACCAGCTGCTGAGGGCTCTTTACCACAGACATATAGATCAGCTCCTCCAAAGGCAACAAGGACAAAAGGCTCTATATGGGAAGCTCAAACAGGCATTTCTGGCCATCCTTTACATGCTGCTGTTATGGCAAGAGGTTGTTTCTGAAAATGTACAGTGACTGTAAGCTGCAGATGCTTTAAATATCTCCTATGAACAGTATCCCTGCACACATGGTGATACTTAAAACTCTCCCTCAATGCCATTTAAAAAAAAACTTGCCTAAAACTTCCAGACAATGCATGCATGAGGGAAAATGGAACAGAGGGATGAAGGAGAGGGAAGAGGATTGGTGGAGGCTTGTGTGGAGTATAGACACCTGCACGGATTGGATGGGTTGAATGGAAGTGTAATTCTGTGAGCACCATAATTTTCATAGTAGATAATGATCCGTCATCTCCATGTTCAGTGTGACATCTTCCGTAACAGAATGAGTGAAGAGTAAGTTATCAGTGTCATATATTGTTACACGCAACAGAAAATAAAAATTCAATATAAGAAAAGGGGTTAAGGATTGTAACAGGACTTTGTGAATATCCTTTACTTCATAATAATCCTTAAGTATCTAAATTCATGGATGACACTAAACTAGGTGGGAGAGCAAGCTCTAAGGACGATGCAAAAAGATTGCAATGGGATATAGATAGGCTAGGGGATTGGGCTGTGTTCAGCCCAATCCCTTAGTGTTAATGTTCAGAGGGATTTGGGTGTCCTTTTACACCAGTCACAAAAAGTTAATTTGAAGGTACAGCAGGCATGTTAGCGTTCATTGCAAATGATTTAAGAGTACATGAGTAGGGAAGTCTTGCTGCAACTGTATAGGTCCTTGGTGAGACCGCACCAAGAGTATTGTGTGCAGTTTTGGTCTCCTTATTTAAAAAAGGACATACTTGCCTTAGAGCTGGTGCAGCATAGATTCACTAAGTTAGTTCCTGGGATGAGGGGACTAACCTATGAGGATAGGTTGAATAAACTAGGGCTGTATTCTCTAGTGTACAGAAGAATTAGGGGGGATCTTATTGAAACAAGATTCTTAAAGGGCTGGATAAAGTAGACAAGGAGGGGCTGTTTCCCCTGGTAGGAGAATCTATAACCAGGGGTCACAGTCTTAAAATTATGGGTTAGCCTTTTAGAACAGAGTTGAGGAAACATTTCTTCACTCAGAGGGTAGTGAATTTATGGAATTCATTATCCCAGAAGGCTGTAGATGCTCAGTCCTTGAACATTTTCAAGGCTGAGACTGATAGATTTTTTTAAATGGAGGAATTAAGGGATTTGGGGATAGGGCAGGTAATTAGAGTTAAGTCAACCATGATCAGCCATGATCTTATCGAATGGTGGGGCAGGCTCGAGGGGCCGAATGGCCTACTCCTGCTCCTAATTCTTATGTTCTTACACTTAATAGTTACAATAGTTTTAAAATGGCGGCAAGAGGGACACACAGATCTAGAGCTGTCTCTGTGCAGTAGGTGCAGTAAGAGCATATGGCAGAGATTGCTCGACCTGACCCACAGCCCCTCGACCCGCAGCCCTAGCCCCAGCCGCAAGACCCACAGCCACAGACTTGGCTCCAGCCCCGAGACTCACAGCCCTGGCTCCGGACACAGTCCCAGGACCCCCGGCCCCAGACCCAGCCACAGCTCCAGGACCCGCAGCCCCGGCTCCAGCTTCGTGTCACACAACCCCGGCTCCAAGGCCAGCCCCGCGACCAACAGCTTCGTGTCACACAGCCCCGGCTTCAAGACCCACAGCCACGAGACTCACGGCCCTGGTCCCGGCTCCAGCCTCGACGCGGTGACCCATAGCCCGGACACACGCAGCCCCGGCAACTGGCCCTAAAATCCTCAACCCCAGCCTCGGTCGCAGCCCCGGTCAGGCTTCAGACCGCAGCGCCTCTGCATCCCCCAGCCGCGGCCTCACATCCCTTGGGATGATGCCGCCCCATTGACCCTCGCTCCTGGTCTCCCGCGTGCGCAATATGGCTGCCGCCATGACCCGAGCTTCCCTCCCCCTATTCAAGCTTTCCCCCCCCCCCCCAACCCCCCCCCTCTCCGTTAATCCTTCTCTACCCTTTTTTCTCTTCGCCCTCCTCGCCTACTATCCCTGCTCGACCCTCCCACCGCTACCCTCTGTTCCAGTATTGGAATCCTCCGACGGGCTCACCGTGGCACTCGGCGCTGGCTGTCCAATAGCAGTCACACCAAGTGCCCTGTCCCCCACCATCACCGCCAGCCCCACCGGACACAAACCCGGGGGGTCAACCTCTCCTCCCTTATCCAGATCCCCACCCTCCCCGCCGACCATCCCAGTCCCCCCTCACACCCCTCGGCCAACTGCTTTTTCCGCATCGGCCTCCAAAATGTCCGCTCTGTCTGCAACAAGACCCTGGCCATCAACGATCTCATCCTTGATGAGAACGTTGACATCATGGCCCTGACGGAGACTTGGATCACCCCAGGTGACACTTTCCCCCTTGTTGAAGCCACACCACCCAACTACACATTCCACCATGCTCCTCGACCCAACCGTCGTGGCGGTAGCGTGGGCCGCATTTCAAAGTCATCCCTCGCCCTATTCCTCCGGCTCCTTCCCCTCTTTCGAACAACTCACCCTCTCTCACTCCTCCCACAATTCTTTCAAAATCCGACTAGTTTATCGCCCCCCCAAACCCTCCCCCACTTTCATTTCAGACTTTTCTTCACTTTTAACTTCCCTTTGTGCCTCCTCTGATCGCCTTATTATTCTTGGCGATTTCAACCTCCATTTCACCCCCTCCTGCCCCATTTCCTCTGAATTTTCCTCTTTACTTTCGTCTTTCAACTTCTCCCTTCACATTAACACTGCCACCCACACCCACGGCCATCCTCTCGATCTGGTGATCACCCGAGGCCCCAACGTCTCTGGCGTCACCATCACAGACAAGGCCATTTCCGACCATTTTTTCATTTCCTGCAAAACCTCTATCCCTCCCCCCTCCACTTCCAAACCCACCACCATCTTCTACCGGCCCTGGAAGAAGATTCCCCCTCAAACTCACCTTTGCCCTAGAAACCTCCGACCTCTTCCCACAATGGCATTCTTTTTGTACCGACCCATCCTCCGCCCTCCACAACACCCTCTCCACTACCCTTGACACCCTGGCCCCCCTTACCTCCAAAACCGTCTCCCATTCCCGATCATCACCGTGGTACACAACTCACCTCCGTTCCCTCAAAAGCCAAGTGAGAGCAGTTGAACGCACCTGGCTCAAATCTGGCCTCACGGTCCACCGGCAAATCTGGTTGGACCGCATCAAATTTTACTGCTCCGCCCTAGCCACCGCCAAATCAGCCTTCTACTCCAGGATAATCCTGGAAGCGAAGGACAACCACCACCTCCTCTTCGCCACCACCAACCAGCTCCTCCGCCCCCCCCGCCTCACCTCGCAGATCCTCTCCTCAAACATTCGTTGTGAGGAGATGCTGGATTTCCTCGAGTCCAAAATTGAGAAAATCCGCTCTGCAGTTTCCTCCCCCCACCACTCCTCCACCTCCGCGCCCTCATCAGCTACCTCAACCCCTACTCACCCCCCATTTCACACTTTCAACCCCACCACCCCGCTTTCAGTCACAAAAACAATCACCTCCATGAAACCCACCACGTGCTCATTGGACCCCATCCCCACCCCCCTCCTCCGCACCCAGCTCCATTTGTTAGCCCCGCTCATTTCTGACACCATTAACCTTTCCCTCTCCTCAGGAACCGTCCCTACCTCCCTTAAAACAGCCACCATCACCCCTATCCTGAAGAAACCCTCCCTTGATGCGTCGCAACCATCAAGTTATCGACCCATCTCCAACCTCCCGTTTCTATCCAAGGTCCTTGAAAGAGTGGTTGCCTCCCAGCTCCGCTCTTTCCTTTCAACTCACTCACTTCTTGAACCCCTCCAATCAGGTTTCCGCCCTATCCACAGTACAGAAACTGCCCTGGTCAAGGTCACAAATGATATCCTAACCGCCTGTGACCAGGGCTCCCTCTGCCTCCTCGTCCTCCTTAACCTGTCTGCTGCGTTCGACACAGTCGATCACACCATCCTCCTTCAACGTCTTTCCTCCCACCTCAACCTTCAAGGTACAGTCCTTGACTGGTTCCACTCTTATTTGACCCACCGTTTACATTTTGTATCTTCCAATGGTTTTTCTTCAAACCCCCGCACAGTTTCCCACGGCATCCCTCAGGGCTCTGTCCTCGGTCCCCTCCTTTTCACCCTTTACACGCTCCCTCTGGGCGACGTCATCCGCAGACATGGGGTAAATTTCCACATGTATGCGGATGACACCCAGTTGTACCTTTCTGCCTCATCCCTCAACCCCCAGACGATCGATGTTCTGACAGCATGTCTGTCTGACATCGAGTCGTGGACGAGGGACAACTTTTTGCAATTGAACGTGAATAATATCGAGGCCCTCCTGATTGGCTCAAGCCAGCGCCTCCGCACATCGGGAGCTGCCAGCCTCAATATCCAAGGTTGCACTCTCCACCTCACAAAGCCAATCAGGAACCTCGGCATCATGTTCGATCAAAAACTTTCCTTCCTCCCCCACATCCGCGCCTTGACCGGCACCGCCTATTTCCATCTGCGCAACATTGCCAGGCTCCGTAATTATCTTACCCCCCGCGCTGCCGAAACACTTGTGCACGCATACATCACCTCACGGCTGGACTACGGAAATTCTCTCCTAGTCGGCCTCCCCAGTTCCTCCATTCACAGGCTGCAGGCCATCCAAAACTCTGCAGCCCGTGTACTATCCCGCACCCGCATCCACATAACCCCCACCCTCGCCCGTCTCCACTGGCTCCCCATCCTCCAGAGGATCGAGTTTAAGATCCTCGTCCTCACCTACAAGGCCTTACACGGCCTTGTGCCGCCCTATTTAACCGATCTACTCTCCCCCTACACTCCCACCCGGACCCTCCGTTCAACAGGACTTGGCCTGCTCCAAGCCCCCCGCCCGAACCGCCCCACCATCGGAGGCCGGGCCTTCAGTTTCTCCGCTCCCACCTTATGGAATGCCATCCCTCAATCCCTCCATTTTGTCTCTTCCCTTTCCTCTTTCAAGGCCGGTTTGAAGACTTTCCTCTTCGATCGTGCCTTTTTGTTCCACCCCGAACTCTTTTACCTCCCCTTCGTGTTTCACCCCTTCCCAAACACTCCCCTCCCAGCTCGGGTCACACGCCTCCTGTTCAGCGCCTTGGGACGTCCTCCCGACGTGAAAGGCGCTCTATAAATGTAATTTGTTGTTGTTGTTATTAATATGGGGAGCAGGAGTCTGTCTCTTTGAGGTTAAGTTGGCTGCAAGGTGATAGGACTGATGATGGAAGTTCGGAATGTGTCCTCAGTGGCAGTCTCCATAGTCCAATACACAAGCCAGGCAACTCTCCCTCAGTACTGCAAGGGACCACTAATGATGGACCGGTCAGGCTGGCTCATTGGCAGGAGTTGTGCCTTCCGTCAACAGCTCATCTGAATTTCCATTTTTGAGAGTCTAATGGGGAAATGGAATGTATAAATGGTTCATCTTAATCTAACACATGTTGCTTATGAGCCGCCACTAATAATCAAACCCCTAATTCTATATGGAAACTGCTCTTTGTGAAGCCCGTTTTTGTTATATTAAAGGGTGCCAGAGGCACTGAGTGTAGTTGCTGCTGCACACCTTAATCATCGTGTGTTTGGAAGTAATCTACAGGGTCTCGGTTGCTTTGTTTTTTCAACTCCCAGCCCGTGCCCTTCAGGTGAAACTTTTAATTGAATTTATGGAAGGTGCTCCCCAAGGTATAAAACGCTCAGTTTGGTCTAATCTGATGAAATGTATAATCATTAATTGTAGAACTTATTCATTTGTTGAAGTTGATCAATAACAGACTGAATAACCGGCTGCCAAGGATAGCAGACTTAACGGGGTGTCAAAATGATCTGTTTAATTTAATGCAGCTTCATCAAGATCAGTATTCATGCCCTGCAATTGATCAAGAGCAGATCCGCCTCTAAATAGCTGACATAATGAGCTATGAAATGCTCTTGTGTGTTACCTTTTAACTGCACACCCGTGTGTGCATAATTTTGTTTGTTTTTCGGAGATTGTTTTCGAGGTACAACACCTGGCTGTGACACTGTCATTTAGGACAGTGTTCCAGTAAGTGAGTGTTCTGTGTGTGGTGGTGGTGGTGTGTGAGCTGGCTTAAAAAAATAATGAGAAGTTTCACCCACTTTTTTTAAAGTAGTTTGGAACCTGTGAAATGCTGTCGTTCACATCGCAGTGTCTGTCTGTTCATTCAAACACTCTCTAGAGGGCCAATATATAAATTTTCAGCACAGGAATAAGCCTACTGGGATAGTATCTTGCATGAGGAAGTGCTATATAGATGCAAGTTGTTGGTACCATTGCTCTTTCTATTGGTGTTGTTTGGTGTCTCTGATGCATGGAAACCCATCACTGTGCTTAAGAGCATCTAAACCAGGTGACAAACATTTAATACTTCATATTTTTGAGTGTAATTTTGATCCTCAGCTGTACTTCCTAAATCCTTGTGTTTAATATTGTGCCTTTTTTTGAGGGCTCATTACTAGGAAATGCAATCTGCTAATTGATAAACAACCAGGTTCCTAGGTAAACAGAGGCTGTGGAGTAAGGAAACTTGCCTAAAGTTTTGCTCCGCCCAGGAATCGAACCACTGTCCTCTCGCTTGCCAGGTGAGCCTGCTAACCGCTATTCTGCGTGAATCCACATATAACACACAGATGCGAGAGTAGGAAGCTGACCTGAAGCACAGTCAAAAAGAGAAGTCTTAAGACTGGCTTTAAAGTTAGGGAAGGATCAAGCGAGGTGGATTAGTTTGGCTCAGTTGGTAACATGATCATCCCTGGATCTGAAGATACAGGACCAATGGGATTTGATCTTATGGTATAGCCTGACAGTTCAGTCCAGCCATGAGACAGCACAACATTGTTGAAATGTGCCATCTTTGCAAATAAAAAGTTACACTGAGGTCCCATCTTCCTTTTCTTTAGGAAATACATCCCTGGTGAAGAGTTTCTCAATCTGTACAGATAAATTAGCATGCCTGCTGCATGGTTCCCTACATCAAGTTGTATTGCTTCACAGAAATTGCTTCGCTGAAATTGTGCGATGTTTTGAGAGAAGGTGCAATAAAAATGCCCAAACACTTTATTTGCAAACCTGATGAATAACCAGTTTTATTTGGAGCATAGTTGACCAGGAGAAACTCACTTCTCCTTTCTACAGTGTCATGGGTTCTTTAATATTCACTTGAACCGGAAGTTGGGACTAACTCCTGATTCAAGGGAAGTTATTCGCTCTCCCAGCATTGCACTGGAATGTCAGTCTGGGCCATGTGAGGACTAAATCATGGCATGGTGCTGCTTGAACCCATTCTGATTCCCAGACGAGAATCCAACTAACTAGCACTGAACTGAAGCTTGGTCCCTGATGTAATTGTTGAGCAATTGCCTCTAGTGATTGAGCACTGATTTGCCATCAGACATTGCTTGTTGTCGCCATGCCTTTGGCTTGAGGGCACACAATCAATTTGCTCTCAATAACCTTACCCAGTAGGGCTGCAAAACTACAAAACACAAATAAAACTACAAAACACAAAAGGCACTGCTCATATTTGGGTGGAAACTGTTCCTAGGGAAAAATAACAGTCACTTAAACTAGGCCCTTAGGAAGCCATATGGGTTAACAGTTTGGCTTTGGCCACATCAGTTTGCATTGTGTGGACTGGAGTAAACCCGTGGGAACAATAAACCTTGGGAAAAGCCAGTGCAGAATGCTGAATATTTTAAATAAATCTAGTCAGGCAAAAATTATGCTGCTCTAGGGAGGCAGCAAATGAAATTAGACAAAGTTTCTGAAAAAAGATTACAAGCCCCAAGTGAGCTGAGAAATAAAGACTGGCTTTGATCTCCAATTGCTTTTTAGAATGCAATAAATGCATTAGCAGCAGTTACCCTGCCACATGGTTTCCACGCTAACCTCGAGAGTTGCAAATCCATGTTTAAACAATAGGCAACTTCAAACTCGTCTGGAACAAGAATAAGTGCCATTGCATCCTTCACTCTCTCTTCTCCTTGATACACCTCTGTAGCTCTGAGAGGCACTTTCCTGGTTTAAATCCCTTTCTGTTCATGGGTCCTCACTTTGTTTCCTCAATGGCTTCTTCTCCTGCCCCCTCATGTCACGTACATTGTTCTTCAGGGCTCTTTCCTTTCCCTAATCCACATAAACTTCATATAGGATAATAATCCTCACATTTGATATAGCGCCTTATCATGTTGTGACTTCTCAAAGTGCTTCACAGGATATATTGTTAAGTGAGTTTTATTTTGTGGGTGAAATTGCACACAACAGTGTCCCACAAATAGTCATGGATTGAGTGACCAAATGCTTATTTATTTTTTAAAGGGATTATTATAGCAACAATAGCTTACATTGATGTGGTAGCCTTCATGCAGGATAGCATCCCGGAGCACATACTCTCCGGAAAGCGTTCCGCTAATCGACTAAAAGCTAGGTTCCTACTTACTGCTAGGCTGCTGCGTTTCGCCCACAATTATACAATCAATTCACTTTACAGTATATTCTGTGAAGCACTTTGAGACGTCTAGAAGACCGTGAAAAGCGCTATATCAAATGCAAGGATTATTACTTCACCATGTATGTAGGTAGCAATTTATGCCACTTTCTACATCCATACAAGAAAGAAGGATTTTTTTAATAAGATATATAAAAAACAAGCTTTAATGTCTAAAACATTGAAAGCATAGGCAAGTTTCTTTTATCTAAATGCCTCTGTTTACCTAGCAAAGTAGAAACCTATTTGTTAATTGATTGTAGGATTGCTTTCCGGGTGTAATTCCTCAAAAAAAATCCACGACTGTTTGTGGGACACTGCTGTGTGCAAATGGCTGCTGCATTTCACCCACAAAATGCCCAGTCAATCAATTTAACAGAATTCTGTGAAGCACTTTGAGACATTTCAACAATGTGTGACGCTATATTAAATGCAATAATTATTATCTTCCTTACTTTTTAATAAAGATATGTGCTTTCATTGCAGCCTTGATCAAACCTATTGCTTAAAATGCTTTTCCTTTGCACTTTCCAACAGGATTCTCTATCAACAACTTCGAAAATCCTGTTTCTTAAAGGCTTGGGTTTCTGTGGTGCTACATTTAATATATAGCCTTACACGCTGACATCCAAATTCTATACTATTCCAGTTGTTGTAATGGACGGAAGTGATTCATTGCAAAGCATTTTTGGAAAAGTGTCAAATGTCTGAATGCTAAATTGCTGAACTTTCCGAGATTATGTGGAGTCCTGCAGCATATTGGTTAGAGCACCCACCTCACAAGGGAGAGAACCCAGGTTCAATTCCCAGAAGTGTGAAACTTTAGGCAAGGTTCCTTGCTTCACATGCCCCTGTTTACCCAGCAGTAAATTCAAACCTGGTTGTTGGTCAATTGGCGGATCGTTTCCAGTCGGTAATAATCCTATCCATAAAAAAAATCTATTTGATCACTCAGTCCACAGCTATTTGTGGGACACTACTGTGCATAATTGGCTACTGTGTTTCGCCCACAAAATATAGAATTATTTCACTTCACAGTATATATTCAATGATGTGATAAGGCGCTATGTCAAATTCAAGGATTATTATTATTTTACTCACAACCTCTTATTGGAGATTGCATTGACCACCTTTCACATCAAATGGAAAATTTGCAAAATTCATTAGAAATTAAAGTGAATGTTGTAGAGAGACGAGCGAGGCAGCTCACCCACACCTGAAAGACCCAGAAAAGTGAAATTAGACCTGAGGGAGAAAGACAACAAAAGTAAAACTATGACAAGCAGTGTGCTATTTATTGATGATTTCTAAAGTTATTGAAGCATATGGGGATAGTGCAGCCTCTGTTCCCACCACAAAGGTGGACAGTACTCCCACATTCCATGTCTAGTCACATTACCGGATTCTACACGTGGGTGGTATGGACTGATCTATGAGGATTGCTTCTCCTTTCCCTTCCCTGTGTACATTCATATCCACCTGCATTATATTCACGCACACTTTAACACACACGTGCGCACATGCTGAGTAAGTGTTGACATGAATTGTACTGACACTTTTAGTAGTATTCATATCTATAATAATTAATCTTTGCTTTTTATACTGCACCGAATCATATTGTGGAAATGTCTTGAAAGCGCTTCAAATTATTGAATTATTAATAATATAATGATTAATATAATATTCAATTATTATTTATTATACAGTGTGACTGTATTTGTAGTTGAGCGTGAGCCAATCTGCACACATACAGTGAATGACTGATTTTAGCTGGAGGCTTGTTGGCCAGGACACCGGGAGAAACTCCCATTGTTCGAAGAGTACTGTGGGATCTTTAACAGCTACTTGAAGCTTGTGTGTTTTTTTAACACCTCTTCATCACAACAACAACAAAATGACATTTATGGAAATCTGCATCTCTGTCACAGCGCTGCCCCAGCACCCGACTGAAGTATCAGCCTAGACTGTGAGCATGAGTCTCATTGGTAAGAGCCCTGGCTATGCTCTTCCACCAGCTTAATGGATTCTCACCACATTAACAGCCAATTTAGAAAGGACAGTAGTGAGTGTCCACAAAGTCCTGTTACCCCCGTGTTTTTTCTACAGTCAATGACCAACAACTGAAGCATGTGGAAAATAATAATTGTATTTAGAAGAACTTCATTGTATTCGGTACAAGTATTTAACTGTATCTAGACGTCCAGGGATTCTGTGTTTGTGAGCGCCATCATTTTCATGGCAGATAATGCTCCGTCGCCATTTTTGGTGTGACTTGTTCCGTACCATGGTTGGAGTGACGAGTAAGTCACTGGTGTCAGACATTATTACACTCAACTCATCTTCAACAGAAGATAAAAATTCATTATAAGAAAAAAATGGGGGTAGCAGGACTTTGTGAACATCTTGTACAAAGACAGACTAAATTATGAAGATCTGAATTGGAATTAGGAGCTGTCATAACTATTATCTATTGAGCCTTTTGAGATAATTGTGTTTGCTTGCATTTTATAACTTGCCATTTAATGGTGAGGCACCAAACGTGGTTTCCAATATTCACCACTTTAAAAAAAAAAGAGCTACAGAGTGAGCAGTGGAAAGATTTTTTCTTATTAATGCCTTTTTGGGTTGGGTTCAGACACGACAGCTGTCCTTTCGCCTAGGCTGCCTCTCCGCAGCGCTCTGGTTTGCATTTCAGAGTCTTGTTTCAGTTTTGTGGTTTCATCAGTTTCAGCTGAATGTTGGCTCAGCAAAACCGTCACTAAAGGGCTTTGCCACAGTTGTAAAGAAGCAAAGGTCTTGACCACTTTTCCACATTCAAAGCTTTGTGGTGGGGGGAGGAAGCGGGAGAGTTTCTAAAAGAACTACCCATCCACCTGCACCTGTCCTGCTCTCCTACAGCCCAAAGGAGCTTCACCACAGACTTAGCGCATTGAAGCTTTGATACAAAGAGGGACTAACATTTTTCCAAGCTCAATGAACCAAGCACTCTCTTGGTGTGTATTATTGAATTCCGAAGCTTTACAAATCTCCCCGCAATATTAGTGCTTTGTAAATTATGTAATTTACTGCTCGAGACAAAACTGGAAAGCATTTTTAGTTTCATTTAATAAATGATGGTAATTTGTAAAAAAAAATCCCTTCCACTATAATAATATAATAACAATAATCATTACATTCATATAGCATTTTCTGCATCTTATCGACATCTCAAAGTGCTACCCCCAAAATACCCTGTTCCACCTTCATTTTTGTAGAAGTTCACTTTTTTTTCTCTTTCCCAACAAGATCTGATTTTTACAATGAGTCAGAGCCAGCAATGGCCTGGGGTTGGGAGGTGAGGGATGCCTAGCTATACAAGGATCCCATAGACATTCCCTCAATTTTAAATTCATTTTCTTCCTGAACCATTTTTCTCCCATCACAATTGGCAGTTTGCAATGTGTTGTGACAATGGATATTACATCCAGTCTCCTTTTCCTCCCACCCCTACATCCCCCCCCCTCCTCCTCCAAGCTGTGAACCATGCCTTGGCCTCATCAATTCACTGCCCCCCCCTCGTGCCCCCCCCCCCCCCGTGCCCTCCCTCTTCAGCTGAATTTAGTACTTGGCATTCCATCCCACCTGCCTGTTTGGCACAGCTCAGCTGGTAACTCACCACATGGGAATTCCCGGCAAAACCGTGTCCCATTGTTTTAAGGTCCACTTTTTAAGGCAGTTTTTCCTTGGCTACGCACAGGAGCTTTCCAGGTTGAGAATCTGGCAGTGGGCATTCTTCAGCCCAGTGCCAGCAAGTTACATTAGGAATGTTATCAAATACAGTTTGTCCCACTGTGCAGGTTTAATCCTCATGTTGAGTGGTGTTTGCTTGGAACGTCCTCCTGACGTGAAAGGTACTCTTTTAATGTAATTTTGTTATTGTTGTTGCTGCTGCTGGTACCACAATCAATGGCTACTCATGTGGTTTGTTTAGCCTGGATCACAAGGTGCCACTTGTATCTTTGCCACTGAGTCAGAAGCTTTTGGATTCAAGCCCCACATCATTGCAAATTTAGTCTAGGCCAGGGTGATCCAACCTTTCGCCCTATTTGAGAAATGTCTGAGGGCCTCATAAGCAATATTTATGTTTGCATTCCAAAAACATTTACACGTTCTGGAGAGAGCTGTGCTAAGTGCTTTGCGCGGTCCTCCTTGACAGTAAGGTGCTATGTGTACAAGGTGTCCAAAACAACATGTTGCCCCATTTGTTTTCTACAATGCACGTACCAACAAATGTGGAAGGATGATGATAATCGTATCTAGAAGTACTTAATTGTATTTGATATAAAAGTTTAACTGTATTTAAACGTCCAGAGGATCAGTGTGAGTGAGCACCATCGTTTCCGGTGCAACATCTTCTGTAACATAATAGTGACGAGGAGAAATTTATCTCTGATGCTTGTTTCAGCTCCTCTGTAATCTCATACCACTGTTTTGTCATGAGGGATAAGAGAACTTTGTGGATAACCTGTTTTAAAAAAAGCATAAATTGTTGATGCTCCAATTTAGAGAGGCACTATGTTATCAGAAGTACTGTCTTCGGATGAGCGTTAACATTGAGACCCTATTTGACTGTTCAGTTTAAAGATCCCACATCACTGTGTGAAAAGAGGAAGGGAGTCCAAGTCTGAAATCCTCCAGATAAATTGGCCATTCACTGGCTGCTGTGCATGAGACATTGCTTGGTGCAAAACGACTGCTGCGTTATTCTATAAAAATGGTTGTCATACTTGGACATGATTATTGTGAAATGCTTTTCAGACTTTTCAACATTTGTAGATATGAATAAAAATGATATAAAAGTTTGAGTTCCAAAGAGTGACCATCTATCGGGAGCTGCTCAAAGCAGAAATGGTTTACACAACAACTTTAGTTATTAGTCATCTGCCTTTTAAAATAGTTTGATGATGGTCTTGATCCACCCAGAGCGAGTTATGAAGCAAAGCGAGTGTTAACGTGTTCTAGCGTTTCAAACTAAACTTAAAAAACCTATATGGCCTGTGCAAGTGTGTGTGAAAGAAGGGGGATCAATTGTACCGTGCGAAAGACATTGAGACTCACCTCAGATGAGCTGTTAACTGTCTCCTATCTGGCCCTGGTGTTTAATGATCAAGGACATTTGAAGTGATTAAGCACAGCTTAATGAATACTTGGCAAACTGCAAAATTTAGAACATTTTTGAAAAGGCAACATAATGTGATTTGCCTTTTGTGTCTAATAATAATCCTTGCATTTAATATAGCATCTCATCATTGAGGCATCTTAAAGCACTTTATAGAATATCCTATAAAGTCAATTGACCATATATTTTGTGGGCAAAACACTGTAGCCAATTGCGCACAGCAGTCTCCACAAACAGTCGTGGACTCAGTGACCAATTTTATTAATTTATTTTGGATTATTACCCCCAGAATGTGATCCGACAATTGACTAACAACCAGATTCCTACTCATTGAAAAAATTGAAATCGATCCTTTCAGAACTATGACTGGATGGCTTCTGTGCCCTTTCTCTTGCAAAGAGCCGAATCCTTTTAAATGTGTGGATTTTGTGGGATGGCTTGAGTTTTCTTTTCCACCTAAGCTTCGCTCTGCCGGAGTTTTTTTAAATTTAAATCATCCAGCACAGGATATCTGGTGTCAAAATATGGTGGTGTGATCGTGTTTGCGAGACATATCACATCAGGAGAAACCGCGGTGTTGTAAACCTAATCTTGTGGCTTTATTTTAAATAAAGGCTGTCTTAGCCAATATTTTTAACATGTTGCTCAGAATATATTGTCCCCCCACAAACACACAGACACGTTTAAGATGTTCATCTGACATTGTGGCAGACTAGATGGAAAACTGAGCTCAGCTTCTGCACAAACACGCTGCAGTTGGATGTTGTGTACGTTTCCCTTCCCTCGCCTGTGCCATTTTAATAGAGCTGGGAGATGGATGTTAGAGAGTAAGCTGCAGTGGAGCTGGAAGTGGCCACAATGATACAGCTGGCCACCTTTTTTGTGACTCTTAGAATCTCATAATAATTAATGATCCTACCATTTGATATTCTACCTTATTATATCGTTGAGAAGTCTCAAACACTTCACAGAATATATTGTAAAGTGTAGACTGTATTTTGAGGGCAACCATGGCAGCCAATTGTGCACAAGCACAACAGTGTTCCACAAATAAGCATGGATTTGAGTCACCAAATCTTTTGTCACACTCCATGCCATTTAATATTCCTGTTTCAAGCATCTTAAATAAAGTATTGCTTATATTTAAATAACAACAACAACTTGCATCTATATAGCGTCCCCCACGCAAGGCGCTTGACAGTAGAGGAGCCTGATGCAGAGCCAGGGGGAAGAGCTTAGGTGACCGTAAGCACGGTTGAAGCGAAAGGTCTATAGGCACAACCTGAAGATGGGGAAGGAGGGAGCAAGGTGAGGGGATCGAAGAAGAGATTTCAGAGTATATGTAGTTAGTGACTGAAAGCACTGACTCCGATGGTGGAATGGAGGGCCTGAGAGACAAGCAGGAAGGGCATATAGACACACAGTTGACAGCAATTACATGTAAGGCTGTTTTTGGACATTGCCATGTGATAAAGCGTTATTTCAAAGCAAGGTTTGTAATTTTATTATTAACTGCATCGTCAGATTTGTATTTGGAACCTCTGCAGAACCGAGAGTGAAGATTGCATGAAGAAGAGGCAGTGTCTGTTGATTTCTGTCTCTAAACAGTGGCACTGCATTACTGTGGCTAACTTTATTTGTGGTTTTTATGGATTACTAACATGAGACCAGCAGCAGCTAAATGCAGAGCAAATCAAAATAGCTGACCTCGAAGCTCAATTGCCATCCTCCTCCACCGCCTCTCCTCCATCCACCTCATTCGGATTGCACTCATTTGGTTTGAATTCTACCTCAAAAAGCGCCAGTACTACATTTCTGCAAATGGTTTGTCTCCTTGTATCCGCCTAGCCACCTGTGGGCTACCCCAAAGATCCATCCTTGGCCCCCTTCTCTTCCTCATCCACAATCCCTGTCTCAACACAGTGTTAACTTCCACATGATTGCGGACAACCCAACTCTACTTTTTGCACCTCCAGTTGTGACACCCAGTCCCCTGATATTCTGTCAGCTTGGCTGTCGGACATCGGGAGCTGGATGAGTGCAAATTTCCTGCAGTTAAACGTCAACAAGACAGAAGCCTTACTCTTTAGCTCTCTTGTCGACGTCTTCTAATCCACGGAGGATGCTATATAAATGCAAGTTGTTGTTGTAATATTGTGGTCTTTGGCTGAGGTGATCCTATATTCAGGGAACAAATTGCAAAAAGTCGTTTCCCCAGGACATTTAGCTGAAACCTTTCAATACAGTTTCTCTTCACGGCACAGTAAATGCAACTGTCTTAAGGCCACTTAGCTTCCTTTTATTTTTTTTTTAGAAAACTTGCATTTGATACAGGGACTTCCTGGGTTGCAAGGTTTCAAAGTGCTTAACTTAATTAGTGCGGTACTTTGCATTTTTTCTGGGGATTAGCTGCAGACTAGAGAGTCTAGAGTTCACGTTTGGAAAAAACTACACCCCAATCTGTGGAGGGAATAGACATCAGACTTTTCTATATAGTGCGGCCTTGTTTTGCCTCTGCGCTTTTAGGTCTATAAAATTAGACCCCGCTTTATAATGCGTCTGTGGAAATAAATGGCTGCTGGTTCTGCTCCCGGATGATTAGATTGCTGCTGAAGTCATTTCTGGCACAGAATGGCCAGCTCCTACACATGTGTACAAGAAACCGAACACTCAGCCAGCTTGGAAAAGCTAGAAATATTTACAAGGACAATCACAGCTGACCCAAGTCCTTTATGATTGGATCACCCTGTGTGATGATAGGTTAGCTTTGTATTTCACCTGATCTGATGGAGCTCGAGTTACGTGACTTGTTGGCTACACATAGGGTTATATAAACTATGCGTTACCTCACCTGGTGGGGTTTTAGGCTGTTGGGAAACGCCCCATTTCTTGACCCTTGAGATCCATTAAGAAACGTGGTTTGGAAAATTAACTTAAGGCGGGGGATTTCATATTGCATGAACCTATCAAGTAGTGGCTTGTATTTCAAGCACCGGATTAACTGCTGACAATGGCTGTTCTAACTACAGTATTATGGCATTCATTATTGCCTTACTAAATCATATCCATGTTGTAGTTCTATAGTTTTGATGATTCAAACACTACAGGAATCTGCTCTCAACTTTTGATGTGGTCGTTGGCTCTTTCCCAAGACCTACAGTGAAAAATTATGTCCTTTTTACTTTGGGCAGATTGAGGTGAGGATGGTAATATGAGACATATTGTATAGGCCTTTCCCTTAATAGATTCAAGTCATATTGATGTAATGCTGCTGAGATGGAATTCTTGTTGTTGAGCCCATCGATTCATGTAGTTGGATTAATCTGTTGTGGGGTTATATAATGAGTATTTGATGACAAATAATGCATGCAGCCTGTTGCCAGATTTTGATCTACCGGGTGTCTTGACACATGGAGAAACCCATCACCATACTTAACAGTATCCAAACCAAACTGAGTTTCATGCATCCCACACATACATGAAAATTTCAGATATTTCTATTGGAATCAAATGCTCTGGAAGGACGCATCCTGTTTACCTAATTCCAAAGAGTATCAGCGCAGGTTGGCAAGAGCCTAGACTTGGGCACCCCAAAGTATATGTTGGACTTTGGGTATGTCTAACCAGCTAAACCCGTATAGTTTACCATCACAGATTACCAATAATGACAACAACTAAAATACTGTGTGTAATCCAATACAGAGTAGAACAGGGATGTGCAAGACTGAAAGACCACTGTGGTCTGTTCGGCTGAACATACTTGTATAACATTTTACATGATAGAAAGCTGACTGCCTTCACCCTCTATGGCTCAGTTCTTAAATGCGCTATAAAGAAAAAACCATCACAGTCAGGGTTTGATATCTGGTTTGGGCTGATTTAACGAGCATTAATATTATTAACAGCATTAACAGGATTGCAATGGAGTATCTGAAACTGGCATCTCGTCCAAATTTGCCTCAACAGTTTATACTGTTGGTTACTCTTATTGTTTGTACGTTGTTGATAGAGCAAATTAACTGCCATGTCTGCCTCCAAACAGTCCATTTCATTCCTAAGGATCTCTTTCTGTAAAACGTTTTGAGATGTTTGTTTCACCTAAAGCACTGTTTAAATGTGATTTGTTACAAATGGCTGGATACAAGGTTTCCTAGAGGAGTTATGTGGAGGTCTTAACAATAAAGCAATTGCATGCTACAACTGCTTGTGATGTTACTGACCAGTGAGTTGCATTACCATCTCTGAAATTCACCACGATAGCAACAATGTCAATACTATGGGCCTACCACGCATTTTGTGACAAAACATGAGGAAGAGAGGGAGGGATGCATGAGACTGTATCCCTCTCTCAGACCACCGTAATATGTTTGGCTCAACACTTTCAGTGAGTTGAGTTTAAAATTGAATATTAAAGGAATCAAGAGGAGGTAAGCGTTATTTGTTTCAGCCCCTGAGCTATTAGGACTTGAGATGTTCTCCATAATGCATTGCTTCCAGTGTTAACTTCTGTCCTTTCATTGCCACTAGCGTGACAGAAGCATCAGCTTACTGGTAACCTACCAGAGCCGAGGCTTTGACTGTAATGTGAGAGACTAGCCCCTGTTTATTTTAAGTGCGGAAACTTTCACAGTGTCTGCCCGAAAGAATGTGCGAGCGGCGGAGACCCTCATAGCGCCATGGCACGTGAAAGGAATGTTGTTGGGTGCCCTTTATTGTCCGTGGTTTGTGTAATCTGGTTTTGAGCTTTTAATCACAGCGTAAATTGTTTTGGTGCACGAACAAGGAAGTGGGTCACATTCGTTTTTGAATTAGCCTGTGTTTTGGTTTGGGGTGGTTGCAAAGCACTTATTTTTGCATGGGTTCCAAGGCATTGCTTTGCATATTGAATTGTACTCACTTGAGTGAGTACGTTTTTAGATGCATTTTGTCTTAAAAGTGACTCAGATCAAATTGGTTTCTTCTCACTCTGTGTCATTTGTCACTCTTCCATCATTAGAAGGGATATTAGCTGAAAAGATTCAAAGTGCTTCACCCCCCCCACCACCCCAACACACACACATTGCACAGGAAGTTACAGTGGATAGGTTACACCCTTAGTTTGTGGCTTCTGCTGTTGAGCTGATCAAGGCATCCAGAAAGCTTGCTATTTGTAACTAGGTGATTTGCTGGTCTATTGGACTGCTGTCTGGCAGTCTACAATGCAACATTTTTTGGTGGTCGCTATCAGTGTTAGCTAGATCCAGCGGTGCATTCCTGCTTTGCACTTTTGTCTCCTGTAGGCTTTGCAAGGTGTACCTCTTTACTAGGGGTGGGAAGGAATGAAGGAACTCTGTACAAGTGCATTTTGCCAAGCCATCATAACATCTCAAATTCTGTTTCTCGTAGTCTTTCGCATCACCAGAGATGGACCCATTTTACCGTTTAAGTAGTCTCTCCACCAGCAGTTGTCGCAGGTTGCAATGACCCTGCTTTGCACTAGGGGTTCGGACAGTAAGAAATATTACGGAGTTAATCTGCCTTGCGATGAAGGAATGTGCCAAAGTCATTGGTAACCTGCTTGTTCAGCGGTTTGTAGACACCCAAAGATGGAGTGAGTTACAGCCATTGCTAGACAGTCATGTAACTACTAGTATTGCCATATGTTCAAGGTGTGCTGCCACTTTATTCAGTGACCTCAGAGCTTTTCAAATATAAGCCGAGGAT
The DNA here is from genome assembly GCA_035084275.1 of Hydrolagus colliei. NCBI lineage: Eukaryota > Metazoa > Chordata > Chondrichthyes > Chimaeriformes > Chimaeridae > Hydrolagus > Hydrolagus colliei. Next base: position 113,094,987 of record CM068742.1, on the reverse strand, counting down.
CAAAGGCACATATGGCTCTGTTTGTCCCTGATGGTTCCTGTGATGCTGAATTACATTGTGCATGATGGGATGTCAAGGGCAACATGATCAGTAAACCAGTGCTCAAAGTGCAGATAGACCCACTTGAGGTTTATGGCCATTGCTCCATTGGAGATCATCTGGATGTGGAGCTTCATTAAACACTGCAGGCTGTAATTTACAGCAATTCCAACATACAATAGGGAATTGCCTAGACAGACCAGGCTTGTAACCTTTTTTGTTCTGCATTACATGAGGTACAGTACAGGTACCCCTCCCCAACCGCGGGGGATACGTTCCTGTAAACCTTCGCGGTTGGAAAAATCGCGGTTGGAAAATGCAGGTCCCTATGGGAAACACGGGGATAGGGAAAGTACGTTTGCTTTTTCGCAGTTGGGAAATGCAGGGCCCTATGGAAACATGGGGATAGGGGGAGTAAGTTCGCAAAAAACCATATAGCTATAACATACATGGGGATAGGGGGAGTAAGTTTGGGCGCATTGGCTGCCGAGATCTGCAGCAATCCGCGAGGCTGTCTGACTGACTTACACACAGAGAGATAGAGAGACACGGAGGGTGGGGGGGGGGGGGGGTGACACGGAGGGCTGTCTGACTAATCTACAGAAAGAGAGAGACATGTGGGGTGGGGGGTGATGGTGACACGGAGGGCTGAGGGAGCTGACTGACTGATTGATACAGACAGACAAGACACTGAGAGAGGGGGGAGGGGGTTTTGGGGGAAGAGAAAGTGAAATAGAGAGAAGGGGGGTTGGGGGGAATGTGGGAGAGGGGGTGGGTGGGGGGAAGAGAAGGTGAAATAGAGGTGAGTCAGAGAGAGATATACACTTACACACAGAGAGAGATCTGCAGATCCTGGCAGCCAATGCTCCCAAACTTACTAGCTAGCCTGAGGAGAAGCGACAATAAATTCATTTTACTGTATTTACCTTAATCCTAAGAGAGAAGCGTTGTCGCTGGTTGATTGCAACATCGCAACTGGGTCCTAGTGCTATACGCTGGCCGTTCGAAAATTTAAACCCGTGGATTTAAATTGCAGATGCGCAAAACGCGGTTTGCGAGGCTTGTCGCATTTTGCAAACCATGGAAGCATGAGTTTCATGGTTGTCGAGGCCGCGGTTGGGGCGGGGTACCAGTATAAACAAAATAGTCCCACTTTGCTCTAAAGGTCTCCAATGATTGTGCAACATCTGTCTATAACTACCCATCACAACCTTCATCACACCTTGCTCAATGAAGAAACTACGTAAAGTGGGCTCAGTTGGAGGCTCTCACTAAAATAGCCAGTTTTGTTTGGCACCCAAAGACTGTCACCATGAGGTCTGATGTAATTATTTTTGTTTCTAAACTTGAACAATACTGGTGCCTTTAGCCATAATTGGCCTTTTTATTATGTGTGTGGAAAGCTGTTTTTCTGTCCCATCACCTATATGTTTCTCTCCCTTTAGCCTGCTCCCCAACTATTAGTGCACCTCTCTCATCACCTATATTTTTTGTCTGTGCACATCAATCAATCAATCAATCAAAATTACATTTATATAGCCCCTTTCATGTTGGGAGGACGTCCCAATGCGTTGAACAATCAGATAGGAACCAAAGCAGGATGGGAGGGGTAGGGGTAGGGGGAAGGAGAGTAGGAAAATTGACTGTATATTTGTGGGTGAAACGTGTGTTCCTCTTCCCCAGAGAGTATAACCCTTCTCTCATATGCATTTTTGTCTTTTTTTTTTCCTGTGTTAGTGTATATGGTTGTGTGCATCTCTCTCTCTCTCACACACACACATCGTGATTCCTCGCTCCCGTGTGGCAGCTGCAGCTCTCAGCAGCGTTGTTTCCGGTGTGAGCAGCTGCCTCCTACTCTTCATCTCCCTTCACTCTAACTTTGTTTGCTCTAACAGAGTCAACTTGTTACAAAATATCATTAGATTTAATGAGCTTGAAGCTTGGCTGTATTGTAGCAATCCCTGAAAAAGCTTCCCGGAACGAGTCTTTTCAGCTGGTTTATTGCAGTTAATGAGAATTTATTACTCTGGCAGGATTTTATCTTTTCATCAGCCTCTGGACTCCAGAAGCAGACCATCCATCCGGAAAGTGGTCATTGATTTAAGCAGAAAGCGTTCAAATATACAGTGGCAGATAAATTATAAAGAGCTTGCCTTAACCTCTGGAACTCTCTGACTCTAACCATCTGTTTCGCTTCTCCTCAATCTCTCTTTAAATCCCACCTTAAACCCTACCTGTTTAACCAAGCTTACGATAACCTCCTCCCTTACTCGGCATCCGACTCCTCTCAGATGTTATCCTACTTGATGAAAGCTGTATAAATGCACAATGTCGCTTTCATTTACTGTATTAAAAAGTAATCTTTGATTTCAGTTGGGTTTTTTATAGTTGCCTAGAAAAGGATTCATTGAAAATAAGCTGAGCTGTGCAGCCAGCATTGTAAGTCCACCTGTGAAAATCATACAAGAGGAACAGTGGCACATCAGATCTGTAGTTTTGCACTGACAAATTGTGCTAATGTTGTGCTTCGTTTTACATAGAATAACCACCTCTTAGCGCTTCACCAAAACAATGTAGGCCACCAAGTGGCAAGCAGAAGCCAGGTAAAGGAATTTTGAGCGAGATCCAGGGAAATGGGGGCATTGTGGCTGAAGCGTTCAGCCACTGATGGTTGGAACAGACATGCAATGGGGCCAAAAGAGGCAGCAGAATGGAGGACCTTGTAATAATGGTCTGGAGCAAGACCACAAACACATTTAGGGTCAGGATGAGGATCTTTTGTTGGGATACAGTGAGTTGGTGAGCGAAAGCAGGCTCCAGCGGTTTGAGTGAAGTTCTGTGGTTATGCCTCTCGTGTCTGAACTGTTTGTCCTACTGTTCCATCCTTGGCTTAACTCAAAACCAAGCCTGGTTTCCAGTAAACAGATGCTTCAGACACAAACTTAATTTATTGCTATTAAATTTCTTTGACAGTCATGCATGCCTTGTGTTGATGTGTATCACTGATGTATTTTGTATCGTCAAATTCCCTGGCCTGTGCCAAAGCTACAGATTTGTCGTGACCTTGAGGTTCTCTGTGGTTGCATGACATAAAGGGCGTGGGGTGGCTTTGGTGAGTTATTAACTTTTAAGGTTCAGCTTTTACTTCAAAAAGTCTTGTTGACTCCGTGCAAGTAGGTGCATTTGTCATCTGAATCTGGTCAGGCAGGTAGGAGGTCATAATCCTAGTTGTGTACGGTTGTTGCAGTGTCAGTGGGATGTTACTCAACTCCAGAAAGCCTTCAGACTATTCCAAGAGTCTAGTGGTAAGCAACCAAGACAGTTTATTAAATAACAATTAATGCAGATCTGTTTGAATTTGAGCTTGGAATAAGTATCTGAGCGGACGGAGGAGTAAATAGAGAGAGAAGGGGATATTTCCACAAAATTAGAAAATGTTAGCTATTATTTGTCTTTGACTGCCTTTCCTTGGGATGAAGGCGACGTATTGAAGTGGTAGTAGAGAGAAATTACTTAGTGTTTAGTTCCTGGAATGAGCAAGTGAGTTAGTCTCTCTGTGATGTATGAGGCCATATTGACAAGAAACATACAATAAAACCCTGATAATCCGGCAGTTTGCCGGTATTTAGAAACCTACCCAGAAATGGCCGTGGAAGCCCTGCCCCATACACCACGTGAGCTGTAAACACAGCCGTGAAGCCAAACAATGCCTGAGCTCCACCCACAGCGCCAGATGGCAGAGTGGCCATGCCAGGAACTTCGGGGGATTTGCCAACATTTGGAAAAAATTTATACTGTTTGTATTTTGAAATCTTGCCGGTTTTAGGGAGTGGCCGGCGTTCGGAGTGTCAGATTATTTAAGTTTTACAGTACTAATAAAAAGTCCACTGATTCACAATCGCACAAATACATAGACAATAACAAAAGCGGGGCCTCCCTCCCGGGTGAAGCCTATTTGGCGCTTCGTCTCCAAATGGTGTGGAGCAGCTCCGCCCACAGTGATGTCAGGTAACTAGTACACGTCAGGTAACTAGTACACTAGTACACAGTGACATCCGCATCAGAAGGCTGGAGTTGATGCCTCTTCCTGCGTGCTACACGTGCATTTACCAGGAATCCAGATAGTGCAGGTCATCCTTTCACATGCCCATTGAATATGTAGTGCTGACTGGTAATCCCGTCCCATTATACTGCTTGCTGTGATTTTATGGACCCCAACTAATGTATTATATTGGGACTGTACTGTGTGTGTATGTGTGCTCGTGCGTCTGTGCGTGCGCGCACGCACACACATTTGTGCCCAGCTGTCGCGGTTGGCTGTATGCCAAAGGAACACTTGCTGTTCATTCAGAGGAAATGCATTAGTTTCTTAACGGGAAACCTGAGGATTTTTTTTGAATGGAGCTGAATACCCGACGAGTATTGTAGCTTTAAGCAAAAAAAAGCCTCCTATTGGAATGGGAGCTGGTAGATGAGATCCAGCCAGGCTGAAGCCAAGACAGATCTCAGCCTTTTCTTTTGAGAAACGCATGAACAATCAAAGGGTCTTTTTTATCTATTGTTCCTGGGAAGGACATCTATTTAAAGTTCAGATTCCAGCAGGCTTGGGAAGAAGGGAAACCGATAGCGGTAGACTGAGGCACGAGATGATAATCAACCATCAAGACTGAGCTGTGAACAAACCACGGCTTTGTTCACTGACAGCAGATAACAGGCTGAGGTACTTAGCTCTGAATAGAGGCTAGAGACATTCAGTGCAGTGAAAGAGCGCTGTGAAGGTGGTAGACACTGAGAGCATCTGGCGTTTCGCTTCCTTCAGATTCACTGTGGGGATCACAACATGAAATTAGGCCTGAAATGATCTTTAATGAAGTGAGCTCCTGTGTTTGCACTCTGCCTGGTCTAAAGGACAACACTTGAGGCCTTGGGAAAGGAAAACACATTAACACAAAGGTGCCCTGTAACAAATGTTACCAAGTGGGTTCAATCTGCCCTGAATTTAATGTATTCGAATTTTTCTTTCTCCTTCTCCTTCTATCTCCATCCCCCCGCCCCCCCCCTCCCCCCCCACCACCACACACACAGACACACATACAAGATCTAAAAAAAATTGGACCTTAAAATAATTCATTTCATACAGGTTGGTTGTCTCAAAGTGATTTACACAAAGCCGACATGGAAGAAGTGAGAGTTTGAAAATGGAGTTCAGGATTGTGAACGCAGGTAGAGGAGATAGACACTAGATAGAGAGGACACATGACAAAGGGATTTGGGGAGTGATCAGCAAGCAGGGCCATAGTAGCTGAAAGTTTGGCAATCAATGATGGGACAGAGCAAGCTTAGTCCTCATGTGGATTAAGTTTGAAATTTAGTTATTTGTGTGACTTTTGTTGATTACCAGACCATGGGAAGAGATAGACCTCAGCCTGACTTTGGTCCATCTACGCACATGCACCATTCCTGGTGGCTCTTGAAACTGTCAGAAGCCATAAACCTGCTCAATGTGACCTCCACCCTTTCCCATCCCAGGGGCAGTGGGGTTCTGTAGCCAATTGTAGCAGCTTCAACTGTTGATCGTCCATGTGGGTCAGCATACAGACAGGAATTCCAACCTGTAAATTAGCGTTTGCCTAATCGATGTATTTAACCAATGGGTCATGGAGCAGGAGAACAGGACACACTCCTGATGTGAAAGGTGCTATACAAGTGTAATTTTGTGGATGTTGTTGTACCATGTTGTCTAGTGCTTATTACAAACAACAACAACATTACATTTGTATATAGCGCCTTTCGCGTCGGCTTCCAAGGTTTCAATATCCCAATGAGACTTAACACCTCTGTTTCATGCCTCTGTTTATCATGGAGTACAGTATGTGTTGCATTTGTTTCAGTCCCTTGGATCTTTGGGCTGTACTCAAGCTACAGTATGACATCAGAACTGTGTGACCTGGGAGACAGCAATGATAACTCAAGTCCTGCTGCAGTAATCTGATCTAAATGCTCTGTTAGTCACTCCGCCAAATGAAGGTGCTGTGAGGACATTGCCCTTTATTGTTGCTCCTTCTGTTTGGGCATGAATTCCACAGCCTGTGTAATAATAATCCTCGCATTTGACATAACGCCTTTCACTTCAGGGGACATCTGTGTTTCACAGGATTTTACTATCAAGTATATTTTTGCTATCAATTTGTCCCACAGCCTTGAAGTCAATGACCAATTTTAGAGTGCAATGGCTTCTCTGACAATACAATATTCCCCCAGCACTGTATTGGAGCGTCAGCCTAAACTGTGGATTCTGACTCTTAGCAATAGTGTTGCTAAAAGTCAGAAAGTTGTGATCCCACAACAATTGAGCCAGGTTAATAGCAGTTTATTTGTGTAAAAGAGAGGTGGATGTTTATTTGGGGAAGACGTGTTTGTGGGGGTTATGGGGAGAGAGAGAGCTGGGGAGTGGGATAGACTTTGAATAGCTCTTTTCAAAGAACTGGCACAGACACAATGGGCCTAATGGCCTCCTCTGATGCTGTAAAATTTTATGATTCTATGAACTGAAGGAGGTGGTATTTTACTGCTGTAACCCCACTGGGCTGTGAACACCCTGCCCACTGTACACTGGTAGCCACAAGCCTGTGCATTCACTCACAGTGGGTTTGTGCATTCACTCACAGTGGGTTTGTGCACACACTCACAGCCCTAGCGTGTACAAGAGTGAAATTTGCTTCAGTCACCAACAACCTGTGAGATATTAGGATTTGAAAAGACAAACGAGTTCTTTAAATTTCCTTAGATTTACATTATATAATTATAGATTTAAGAATGTGTGTGTGTGTGTGAACTTCAGTATGGCAGTGAGTGTCCTGTCTTCCCACATGTGATCCTTTCAAGATAGAGTTCTGTTACTTTTATTTCTGCGTCACTGCAGAAGTGATGAGGTGTGAGCCCTTTCCTTGAGAGCAGCCATCGTCCCTGCAGCCAGCGTTGGGCGTGTAATTTTAATGTTTCCACCACACCCACATCAGCGCCTTGGGATGTTCTCCTGATATGAAAGATGCTATACAAGTGTAATTTTGTTGTTGTTTTATTTTGCGACAAATGGAACCAGTTTCTCCTTCAATGGGGCCATGGGATGCACTGCAGATCATTTAACACATGCTGCTCCATCAAAGGGTTAATATTTGCAGCATTGGGATTGTTTGCTGGTATTGACCTTTCCCGGCCCTTTTTTTCTCTCTTTCTCTCTCTCTCTCTCTCTGGCCTTGCAGTTATGTCATTCAGTGCAATGATCAGCTGTTTTCTGGTGTTTACTCTGGGCAACCAGAGTACATGCTGATTAGAGTACATGTTAGGGCTCCAGATTGTACAAGTCATTTCCTGTGCTTAAAGGCAACAGTGATCCATCGGTTAAAACTTGCACACACACATAATGATACAAGTATATCATTGTGCAATTGCATTTTTAAAGAACACATGGGAAAGGAGCGGAGGATTTCTTTACCTGTGTTACCTGAACCTGTGTTTGTGTGTGAGTGTGTCTGAAAGTGGCAGGAACACTCTTAATGTGAAGGGACTGCAGTGGCTCAGTTAACTCACTTACCACAGAAGGACCACCTGAAATAATAGGCACATGATCCTGAAAAACTCAGACCTTCACCACCAATCCATTCATGACTGTTTGTGGGACACTGCTGGGCACAGTTGGCTGCTGTGTTTCACCCACAAATATACAGTCAATTCACTTTACAGTATATTCTGTGAAGCACTTTGAGACCTAGAAGATGGGAAAAGCACTATATCAAATGCAAGGATTATTATTATTATTCCACTAAAGCAGCCTCAATACAACTGTTGTCGTGAGTTACAGCAAGTCTGTCTAGATAGTTTGTTGTATTTACTCAGTGAGGTTATTACGTAATCCATTGCTCTCTGCTCTATCCTACGGTTAAAGCCCTAACATTGGGGCAGTGTCTCAGAGCGCTTAACAGTGGCTTAGCCTGGGGGAGGGAGGAGGTTACTATAAGCACGATTGAAGAGGAATGTCTTCTGGCATGATCTAAAAATGGGGTAGGAGGTGGTGGCAAGACCAAGGAATTGAAGGAAAGATTCCAAAGTTTTGGGACATAGTGGCTGAAAGTACAACTGCCGATGATGGAGTGGAGGGGACGAGTGTAAGTGGTGGGTAGTGAAGTGGGAAGCAGATCACAGAGGTTGGGACTTTCCAGGGCATGAAGAGATTTGTAAATGAGTGTAAGGATCTTGAAGTTGATCCGATCTGCAATAGAGAGCCAGTGGAGCCTGGCGATAGGGATACGGAGTTTAGACAGGCGAGTCTCATTCACTTAAACGCCTCTATCAGGTCTGAGAGAAAAGCTTTAGTGTCTATTTCAGGCAGGAATTAAAAATTGCTCCAGCTAATCTACCCATCCAACTCCACAAAGATTCCTCAACATACCCATCGCATCACCCAATAAATCTGAATCCTTCTAGCATCCAGAAACCTGGCAGTTTCTTGCTTGAAACCATTTAGTTCTTTGTTCCACCACCTGTTTTGATGCTTTGTTCCACATGCCTCACCTGAGAACAGGATGAAGCTGTTCAGCCCGTACATCCAGTGTAATTCCATTACACAGCCTTCTGCCTTACACCTTAACGTCTTATTTCCCAAGTACCAACATCTTATAACCACAGAAATTTACAGCACAGAAGCTGTTGTGTTGTCTCCTTCACGCAATCCTCTCAGTCCCATTAAATGTAAAGATTATTATTAACCAGCCCCTGTAACTGACTAATTACGGTATTTGTCTAATTCCGGTTCTTTTTGCCTCTTGGCCGCTCTCTCCCATTCCTCTCACCTAGACCCACATTCTCACACCCTCTATGTGAAGTATTTTCTGATCCCACTTCTAAGTCTTAATTCTTAACTATTTCTAATTCTAAGACGGTGTCCTCTTGGCTTGGAGCCCTTGACAGAGAATTGTGTTGTCCACTGTGTCTAGTGCGTAGCTTGTCAATTCCCATCATTACTTTAAACCCCTCTTCAGCTCTAAGGAATACAGTATAGCCTGTCTAACCAGCCTCTCATTGTACCTAGACCCCTTCATCCCAGATATTAACAGCTTCCTCTTTATGTTTTCCTTGCAGACATTAAAGAACTCAAAGAGTCTTTGCTCTCTGGACTATGAGGAAGATGATGATGATGACGATGATGACGATGACCACCATATGAAGACGATTGTGTCATCTCCATGTGACTCGAACGACCTTTTAATGAGCATCATCACCCCAGGCTCCAGCCCTGTCAAGGAGCATGACCCTACCAGGTACCACATCCCAGGCGGGCGAGACGGCTGTTGCTCGAGAAGTTGTGGGAAGGAAGTGGGCGCGAGTGAGAGCGAGGAGGACACAAGCGATTGTGAGAGCACCGAAGAAGGAATATTCCCCCTGGACTGTGTTGACCTGGATCTAGAACAAATTGAGAACAACTAATGGGACCGACTCGTCGTTCCTCGATCGGACTGGTTGTTTTTTATACTTTTTGTTGTGGTAGAGGATTACCTTTGCATAACCCTGTGTCCATTATATTTAAAAAAATTCTATTGGTTAATCCGGGCCGCTAGAAGGTTACTTGTGCAAAGCATCAGTAGCCCACATCAGTGTGTGTGCACACGAAAGAAAGTTAAAGGGGGTTCGGTGACTTTTAAACAGAGAGGATGCACTGCTTTTTGTTGGTGCTGGATGTTTGAGGAGCCTGCAGGGGAATTAAAAGAGAGAGATTTCGATTGAATTTCATCCTGCAGGATATTTGTGGACTCTAGCTTTTGAGATGGAAGAGGAAAGCTGACCTCCTGCAAAGAAGAGGTGGATTTTTTTTAATAATAAAAAAAAAGGGCATTCTCTAATTAACTGCCCAGGTTTAAGTACAGTGCTGTCTGTATGGGTATCTTGCTGCTTTTTTTGTGGAGAGAGAAAGAGAAAAAGTCAGTGTTGACTCTTTATCATTTTACTTTGAGAGAAAAGTAAATGGCTTAGTTTTTTTTATATGTTTAAAAAAAAACTCCCAAGAAATGGCCAGCTATAGACAATGGACATCTCTCACTGCGTTCATCAGAATGTAACAAGCACTTGAGCTCCGGAAAGGGACTGGATTACCTGTTGTGATCAATTTACCAGGAATCCAAACTCTCAGCAATACTAGAAGGAAAGACTCGTCGTCTTTAAATGAAATAAAATGGATTTTTTTTTGCTTTGCATTTTCATTTTGCAGTGTACATCCTTTATTTCCTGAATGATTGTGGTACTTGCTGTTCTAACAACTCCATCCTCTATAGTTTAAAGTAGAATTTTACAGTGTGCGGATACACATAAAACCGCTCTGCGGGCAGAGGTACACCATGGTCACAGTATTTGTGAACCTTTTATTCCACCATTGATTTACCACTGCAAGTGTGCAGTGAAATGATTTGAAACGTGATTATTTGTCACTACAGCGAACTAGCAACTGCCGCTTTACATTTTCGGATATGAGTAACAGCACAGTTCATCTTTATAAAATCTCAGCTCTGGGAGGGGTGGCCCTATAATTTACTTCTGTACTTAGTAAGGAGGTGAAAATAAAATCAGTCAGGGTTCCAGCTCCTCATCATATTCCAGTGAATCTCTTCCTCCCCTTCCCCCTCTTCCCAATAATAATAATCCTTGCATTTGATACAGTGCCTTATCACGTCATCAAGACGTCCCAAACCGCTTCACGGGATATACCATCAAGTGTATTTTGTGTATTTTGCTGTGTATTTTATGAGTGAAGCGGGGCAGCCAGGTTTGACCTTGCCAACTGCCTGCTCGCTGGACTTCGCAGCTCTTCCCTCCACAAACTACAGATTAGTCAAAACTCTGCAGCTCATGTCTTCTCTTGCTCCAGGAACCTATCACCCCCATTCTTGCCTGGCTTCACTAAAAGAATCGAGTACAAAAACGTTCTCAGCTTCAAAGCCCTCCACGGTCTTGCTCCTCACTACCTCTCCGATCTCCTAACGCCATATCAGCTTCTCCGCTCGGCATACTGCTCGGCCTGCTTCAGATCCCCTGCAATTCCCAACCCACCATTGCTGGTCGGGCATTCAGCATCTCTGCCCCCAAAACTCACCCTCTCTCTTGCCTGTTTCAAGTCGTGTCTAAAGACTTTCCTCTTTGGCCACACTGCCACCCCATCCAACCCACCTGACTCTCCACTAGCCGCTCGGGTCCAAAAATCCTTGACTTCAACGACTTGGTGCATCTGTCCGACGTGAAGGGAGTTATATAAGTGTAATGTGTTGTTGCGCGGAGCAGTGTCCCACAAACAGCTGAGGAGTGAGTGACTGATTTTATTTGGGGATTATTGGCCAGTATACAGGGAGACAGAAACTCCCTTCTCTTTTTGAATAATGCCGCAGGATCTTTAACGTCCACCTGAACAGGCAGACGGGAAATAGGTTTTAACAACAAAATAACATACATACAAGTAAATACTGTGCATGTATTTTGTGGATGAATGTGGCACACAACAATGTCCTACAAACGGCTAAAAAGTGAACAACCAATTCTTAGATGCAAATTATTAGCCAGGAAACAGGGAAAAAGTCACTTTTCTGCACTGAAAATTTTGAACAGGGAAAGGCCATTTGGCGTTTTGCAGCTTTTGTAGACTGTGTTTGCTGAAGGTAGCTATATTGTTCCATTGGTCTCACTGCCAGCCCTCTGTGCTTTCTATCAGCTAAATTTCCCCCTCCAGTCCCAATTTGTGTGAATTTGAATTTGTGTCCCATTCTAATGGGTGTCCGCAAGTTTCTCTTACCCCTGTCCCCATCCCCACCGGTACAGACTTGAGTGGAGCTTGAACGAGTTATCAGAAATACATTTCACCTCCTCACTCGATCTATATTATGGAAGATGTCACACTGAACATGGCGACGGATCATTATCTGTCATGAAAATGGTGGCGCTCACTCATACCAATCCTCTTGAGACATCTGGACTTAAACACTATCTACAATTAAATACTTGTATTGAATACAATTAAGTACTTCTAAATACAATAAGCATCATTCTTCCACACGTTTCAGTTATTGGTCAGTGCACTGCAGAAAAAATAACATGGGGGTAACAGGACTTAACCCAATGGGTCAATTTCAAGATAATAATAATATAATAATTATATAGCGCTTTTCACGTCTTAGCAATTTCAAGATAATAATAATAATATAATAATCCTTACATTTATATAGCACTTTCCACGTCTTAGCAACATCTCAAAGATCCTCGCACTCGTTTTCATATCTCTTCATGCTCTGGCACCTCCCAACCTCTCTGACCTGTTTACCCCATAAATCAGAACCCGCTGCCTCCACTTGACTGCCTTCAGCATCTCCCTCGTGCCTTCCATTCCACCTTTGGTAGCCGCGCTTTCAGCCACTACGCCCTGAAATACTGGAACACTCTTCCTCTATCCCTCCTTATTGCCCCTTCCCCATTTTCACGTCGCCCCTGAAAACCTAATTTGACCGTGCCTATGGTCACCTCCCCCTGGCTCGGCGTTGTGCTCTGCCGCTGTCGAGTGCTTTGGGACGCTTCCCTGCATGAGGGGTGCTGTATAAATTCAAGTTGTTGTCAACACCCTGTAATGTCCTAGTCACAGTTAAATCTGATACCTACATCATCTATTGATCTAAAATGTTGGAGACCAGGTTTATGCCTCTCACACAACTCCACAGATATGTTGACAAAATCTTCAGTTGAGCGGGAACCTTCTGGTCAGAAAGGCTTCATTGTCTGGATCCTGCTGTTCTGGACTCCTTGGCATCAACGTTTTTGGTGTGTCAAAAAGGAACAAGACTATTGGTGGAGGCCAATTCAGTGGAACTCTACAGGAGTCAGGACACTGGAACTCTACCTACAGGAATCAACAGTTACACAACCATCTGTGACGTCCCACAAGCTGCATATTATCCTCGCATCCCACCAGCCTCAAATGATCATTTATTAAAAAATAATAAGCCTTACATTTGTTGTAGTTCCTCAAGACATTTCAACAACAACAAAATTACACGTATAGCACCTTTCACATCAGGAGCACGTCCCAAGGCGCTGGACAGTCACTGTCAGACCGAGCTGGGGACGTGGTGGGGAGCACAGAGTGGGGATTAGGAGTTGCCGATAGGACCATCGAAGAGGAGAGTCTTGAGGCGGGACGAAGGAGGCCAGGGAGGGGACGAGGTGGAGGGGCTGCGGGATAGAGTTCCAGAGATTGGGGGCAGAGTGGCTAAAGGCTCACCTGCCAATGGTGGGGTGGATGGGTCGGGGACATGGAGCAGATGAGACCTTGGTTTAAATTGTCATCCAAGGAGTGAGAGTTGCTCTAAGAATATTGAAATGTACACAATCTTCTTTCTCCTACTCACTTATCCTCCCCACCCCACACAAACACCCAACTCACACTGCAATCTGGTTTCTGGAGCACTTTACCCAAGAAGTCATTGTTAAGAATTTGAGTGTTCGCACTTTATTCAGCAGGACGCAGTGGTGGTGGGACGTAGTTGATCACAGCAAAGTTTGTCTTCTCATTTGACACTGCTATGCACAATTGGCTCCTGCATTTCGCCCACAAATATATAGTCAATTCACTTTAAAGCATATTCTGTGAAGCACTTTGAGGCGTCCAGAAGATGTGAAAAGCGCTACATCAGATGCAAGGATTATTATTATTATTTTTGATGCACTTTCCAGCAGGGATACTAGACGATGATAATCCTTCCATTTGATATAGTCTTTCAGAAGCAGATAATGTAGTGACTGTATTTTGTAGGTTAACGCAGCAGCTTATTTGCGTCCAACACTAGTAATAATAATAATAATCATGTGCACAAACAACCATAAAGTAAATGACCAATTCTTTCTGGATAATGAGACTCAAGGATGCCAAGTCTAATCCTGGGTGAGATCAGTTAATTGCCAATTCCACACATCAACAATCCATGTAAGGAATTCTTTTTCTTGCCTCTTTTTCTGATTGGGATTATCAGAAGTTTATGTTCTTCAATCAAAGGATCTGTTGATCAGTGAAAGTAATACAGTACTTTGTAAATTAAGACTTCATAGTCTTGAGTTTAGATGACTGTAGGGTGATTTGATGGAGGTTTTTAGGGTGATAAAGGGATTTGATAGGGTAGATACAGAGAAGCCATTTCCTCTGGTGGGGGAATGCAAAACAAAAGGGCATAGTCTTAAAATTAGAACCATGTCATTTGAGAGTGAAATCAGAAAGTATTTTTTCACTCAAATGCCGGTAGAAATCTTGAATTCTCTCCCTCAATAGATCGTGGATGCTGGATCCATCCACACCTTTAAGAATGAGGTTCAAAAATTTTTGGTACGTCAGGATCTTAAGGGATATTGGGTGAAAGCAGGAAATTGGAATTGAAAGGATTAGTAGAGGTACAGATCAGCCATGATCTATTTAAATGGCAGAATATGCTCGATGGGCTGAATGGCTTACTCCTGTATCTATGTTAATGTTGGACCCTCTTTAGCGTCCCCACTAACTTTTCTCAGCTCTAGTAAAAAACACTAATACTCTACAGTATTGGTGACATTTTGCCGGGAAGAATGGTTGCGAGATGTACCTTGTTTACATAATTCTGGAGTATTGAGTGCAGGTCGGTGAGAGTCGAGGTTTGGGGACCCAATAGTGTTTGTTGGGGATACTGATGGGAGTTTATTTAGCTTGCCGTTGAAAGAGAGGATTGTCTAGATAAGCTTCCCACTGCTTGTCCATCTAGGAATACCAATTGTAGCTTTGAATTGAAGAGCTAACAGGAGCCGAGTGGGAGGAATCTCTGCCCCAGTGTATCCAAGACCTGTTTGCCCTGCCAAGTCCTGCCAATCAGCCAAGCTGGTTGGTCTGTCATTCATCAGCCAAGCCCTTTCATATACCGTATATCTCCGTGTATAAGGCGCACCTGCGTATAAGGCGCACCCCCCACTTTTGACCTTTGCTTGGTGAAAAAAAACGGAAGCATTTTCAATGATATTGCCGGCAGAAGGGAGGAGAGACAGGAGAGACAGGTAGGTAGGGAGAGAGAGAGAGGCAGGCAGGCAGGGAGGGAGAGAGGGAGGCAGGGATGGAGGGAGGCAGGCAGGCAGGCAGGCAGGGAGAGAGGGAGAGAGGGAAGCAGGCAGGCAGCCAGGGAGAGAGAGAGGGAGAGAGGCAGGCAGGCAGGCAGGGAGGGAGAGAGAGAGGGAGAGAGGCAGGCAGGCAGGGAGGGAGGGAGAGAGAGAGTGAGAGAGGCAGGGAGGGAGAGAGAGAGTGGGAGAGAGACAGCCAGGGAGAGGGAGAGAGGCAGGCAGGCACGCAGGCAGGGAGGGAGGGAGGGAGAGAGGCAGGCAGGCAGCCAGGGAGAGGGAGAGAGGCAGGCAGGCACGCAGGCAGGGAGGGAGGGAGGGAGAGAGGCAGGCAGGCAGCCAGGGAGAGAGAGAGGGAGAGAGGCAGGCAGGGAGGGAGGGAGGGAGGGAGGGAGGGAAGCAAGCAAGCAGGCAGGCAGGCAGGGAGGGAGGGAGGGAAGCAGGCAGGGAGGGAGGGAGGGAGGGAGGGAGGGAGGGAGGGAGGGAGGGAGGGAGGGAGGGAGGGAGGGAGGGAGGGAGGGAGGGAGGGAGGGAGGGAGGGAGGGAGGGAGGGAGGGAGGGAGGGAGGGAGGGAGGGAGGGAGGGAGGGAGGGAGGGAGGGAGGGAGGGAGGGAGGGAGGGAGGGAGGGAGGGAGGGAGGGAGGGAGGGAGGGAGGGAGAGGCAGGCAGGCAGGCAGGCAGGCAGGCAGGCAGGGAGAGAGAGCGGCAGGGAGTGAGGCAGGCAGACTGGGTTTGGCAGAAGGCAGGCAGCAAGCACAGCACTGAAGTCCGCTGCTGTTGCCGCTCCCCGGGCGGCCGAGGCCGAAGCCCCGTCACCCGCTCCCCCCAACCCCCGCCGGACACTGACCAAACCCCGGCTGACAGCGCGCCGGCCGCCCCTCCTGTTTACTGTATTTCCGAGGCTCAAAATTTCTTGTACCTGCGTATAGGGCGCACCCCCAACTTTCAAGATCTTCCGATGTGCAAAAAAGTGCGCCTTATACGCAGAGATATACGGTACGTGTAAAAAGCAACTGCTTCACAGAATGAAATTAATTAGAAATAAAGTGGATGTTATGGAAGCAAACACAGCAGAAATTAATCTACAATAAACAACAGCCCACCAATGACAAGTAAGCAGTGCATTCGTTAGAATCAGCAGAAACATTTCTTGTTGCCTAATAAAAGCGTAATGAAGAGCTTGTACCATGTGCGTCTGTTTCGGGTTAGCCAAGTGTGAAGATTTGAATCATGTCATTTTTAATGACTACACGAAAATCCTAAGTTGCTAATGGCACGTGCTGAGAGGCCGAGCTCCCTTGGGGACACCTGAAGGAGGTTTGCATCAGAAAACACAACAACTTACCTGCTCCTCGAATCTATTGGTGCTCTTAGAACACGATTCAACAGAAAAGCTGGGTTACTGAAATTAAAAGTCAATCCCATAAACATCCAACAGTCCGGTTGTTAGACAATTGGGGGATCGCTTTTGGTATCCGTATCGGTAATAATCCTTTCAAAAATTTAATGAATACATATTTGGGACTTTCAGACCACAACTGTTTGTGGGACACTGCAGTGAGTAATTTTCTTAGAGCAATATCACACAAACATCCCTGAAGTGAATAACCAATTTTTTCATCGGGAGCAATGATGGCCAGAACACTAGGGACATATCCCTCATTTTGGATAAAATCATGGAATCAAAGAAATTTACAGCATTGAGGAGGCCATTCATCCCATCGTGCCTGCACTTGCTCTCAGAGCGAGATGCTCATTCAACCCACTTGCCCTGTGGGATTCAACTCATAAGCCTGTATAATATTTAACATCCACCTGAACAATCATACAGCACCTCAGTTTAATAGCTCAGTGGAGAAGCTGGCAGCAATTCAGATATGGTTGAGCAACCTAGATAATTATTTTTACTTATTATTAAGACCAGTTTGCATGCCTATAGGGAGAGCAGAGTGTGGGGGAGTGTGATTGATTTGGATAGTGCTTTTCAAGGAGCCAACACAGACACAAAGGGCCGAATGGCTTCCTTCTGTGCTATATAACTATGATTCTATGACCCTCTTAACATCTGTAAATGGGCTTCTGTGGACAAACACACTTATTGGGCGGCTCTTCAAAATGATTGAGTCAGAAAACAATCGTCAAACTTTGACTTGGTTGATCAGAGAGATTCTCCTCCCAACGGCTTCTCCTCCAGCCCCCGCATAGTCACATGTGATGTTCCCCAAAGGCTCTGTCCTCGGCCACCTGCTCTTCACTCTCTACACTCTCCCTCTGGACGACATCATCCTTGGACATGGGGTAAATTTCCACATGTATGTGGATGACACCCAACTCTACCTATCCACATCAACCCTCAATTCCAGGACCACTGGCGTTCTGACTGCATGTCTATCCGATATTGAGTCCAAGACGAGGGCAAATTTCCTACAACTCAATGTCAACAAGACGGAAGCCCTCCTGATTGGCTCACGTCAGCGCATCCGCACCTCAGGCGCTGACAACATCAGCATTCAAGGCTGCACTCTCCACCTCTTGAAGCCAATCAAGAATCTGGGCGTCTTGTTCGACCCCGAACTATCCTTCCTCCCCCACATCCACTCCATGACTGGCACAGCCTTTCATCACCTCCGTAATATTGCCAGACTCCACCACTATCTCACCCCCCACACCGTCGAAACTCTCATCCACGCCTTTATCATTTCCAGGCTCGACTGTGGGAACTCTCTCCTCGTCGGCTTCCCCAGTTCCTCCCTTCACACGCTGCAGATCATTCAGAATTCTGCAGCTCGTGTACTCTCCCGTACCAGGCTTCGCGACCACATCACTTCCACCCTCACCCGTCTCCACTGGCTCTCCGTCACCAAGAGGATCGAATTCAAGATCCTTGTCCTCACTTTCAAGGCCATTCATGGCCTTGCCCCTGCCTATCTTTCTGACTTATTGTCCCCCTACCAGCCTGCCCGCACCCTCCGTTCAGCAGACTCAGGCCAGCTCCGTGTCCACCGCCCTAACCGCCCAACCATCGACAGCCGGGCTTCCAGCCTCTCTGCTCCCACACTGTGGAACTCCATCCCGCAGCCCCTTCACCTCGCTTCCTCCCTTTCCTCCTTCAAGGCCGGACTCAAGACCTTCCTCTTCGACCGCACCTTCGGCTGATCTGATCTTCGCCCTGATCTTCCTGGATTCGAACACAGATCTCACGCTTGTAAGGCAAATGCTCTAACTACTGAGCTACAGGAGCTCAGTTGTAAGGTTTCTTCCCCTTCTCCCACTTTCCTTCCCTTTCCCCCTACCCTAACCACCCCCCCACCCCCCAGCACCCCCCCCGTTCGGGTCCCGACCTGACTGTTCAGCGCTTTGGGATGTCCTCCCGACGTGAAAGGCGCTTTATAAGTGCAATTTTGCTGTCGTTTGTTGTTTGTTGTTTGTTGTTCTCCCCCAATCAGGCTTGATGACACACTGACTGCCTCCATTGGTAGGACTCTTGTCTCTTGAGTCAGAAGGTTATTATACTACTACTACTACTACTAATAATAATAATCCTTGCATTTGATATAGCTCATTTGATACAGCGCTTTTCACATCGTATCGACATCTAAAGCGCTTCACGGAATATACTGTAAAGTGAAATGACTGTATATTTGTGGGTGAAACGTACAGTAGTGTCCCACAAACAGTCATGGATTGAAATGACCAATTTTCTTATTGTGGTTTTTTTGGAGGGATTATTATTAGGCGTGTGGAGTAAGGAAACTTGCCCAAGGTTTTGCCCTGATCCACCTGATTCGAACACAGGTCTCACGCTTATAAGGTGAGTGCTCTAACCAACAACAACAACAACAAATTACATTTATAGAGCGCCTTTCACGTCGGGAGGACGTCCCAAGGCGCTGCACAGGAGGTGTGTGACCCGAGCTGGGAGGGGAGTGTTTGGGAGGGGGTGAAACACGAAGGGGGGGTAAAAGAGTTCGGGGTGGAACAGAAGGCACGATCGAAGAGGAAAGTCTTCAAACCGGCCTTGAAAGAGGAAAGGGAAGAGACGAAACGGAGGGATTGAGGGATTGCATTCCAAAGGGTGGGAGCGGAAAAACTGAAGGCCCGGCCTCCGATGGTGGGGCGGTTCGGGCGGGGGGCTTGGAGCAGGCCAAGTCCTGTTGAACGGAGGGTCCGGGTGGGCGTGTAGGGGGAGAGTAGATTGGTTAGATAGGGTGGGGCAAGGCCGTGTAAGGCCTTGTAGGTGAGGACGAGGATCTTAAACTCGATCCTCTGGAGGATGGGGAGCCAGTGGAGACGGGCGAGGGTGGGGGTTATGTGGTCGCAGAGGCGGGTGCGGGATAGTACACGGGCTGCAGAGTTTTGGATGGCCTGCAGCCTGTGAATGGAGGAACTGGGGAGGCCGACGAGGAGACAATTTCCATAGTCCAGCCGTGAGGTGATGTATGCGTGCACGAGTGTTTCGGCAGCGCGGGGATAAGATAGTTGCGGAGCCTGGCAATGTTGCGCAGGTGGAAATAAGCGGTGCCGGTCAAGGCGCGGATGTGGGGGAGGAAGGAAAGTTTTTGATCGAACATGATGCCGAGTTTCCTGATTGGCTTTGTGAGGTGGAGAGTGCAGCCTTGGATGTTGAGGCTGGCAGCGCCCGATGTGCGGAGGCGCTGGCTTGAGCCAATCAGGAGGGCCTCGGTCTTACTCACGTTCAATTGCAAAAAGTTGTCCCTCGTCCACGACTCGATGTCGGACAGACATGCTGTCAGAACATCGATCGTCTGGGGGTTGAGGGATGAGGCAGAAAGGTACAGCTGGGTGTCGTCCGCATACATGTGGAAATTTACCCCATGTTTGCGGATGACGTCGCCCAGAGGGAGCGTGTAAAGGGTAAAGCGTGTAAAACCATTGAGCTACAGGAGCTCAGTTGTAAGGTTTCAGCACCATCTCGGTACTTAGAACTAATATATACTCAGTTGACAGTAAGCCTAGGAATGTTGCATTGTTGAAGGTGCTGTCCTTCAGATGACACATCATTATAATAATAAAAATCATTGCATTTCATATAGCGCTTTTCATGTCATTGAACCTAAACCCATCTGCCTGTTCAGGCGGTTGTTAAAAATCCGATGGCATCATTTGAAATGGGAATGGGGTTCCTCCCGGGTGCCCTAGCCAAGAATGCTTCAAATAAATAAAATCATTCATTTACTTCATAGCTGTTTGTAGGACATTGCTGTGCACATTCACCTCCAAATACTCACATCACCTTGCAGTGTATCGTGTGGAGCAAGTTGACCCGTCTTCCTGGTGTGAAAGATGTTACATCAAATGCAAGAATTATATTTCAGCAGCGCAAACCCAAATCTCCCAAGACAAATGGTAACCCCAGGAATCATGTGCTTCCCCCGGACTGGCCTTCTGCTTCATTAAAAGTAAAAGTCGCATAAAATACATTTGCTGAATTTTTGTTGCGATTCAAAGCCAGGAAAACATATTTCTTGAAGCTGATTGTGAGTGAGCAATCCTGACTCTGCAGACCTTTGTTTGCTTGTGTTATGTAAGGCTGCTATTTTGGGAGGCAAATTAAATCAGTCAATTGTAGATAGGCCCGAGTGTCCTATTTTTGGTGTGGTGCGTAATGCCGATGTGGGCGTAAATTGTGTTTGTGTGTATGTAGCAATGCTCCAGGCTCTGCCTTATAATAATAATCCTTGCATTTGATACAGCGCTTTTCACATCTTCTAGACATCTCAAAGCGCTTCACAGAATGTACTGTAAAGTTATTTGACTGTGTATTTGTGGGCGAAACGCGGCAGCCAATTGCGCACAGCAGTGTCAAATGAGAAGACAAACTTTGCTGCAATCAACTATGCCCCACCACCACTGCTTCCTGCTGAATAATGTGCGAACACTTAAACTCTTAACCATGACTCCATTGAGGTTTCCCAAAGTGCTTACAGAATGTACTATAAAGTGTTAATTGCGTATTTTGTAGACAAAACTAGGCAGCCAATTGTGGACAGCAGTGTACCAAGAACGGTTGTAGATTGAGTGTCCAAATTATTAGTGCTCCTTTACAAGTGTAATGTGGTGGATCACATGGGGTCCTCATTTCAGATGAACTCACAAATTGTTTCCCCTTCCCACTTCGTCAGTCAACATGGCATCCAGTTTGTGCACGGCAATGTCCCACAAGCAGCTAAGAAGTGATTGACTGCACTGGAGTGTCACCTTAGACTATCTTAGTTCCAAAGAGGTTCATTAACAGGGTGAAGTGTGATGAGAACAGCTAAACTGCTTTATGATGAAGGATACATTGTGACATAGTGAATGGGGTTGTTTTTCCTTCAGATGGTATGCAGGTTAATGTCGTAGTTTGATTCTTGCAAAGTACGACTTTAAGCTAAAAGATGTTAAGCGATTACATTTTTCCCATAAGAATGAATGTAAAAACTGGAGTTAGGTTCTTTTGGAAATTTTTTGTCAAAATTTTCAAAAGAAAAAATATTATACAGTACGTACTTTATTGCACAGTTAAACCAGCTCCTTCACATGAAATTCTGTGGTAAGTGCAAGACAGGTGATTGAATTTTTTGATTGGTGTTTTTACAAAAATGGGTTTTCTATCAAAGGGCCAGACTCCAGGATATCGCTGAGCTCAGAATGACACATCCACATTCCCCAAGTATCCAAATCTAAACCAATGTAAGCAAAATATTAGATTTCTTCAGACCAGCAGCAAGGCAATCCCCAGGGTTTGAGGGATGAGTTCTGAGATAAGCCAGGGCTCCTCAGCCTCCAAGTGTGTTGTTTCAACCTGAATCTTTGGAGAGGCACGAATGCTGCTAACTGGGACTGAGAAAGTAATCCCAGAGCAATACACTCAGATACGTCAAGACAAACAACAGCACCAAAAAGCATGGGTTCAGGGTTGTGATTGGAAGTTCAGAGCACACAACAGGAAATATTTTTGAGGGCAGACACCAGGAAGTATTTCACAGAGACTTAAACAAAAGCCAGAACCAATTAACAGGGTGGGGTTAGGGCCAGGAGGCTGGACTCAACAAAAACATATTTAACATCTTATAAACTCTCCGGCAGGGTGAAACCTTAGGCAAGTTTCCTTATTCCACACGCCTCTCTTTCTCCTCCTCTCCCTTCCTCCCCCACATCCATGCCTTGCCTTGATATATTCTGTGAAGTGTTTTGAGACACCTCAATGACATGATAAGGTGCTATACTAAATGGAAGAATTATTATTATTATTGCCTGTGGGAAAATATCACACAATGGTTCACGGAGATGGTTTGTGAGTCATTGAAGATGCCAGGTTGTTGCTGTAATGGGACGTCCTCCTGACGTGAAAAGCGCTATACAAGTGTAATTTTGCTGTTGTTGTTGTAATGGGAAGATGGTAGTTGGTGATAGTAATCCTTGAATTTGATATTGCACCTTATGGGGCCAGAAGGATGTCTCAAAACACTTCATAGAATTTACACAGAAAAGTGTTGTGAATTGTAGGCACACAGCAGCCGAGTTGCTATATCAGTCAGCAGGATGTGTCCCTCCAGGGAGAAAGTGTGAATTCCATTCCAACAACCTATCTCTGGAATTTCCATGTGTAGGTGGGATGCATGGAAATTTGTTTGGTTTTGATACTCTTAAGCATGCGGATGGGTTTGCGAATGTGTCACATACCCGGCTGACCTCCAAAAATGGATTAAAAGACAGTAGTGCCTTGTTTTTTTAAGAGTAAATAAAACATTCCCATATGTTAAAAGTGGCATTACTTATTCTGAAGCTGATCACAGTGATATGCCCTCCCCAGCGTCCTGGCTAATTGCCTGATGGACAGTGAGGGTGGGAGGTGCAGTGGATTAATTTCAGGTAAGATAGCAGGAGCCTTGTCTTTGCTGGAAATAATGCTCAGCTGAGCAATTAAGAATGAAGCGATGTGGGGAAAAGAGCAGGAGAGTAAGAGAGAACAGAGAGCTAGTATAGGGTGATAGGCTGGGTAAAATTATACCAACAGTGATTCTACAGTAATAATAATAATCATTGCATTTGACATAGTGGCTTATCACGTCATTGAAACATCTGGAAGTGCTTTGCAAGATACACTGTAAAGTGGACTGATTGTATTTTATGGGTGAAACACGACAGCTAGTTGTACACAGTAATTTCCCACAAACAGTCTTTGGACTGAATGACCAATTTTGGTGGGGGGCTTGTTGACCAGGATACTGGGGGAATATAGCAGACAATTTGCACACAACAATGACCCACAAACAGCCATGAAGTGAATGACTAATTTTCTTCGGGGGATTGTGGCCAGGGTACTTACTTCTCATTGCAAATAGTATCATGGGATCTTGAACATTGACCTGAACAAGTAGATGGGACCTTGGTTTAACATCTCATCCGAAGCTACCGGTTGGCAATCGCTGCAGTTTAGAACACGCTGCTCTATTATTGGAGCTAATTCTCAACTACAAACCTTGTTTTCTCTTACATGTTTACATGTATTAGATGGTTTTCTGGATATAGGTCACCAGGGTCCTGAAAATGCGAAATGGAAATTGCAGACGAGAGAGCAATGTTCCAACGTTAGCAACAGTGGCCGTGGTTGACACGTTGTGAGAAAGTATGAGGCGCAGTGCACACTGCTACTGAGGTATTTCTCAACCACATGACGCAAACATAACATGTTACAGAAAGTTCACAGAGCACAGGCGACATCATTCAGCTTATTATCTAAGCATCAGTATTTGTTTCCTTTTTTTTGCTTTAACGACAACTGTATAACCCTTGACATAGCTCCTGTCACATTGGGAGGATGTCTCAAAGTGCTTGACGGGATTTACTGTAAACTAAAATAAATTGCGATGAACTGTGTCTTTTGCAGTTGAACGCAGCAGCCAATTTGCATCAGCAGCCATGCAACTAGTTACTAATTTTATTTGGGGGATTGTTGGCCAGGACACTGGGAGAAACTCCCTTTTGTTTTTGAGTAGAGCCTTAGGATCTATAATGTCTACCTGATCAGGCAACAACAACAAAATTACATTTATAGATACTTCCTGCCCTGATTTCTCCCAGACTTGGACATATTGTTCAGCCTGAAGACATCCTCATTACCCACCAAGTGACTTGCTGACCACAGCACTTGAGTCTCAATAACACAGGCATCAGTTTTCGGTTCCACCCAGTTTCCCTTGTTGACTTCTTGGGCTAACATGTACATCCCAGACCCAGTTCGCAATCACCAGCCCCACTGTGGGGGGAAGGGTTTACAATCTGAATGCTCCCTTAGCAATGACAACCAGCTTCACATTAGTTGGAAAAAGTCAGTTGCCTTTCCTCAAAACTTCGACTGTGGGAAAAGAGAAGGGAGTTTTGGCTGTGTCCTGGCCAATACCTCCCCCATGTACAATTGTTCACTCCCTTCTTGGCTGTTTGTGTGACATTGGCTGGCTAGAAAACATACATTCACTGTATTTCACGGTAACTTCCTGTGAGCCGCTTCGAGATATCTGATGACGTGATAAGGATTGCACGTCTTGAACAACAGAGGTTAAAATCACATTCATTCCTCTCATTCATGGGGGAGGGTAGGTGCGCAGGCCTGAAAGGAATGACAATGATAAATACTCCATTTGCTCTTTGAACATGAGTATTTACATCCTGTTTGTTAACTCACTGCTAGTGAAACTCTGGCTTGGATTGGGAGAGTGGTTGGCGGGATGTCTGTATCTGTGGGGGTGAGGTGGAGGGGGTAGGGAAGAGGTGGAGGGGGTGGGGGACATAGCTGGGAAGGGAATGACAACCTCAGCACAGGGGACCAACCTACATATCCCAAACTCTTTTTTAACAGTGATATTATAGCAAGATCCCAGGAAACAAACTCTGGTCCTTTGCTACTGAGGCTGACTTTATGTCCAGCTTATTTATTCAGAAATTGTGGCTTGCTGCGGAGCAGAAATCCTGATATTCCACATCTTATTTAGGTATCAGTGTCCAAGATTTCCACCCCCACCTCCCAATTTATACTGCACGTCTGGTCCAAGATAAAGATCCCTCTCACCACACTGCTCCACATTGCATGCTTAACAGCTAAAGTTAAAAGGGGTCTAAGCACACTGGCCAGCTCTTCAGGTATTTACTGCTTTTCCACAGCCGCTGAACCCTATACCATTCAGTCTGGGGATCACAATTCATGGCTTTATAGTTTTCTGTTAACGGTTTTGTGGGAGAGACCATGCTGGGCAATCCAATTAATGAGTTTTTGGGTTGCTCAGGCATTTTCACATTTTTCCATCTGTTCTGGTGTTTCCCTGAACAAGACACTTCAGAGATGTTCATTGTTTTCAGACCCACTTTTTGAAAAGTGGTTGCACAAGTATTATAATAAATAATAATAATAATCCTTGCATTTGTTACAGTTTACTTCACGTTGGGATGAGATCTCAAGGTGACTCGAGTGATTATTATTTAAGCATAAAGCGGCAGCCAATTTACACACAGTGATATCCCACAAACAGCCAAGAATTAATGATTATATTTATAATAATAAACTATTAATCCTTACATTTGATATAGCTCCTTTTCATATCTTTGAGACGTCTCAAATCGCTTTACAGAAAATACAGTAAAGTGAATTAACTGTATATTTTG
The DNA here is from genome assembly GCA_035084275.1 of Hydrolagus colliei. Classification (NCBI taxonomy): domain Eukaryota; kingdom Metazoa; phylum Chordata; class Chondrichthyes; order Chimaeriformes; family Chimaeridae; genus Hydrolagus; species Hydrolagus colliei. The sequence continues at coordinate 113,069,133 of CM068742.1, read as the reverse complement.
TGAGCGAAAAGTGGCAGCCAATTACAGTACAAGTACTAGGTAAACAGAGGTATGAGGAGTAAGGAAACCGGCCTACTGTTTCGCCCAACCTGGGGATTATTAGCCAGGACACTGGGAGAAACGCTTTTGTTTTTAAATAATGGTGGGGGATCCACTTGAACATGTAGCCAGGCCTCAGGTTAATATCTCATAAAATCCTTTTAATATAGGACGGCACCTCCAAGAATTCAACACATCCCCAGCACTGCATTGGAGTATCATCTTACACTGTGTGAGTTCAAAATCCTGACGTGGGTCTTGAACCCTCAACCTTTTGACTCAGAGGCGAGAGTGCTACCAATTGAGCCAGGCTGACAATGAACATCACTCCAGAGGCCACAGTTGCAAAACCAGTGAAATTCTCTGTGATGTGATGATTATCCCTGTGATTGTTTTTGGTGGTAACAAGCACAAACTGCGTCACCTAATATTTATTTCCACCAAAATACGTGTAAAAGAGTTTTAAAAATTGTACAGTTGGAATGACAGTTGGTAACTCCTTTGTATTAGTCATTCTTTTCATTGCATATTTTTAAGATTACTCCTACACAGATCACGTCAGCGATGTTTATTGTGACGTGAGTTCCCAGTGACTTGGGTGCAGTGGCTGCTTGCTGATGTGCAGAATAATGTGAACGGGGTGCATTTCACAAGCGAGCCATGCTGCAAGGTGTGGGGGAGGGGAGGGGTTCATGGGTTTTATGATACCATTTTTTTTTGTCTTCTAACCTTCTCCTCTCTTCGTCTGAAAATCTTTGACGTCTTTTATAATGACACATTTTATAGAGGACATTTCACATCTGGAGGATGTCCCACAGCTTCACAGGATGCACTGTGTAGTGACTGTGTGTTTTGCAAGTGTGACGGAGAAGCCAATTTAAGTAGTGCCATGGGACCTTTGATATCTACCTGAACAGGCAAATGGGAACTTGCTATACCAAAGGATGGCAACTCCAGCAAAGCAACACTCCTCTACTATTGCCCTGCAAGTGTCTGCCTGGACTGTGAGCTCAAAGTCCCAGTCTGGTTCTTGAAATCAAAAATATCCAAGGCGAGAGTGAATACTACCAACTGACAATTGTTCAGGCTGAACAATTGCCTTTTTTTTTAGGGGGCGGGGGGAAACAGGAGGAAAATTTTGAGCAGGGAGTGAGGGGAAATAAATAAAAGCATAAGTGAAATGAATGATCATACGTCTTTCATAAGGTGACATGGTTTTTTCTCTCTGTGGGACTGAGCAATGGATATCTCCACAGGCGAGGTCTGGATATGCAAGCGAGAGATCACATTCTGATGAAAGAAGGATCAATGTGTTTACATAACAGACTGATTTGGTGTCAGTCTGGCGGTATTGGGAGCACTGTTGATGCTGGCTCACTCGGTTGGTTATGGGTTTAGATCCAGCATTGGGACCTTATCTCATGGTGGAGGTTGATCCTCCATTTCAGTATTAGTGGGAAGTGTTGTCTTCTAGGATGGAAGTTTGTTAAAAATCCCTTGATACAAGAGAAGGGAATTTCTCCCAATGGTCTGGCCAACAATCCTCCAGAGGATAATAATAATATTAATAATAATGACTACATTAATTTCAAAAACAACAAATGTTATAATACTAATAATAATCCTTGCATTTGATATAGGACCTTATCATGTCATTGAGATGTCTCAAAGAACTTCACAGAATATTTTGTAAAGTGAAAAGATTTATTGTGTGGGCAAAACATTTGTATAGTGCCCTTTGTGCGAGTTAGAGCCTCAGTGTTTAGCAATTCCAGTTCCAGATCACCCACAAAAAATTATAGTCAATTCACTTGACAGTGTATTCTGTGACGCGCTGTGAGACATTTAGAAGACATGAAAAGTCTAAAACAAATGCGAGCATTGTTATTATTATTATTATAAATTGATCAATGACTTCAAGGCTGTTTATGAAATCTCACAGCGTGGTGTGCAAATTGGCTGCTGGTTTTGCCTACAAAGCCTCATCCATTGCACTTCACAGTAATTCACTGTGAAAGGCTGTAAAAGGCTTTGTGAAGTTTTAATGTTATAGATGCCGTACCAAACGATAATTATTGTCTCTGAGTGTAACTGATGATTCTCCATTCACTACCTCCAGCCCCCACCTCAGTATTAATAATAAAAATAATAATCCTTGCATTTGATATAGCGCCTTATCATGTCTTTGAGACGTCTCAAAGCGCCTCACAGAATATATTGTGAAGTGAACTAACTGCATATTTTGGCAGTGAAACGTGGCAGCCCATTGCACACAGCCGTGTCCCAGATCAGTAAACAGATTATTACCCCAGGAAAAACAATCCTCTGATCGGCTAACACCCGGGTTCCTACTTACTGCCAGGTAAACAGAGGCGTGTGGAGTAAGGAAACTTGCCTAACGTTTCGCCCTGCCTGGGATTGAACCTGGGTCCTCTTGTTTGTGGGGTGAGTGTTCTAACTACGATGCTACAGGACTCCACGCACCCTCCTCCCCCCCCCCCCCCACCCCATCCCAGCAATGTGGTCAACACAGACTGACGTGACTCTAGGGGATACTGAGCTGTGAATGTCAGTGAAGACCGTGACTTGCATATCCGGTTGAAATTCTAACAGTGTAACACTGTAACTACCAGACTGCTGTAAATATTGTGGATTTTTATTGAGGTGAGATTTACAGTCTGATGCTGCTTTATCACATCCTGTGAAATTGGCAGCCGCATATTGAAAGCTAATAATGTTGCTTTCACTGAATGCCAAGTGATAATAAAAAAATAAATAAAGTATCTGGAAAACATCTAGTAACTTCCATCAACCTCTGCATCCTGATAACAACAACCACTTGCATTTATATGAAGTCGTCACGGAGCATTTAACAGTGGCGGAGCCGGGACAAGTTGACCAGAAGCAAAGTCAAAAAAGAAGGTTTTCAAGTGCAATCTAAAGATAGGCATGGCGGGGGTGGTGGAGTCCTGTAGCATCGTTGTTAGAACAGTCATCCTGCAAACAAGAGGTGTGGGGGACTTTGATGACCTGTACCTATTCTCTAGTCAGCATACAGTCTAAAATGTTCAGAGAACAAGTCATGGAATCGTAGAATGTTGCAGCAGAGAAATGAGATGGCTCAAAGTGCTTCACAGTATTTCCTGTAAAGTAAAGTGATTGTGTAGGCAGACCCAGCAGTCAATTTGTGCATTGCAATATCCTGCACACAACCATCGGATCAATGACAATGTTTTTTGTGGTATTGTTGGCCAGGGCACAGGAAGAAACTATTTTCCCTTTTCAAGTAGTGCGATGGAATCTTTAATATCCACCTGATGACAGGACTTCAGTTGGATGTCAACTAATTCGTCTCCATCACCTTGAGGCTAGGTTGACACTCCCATGCAGTGCTGGGATTGTGCTGTATTTTTGGAGATGCCGTCCTTCGTAGAAGGCGTTAAAGCTAGGTTCTGTCCTGCAGCGCCTTGGGACGTTCTCCCAACGTAAAAGGCACTATACAAATGTAATTTTGTTTTTGTCTGTTCGGGTAGAAGTGAAAGATTGCATGGCACAATTTGAAAAAGATCTGAGACGACGCATTCCCCAAATAAAAAAAAAGTGGAGTCCTGTAGCTCAGTGGTTAGAGCACTCGCCTTGTAAGAGTAAGACCTATGTTTCGAATCCAGGCAGATCAGGGCGAAAACTTGGGCAAGTTTCCTTATTCCACATGCCTAATAATAATCCTTCCCCCAAAAAACTGTAATAAATTGGTCATTTCAATCCATGGCCGTTTGTGGGACACTGCTGGGTGCAATTGGCTGCCGCATATCGCCCACAAATATACAGTCAATCTACTTGACAGTATATTCTGTGAAACGCTTTCTGACGTCTAGAAGACGTGGAAAGCGCTATATCAAGTGCAAGGATTATTATTATTCTTGTTATTATTATGTCTCATCTGAAGGGTAGCATCTCAGACAACGCAGTGCTCCCACCAACACTACATTGGTACATTGAGCCAGATTTGAGCCAACGCACCTGGCTCAAATCTGGCCTCACGGTCCACCGGCAAATCTGGCTACCAACCCATCTCCAACCTCCCATTTTTATCTAAGGTCCTTGAAAGAGTGGTTGCCTCCCAGCTCCGCTCTTTCCTCTCAACTCACTCACTCCTTGAACCCCTCCAATCAGGTTTCCGCCCTATTCACAGCACAGAAACTGCCCTGGTTAAGGTTACAAATGACATCCTAACCGCCCGCGACCAGGGCTCCCTCTGCCTCCTCGTCCTCCTTGACCTGTCTGCTGCGTTCGACACAGTCGATCACACCATCCTCCCCCAACGTCTTTCCTCCCACCTCGACCTTCAAGGCACAGTCCTTGACTGGTTCCATTCCAGCTGACCCACCGCCTACATTTTGTATCTTCCAACGGTTTTTCCTCAAACCCCTGCACAGTTTCTCACGGCATCCCCCAGGGCTCTGTCCTCGCTCCCCTCCTTTTCACCATTTACACGCTCCCTCTGGGCGATGTCATCCGCAAACATGGGGTAAATTTCCCCATGTATGCGGACGACACCCAGCTGTACCTTTCAACCCCCCGACCATCGAAGTTCTGACAGCATGTCTGTCCGACATTGAGTCTTGGACGAGGGACAACTTCCTCCAATTGAACGTGAGCAAGACCGAGGCCCTCCTGATTGGCTCAAGCCAGCGCCTCCGCACATCGGGTGCTGCCAGCCTCAACATCCAAGGCTGTACTCTCCACCTCACAAAGCCAGTCAGGAACCTTGGCATCACGTTCGACCATAAACTCTCCTTCCTCCCCCACATCTGTGCCTTGACCGGCACCGCTTATTTCCACCTGCGCAACATTGCCAGGCTCCGCAACTATCTCACCCCCCACACTGCCGAAACACTCGTGCACGCGTACATCACCTCACGGCTGGACTACGGAAACTCTCTCCTCGTCGGCCTCCCCAGCTCCTCCATTCACAGGCTGCAGGTCATCCAAAACTCTACAGCCCGTGTACTATCCCGCACCCGCCTCCACGACCACATAACCCCCACCCTCGCCCGTCTCCACTGACTCCCCATCCTCCAGAGGATCGAGTTCAAGATCCTCGTCCTCACCTTCAAGGCCTTACACGGCCTTGCCCCGCCCTATTTAACAGATTTACTCTCCCCCTATAAGTCCACCCGTACCCTCCGTTCAGCAGGAATTGGCCTGCTCCAAGCCCCCCGCCCGAACCGTCCCACCATCAGAGGCCGGGCCTTCAGTTTCTCCGCTCCCACCCTGTGGAATTCCATCCCCCAATCCCTCCGCCTTGTTTCTTCCCTTCCCTCTTTCAAGGCCGGTTTGAAGACTTTCCTCTTCAACCGTGCCTTTTGTTCCCCCAAAATTTTTCGACCTCCTCTACGTGTTTCACCACTTCCCGAACACTCCCTTCCCAGCTCGGGCCACACGCCTCCTGTGGAACGCCTTGGGACGTCCTCCCGACGTGAAAGGCGCTTTATAAGTTTAAGTTGTTGTTGTTACATTGGAGTGTCAGCCCAACATGGGACTTGAACTCACAACCTTCTAACCCAGAGGTGAGAGTCCTACCAACTGAGCCAGGCTGCCCCCAACCCACTTTCTGCTTGCTCTAACATAGCCTTTAATATGCCTCTTCAATTACCAGTTGATTCCTTCACAAGAATCTATGGATTCTGTTTCAAGTATTTTTTTCAACTATGTGGTAAATTCCTCTGAGACCTCCTCTTTAATTCTTTTGCATCTTATCTTAAACAGGTTTATTTCCCAATAAACAATAAACTATCACCAGTCACTGGATATACACTATCATACTTTGTTGGGAATCATCTCTTAAGACACTCACTTCTAGAGAACAAAAGGTTTAATACAGTATCTCAAGTCTCTCTTCAGAACTCCTCAAACTTACCTATCATGGTCAATGTTAAAGATCCCTTGGCACTATTTGAAAAGAGAAGGGAGTTTCTCCTGGTATCCTGGCCAACAATCCCACAGATAAAATTAATTATTCACTTCATGGGTGTTTATGGGACATTGGTTGTGTGCAAATTGGCTGCTGCATTTAATACACAATGACTACATTTTACAGTATATTCTGTGAAGCATATTGAGGTAAGGTGATAAATTAGAGATTATTATTATTATTATTATTACATGTTTAGCTACTTCACCATACATTTTACATTGTTTTTCCTCATGGAAATTTACAGATTATTGAGTTCCCTTTCAACACTGTTATGTACTTAGTCTCAGATGCCCTCGAGGCAAGTTATTTCATGTTCTAACCACCTTCTGCATAAAATAAGTTTTTGGAAATAAATATCCTCCCGTTGAACTCTTCCAGGGAAAAATCATCAGTTTATGCCTCCCCAGTTGCCATTTTAACAACCAGCAGGAGTGATCTTTCACTATACAGTACAGTATATTATTCTTTGTCTCCACAAAGGGCTTTCTCCTCCAGCCCTGCACTGTCTCGTTTTGTGTTCCTCAGGGCTCTGCCCTTGGTCCCCTCCTCTTCAACATCTACACGCTTCTTCTTGGTGACATCATCTGCAGACGTGGGATCAACATGCACATGTATGACACCTAACTGTATGTCTCTGCCTCCACCCTTGACTCCAGGACCACTGTTTTCTTGACGGAATGTCCGTCAGACATCGGGTCCTAGATGAAAGCTAACTTTCTACAGTCGGACATCAACAAGACCGACACCCCACTGATTGGTTCCCATCAGCATCTCCATTGATGCACATTCCACCGTAGGTACAGATCAGCCATGGCGTAATTAAATGGTGTAACAGGCTCGAATTACCTACTATTACTATAGTTCCTATTACTAATCCAGAACCTAAGTGTCTTGTTTCATCTTCAAAGGTCCTTTCTACCACACATCCATGCCAGACCCACTCTGCTTCCCCTACCTCCACAACATCACCTGACTCTACAACTGCTTCAATCTACAGGCCTCCAAAACTCACATCCACATGTTGATCACATCCAGGCTCGACTACGCCAACTCCCTGTTTGTTGGCCTTCCCAATAATTCCCTCCACAAGCTGCAGATCATCCAGAATTCTGCAGCTCATGTCCTCTCCAGCACCAGGCTCTGTGACCCCATCTACGCCAACCCTCACCCTGCTCCACTGGCTCACCATCCCTCAGAAGATAGAGTTCAAAATCCTCAACCTCACCTTCACCTGTTAATTCCATATCAACCTGTCCACTCCCTCCGCTCAGCAGTTTCGAGTCTGCTTCACGTCCCCTATCTGGTCCACCCCACCATTGGTGGTCAAGCCTTCAGCCACTCTGCCCCCGCCCTTTATGGAACACCATCCCACATTGCCTTTGTCTCGCTCTCTCCCTTGCTTCCTTCAAGGCACGTCTCAAGAATCTCCTCTTCATCCCCCCACTCTTACCCTACCTTTCCCACTGAATGCCATCCCTGTTTTCCACCTCTCCTGATCCCAATCCCCTGCTTGGGTAGAAATCCCTGACTGTCTAGCACCTCCCAAAGTGAACAACAACAAAATTACTTTTGTATAGTGCATGATGCTATACAAATATAATTTTGCATTGTTTGCATTGTGTTCTTTCAAAACCCTACAGAATTTCAAATACCTTCATTAAGCCTCTGAAACAGAGGATACAACGTCACTTCTTTCAAACCTTGTTTGCATTCGATACAGTAACTTATCATGCTGTTGAGACATCTCAAAGTACTTTGTGGATTGAGTGACCACATTTTTTGGGGGAGGAGGGTGTGTGTGCGCGTAGGGATTATTACTCCTGGAAAGCAATCTGCCAATCAACCAACAACCAGATTCCTGCTTACTGAAAGATAAACATAGGCATGTGCAGTAAGGAAATATGTCTAAGGTTTTGCCCTGCACGGGAATCAAACCTGGGTCATTAATTATACATTAAACTCATAAGCAAAATGCTTGTGCACTTTAACCTGGCATATATTACCCCTTGAACTTTATCCTCATAGCAAGACCTTAGCGATGTCTAAACTCATATGCCTCAACACTATGAGCCTTAACTTTTATACCTTTCGCGTTGAGAGGATGTCTCAAAGTACCCCATAGAGCAGACTACGAGCCTGAGCTGGTGGGGGTGGGTGGGGGAGGCAGGGGAGAGCTGAGGAAGGAGGTGGTGGTTGGGTGGGGAGAAGGTGACCAAAAGTTCAGTTGAAAAGAAAAGTCTTAAGATGGGGCTTTGAAAGTGGAGAGGATGAGAAATTAAACTAAGACACGTCAACGAGATCGCTCAAAGCACTTCACAGTGTACACTACACTTTACAATGTATCCTTTAGAAACACCTGGAGCTATCCTCCCATGCTGTATCAAATACAGGAATGATTATTTTTATTATTATTTTCCTGCACACCCATTACAATTGCAGATGGAATCAGTCATACAGCAATAACTTAATCAAAGAGAAAGGGATAAATGACAGCAATAGATAGATAAATGAACAAGTGATTAATGTAGAACGTTGTTATATACACAAGCGAGTCAAACATTCTTTCCCAGCAACTTTCCACAAACAATAGAAAGTCATTCGGCTCGATGGGCCGAATGGCCTACTTCTGCTCAAAAGTCATTACTATTCAAGCCACACATTATACAGTAATAATAATCCTTACATTTGATATTGCGCCTTATCATGTTGTCAAAGTACTTCAAAGGATAGACTGTAAAGTTTAGTGACTGTGTGTATTTTGTACCCTTCTTTCCATTGAACATCAACAAAAACTTGCATTTATATAACGAACTTCACTTGGGTCAGCGTCTCGGAGTGTTCAATCTCAATCCCAGAGCAAACAGAAAAGAGCTACTCGGCCTTGCTTGTCAGAGACTGGAAACATTTGGTAAGAATGTTGGATATGCTGTTGGGATAAATATTTAGGTGCACTGGAATGATAGGACTGGAAAAGGCCAGCATGGTCCATCTGGTTGGCCCCAAGATTTCGAGAAAGTTTAGATAATTATTTGAAGAGGAGCAATGTGAAAGGGTCCACTGACCGTGCAGGGAACTGGAATCTACATCACTCCAGGGCAGGACAGAGCAACATTACCCTGTGACCATTCTTTGCTGTAAACATATTATAATTTCAGGTGTCAGTGTGGTTCAGTTGGTAGTGCTCTTGCCCACGAGTCAAAAGACTATGAGTCTTTTGCCCCACACTGACCTCACAGTCTAGGCTGACATTCCTAGTGCGCCGCTGAGGGAGCGCTGTGATGGATGTGCTTGGCATGAGATGTTAAATTAAGACACGGTCAAAGAGGAAGGTCTTGAGACCGGCCTTGAAGGAGGAAAGGGAGGAAGCAAGGCGGAGGGGCTGCGGGATGGAGTTCCTCAGTGTGGGAGCAGAGACGCTGAAAACCCGGCCGCCAGTGGTTGGGCGGTTAGGGCGGAGGCCGGGAAAGACGGCATTTGAAAAGAGACCATGAGGGGGAGCAACCTTGAAGTGGGAAGAGAGGACTATTGGTCTATTGGAGATGCCTCAGGAAAGCAACATATTTGACACGTGAAAAGGGCTTTTTTTTGTGCTCTTCAGCTGGTCCCATCATTCATAGTCGGTTATTAATACAGACGTTCTAATGTTCTGGTGTCCGAGTGTTTACTACACAATTTAACAGCAGTTAACTGAAGATCTTGCAAAGAGCCCAGATCTCTTACCTCCAGTTGCTACTGAACCAAACAGAATTTCTGCTGAGGACACAGCTTTCGGCAGATCATGAAGGCTTCCCAGATGCTAAACCACAAGCCAGCCACTGTCACCATAAAGAAAGCTTCCTTAAATTAGACTTGTGAGAGTGGGAACATATGTGAAATAAAAATCCCTGCATGTCATTTAGTTTCTTTTCCCACAAAAGTAAAGCGAGTTTACCCCGGTATCCTTTGGACGATTTTACCCACAAATAAAATGTGATCATTTAACTACACGGCCATTTGTGGGACATTGTTGTGTGGAAATTGGATGCCATGTTTGGCCAATAAAGTACAAAGTACATTATTATTAGTGTTGTTATAGATTGTATCTTCCAGTTTCACATACGCAAAGAGATACAATACCAAAGCTGCTTGCAACCAGTGTGCTTTGTGGGACTGAAAGGAGTTAATGATTTGCATTGTCAGATACAGTATATGCTTCAGTGACTAATGTATCAGTCTTGCTGAGCAGTTCGCTTAACTGACGGTTAAAACTCTTTGAATAGGCACACAGTGTGTGTCTCCAGCACACAGATGGGTCTGTGTGGTTAAACAGCGCTGTCGGTTAAAACATGTGGTCTGGTTGCAGGGAGGCACAGTGAAAAGATGCGTAGTTCCCATATTATAATGCATGACCGACCTGTCTACACTGGACATATGTTCCCTCAAATCCTCATTGTAGCTATCCTGGCTGCACGCGCGGGAGAGAGAAAAAACCATGGATAAATAAGTTTTGCGTCTCAAGATAAAAAAACAAACAAAAGAGCCATTTTAATTGCTTACATTATAAAAATGGCTGCTGTTTATTGCACCACATCATATGTGCAAAACGGTTCAGCGGTCAAAGCCCGGGTCAGAATTTGTACGTTGACGTTTGGGATACATACCGGGGCAGATGGCCTTTGTGCGATGTTGGCAGCCATAACACAATATGAAATCTCTGCTGTCTGTTGCCGATGGCTGATTCTCTCACTTTATTACTTTGTTTCGAAACAGCTTTAACAAAGTTATGTTTGATGTGAATTGCTTCACACTTTGATATAACAACAGCAGCCTTAACGAGTTATCTTTCTCTTTCCTTAATTGTCTTTCTTTTTTTGCTTTCTTTCTGTCACTCTCACAGCTTCCTTTCTCTGCGTTTTACTCTCTTCTCTCTTTTTACTCTCTCTTTCCTTGGCCTCTTTGTATCCTTTTATCCGTCTCTTTGATACTCCAATGGAGTCATGAAATTATGGGTATGGGGTTGGGGGGTGGGGGGTTGTGGTGGGGGTGGTGTATTTCATTATTGGAGGTGAGATATTAAAACTGAGTTTTCTGCCTGTACATGCGGAAGTTAAAGATCCTATGGCACTATTGAAAAAAGAAGAAAGTTTCCCTGGTGTTATAATAATAATAATAATCATCCTTGCATCTGATACAGCACTTTTCAAGTCTTCTAGATGTCTCAAAGCGCTTCAAAGAATGTACCATGAAGTGAATTGACTGTACATTTGTGGGCGAAATGTTCTATTCTGGCCAACATTCCCTTAAATAAAAAATTTGGTCAATCACTCCATGGCTGTTTGTGGGCCATTGGTATGCGCAATTGACTGCTACATTTTGCCCACAAAATATACTTTACAGTATATCCTGTGAAGCACTTTGAATGCAAGAATTATTTTATACCCTTTCACTTCTTTCTCCCTTGTGCGTACATTGAGCTTCCTCTTAAACCCATCTATAGTATTGCTTCAACCACTGATTCGGGCAGTGAGTCTCTCATTCTCATCACCCTGTGCCTGACATTTATGTCCCATGATGGACCATACAGAAGGCAAACAATACAGTGAGACCAGTGAAGAGATGGGTGAGAGATTGTGGTTGGGGAATGCAGGTTGCTTAGAACTTCTTAACACATTATGAGAGGTTCTAATAAGGTAAACAGAGAAAAATAGTTTTATTGGTCAGGGAATAGTTAACTAGAGGGCATCAGTTTAAACTAATTGCAAAAAAAGGGGAAATTTATTAATCTATCTGATAAATGCCTTATCACCTTGATGCAATGTTTCAAAGCATTTCACAAAGCATACTGTAAAGTGGATTGTATATTTTGTGAGTGCAACATGACAGCAGTGTCTCACACAGAGCCGTGGAGTGAGGGCCCAATTTTATTTGGCGGATTGTTGCCTTGACATGGGGAGTAACTCCCTTCTCTTTTTGAATAATGTCCTGGGAACTGTCCACCTAACCAGACGGGAGCTTGGTTTAACATTTCATCCAAAGGACGGCATCTCTAACAATGCAACACTCTCCACCAGTGCTTTGGAGTGTCAGAGTGTCACCTGAGATTCCATGTGCCAATGTGGGGCTTGATGTAGGAGAATATTTTTTCTACACATAGTAAGGATGGTCCCAGTTGGATCCTGTAAAGTCTTTGGTTCTATGGGAAGGTAGAGAAAGCGCTTGATCAGTTCCCCTCCACCTGTGATAAACAACCAACAGAGGTTATGGGTTTAAGGCCAACATTGGGACTGTCCAGACTGTCTATTCCATTGCTGGTGGGAGGCTGTATTGTTGTAATTGCGATGCTTTGGGTGAGACGGTAATTCTGCGGCCCTGTGTGCTCGTTCAGGCGGACGTTACTCACAGTCAGCCATTCTGACGTCAATCACTAAGTCTCAATCCCGGAGTCCATCTGCTTGACTGCTCCCTTTCTCCTGATCTTCAATGTTCGCCTGAATACCTATCTGCTGCACTTTCAAATGCAAGGATTATTATTATTATTAATGGTAATGTCTGATACCACAATCTGTGAGTGATTGGGGTCTGTGTGCTATGCTGGAGCGCGGAGGGTGGAAATTAGAATAATGTAGATAGGAGGGGAATGGGAGGGAAGAATGAGCCATGTCAGTGAAGAAAATGCGCTGAGAAGGCTCAGGCTCTGTGGAGGGCAGTGCTGTGTGACACAGGCTGGGCCGGGGAGGGATTTCCTGCTTGCACAAAAGGAAACGTTCTTCAAAAGCCTAAACTAATCAACTTTTGTCACCTACCCCGTCTCCCTCATCTTCACTCTCCTTGCCCCTGACAAGGCTGTGTGCTACACTGAGCAAGGTTGACTAGAGGGAACACAGGAGTCCTGTAGTGTAGCACACTTGCCTGGCAGATGAGGGAACCCAGGTTTGATTCCTGGGCAGGGCGAAACCATAGGTAAGTTTTCTCACTCCACACCATTGTTTCCCTTGCAGTAGGTAGGAACACAGTTGTTAGTTGATTGGCTGCCAGGTTTCATCCACTTGGTTGCTTCCAGCCTCTTGCTTGTCCCTCCACTCCACCTTTATTTTTCCAGTCAATGCACTTTGCAGTACTGTACAGTATATTCAGTAAGATGCCTTGAGATGTCTTAACGACGTGATACAGCGCTATATCGTAGGCAAGGATTATTATTATTGCTTCCTCATCATTGAGTCACTCCTGCCTGACTGACCGGATTCCTAGTAAAGACTCTGCACGGCCATCACCCCATGTCTCCAGCGGAGTGCAACCCCATACCGTCCCAATGTGGGGGATGGCTTGGCATCACTGTGGCAGAGCAGTTCACAGGATCACATTTAAATAAAGGATCCTCACAGTTGTCGTTGTCCCCTCTCCCACCGCCCCACCCCCATCCACCCTTGTTTAGTTGTAAAACGAAGCAGAATAAATCATTCACACCCGCACCGTCTCTTAAACATGTAACCCCTTGACCTTTTAAATAACAACCATCAATACGAATGCCACAGCAAACAATGGACCCTGGTCTGGCAGCACAATGCTGCCGGCATTCCCCTGTGTTCTCAGGCAGGCCAGAAGCAACAATAATGTTTTTCGCTTAATTGATTGTATCAAAGTGTAGGAATGTGCCAACCAGCTTAGCCCTCCCAGGGGCACCTTACAGCATGGAATCTCTCCTGGTCCAGATCCATAACCCTTTCTCTCTCTCTGCTTTCAAATCCCACTTGGAGTCCTTGGAGCCTGGTAACTTATTGGTACAGCATTTGCTTCGTAAGTGAGAGTACCTGGGTTTGAATCCCAGATGGGGTGAAACCATAGGCACGTTTGCTTAGTCCGCACGCATCTGTTTACACAGTAAGTAGGAACTGAGTGGCTAGTCAATTGGTGGCTTGCTTTCCGGGAGTAATAATCACTTCAAATAAATAAATAAATAATAAATTCATCACTCAATCCATGACTGCTTGTGGGCATTGTTTGTGGCTGCCGTGTTTTGGCCACAAAATATCTTCCGGTTACCTCCACTCGGCTGGTTAATGGTTGTCCCTCCATTCCACCATCAGCGGAGACACCAGGCCCCAAAGCTTTAGAACTCTCTCTCTCAACCCCTCTGTCTTGCCCCCTCCTTCCCCTCTTTTATATCTTAGCTCTTCGACCCTATGTACAGTCACATTCTCACTCTCCCCCAGTTTGGCGTTAGAATCACCACTGTTAAGTGTTCTGAGACACTCCAAGGACACTATATAAATGCAAGTTGTTACTGTTGTTTGTCCAACTAGTACCACCATACCCATTAAGGGCTTTGGCTGCAGAGTTAGTAGCAGTTGAGTGGGAAGAATTACTACTGTTCAGTGATCAATCTGTCCTTCCAAGCCCTGTGTTGAGCTGGTCTGTGTTTACTGGCACAAGAACCGTTCGTTACAAGAAGGAATCTCTCATTGGCGTGACTTGGATTCCACATTAAGGAATCCTGTCTATCATCAACACTAATAACCTTAGCTGCTCTGTAGGTGGCAACATCAATATATAATGTATTTCAGACTCTGACATGATGTATGGGAGGCTTGGATGAGGGAGATGCAACCAGGTTATTTGACCTAGAATGTGACAGGAGAACTGAAATTAAAATTGTTTCAAGTGGGAAGAGGGATTATTAGAAAAATAATGATAATCAATTGCGTCTGATTCAGTGGCTTCTCACGTCACCAAAATATCTCAAGGCACTTCGTTGGATTTTGCTGTAGAATGCAGTGTGTGTTTTGTGGACGAATGAACAAGGCAGCCAATTTGCACAGAACAACATCCTGCAAACAGCCATGAAGTGAATGATCAGGAATTGTTGGCCAGGACACTGGGCGATACTAAGCAGGAATTTATATAGCACCCTTCACACCTTAGCATCTCAAGCACTATAGTCCCCTCCGTGATCAACATACCCACAGGCCAGTTGGTAACTTCCTTCAACTGGACATCCTAAACCATATCAGTCAATCAGCACCATCAGTGTTAATTAACACAGCACACTTTGCAATTTGCTCTAAGTTATTTATTTAAGGGAATGACTTCCAAGGCACAGCTCCAAGGGGAATTCTAATAGGATTCCTCATAAAGGAACCCCATTTAAAAATGCCTGCCAGAAGTGCTTGCTCACTGATTAGCCATCTTTCTGGGTTCTGCGGGCCCTGATTGAGATGGAATTGAACCTGGTTTCCCAGTGATTTGATGAACAGGAAGTGATGTCAGTGCCTACCTGGTAACCCTGAGGCGCTGGCTGGAGGACATTTGTTTTTAGAGCATGCCCTGTCACAATGTGGCCGTCTGACACTTATGGATGCAAAGCAACACCTTATATCGACCTTGCCTGTAATTTGTAAACACTCCTTTGCTTTTTATAAATTCCTGGGGATTTTTTTCCACAAATCTCCAACACATGTCAATAGTATTATTTTTATTATTATGATTGTTGTTGTTATTATCTGTGAAGGTGCAGTGTGAGCGGTTGTTCTTTACCCTGTCTGAGGCAGCTCGTAGATGGACAGAGCAACATCTTAGATCTTTGATTTTCACATTGACATCTGAAGTTATGTGGTTCATGTGGCGTTCATTTAAAGTTGTGCAGTTCTGTCCGATACTGGTTAGAGCACTCGCCCCACCCTACCTCTATGACATCCTAACCTATCAACCCATTCATTTCCTCTACTCAGCAGGCTCTGACCTGCTCCATGTCCCCCGACTCACCTGCCCCACCATCAGTGTGCGATCTTTAAGCCACTCTGCCCACAAGCTTTGGAATTCCATCCCACAATCCCTCCGCCTCGCGCCCTAGCCACCTTCAAGTCCTGCTTCAAAACCCTCCTCTTTGACCATGCCATCGGTCACCCCCCCACTTTGCCACCTTCCCTCCACCCTCCCAGTATCCCAACCCCAGCTCGTGTCCGAAACACTGACAGTCCAGCACTTTGGCACGTCCACCCGACCTGAAAGGTGCTATACAAATGTAATTTTGCTGTTGTTGTATTATTATTATCATTATTATGACCCCTAATCAGTTAAAGTGGGGAAAGATTTGAGAAAGATTTGAGAAGGTTTGCTCTTGGCTGACCAAGCATCCTTGGCAGTCAAACCTCAGCGTGCAAAGGGCCTGAACGTCTTTTCAATTTTATTTTATTTTATTTTATTTGAATTATTTTTACACACACACACACTGCGCCTTGAAAACACAGGCATGAAGGTTTAACAATGTTGCTCTGTAAAGTGGTGTGTTTAATAATTGAAGGGTCGCCACCTGCTGGCAGGGAAATGATGTTGCACCAGGAATTATGTTTTTCCTCATGTAAACAAGGGCAAATCCTTGAAAGGCTGGAAGGACTGCAGGAAACCCACTATACGAGCGAAGTTGCAGTCTAGTGAGGTGCCTTACAAACAACGTTATCTTGTAACACATCATCTTGTAGTAGAGTCACCCTATCCTAGGTCTCCTTATAACAGTGTTGCCCTATAACAAGGTCACACTGTAACGGAGTTGCATTATAACAGAATCGCACTATAACAGAGTCACCCTATAACACACTCACACTTGAACAAGGTCGCTCTGGAACAAGGTCACATTATAAAATAGTTGCCCGATAGCATGGTCACCCTTGAACAAGGTTGAACGATAACAAAGTCACACAGGGTTGTCTTTTAATAGGGATTCTCTATAATAGTCTATAATAAAAATGTGGCTTTATAAAAGTCACCCTGGAAAGAGGATTGCCCTGCAACAGGTAGTACTATAAGAAGGTCACATTATAACAGAGTCTCTCCATAATGGGGACATCCTTGTAGCAGACTCAGCCTTGAGATGGTTTTTATATTTGCAAACTCAGAATGCAATTTGCACCTTGAATCTCGTATATAAATATCCCAAATTGGGCCCTTCTAATGAGACATTCATTTGATGTCCTATCTGCCTGTTTCAGATAGACATCAAACGTTAAAGATCCCATGACACTATTTGAGAAGAGAAGGTTTCTCCTGGTGACTTGGCCTAACAACCCCACAAGTACAAATTAGTCGTTCGCTTCATGGCTGTTCGTTGGAACATTGCTGAGTGCAGATTGACTGCTGCTGCATTCATCTACAAATGCACACTATACAGTAGAATCCTGTGAAGTGCTCTGAGACATCCTCCTGACAGGAAAAGCAATGTTTAAACGTATACTGTATTGAATTGTACTGTAAAGTACATGTCAAGAACAAAAGCCCTCAGCATTGGAATTAAAATCTCCTCCAGAGCACATTATCAAGTGCTATTTTACAGCAATGGCAGACAAGCTCTTGCTTTGTTTTTATTGCTGTATTTATTACTCATCCCACAATGTGGGCGATGCTGGCAGAGCCGATAATCATTATCCTACACGAACTGCCCTGAGAAGGTGTTGGTGTGTTTGCCTTAATTGACAGACTTGACCAACCATTTCTAAAGTTATTAAGGGTCCATCTTTTTTTTTGGTCAGACCCTTGACCAGACCCTTATGTCCGACCCTTGCGGAAGTAAAGTATGTAATTTGGTCACTCAATCCAAATTGTTTATGGGATAATGTGTGTATGTGATATTCCAGTGTGTGCAATAGTCTGCCGTGTTTCGCCCACAAAAACACATACAGTAAACTCACTTTTACAGTATATTCTGTGAACCTGGAATGGAATGTGCACTCTCTCCCTAGAGGGACGCACCCTGCCTCCTTAATTCCGAACAGTATAAGGACTTGTCGAGAGCTATCCAGAGTGTGCATTGACTATTTAGATCAAGTTTACCAGTAAAACAACAATAACAACTTGCATTTATGTAGCACCCTTCATGCAAGATAACCTCAAGTGACCAATTTTATTATTGTTTTTATTTTCTTGCGGGATTATTATCAGACGTGTGCATCTCATTCAAAGGGTGGCTCCTCCAACATTATGGAACTCTCCCAGCAATCCCCCGAGACTGTGATCGTAAAGTCCTGAATCATCAGACTCAGGTGGGTGTTAACCTTGAGCCAGGCTGACGTGCAAAAAGATGTCATGATGGGAGAAAATGGCCCAGTCCAATGCTACCAATAATAATAATAATCCTTGGATTTGATGTAGCGTTTTTCACATTTTATTGTTGTCTCAAAGAGCTTCACAGAATATATAGTAAAGTGAATTGACTGTATATTTGTGCGTGAAACACGGCAGCCAATTGCGCACAGCAGTGTCCCACAAACAGTCATGGATTGAAATGATCAACTTTATTATTTTGTTTTTGTTCGATGGATTATTATTAGGCGTGCGGAGTAAGGAAACTTGTCCAAGGTTTCACCCTGACCTGCCTGGATTCGAAACACAGGTCCCATGCTTGTAAGGCGAGTGCTCTAACCATTGAGGTACAGGAGCTCCATCAATAGGTATGCATCAGTAATAATAATAATAATAATCCCTGCTTTTGACATAGCACCTTAGCACGTTGTTGAGACATCTCAAAGCTCTTTACAGTGTGTACTGTAAAATGAATTAACTATTTTGTGGACGAAATGCTAATTGCGCAAAACAATGCCCCACAAACAGTCATGGATTGAGTGACCATTATTATGATTTTCTTTTGAAATTACTGTTACCCTTAGAAAGCAATCCACAAATCGACTAACAACCAGGTTCCTACTTACTGCTAGGTAAACACAGATGTGTGGAGTAAGGAAACTTGTCTAAGTTTTCGCTCTGCCTGGGAATTAAACCCAGGTCCTCTCTCTTGTGAGGTGCTCTAACCACTAAGCACTAAGTGGCTCTGGTAGATCAGGAGGCAAAGCCGGATGTCAGTGGGGGTGATCCCAGATCTCAAGACCCTCCTCTTCTACCGTGCCGTTTACTGCCCTCCCAAATCTCTCCCTCACCTCCTAACTCTCTCCCGCCCCTGCCCCCTAACCTGCCCTCTCCCTTAATCGGGTCCTGTCCTGACTGTTCAGCGCCTTGGGACATCCTCCCAAGGTGAAAGGTGCTCCATAAATGTAATTTTGTTGTTGTTGTTTATCTGGAAGCTATTACTTCAGCAAGAACAACAGAGTAACTGCTTCCAGATTAACACTAAATTCAAGAATTATCCAAACTCTCAAACTGGAGATGGATGGTCTCAAGCCTCGGAACATGACAAATTTTGCGGTTCTAATTTGTAGGATCCAAATTGGCACGGAATGCTTGCTGGGGCTGTTAGAGAGCAGCTTATTGTACAGCGAGCTAGAGGTGGGGGATATGAAGAGTGAGTTTACTTCCAGCCCATTGAGTTCATTAACATAATTCTTATAATTGTCCCCTCGGTCTTTGTTTAAATTTACTTCATATGATAAACCACCGTGTGGGAATGAGGATTTTCTCACTGCACAAGTCATGGATTCTATACGTATGTCGTTTAGCCTCAAACATTCCGATTTCTTTTGGGCGAGAGTTCCAGATTTCCGTTCCTTTCCTGGGTAACAATCCCCAAATAAAATCACTCACTTAACGCCTGCTCATAGGATATTGATGTGCATAAATTGGCTGAGTGTTTGTCTACTAAATACACAGTCCCTAACAGTTTACTATATACATCCTGTGAAGGATTGTCATAGTTTATGATCCAGATTGATCTAAGGATTAACTGAGAGTACACCGCATGTCCCTCATAAAAAGCGTGGGTAAATTCTATGAATGCCACAGTGTGAAGTTGAGCACGCACAAGGCTCACAGCCCTCAGGTTGTGTGGACAAGGTTGGTGATCACAAAAAAGAGACAGGTTTCACACAGATAATTACAGTGATCTTTGCAGAAACACAGGTGCAAATTGAGGAGGGGAAGCCCTGCAGGATTAGATGGGATTCCGATAGGTTATTTAAGGAACATTTGCATGGCAATATTCAAAGCAGCAAAGCTGCATTAATAATGAACAGGATCAATTTTGTTGCGTGAGATTGTGTGTTAATTTCTTCCTTAGACCATATAAAGACAGTCAGGGCTGGCTCACTTGGTAGCACTCGACTCTCACCACTGAATCATAAGGTTGTGGCTTCAAGCGCCACGTGAGGACTTTGAACCCACAATCTGGGTCAGAATGGGTGCTACATTGTTAGAGATACCATGGTTTGGATAGACATTAAACTGAGGGACCACCAGAAGTTAATGTTAAGATCCCATGGCACTAATTTAAAGAGAAAGGAGTTTCTCCTGATGCCCTGGCCAACAATCCCTTCAAATAAATTTGGTCATTCACTTCATGCCTGTTCGTAGGACATTGCTGTGTGCAAATTGGGTGACACATTTGCCTACGGCGACACAATCACTCCACTTCCCAGTGAAATCCTGTGAAGCACTTGAGGCATTTCTACAATGTGATCCTGTTCATTATTAATCTCTGGGGTCCCTTGCCTTGGCTTTTACCATCCTGCGCTTAATACTCTCTGGATTAAGGTAAACAGGGTATGTTCCTCCAGGGCAAGACTACACATTCCATACATAGTGACTTTCCATGTACAGATTATAAATGTATGCAGATCTATCTCTCAGTGTGGGTTGGATATTCTTTTGTCTGATGATAGGTTTGTGTATGTGTGCAGCTGACTACAAAACAGTAGAATATGGATATTTGGCTGTAATTGCAAGATAAGAATCTTAAATGGTAATCACAACACAGACCATGAGTGTGAAGCACCAGTAATACCATTTACTATTGGTGACCATTAAACAGTTACTGTTGATATGAAGTAACCGCTTAATCTTAATGTAAAGTAACTGGTTACCATGGAGTGACAGTGGGTATTGTTAGTGTAAGTGTTTGTGTACCATTACCATAATGTAACCGGTTACTGTTAGTTTTCTAAAGCAACCAGTTATCACTAGCGTTTCTTAACCAGTCACTGTTAATGTAAAGTAACTGGTGACCATTGACATGACCAACGAGACCAGTGTTTTGCCAACTGGGCCAGGCTGACAACTGTGGCAAAGGTCACAGCCTCAGGTTCTCTATGCACTTTTTGAAAATGTGTGAATCCCACTTGGGTGCTAAATGTATGAAATGGGGCTTCATCCATTCTTACTACCTAAAAGTGTAGTGATGAGCGTGTTTGTCTGGCAAGCAAGAGGTTCAATTCCCCTGCAGGGCAAAACTTTATATAAGTTTTCTTACTCCACACACCTCCATTTACCTAAAAGTAAGAACCCGGTTGTTAGTCGATTGGCAGATCCCCAAAACATAGTCACTCAATCCACAACTGTTTGTTGTGCAATTGGCATGTTACACCCATAAAATATACATTCAATACAGTTTAATATACTTCCTTACTCCACACACCTCTGTTATCTCGCAGTAAATAGGAACCCAGTTGTTAGTTGATTGGGGGATCACGCTAATAATCCCTTCCTAAAGGAAAACAAAATGAATCAATAAATGTTTGAGAACAATTGGCTGTCGCATTTTGTCCACAAAATATACAGTCAATTCACTTTACAATATATTCTGCAATAGATTGCAGAGGGTGCTTTGAGACATTTCAAAGATGTGATAAAGTGCTAAAACAAATGCAAGGATTATAATAATTATTATTAAAACCATCTGGCAGCCAAAATGCTCAAAGGCACCCAAGGAGATGTAGTTTCTACACTCTGTAGCAACATTGGGCAACACTTTGAGTCTTAAAATGTTATAAGATCCGTCTCAAATGCAAGGATTATTTTTATTGTAAGCAAGGCTGTCCTACGCATACATCTTAATCGACTTGCTTTGAAGTCAAGCGGGTTGTGTAATCTGGGTTTAAAGACAATTTTAAATTCTTTTGAGGCCCGACGGCACAAATCTGCAAGGCATCTTCACTGCACAAGCAAAAACAAAAGGCCTCCAGCCCTTAATCACACACAGACTTTACAATTCTCATGCCTTATCGTCATTGCTTTTCCAGCATCTGAGATGTGTGAACAAGATTAGCAACTCTTGTATGCAAATTCTTTGCCAACTCCTAGCCTGAGAAATACTTGGGTAGTTCTGATCTCTGTTTTGATTATTTTAGTGAAGGAGGATGTTGGAGATCTTATAGTGTTTAGATCCCCAGATACCATAATTAGGCTCTGGACAGAGCACACCCTGAATACTGCATACAGTCCTAATCAATGTTACATAAGTTTAGGCCCTAGAGGCAATGCAGAGGATGGTCCTCAGTATTAGAGGAATGAGCTCAGAGCAACAGTTCGACAAACTTGTGCTTCATCAGACTTGAGAGAAGATGACTCAGAGGGGACGTCAAAGAATTGTATAAAATGTAAAATGGGATTGCAAACGAATCAATCAATCAAAATTACATTAATATAGTGCCTTTTATGTCGGGAGGACGTCCTAAGGCATTGAACAGTCAGGTAGGGACCAGAGCAGGGGGGAAGGGGTCGGGCTTGGGGGAAGGAGAACAGGAAAACCGACTGTATATTTGTGGGTGAAACATGGCAGTCAAATTGCACATAACAGTGTCCCACAAACAGTCGCGGAAGTGGGAAACCCACTTCAATACATTAGGATATTTTAAGACAGTAGAACAAGAGGAAATGATTTACATCAACAACTTGCACTTATATAGCATCCTCCATGCAGGGTAGAGTCTCAGAGTGCTCAGAGCGGTTTAGAATTGTAAAGGGTAGCTTAAGGCAGTCACCAGGCAGTTTTTCATTATACAGAGAGTAATCAACGACTGGAAGAGTTTGCCGGGAAGGGTGGATGAGGATAGGACAAGGTCTCAATCACCTTGCTTAAAAATCAGCTGATGCATTGATGGGGGAACCGTAGCGTGGATGTTCTGGATGGGTGAGATTGGATAGGCCACAGGCCTTCTTCATCTAGTGTGATCTTGGTTGACAGTGCTCCTTTAACAGTTCACCGTAGCACTATAGGTTTGGTGGACTCAACACACTCAATGTCTCTGGTTAAGGTTGAGAACGTGTTACACTGGTCCTGTTGTTTCTTTGCCAAGGTGAGGGAGATTGTGCAACAGGAATCCGATCTGTCTGGCGCTGTGGGAATGTGCTGCATTGTTCTATTTGCAATGGTGGGAATCATTGACTCTGGAGGAGGGGAAAAAGAAAATATTTTTTTTGATTAGAGCTAATCAACTCGGTGAGGCAACTCACAGGCAAATTGTTGTCAAGTGTAATGGCTTGTATGTTTGTCGGGAAACTCGTCAGCTGTTTTCATCAGCAAGGCCCCACAAACAGCCATGATAGGAACAAATTATTAATCTGCAATATGACAGATTGTTAATGACTGTGCATTCCGTAGGCCCGTAGCAATGTCCCACAATCAAGAACTGAATGACCAATTTTACCTGGCCAAATTGTTTGCCAGATACCAGGAGAATCTTTGATATCCATGAAAACAGGCAGATAGGATCTCCATATATCATCTCAACCAAAACATGGGATGTCAGGCAATGTAACATTTCTCAACAGCAATGCACCAGAGTGACAGCCTTGACTGTATGTGGACAAAGTCCCAAAGTGGGGCTTGAATCCCAATCTTCTGCCGTAACGGTGAGAGTGCTGCCAACTGAGGCTAAACTGAATTAACACCAGTTCATGTTGTACTGCCCTGACTTGGAATGCCACCACTGATATTATTAGTGATCTCTTACTGTTGCTCTTCTGGTAGCATTCAGTTACTGGTGTCAACAGCTCCTCCCAGGCTCCATGTGTGGATTCTTTTGTTTGTGGCATTTCACTCCACTGTTAAGAACACCCACTGGCTAATCAGTTCATAAATTTCCAGGTAAATTGATTTGAACCTGACACGACAGCTCAATAATAGGTTGTCTCGGTGATTAACGAGGCATGTTAGGTGGCGCCTTACTCCACATCTTGACTTTTAACAGCTGTCACACAGGGGACACAAGTATAGGATAGTAATAATAACAATAATAATAATCCTTGCATTTGATATAGCGCTTTTCACGTCTTCCAGACGTCTCAAAACTCTTCACAGAATATACTGTAAAGTGAATTGACTGTATACTTGTGGGCGGAACGCGGCAGTGATTAATGATTGGAACAGGTTGCTAGGATGGTGGTTCAGGCCAGGACACTGGATTCATTTAAAAAGCAGCTTGATGCTGTGATGGGAAGATGGTGGGTGTTCGGGAGGGATAAGATCAAATGGACCGAATGGCCTTCTTCATCTTAATCAATCTTGTGATGTAAAGCACATATAATTGGACTGGATGGGACATCATTGATGCTGTTTACTGATGTACAGGTCTGTACTGGAACGCGAGGTAATAAAATCCAGGGCAGGGATGGGCGGTTCCCTGACTTCGCTCCAAGCTCTCTTGCATAAGACAGAATCTTGGTGGTTTACTGACCCGTGTGAATTCCACACACAGGTAAACAGATCCTTGCCTGATTCCAGGGCAATCATGCTCAATAAATAATTAATCTTACTGTTTGTGTACATTTTAAGTACATGTGCTCCTTCCATAGAGGCCTAACAGTGTGTGTAATTTTGGGCTTTCCTGTCCTTATCTGACATCAACACACCCACACACACATGTTCCTACTCACACATAGCCATCTTCACACATAACCATATTCACAAATATTTATACAGCGCCCGTGTGTAGGCTAACATCTCAGAGCACTTCACAATTATGGGTACAGATGCCGAGCAAGAGAGTGAAATGACCATAGGAGTGGTCGAAGCGAGAGATTTCAAGGCAGTATTTATTAATATAGTAATCGGGCCTCGGGCTCCGCCATTGTGAAGCCTGCTGAGATGCTGCCAAGTGTGGACACTATATAAATGCAAGTTGTTGTTGTAGTAATAATTCTTACATTTTATTCAGCTCCTTTCATGTTAGGTGGACATGTCAAACTGCTTCACAGGACTTCACAGTAAAGCATAATAACTGTGTATTTTGTAGACGAATGCAGCAGGGCATTTGCACACAGCAAAATCTATGAAGTGAACATTTTATCTGGGAGATTGTTAACCAGGATATGGGGAAAACTCCCTTACCTTTCAAATAGTGCCACAGATCTCTAATGTCCACTTGAACAGACAGTTGGTTTTGCATGAAGGACGACACTTCTGATGATATGATTACACTCAGTTGGAGTATAACCTGAACTATTCCTGATGTGTAGCTTCAATCCACAACCTTCTAACTCAGAGACAACAGTTCTACTAACACATTATATCCCTTAGGGGATGGACGCACCTTACTTTCCAAAATGTTCTTGTAAGAATCACTCATCCTGCTGTTCATTTCTCCTGAAGACCCCTTTCTGAAACCCAATGAACCTATCAGCTTGGGTGCAGCCCCCACCCATCCACACACACACAAATAAAATAAATCCTTACATTTGATAATAATAATAATAGTAATAATCCTTACATTTATATAGCGCTTTCCACATGTTACCAATGTCTCAAAGCGCTTCACAGACTACAACTTCCCAAGGTTGTGGGAGTCGGGATAGGGAGAAAAAAAGGGAAGAAAAAGGGAGAAAGAGATAGGGACCACAGCAGTGGGGGTGGGGGTAGGGGGAAGGAGAGTAGGAAAATTGACTGTATATTTGTGGGCAAAATGCGGCAGCCAAATTGCACACAACAGTGTCCCACAAACGCTGCGTGTGGGATACTGTTAGAGTACACAGAGTACAAAAGTCAGGAAGTGCTGACTAACCTCTATAAAACTTTGGTTAGGCCTCAGCTGGAGTACTGTGTCCAATTCACTACACTATGGAAAGGATGTTAAGGCCATGGAAAGGGTACAAAGAAGGTGTAATAGAATGGTACCAGGATTGAGGGACTTCAGTTATGGAGAAAGGCTAGACAGGCTAGGTTTATTCTCTTTGGAACAGAGAAGGTTGAGAGGGGACCTAATAGAGGTTTATACAATCATGAGGGGATTCGACAGGGTGAATAAGGAAAAATTGTTTCCACTGTTGGGCGAATCTGTGACTCATGGTCACAGATTTAAAATAGTTTCAAAATGAAGCAGAGGGGAGCTGAGGAGAAATGTTTTCACTCAGTGGGTTGTTCGAATCTGGAATGCATTGCCTGAAAAGGTGGTGGAGGCCGATTCGATAACAGCTTTTAAAAGAGAATTAGATCTTTATTTAGGGAGAACAGGTCTGTTAGGTTATGGTGAGGGAGCTGGGTAGTGGGATTGAGTTGCTCTTTTCAAAGAGCCGGCACAGACTAGAAGGGCGAATGGCCTCCTTTTGTGCCATAAAATTTTATAATTCTATGAAACAGTCGTGTAAGTGGGATTAGGGGAGAAAGGGTGAAAGGAGGGTACGGGGAGGGGTCGGGGTAGGAGGAAGGAGAGCAGGAAAACTGATTGTATATTTTTGGATGAATAATTGATATAAGGATGTCTCAAAGCGCTTAAATGCTGGTGAATGTAACCCTAAGCCATCAACTTGAACTGCTCTCAAAATAATAATAAACCTTGCAATAGGTTTGGACCAAAGCTGGGGGTCTGAATTGGGAGGGAGGACAGGAATGGTGGGGGTAAGAGGGTAGCCAAAGGCATAGTCAAAAAGGTGATGTTGTACAAAGCATCTGAGTTCAGCTGGTGAGGCCTAAACACTCCCCTCCACCAATGCCCGCTCCCTCTCCCCACAAATAGATCAATGGCTTTAATAGCATTCTTTCCATGTGAAGTTTTTTTTAAAAAGAAAAAGGAGAATCCATTTAATTTTATTTTTCTTCCAAAGCCATTTCACTTCCTTGTCTTCTTATTGTTAACATTGACTGTTATAATTAAGATTGATTTCCTTGCTGCAGAGCAGGAGGCACTCTCCGAGCCTGTGCAAATATCTGCCATAATATTAATGAGGGCTTGAGCTTGTAACTGACTCACAACAGCTGGATGGTGCCTCCCTACATGGATCTCAGTTGGCTGCCGTCCGAAAATTCCCTGACTAAAGGCTTTTGGGGTTAATTACATCTTGTATTCACCAATCCGCTACATATTTCATTGCTCTTGTATGCGCTACCAGCTCATGATAGTTGGAGGTTTCAAATTCCACCTAGTTGTAGCCTATTTGGAAAAGAGAAGCAAATTTCTGTCAATGCCCTGGCCAATAACTCCCAAATAAAACTGGTACTTGACTTCATGGCTGTTGAAGCCAATTTTCCTTTAATTCCGTGCATGTTAACTTGTCTATAAAAACTTACTTATTCAAGACTGTTGGGAACATCGAGAAGAGAAGGAATTTCTTCATAATAACCCGGCCAACAATCCTTCCAGGTAAAATTGTTCATTCACCTCCTTGGACATTGCTGTGTGCAAATAGGCTCCCACATTTGTCTATGAAAGACACAGTCACTACACTCTACAGTAAAATCCTTTGAAAGGTTTTGAGATGTTTTGTCATGACGTGATAAGATGCTATATCAAATGTAAATATTATTATTATAATAATATTTTTCAACCCTTTTTGTTGCTCTCTTGGGTGAAGAACACTGTTTTGGCCAGCTTGTTCCATGGTTTGAATCCAAATGCTCAGCAACATGACAGCTGTTCAACAAGACTTCAAGGTTAGAATGTTTTGTACATTGGCTGCAGGAACCGCACAGCTCCCCTGTCTTGCTGTGTGAAAAAGGGCTGTGTTTGGCTACAAACACACAGTTACTACAATTTACAGTAAATTCTGTGCAGCACTTTGAGGTGTTTTGATGACGTGATCAGGTATGATAAGATGTGGTAATATCAAAGGTATTATTATTAAATCTAGGCTCATATTTTTGCATGGAATGTGCAACATAGTTGGGTTGGTATGTATCTGTGAGGTGCTCAGAGAAGTTAAATGATGTGAAGGATACCATACAAATTGCAACAACAGCAACAAAATTACATTTGTTATTTGTAGAGCTCTGGTAATTGTCACCATCTGAGTGATTCAAAGCCCATCCATCTATTGCATTTTCAAAACTGATGAGTAGATGAATGTGGAAGATGTTTCTTATTCGCCCACAAATGTACAGTCAATTCACTTTACAGTATATTCTGTGAAGCGCTTTGGGATGTCGATAAGATGTGAAAAGCGCTGTATCAAATGCAAGGATTATTATTATTATTATTAATATTAACAGTACCTCTCTCCCTCCCTCCACCACTCACCACCAACACCACTATCACCAGTCAAGCTTGCGAAAATACAGCAATACCTTGTTAATATAGTTTTAACCATAGTCTCGACCCAGCTACCAATTACTAAGTGATATAATTTTTATTCTTTGCAGTTAATACAGCTCTTGAAATTCTGATTTGGTGAAACAAGGCACGCTCTGTCCCTTTCGATACTGTGACTGAGTAACTGAATTTAGTTGTCTCGTTGGCTCTCAATGGGACCAGTCTTCTTGTGGAAACAGATATTGTTTCATTGCTTTGAAAACATCAAGCTATTAACGAGTGAGCAGTAAGTATGGTTTGCAGTGCTCCATAGTCCAGCTTCTGATCATTTTTACACTCGGTGGCACTTTCTTTAACGCTCTTACCTCTGCGTAAATACATCATGAAATAACAATAATAGCAATACTTGCATTTGATATAGCGCCTCACAAAACACTTCACAGGATGTTAGTGCAAAATAATTTCTCCCACAAAATGCACAGTCATTAAACTAAATAGTACATTCTGTGAAGCGCTTTGAGATATCTCGATTATGTGATATCAAATCCAATAATTATTATTATAAGTGTACTCACTGTGTGTATGTTTGCAAATCATGCAATAACAAACAACAACAAAAACTAAAATATAATGTAAAATACTCACCCAGATTCAATGAAGGTTTGTTAATTGGTTGAAATTCCATCCTTGATAAACCACTACCCACCACCTGCTTACAGTCATATTTTCTGCAACGCAACGCTCTACAAATCGCGAGTGCCACCAGACATTCTGAATATAAAATTATAGTGTTGGAGTTGGGCAAACATTTGACAAACAAAACTATGAAATAGTTTTGGGGAAAGGGCACAAGAATGGATATATGTTCCTCTCTTTCTAAATTGATAAATAATAAACCTTACATTGATATAGTACCTTTCACCTAAAGAGAATGGCCCAAACTCTTCAAAGGATTTACTGTGAAGTGAAATGACTGCTTATTTTTATTTTGTTCTTGTCAGCTGGGTGTCTGACACATGCGGAAACCTATCACTAAGCTTAAACGCCTCCAAACCAAACTGAGATTTCCATGACTGTGTGTTTTGTGGGTGAACGCAACAGCTAATTTACACATAGCAACAAAAATCCACAGAGGGAATGACCAACTTTATTCGGAGGAACATTACTGTGTTCTTGTGATTTTACATTGCTGTGTTCCAGTGACGTGCGGTGGGTAAAATGGCAGGGTAGGCACTTTGCCTCAATCCATACTAGATTTTGGGGGCATGGCTTTAAGACGTTGTCATAAAGACAAGCCTCCAAAGGCAATAGCAGACTCTGCTTATTTCACTCATTACTGAAAGTGAGAAAGGAACGCGCATGCACATTGGAACTACGTTCAACTCGATGAGTGAAAAATGCATGGCATCTCACTGCTTTTCTGTTGCTTTTAAGATAGGCATATAAAATTGCAGGTAAATAATTTTGGTAGTTTCTACTAAAAATCGTTTGCATTATGTAAAATGTGCATTGTAAAAATATAAACCATCAAATAATCCTTTACAATTTAAAGTTTTTATTTTCATAAGGTAGGCACTGCCTACACTGCCTACCCTGACTGCACATCCATGCTGTGTTCTGCATTCCTAAATTACTATGTTCCTGTGACACTGCTTGTATTTTCAAGCACAGGGTCAGTTCAGATCATTGTTTATTTGACAGCGGTGCCCTTTAATTCGCTTTATAAAAAAGAGGAAGCCATTTTGGAAAGTATGAAGCCTCTGAATTAATGAACAAGTAACCTTTTATTCTACTTTAAATGCTGTTGCTCAGTTTTGAAGTACGATTGACACTAGGGATTTGTCGCTTGCAAACTTAAGGTGCTAATAAAATACCCATAGCCTGTGGTGTTCAGCCAATGCTGGCTCTCCATGTCATATGCCTCCTACACAAATCCTCTTCCACTGTTCTGTAGCAGTTTTGAGCCCTTCTGCATTGATTTCTTTAAAAATGAAATGTGCTTGTATTTTCTTCTCTTCTGCACCAGGCTCCACACTCCACCATTCTGATCCTTTGCTAGGCTCCACACACCTATTCGCCACATCCTCACAATGCTCTACTGGCTCTCAGTAACACAGCACAGCAACTTTCAGATCCATGGCCTGACCTACAGGATCTCCTTCAACTCTATGCTTCTACCAACTCCTCTGCTGCTCCAGGCCAGGCTGAGCTTTTATTCCTGTTCTTGGGAATTCTCTTTCAGAAGCAACCTTTTTCCTCTCTTCCCTGTTCCTGTCTCCCAAACCTTCCTATGGCTTTAACAATGCACAATAATTATAATAATACTACAAATAATAATTACCATTGCCTTTGATACAGCACCTTATTGCTTCTCAAAGCGCTTCACATAATATAATGTAAAATAACTGTGTATTTGCGGTCAAAAAACAGCCAACTGCACACAGATAATGTATAACAATCTTTGCATGTGGTAAAGCGTATCCATGGGTCCAAAAAGCAATGTCACAGGTAATTGCTGTCAATTGTAGTGGTGGCTTTTTGAAAGCAAAAGAGAAAGCTGTTTTACATTAAATAAATATTTCAAAAACAGCGAATGGTTAATACATTTTGGATTGTTGGCCAGGATTCCACTCCTCACATTTCAAATAATAATAATAATCATAGACATTTATATAATAATAATCCAATAATAATCCTTGCATTTGATATAGCGCTTTTTCACAACTTCTAGACGTCTCAAAGCGCTTCAGAAAATGTACTATAAAGTGAATTGACTGTATATTTGGGTGAAATGGAGCAGCCAATTGCATACAGCAGTGTTCCACAAATAGTCGTGGATTCAAGTGACCCAATTATTATTGTTTTTTGAGGGGTTATTATTAAATAAAATGGAAGAACAGATTGAATGACCTTACTCCTTACATGCAGGATAGCGTCCTAGAACGCTTGACAGTGGTGCAGCACGATGCCAATTGGAATAATGATAATAATATGAGTTATGAGACATTTAAAGTCCACCTAAACAGATTCAGGTTGATATTGGGACTTGAGCTCACAGTCTAGGGGAGACACTCCACTTGAGTCCTGGGGCAAGAAAGTGGGGCAAGAGTCGGGTGTTATTTTTGCCCTTTTTGCTACAAATCTGGCAGATTGTTGCCAATAAAATTTGGAAGGACATTAGAACTGAATTTGCCTTTGTGTTTTACATTTGTTTTGTGTTATTAAAATCAGTGTAATAGATATTACATGGGTTTTTGAAAATACCAAATGAGTCCAAGAACTGCAACAGTATTTTGTTGGGAAGAAAGGGTGCGGTGGAGGGGGGAGTAGGAGAAACAGTGCAGCATTGTTAACAGTGAGTCGTGACTGGAACAGAGAGGGGAAGAATGAATAAAATCCACCGTGTAAAGAAGGTTGCAAGGGAATGAAAGAGCAATGAGATTTGAAAACTGTGTCCCCAGAGGTCCATGGCGTCAATGGTTGTGCATACAAATAGAGACCTTTCTCAATGTAATATTTGCAGCAGAATTTGTTTACATATTGTCCAAACTATGGGGTTGGTCACAGTTACTGCTGTGCCACATGATGTAGAGTAATGGAGGATGGTTAAATCACATTACCATCATTCAGAAGGGTATTGAAGCCATTATAGTACCTAAGAAGCTTGTCACCGGTGCAAAGTAATGTTCCCACAATCGTCTCAGATGGATGGTAATGACCACAATGATATTGAACGAGTGATATTTTTTGTCACTATTCGGATTGATGTTTAAACCTGCTGTTGTTGAGATGCACATGTGAGTTGATGGAGCAAGACGTTTTATATCTCAGGCCATCACTAACGCTATTCGTTTAGTGTCACATTAAATATGCACCCACTGGAAAGCAGTTTCAAGTTGAGCGAGTCCGTGGTCTAAATGTTGGGAAGAAGCCATGGGGCGTCCTTCCAACGTGACAGGCGCTACACAAATGTAATTCTGTGTTGTGTTTGTTTAAATTGCATGATTTCGGAACAGGATTCTTTCAGAGGCAACCCCAAACTAAAAGCAACAAATAGATTCCTTCTGGTGATCAGAAATACATCAAACAATAACAATAAATTGCATTTATGAAGTGTCTGTCATGATGATGATAATAATAATAATAATCCTTATATTTGATACAGCAATTTTTACAGCATATCTTCAAGATGTCTCAAAGTGTATTACAGAATATAATGTAAAGTGAATTTACTGTATATTTTTGTGGGCAAAACAGGCTGGGAGAACGTCCAAATGCATTAGGACAGTGAAAGGTTTGCACCCTAGCTGCTAGCTGGAGTCAGGAGGGGTGGAGAGCAAGGGTGGTGGTGGTGGGAGGGTGACTGAAGGCAAGTCGATGACGAAGGTCTTGCAACGGGCTTTGAAGGAAGGAAGGGAGGGGGCGAGGTGATGGAGCTCCAGGATGGAGTTCCAGAAGTGGGGGCAGACAGGCTGAAGGCCGGGGAGGGGGACGTGGAACCGGCCAGTCTCCACCGAGCGGAGGGAACAGACAAGTTGGGAGGCTTTTAGGAGGTCACAGAGGAAGGGCGAGGAGGGCTTTGAAATTGAGGAAAAGGATTTTAAATTTGATCCTCTGGGGTATGGGAAGCCAGTGAAGCCGACTCCCCTCCCCTGCCCTCCCATCACGGAATGCTAAAAGTGAAATTAGGAACTAATGAGATTCACGTCTTGTTCCAACCATTGAAGCAGGCTGGCACGCGTGTCAGGATCGGTGATGGACAATTTAGGCTGCACTTACACAGCACAGTTTCTTTTGGTGTCTGGCACGCACTCTGTTTACCAAGCTTCTGGAGAGCAATAGGTTGGCAAGAGCCTCGGCTTGCAGACCCAAAGGTGTGCATTTGGGGATGCTGCTATAATTTAACCAGATAAACCTGTGTTGTCTGTCACTGAAAGTTGCTTGTCAGAGCACAATTTTCTCTCTTTATTTTGCTATTCAGGAAGAAGTGCTCCTTTGGCAAACCCAGATAGGATTTCCGAGCCAAACTGAGAGAAGCCGTTTCCCTGCTGAAAGCAATCATCATAGCTCGCAACTTGTGTCCCACAAACAGCAGATTTTCTTTCAAGCAAATGTCTGGTTTGGCTGCTGGTTCTCCAGCCCCCTGCGGGTTTTGTTTGCGAAGCTACGTTGTCCTGAAATCTCAGCTCCACCTGCCCACATGAGGTTGGCACATACATTGATTTCACGCCAATAGGGAGAAAAAAAGCAGATGGACATCTGTTTTCCTGAAGGCAATGCCAGCTTTGCAGGACCACTTCCTCACTCGGTACATTCTTTCAACTTCTATTGCAAGCGTTCCCCGCAACTTATCTCATCAGAACAGATTTTATTAATGCACAGTAAACTTCTGGAAACTTGAACCTGACTTAACTTATCACTACCACTAAATCCATCATGATGTCAATAACCCGGCCACATTTATTTGCGCATTGTATTCAAACCTTTGCTTAACTTGCCGTTCCAGATAACCCGTCACTGAGCCTTTTTCCTTTGGAGTTTATTATATCTATATATTAAAAATACTGTATACACAAACAGACAGTACAAGTACAATAAATAATAATAATCCTTGCATTTGATATAGTGCCTTATTACATCTTTGAGACTTCTCAAAGCGCTTCACAAAATATACTGCAAAGTGAATTGCCTGTGTATTCCATGGGTGAATCGCAGCAGCCAATTGTGCACAGCAGTGTCCCACAAACAGTCGTGGATTGAGTGACCAAATTATCATCATGATTTTTTTGAAGGAATTATTATCACCAGAAAAGCGATCCACCAATTGACTAACAACTGGGTTGCTACTTACTGCTTAGTGAACGGAGGCGCGTGGAGTAAGGAAACTTGCCCAACATTTTGCCAGGGAATCAAACCCAGGATCTCTTGCTTATGTGTTAAGTGCTCTAACCAACACTCTACAGGATTCCATAAAGGTAAGGATTTCAATTATTATTCATGCCAGAAGGATGTCTCAAACTTGGACGGGCATCTGGGGGTAAAGTGGGGGTGGGAAGGTGGGTATATTGGGAGCTGAAGAGTTTGAGGAACGGAAAGATGGTAAAACACAGTTGGAAAGGCAGGCTTTAAAAGTGTGAGCACGGTTTATTTTGGAAGGTGGGGTAGGGGGAATTGTGGTGAGCAAGTCAGAGGCACTCTGGGATGGAATTTTTAAACACTTCCAAAATAGCAATGTTTCCTATTCTCTATTCTTTTTACTGGCTCTCCTTATTCTGGGATGTGTCATGTGCTCCCAAGAGCTTCATCTTCTCTGTTAAAGCCGTTGTAATCAGTAAAGGAAAACAAGTTGGCGGATCTGAAATGAATTAATGAGGCCCTCAGGAACGCTGTCTGTTTTTCTCAATGTACTGTTAACCCCCTTTGTCTGGGCGGGCTGTCACTTTATTATTGCTGCTGCTTATCTCATCTGTATGTATCAAGAATCAATAAGTCAGACTTCAAAGCACGTATCTTCTTCTTTCCCAGATCATTACTGTCATGTAGCTATGGGCTGCACAATTTCTATGCGTGTATTCTGTATCTCTCCTTTTCCAGTGTGCTTTGTACATGGGACAAATGGTCAGTTAACAGCTATTTCCTCTTGATGTGGGTGGAAGAGAGTAACAGTTGATATTGTTGTTGAGTCCATAGTCGGTGGTTGTCAACCTTTATGGTTGGCCAACAAAATAAATGTTTTTGATTGAATGTCATAGATTATTACAGCACAGAAGGAGGCCAGCCCATAACAAATGCAAGGATTATTATTATTATTATTATTATGATGATGATTAGGATTAGGATTAGGATTATGATTATTGTGCCTGAACCTGCTCTTTGGAAGAGCTACCCATTCACTCGCACTTCCTGGCTCTTTCAACAACAAACAACAAAAATTACATTTGTATAGCGCCTTTCACATCGGAAGGACATCCCAAGGTGCTTTCACCATATCCTTGCAAATATTTCCTCTTTGAGTACCTATCCAATTTCCTTTTCAAAGTTATTATTGAATCTGTTTCCACTACCCTTGACAGCAGTGCAGTCCAGACGTTAACAACTCACTGTGTTAAAAAACAAATGTCTCCTCATCCCCCTTTAGTTCTTTTGACGATTATCTTGAATCTTTGTCTCCTGGTTACCGACCTACCTGCCAGTGGAAACAGTTTCTCCCTATCTATTCTATCAAAAACTATCATGATTTTAAATCTCCCCTCAACATTCTCTGCTTAAGGAGATCAATCCCAACTTCTCTAGTGTCTCCACATAACTAGAGTCCCTCATCCCTGGTACATTTCTGGTAAATGTCCTCTGCACTACTTCCAAGGTCTTGACTTCCTTCCTGAAATGTGATGCCCAGAATTGGACACAATATTCCAGCTGACGACTAACTAGTGATTTAGAAAGATTTAGCTGTAATTCCTTGCTTTCATACCTTATGCCTCTATTTATAAAACCTATGATCAAGGATCCCAATTTTTATTTTCCAGCTCCATCAACCCATCCTACCACCTTCAAAGATCCCCAAACCTCTCCGCTCATATACTCCCTTTAAAATCATACCATTTTGTGCATATAGTCTCTCCTCATTCTTCCTCCCAAAATGCATCACCTTACAATTCTCCGCATTACACTTCATCTGTCATGTGTCTGCTCATTTCACCAGCCGTCTATTTCTTGACTCCTGACATAAATCAAGAAATATTCAATCAAGATAGGACTGAAAACAGACGACCGATTGAACATGGTCTTAACTTGTGCAATTGTTTGGTGGTGGTGGAGGAGTGGGGTCTTGTTGGCCACCACTGCCTAGGCTGACACTCCGGTATTGGGGGAGCACTGCATTGTCAGAGGTGCTTTGGATAAAATGTTGAACTGAAGCCCTAGCTGCTTGATCAACTGGGTGCTAAAGATCCCGTGGCATTGTTGAAAAGAGAATAAAGTTCCTCCTGGTATACCAGCGAACAATAACCACCCACCACACCCCTCCCCACCAGAAAAAAAAATGGTCATTCACTTCATGGCTGTTTATGGGATGTAACTGAGCTCAAATTAACTTCAGTGTTGCCTTGAAAATAATAGTCGGCATACATTATAGAAGAGCTCTGTGAGGCATTTTGATGCATTGCAAAGTGATGAGGTACTACATCAATTGCAAGAATTACAATTCTACACTGTCAGGCTAATGCTGACAAGCTTGATTAAGTGCTGGGATGATCTTAGAGGTATTTATTTTCCAGTTGGGGAAAAATTATTTTTGCTCCAAAATGAATCAAAAAGTTGGTAAGGCCACCAATTGTGTGCTATTTTTATCTCTCCCCACTTTCAAGTAGACATTAACACACAGGAAGAAGTTCGGAGAAGATGATTCAGGGACTCAACAACCATTAAGTTACAAGCAGAACCCGACAGAATTGAACTTGTTCTCGATGGAAACTAAACACTGGGCGTGGACACCATCCAAGTCTTTGAAATGTTAAAAGCAAAGATATTGTTGTATTGGTGTAAATAGTTCTTTCAACCCGAACCATGATTGCAAAACTATAATCTGGGAGGAAGGGGGAGAGGTTGGGGGAAGAACTCTTAAGAACACATCAATGCAAAATTGGCAAGCTTCAAGCAGTTAGGAAACAATCCTTTCCCTAGAGTAATAATATAGCTGTACGCAATTGGCTGCCGTGTTTGCCCACAAGGTATACGGTCACTTCACTTTTCGGTATACTGTATTCTATGAAGTGCTTTAAGTCATCTGAATGACGTGATGAGGTGCTATATCAAATGGAAGAATTCTTCTTATTATTAGCACCTTATCACATACTTCATCGAGATGTCTCAAAATGCTTCACAGAGATTTACTGTTAAGTGAGTAATAATGGGCAGGAGATAGAAGTGAGGCTATATTTAAGGGGGAAGTAATCGCAGGTTGGCGTCTGCAGATAAAACACACACGTGGAGTGATTGAAATGTTATCCATCACTATACCAATATAAGGGTGCTATATACATGCAAGTTGTTGTTGCTCTTGTTGGTGGTGGTTGTGTGGTTGTGTTTTACGTAGACAAGAACAACAGTCAATTTCCACACAGCATTGTCCCACACACAGCAAAGACCAATTGACCAATTGTTTTAAAATCTGGGGATTAACTGGCTGGGACATGGCAAATACTCCCTTCTTTTTTCAAATAACGCTGTGGGGGTCTTTAACATTCACAACCTGAATAGGAAGACAGGACCCTCTATTTAAGTCTTCTGAAGGACTGGACTTCTGACACTGCAGTGCCTTGAAGTGTCAAGCTTAGACTGTGAGTTCAAAGTCTTGACATGGGGAGTGAACCCACAACCTCTGACTCAGAGGAAAGAGCATTTCTGACTGAGCCAGGCTGAGGGAAAAACACCACAAGACCAAAATGGGAAGCTTCAAGAAGTTTTGACAAAAACATTTCAACGAGCGATCGATGTGTACAATAAATGCCCATCAGGCATTCCATTCCGCACAGTGCAATTTCCACATATAAATTGGCATAATATAGCATGTGGAACTCTCAATCTGTTTTGGATACTTTTAAGGATGCTGACTGGTTTCCGCACACATGTCACACATTCAATTGACCAAAACAGGAGATGCTGAACCTTTGTTGCCAATAGTTACTACAGCATTTAAAAATGTGTCTGGCAACACAATTATTCTAGGAGTAGGTAGTGGTGAGACATATTGGCATCCTGTTGTTAGAGAGTGTTTGAATGCTTGTCACAATTCTGCCTGGGCAGAATTATTCACGTATCCTGTTTGCCATGCCGATAATATTGTTTTTAGATTGGTTTCTTGGAAACAATTTGTTTACAGTGAAGCAAGGCCAATTCAATTCAATCTGCGTTTACACCTATGTACCTATGGCTTCAGCCCACCATCACGTCTGATTGATTGGGAACGTACTAATACAGTACAGGTACCCCGCCCCAACCACGGATTTTTCTACCGCTAATTTCACTTATCCATGGTTGGCTCGCTGTGACAACCCTTGCTAACCACGGCAATGGTTATTGCTTAACCTTTGCTTATCCACGGGTTTTAACACTAACACTAGCGTTTGGCGCTAGGACCCAGTTGCATCAACCAGCCATGAAGTTGCTTCACGCTAGCGTTTAGTGCTAGAGCCCAGTTGCGATGTTGCAATCAACCAGCCACAATGTTGCTTCTAGATTCATAGATTCATAGAATTTTACGGCACAAAAGGAGGCCATTCGGCCCATCTAGTCTGTGAAGGCTCTTTGAAAAGAGCGATTGAATCCCACTGCCCTGCCCGCTCCCCATAGCCTAATAGACCTGTTCTCCCTAAATAAAGATCTAATTCCCTTTTAAAAGTTGTTATCGAATCAGCCTCCACCACCTTTTCAGGCAATGCATTCCAGATTCGAACAACTCGCTGAGTGAAAACATTTCTCCTCAGTTCCCCTCTACTTCGCCTTGAAACTATTTTAAATCTGTGACCACGAGTCACAGATTCGCCCACGAGTGGAAATAGTTTTTCTCTATTTGCCCTGTCGAAACCCCTCATGATCTTATAAACCTCTATTAGGTCTCCCCTCAATCTTCTCTGCTCCAGAGAGAATAGCCCTAGCCTATCTAGCCTCTCCTCATAGCTGAAGTCCCTCAATCCTGGCATCAATCCTGGTCCATCAGCTTATGGACCAGGAGCTAACTGGTTCGAATCCTGATCTGCGTTGAATTTGCTGTTCTCAGCCAAGGCTTGTTTGCGAAGGCAAAATTGTCCCCGATCTTCCAGGAGGTTGGATGGGTAAAGTCAGCTGGTCCTGATTGCTCTTCAGCACTCTCTACTTGGTTGTGCCTGTGTGACAGCAGGTTGAAGAGAGGTCAGGCTTGGCTGTGACACTCTCTGCATTCCCCCTGCAAACACTCACTGCCGAGGTTCACACGTGAACAATGTGTGATGCACACACTTTTCAGTATATCCTGTGTGAAGCACTTTGAGATGTTCTCCTGACTTGAAAGGCATTGTACCAAATGTAAGAATTATTACATAGGTAAATAGGAACAGGAGTAAGTAGACCATAAAGATCTCATGCTACTACTGTATTTGAAAACAGAGTTTCTCTCTGTGTTCTGGTCAACCAATTCCCCAAATAAAATTCATAGTTGTTTATGTAACATTGCTGTGCATAAATTGGGGCATAATTGCCTATAATATACATACAGTGTTTTGAGACATCTTGAAGATTAATCAAATGCAAGGATTTGGTTTTAAACTCACTTACACTTGTTTCAGATACAAGTACAAGGTCCCTACACTTTACAGTCAATCCTGTGAAGCCTTTTGAAATGTGAAATGCACAATATCCAATACAATAATTACTATTATATATTTTCAGAGGTGCAGTCCTTTGAATATGACATAACATTGACATCTGCTACCTGCTCAGGTGGATGCTAAATGTCAAATGGCACAATTTGAAAAGAGATAAGTATTTCTCCTGCTGTCTTGGCCAACAGATCTTAAGATAAAATTGGTTATTCACTTCATAATAATAATAATGATGATTGATGATCCTTGCATTTGATAGAGGACTTTATCACATTGTTGAGACATCTCAAAGCTCAACAAGAAAATACCGTAACATGAATTGACTGCATATTTTGTGGCTGAAAGTACGGTAGCAATTTACACACAGCAGTGTTCCACAATCATGGCTGTTTCTACAACATTGGCTGTCTGCAAATTGGCTGCTGTGTTTACATACAAATACAGAGTGACCAGAAAAATCCTGTGAAATACATTGTGTCATTTTACCGGTGTGATAACGTGCTACATGAAATGCAAACATTATGATTGTTATGATTCAAAGTTCTTAATGAAAGGCAAAGTCAACCTACAAATATTACACAATCTATAATTATTAAGGATACAGTGAGATATTTCCCTTTATGTTGTCTGTCTTTTGTTTCACGTTTCCTGTGCTCTCTTCTTAGCTGACTCAAAACTAGGATTAGCTGCTATCCTGCAATTCTTTACTGTGCAAATAAACAAGGTTTGACTATAAAAACTCCCATCTTGTCAGCCTCCCCAACTCCTCCCTCCGTAGGCTGCAGATGATCCAAAACTCTGCAGCCTGTGACCTCTCCTAAACCAAGTTCCGCAACCATATCACTCCCATCCTCGCCCGGCTCCATTGGCTTCCCATCACTAAGAGGATACAATTCAAGATCCTGGCCCTCAAGTTCAAAATTCTTCATTGCCTTCCTCCTCCCTACCTCTGTGACATCCTCTCCCCCTAGCAATCTATCTCCTCCCTCCGCTCAGGTTTATCTGTTCCTTCTTGCTTCAGGTCCCCCGTCGTGCCCACCCCACCATTGGCAGGCAGGCAGGCCTTCAGCCTCTCTTCCACCACCCTCTGGAACTCCATCTCACAGTCCCTCCACCTCAAACCCTCCCTTGCCTCCTTAAAGACCGGTCTATAGATCTTCCTTTTTGACCATGCCTTCGTTCACCATCCTACTCTCCTGATCCCAATTCCCAGCTCAGGTGCGATTCTCTGACTGGTCAATGCATTGGGATGTCCTCCTGGGGTGAAAAGCACTATGCAAATGTAATTGGTTGTTGTCGTTGCTCTGGTTAACATACCTCACTGCAAAAACAACAACAACAGCTTGCATGTACACAGTGTCCTTTGTGTGGAATAGCCTCTCAGAGGTGTACAATAGAATCAGCTACAGTTTGCCTTAGCAATGTGACGTTTTCAATGTTTGAAATCCCTTCTGATAACAAGCGGTGACAATTAGCTTGATCCTGTGCTGATATTATGAGAGCTTCTGTTTTGGTTCTCAAAATTAATCAAAGGGCGATATATAAATACAAACTGTTGCTGTTTCATTGGCTCTTGGACCTGGATGGCCCGCTCATGTTGTGAAGACCAGAACTATATGTAGTATTCTTGATGCAGACTGACCCAAACATTATATTGTTTCAAGGTCACAGTATATGGCTTGAAAGATTAAAAATGCTCATCCCAGAGAGCTGGAGCCAGAGGGGTATGTCATTCAGGGTCAACTATCTCTACCCCAGGGTGAGGCTTGAATGTGTCTCAGCAATAAATCAGTCTCTGAGGTTAAGAGTTGGGATCAGTCTGAGTTGGCTTGGAGACCAAAGGGAGGCAAAGAGAAAGCATGGGTAGGCCTGTTAAAGAGGTCATGTGAAATGATCAAGCTGCTCCTGTGTTCAGAGGTTAAAGGCTGGGGTGTCAGAAGATGAGGTCAGAGGCAACCGGGTTCAGAATCCTGTTTCACCAGGCCATAAAAGCAGACATGAAAGACCAAATCAATGTTGCCACCTGTTCTTTTTTGAGGGGTCTCTGGAAATTTAGACCCAGCACCAAATATCTGACATTTAAAATATGAATCCTTTTTCCATCCTCTCCACTGCCCCCCACCGCCGAGCCCCACCGTTGTCAATAGCATCTGTGTTTTTATGATATAGAGGCATTAATGTTCAATTCATTTGCATCAACAAGCACAGAAGGTCCTGCAAAATTTACCTGTTCTCAGGCTTCAGACTGTTGCCTTGAAATTTAAGACTGTGCAGGATTTGGGAAAACCCATGAATTCAGTCGTGATTTGGAAACCGATTTAAAAAATTTTTAAATTTCTGCACAATCTTAAACTTTAAACCAATCAGTCTTCAGGCTCAGACTATCAG
Organism: Hydrolagus colliei; assembly: GCA_035084275.1. NCBI lineage: Eukaryota > Metazoa > Chordata > Chondrichthyes > Chimaeriformes > Chimaeridae > Hydrolagus > Hydrolagus colliei. Next base: position 113,027,224 of record CM068742.1, on the reverse strand, counting down.
AAATTTTGTTTCCAGTTATAATGGAGTTCTCTGAAGGTCTATTCTTCAACATTCCCATCATAAACGGTATGGGTTAGAGGGGGCTCAGCTCCTCATATCAATCTCCAGTTACCTCTTTAAGGGGAGCTGGTAGGGGAAAGCCCTGAGGAGGAACCACAGTCAGTCCTCCGAGAAGCCCCAACCTCTTCCCCTCTCCCAACTTGTCAGTGACATCCGCCCACCTCCAGGCCCATGAGTTGTTTGTCGAGATGCCCGCACCTCTGATTGACAAATGGATCTGTCAATCAAGCCAGAGACTCGCCTGTCTTGATGGGAATTGACTCTTTAACTGAGTTTTACTCAGGTCCCTCTCAAAAGAATATTTTTACCTGTCGTCTATGATACCTCTGGGTAACAGCTTTTCACACAACCAGTTAGTAGGCAAGTCAGTGACAAGAGGTATCAATTTAAGATAGTTAGCAAACAAGTAAATAGGGAGGTTAGGAGAAATGTTTTTACACAGAAGAGTTAGGATATGGAATGCTCTGCCAGGAGGGGTGATTTGGGGGCACGATCTATATTAGCTTTCAAAAGGGAACTGGATAGGTACTTAAAAGAAGCAAACCATTGGGATTTGGGAGAGGGCAAGTAAATGGGACTGAAGGGATAAGTCTTTGAAAGAGCCAGTACAGGTTCAATGGGCTGAATGGCCTTCTTCTATACTGTAGATTTCCATGCTTCTAAGTAAAATCTTTCACTACACTGCATTAACTTATTGGATTTTCTGTCTTTGATTTTGCTGGCTGGTGCTCCGCATCAGTGTTGGGGATCAAATTCAGAGCAGCTTTGAACTACTTGAGATTGCCACGCTCTATTAATATTCATTCAATCTTATGTGCAGAAACAATGATATTGGAGTGATATCATTCAATATCTCTATCCATCTTACTGTGTGTTTGTGTAAATGGGTGCGTTTTTAATTCACATCCACAGCAAAATGTCTCCCGGAAGATCTCATTATCAGTGCAGTAATAACACTCCGACACACACAATGCACCACCTGCCATCTCCTGTAGCCCGAAGCGCTCAGTTTCTTTTTCTCATTTGAAGCATCATGACAGACCTGTTTTCCCTCACATAGGTGACAATATTGCAACAGCTGGCATTAAGATTTACAGCACTGTGCTGGAAAACCAAGGCCATTGACCTCTGATGCTTTCTTGTAACCTTGGTATCATTGCAAGCTACTCATGTCTCCACATTCATCATCCAGCTATAGGAAGCCAGCTTGCTAGCTAATTACAACAACAACAAATTTACGCTTGTATAACACCTTTCATGTCAGGAAGACGTCCCAAGACACTCAACAGTCATTGTTTCAGTCCCAAGACCAGGCCCGCAAAATGTACAGCACAGTATATCCTATTAAGTGCCTTAAGATGTCTCGCAGATGTAAAAGGTAGTGTACCAAATGCAAGGATTATGATTATGGTAATAACATACTTTGTATGAGATATGGCGCCTTATCATTTCTTCACGACTTCTCAAAGAGCTTCACAGAATTGATTGTACATTTTGTGGATAAAACGCGGTTTATTATGGTTTATTATGGAAAATTAGTTGAGATTTTTCCAGGTGGTTGTTGACTGTAGGTAGTTGTTGGCTAAGGCTGGTTGCTTTAATACGTTCAACTGTATTTCATTGGCAAATAGTCAATGTTGCTCAGTTAACAATAGTCCTATTCAGTGATAAGGGTGTTGCTTCTGTTAATTATGTCCCAGGTGCACATCAGAGTGAAATTATTAGTACTAGTTTGTGCACCGCAATGTCCCATAAGTAGCCATTAAGTGATTGAAAATTTTACTTGGTGGATTAATGGCCAGGACACCAGGATAGAGCAACTTCCTTCTCTGTTTGAAGAGCGTTGTGATGTCCAACTGACCACACAGACAGGACCTTGGTTTAATATCTCATCCTGATGAAAGGATGCTCAGAGACCCCAGTCTAGGTACTCTATTCTGCAAACACCTGTCTAACACAACCAGTGGCCACTCTTGTTTAACCTTGTTGGTATGAAGACCCCGTTTTGAATAACGAGCTCTAAGTGAATTTAAGTATATTTAACAGTTATATATTACCAATTTCTGCGGGCATGCGTGTGGAATCCTGCCCCAAAGCTGCTGAAACTCTCATTCATGACTCATTACATCCTGGCTTGATTACGCAAATGCCCTGCTTGTCGGCCTTCCCAATTCCTCCCTCCACAGGCTGGGATAATCCAGGACTCTGTGGCCCGTATCCTCTACCATTCTAAACTCTGTGATTCCATCTTCCCCATCCTCACCCGACTCTACAGGCTCACCATCATCCAGAAGATCCAATTCAAGATCCTAGTTCTCACATTTAAAGCCCTGCACAACCTCGCTGCACCCTACATCCATGACCTCCTATCCCCTTACCAACCTGCCCACCCACTCCGCTCAGCAGGCTCTAGCCTGCTCCACATCCCCGAGCCACCCGCCCCAGCGGCCCAATATTGGCAGGCGAGCCTTTAGCCATTCTGCCCCAACCTCTGGAACTCCATTCCGCAGTCCCTCTGCCTCGCCTGCTCCCTCGCCTCCTTCAAGTCTCGCCTTAAGACTCTCCTCTTCGATGGACCCATCGGCAACTCCTAATCACCTCCTTCCCTCCCCTTGCCCTGTCCCCATCTCGGATCTGAAGCAGTGACTGTCCAGCACCTTGGGACGTCCTCCTGACGTGAAAGACGCTATACAAGTGTAATTTTGTTGTTGTTGCTGCTAGACTCCTTGTACATTTGCCAGCGTATTTACTGAGCATCCCATAAAATGCCCTCAGCTTCCCTCCTCATCCCTCCTGTGATGCAGTGCTGGTAATCTACATGCCGGCCTAAGTATATTTTTGAACACGGAAGTTTTAAAAAAGCTTTCAGGTCCTGTCAATGAACCAACTACCCCTAACTCGGAGGTCTCCCTTATATAAAGGACACTTTGGTCCTGTCTCCTGAGTGATTGCTGAAAATAGGTTTGACTGTGCACCCAAACAGGTAGAAGATCGTTGGTCTTAATGTTTTATCCGAAATATATCCTGCAAAGTGTTTCTGGCATGAAACAGCCCTGAATCAAATGCGAGGATTATTATCACTTTTTAAGTCTGTCTCTATGGTGATGGGCAGAGTGTGGGTGGGGGAGGGAGAGGGAGAGGAAGGGAATGGCTGGTGTGAAGCAGACAAAAAATTTGGACTTTCCAAGTCTGAGAACAGCGGGTGTCCAATTGTGCTGCCCTACATTCAGGCGGCTACTCAATAGAGTGGGGTTTGCATTGGGAAGGCAATTAGCAGGCGTGCTCAGTTTAAGTGCCTGCAAGTTAAACGGCCAATTCCTCAAGACATTGCTTTTTAAAAATAAAATTGTCCTCTTTCTTTTTCCAAGCTATTACAGAGCCATTGTGTTAATTGCAGTGCGACCACTGTGGAGAACGTCCTTATAATGTTTAACTATCAGCCCTGCACTGGCGTTCAAAGAGATTGTGGCAAGCAGAGGTAGTGAGGGCTATCATTAAAGCCAGCCAGCGTTTTCTGTGACCTTCATAGCCTAGTTCCCCCTTTCTCTATCACAATGCTGGCTTCGAGAACACAACTAGAAAGCAAATTGGCCTCAACACATGCAAGCTGACAATTAAATTGCGAATTGCCATTTATAATGCCCCTGAACCCAGCTCAGTGCAACACCTGCCGTGCCCATTAAAAGTACAAAATAGCAGCACGCAGGCGATTTGCAACTTATTGCATATTCATGTCCCTGGTGCCGATCAGCACGTTGGAAGGTAGTCCAGTGCAAACTAAATAAAATTGGTCATTCACTTCATGGATGTTAGTGGGACGATGCTCTGTGCAAATTGGCTGTTGCATTTGCCAACAAAATACAACAACAGCTTGCATTTATATAGTGCCCTTCATGCGGGGTGGCATTTCAGAGCACTTGAAATACACAGTCTTTGCAACTTATGGAAGTGAGAATGTGGAATTCATTGCCTGAAGTGATGGTTGAAGCAGAGAGTGTAGATGCATTCAAGAGAAGGCTAGACCTTCACACGAGGGAGAGAGAAATAGAAAGGTATGAAGAAGAGTAAGAAACGGCTGAAGACTCGTGTGGAGTATAAATACCAGCACGGATTGATGGGTTGAGTGACTTGTTTCTGTGGTATACATTATTTATAATTCTTTCTGGTTTTATTGATTGAACTACAAATAATATTGACCTGGTGGCTATCACGGGTCATGTACTTCAGTAGCAAACTTCAAAACGTGACCGCTAGCCTCACCTTTCCCTTCTTCCTTTCACTTTCAATACCTGGAATCAATTTTGCGGGATTTCTTCACAGATATGTTCGTTGAGAAATCTGAGTTGGGAATCCTTCCTATTACAGTAAAAGCCCGTTTATCCATGACTTGATCAACCGGAACTTCCGTATAACCGGCACGTCAAAACAATGTTCCCATCCGATTAACTGGATGTTATCCGGCACAATCGCGGTGGCGCATTTAATGAATTGATTGTATAGGTATTTCATCTTACCGCTAGTAGAGCCTTAAAGTCGCGCTGCCATGTAGACTGTACACCTCTACCCCAGGATCATGGCTTCAAACCAGACATCTACCAGCAAGGGTCATTTTGAGGTGAATAACAAAGGTCTGTTCTTATCTGTTATTATTTAGTCTATTACTGTATTAATATGGTATGCGTTAAAATAAGTTTTTTTTGTGTTGGGTTTTCGGTGTCGGATCCAATCGAATATCCGGCATGCCGTTTAACCAACATTGGCCAGGTCCTGCAGGTGCCAGATAAACGGCTTTTACTGTATCTTGGAAATACAGCACTCATGTCATTCCAACTCATGGGAATCTCATTCCAAAATTAGATTTGGAGCATCAGTGATAATACTAATACTGTAATATAGTATCTGATCACATCATCAAAACGTCTCAAAAGCACTTTGCAGGAATTGCTACAAGGTATTGTGATTGTGTATTTTGTAAGTGAATGCACTTGCTAATTTACGCACAGCAACATCCACAAATAGCCATAAATTTAATCTGGAGGATTGTTGGCCAGGACACCTCGGGGTGACAAGGAATGGATGGATTTAAACACTAGAGTGAGGTTCTTGAAGTTGATCCTCTCTGTGACAGGAAGCCAGTGCAGTTTGGCAAGGACTGGGGTAATCGGGGTACAAAGTGTGATGAGGGTGAGAATGTGGGCAGCAGAGTTTTGAATGAGCTGAATTTTGTGACTGGTGGAGGAGGGTAGAATGGCGAGGAGGACATTAGAGTAGTCCAGCTTAGAGGTGACAAAGGCATGGACAAAAGTTTTGGCAGCTTTTGGGGTGAGATATTGTCACAGATAGGCAATGTGGCAGAGATGGAAGAAAGCGGTGTTGGTTATGGACCGGATAATAATAATCCTTGCATTTTCATATAATACTTTTCACATCTTTTAGACATCTCAAAGCGCGTCACAGAATTTACTGAAAGTGAATTGACTGTACATTTGTGGGCGAAACGCAGAAGCAATTGCTCACAGCAATGTCCTAAAAACGGTCGTGGATTGAAATGATCAATTTTATTATTGTGGGGGAGGAAGGATAACTGGGGATCAAACTTGATGTCTAAATTGCACATGGGTTTGGAGAGATTTAAGGACAGGTTGGATAGACTGAGGAGGTCGGAACCGTGGGACAGAAGGCGTTGACAGGAGCCAAAGAATGTGACTTACCTCTTGTTGACGTTTAGCTGCAGGAAATTTGCACTTATCCAGCTTTTGATGTCCGACAGACAATCTGACAGAATATCAGGGGACTAGGGGTTGCAGCTGGAGGTAGAAAAATAGAGTTGCATACATGTGGAAGTTAACCCTGTGTCTTCAGATGACATCACCAGGAAGGAGCATAAGGAAGAGAAGGAGGCCAAGAATGGATCCTCGAGGTACCCCGCAGGTGAACGGGCGGAAACGAGAAGAAAAACCACTTGCACAAATGTAGTGCTGATGGTTTGTGAGGTAGGACTCAAACCAAGCCAGTGCGGTTCCTACATGTGGGCAGGTTGGTAGGGATTGTGACTTGACTCGCCATCCTTGCCCGACTCGATTGGCTCCCCATCATCCAGAGGATCCAATTCAAGGTCCTGGTCCTCACATTTAAAGCCCTCCACAACCTCGCCCCACCCTACATCTATGACCTACTATCTCCTTACCAACCTGCCCACCCCCTCCATTCAGCAAGTTCTGGCCTGCTCCAAGCTCCCCGACCCACCCGCCCAACCATTGGCGAGCCATTAGCCACTCTGCCCCCAACCTCTGGAACTCCATCCCGAACTCACTCTGCCTCGTCCCCTCCCTAGCCTCCTTCAAGTCTTGCCTCAAGACTCTCCTCTTCGATGGACCGATCGGCAACTCCTTCCCCCCCCGACCTCAGCTCGGGTCTGAATCAATAACTGTCCAGCACCTTAGGCCGTCCTCCTGACGTGAAAGGCACTATACAAGTGTAATTTTGTTGTTGTTGTTGTTGAAATCCAACTTCTCTGACTCATGTTGTGTCATACCTTTGTAGCAGAAAATCTTCTTTCTAAATGTGTCCTTTTGTATGACATGAAACAAAAGGGCTCATTTGTGATCACAAATAGCTGGCTCCCTATGACAAGGAGCAGCTCAGAATCTCCTAGTCTTTTAATATCACTTGCCAAGCAGATAGCGTGACTGCTCCCAGCATTAAAATATCAGGTCAAAAGTCCAAGATGACTTGGACTCAAATCCTTTTGATACGATATGCAAGTTGTGCGTACACTGCTACAAGGTACTATATTTTGCTTTATTTTCGGGTTAAAGATATCAGTGGTAGTTTCCTGGTTGTGGGGGTGGGTGATGGGTGGTGGTCGTAATGTGAGCAATACACACAAACGATTTGACCTACAGTTCATTAAATCTCTCCCATTCTGCCCCACGTTCCTCTTCAACCCCACCCAACCACACACACTCCCCCTCCATTGCACACGTCTACATTTTCACTGTAAATCGAGACCATGGGAATGTTAAGGGCTGAGTTACGTCTGAAGTGTGAAGACAGAATTAGCTGGTGTGTCCCTACTCGCTCACTGAGCTCCACTCACTTCCCATTCCCCCAACGGATCAAATTGTAGATCTTGGTCCTCACATTCAAATAGCTACACGACCTTGCACCACACTATCTCTGTAACTCTACCTCGGCGCAGTGAACACCAGACTGCTTCATGTTCCTTTGCTGAACCACCCCATCGATCAGTGGGTAAACTATTCTGCCCCTACTTGTTGGAATGCCCCACAGCCTCACTCCCTTCATCCCTCTCCACTTTTAAAGCCTTACAACCTACCTTTCTGATCACATTGCAATCATCTTTCCCCTCCCCACTTCCTGCTCAGCTGCACCCCCATCTCTGCCCTCTCCCACCCCCCCACCCCTAGTCATCTGTGTAAAGAGCTTTGAGATGTCCTCCTGAAGTGAACCTCACCCGCACCAAACTCTGCGACCACATCACTTCTCCCACTCGATTCCTGTTAAACAGTAGGAAAGCTTGCCATCAGTGCTATCTATGGCAAGCTCTAGTTAGTCCCCAGCAGTACCCCAACACACATAGGGGTACCCAAGCCCTGGCTCTCTCTCACCAATGTGCACTTAACACTCTCTGGAATTAGGGAAGGAGGTTGAATCACTCTGGTGAAAGTGCACATTTCATTCCAAACACAGGGAAATGTCCACGTATAGGTGATAGAGGTGGAACTCTATCTGCTTTAGATATTGTTGAGCACAGTGAATGGTTTTAGCATGTGTCCAGATACCCGTCGGACCAAAAAATAGCGTTACAACCCCTGTTACATACTCTCACCCATCAACCGTTCTCCATGTGCAACCAGCTGGACAAGCAGCGGGAAGCTCGCCAGACAGCGTTCTCAACAGCAAGCCATGCTGTTTTAATTAGTTAAACTCCAGCAGTTATCCCAAGTGATCCGAGACCTACCCTGCATGATATACGTGCAAGGGGTTGTTGTGGCTACCATGACAACATCAATAACAGCAAAAAACCATACAGCATTTATATAGTGCCCTTCGCATGTCTCTTAACACTTAACAGGACTTAACAGGGGTGGAGTCTGACACCGAGCCGGGGGGGGGGTGGGGAGGGAGGCGGTGACTGTAAGCATAGTTGTAGAGGAAGGTCTTCAGTCATGATATAAAAGAGGTGAAGGAGGGGGCAAGGAGGGTTGCAATGGCCTTAGGCTTCAGTAAACAAGATGTCAGTGGTACACTGTGAATAAGCAATGCTGCTCTAGATTAAAGCAGATTGGATGCAGGTGATCCACTCTCTAGGGGGAGAAAAATCTGAGGCCACATTCAACCTCCAGCTTTCGGGAATGCCGTTTTCCCTTGTACATGACTGTTACAATTTACAATAGCTCTTTGTATATACAGAGGAAGTAGACCTTCTTCAAGAACAAACGTGCTTCCCATTGCATGGTAGACCTCAAGTCATTTGTTTGACTGCTGTGACCTCCTGACATTTGAGAAGAAACTTATTCCAGGATGATGTCTGCTTTTCTGCAGGGTCATGCTGTAGCACAGATGCTTTGATGGCGATGTAGTTGGTATCCCATAGCAGCGTATGAGTCAATGGGAATGTTGGCATCTATTTCTGTGTCTAGTTCACAGCGAGACTCACGCTATCATGCCCACACTACAGAATTATGAACGCCTGGTGGACTGGACACCATGCAGAGAGGTCAGGAGTGGGTCCTTAAAGAATCCACGTCCCCATAACTGTAGCTGATTCCAATCTTTGAAACCTCTGTGCATATTTGTCCATATTAAAAGGTGCTTGCCATTTGTCAGCCCTGCTCCTTAATTTAACCAGATGCATCTGTGTTTGGTCAGCCTATACAAATGTAATTTGGCAAATTCTTAAATGCAGCATGCATTTTGAGGTCGCTTTTCTGAAGCTTTTAAAACAACTTCCAGAAAGCAAGTTTCAAAGTTAAGACTGAAGTCAACAATTGGCCAAATTCTGATACATTCTGTATGAAGAATAAGTGGAACAAATCTAAACCCCTGTCTCTGAATCCTTAAACTCCCCTCAGTCTTAACTTGGGGTCATGTCACATACAACAGTGACAACAAAATTACATTTATAGAACGCCTTTCACTTCGGGAGGAGGTCCCAAGGCGCTGAACAGTTGGGTCGGAATCCGAGCAAGGGAGAGGGGCAGGCTAGTGGGGGAGGGGCGGGAGAGAGTTAGGAGGGGAGGCAAAGAGTTGGGAGGGCAGCAGAAGGCACGATCGAAAAGGAGGGTCTTGAAACCGACCTTGAAGGAGGCAAGAGAGGAAGCGAGACAAAGGGACTGTGGGATAGAGTTCCGGGGTGTGGGGGGCAGAGAGGCTGAAAGCCTGTCCACCGATGGTAGGGTGAGTCGGGCGGGGGACATAGAGCAGAATGAAGCCCGCTGAACAGAGGGGTCGGGCAGGTTCATAGGGGAACAGCAGATTGGAGAGATCTCAATCTACTCTACTGCATGCAAATGGCTCCTGCATTTCACCCACACAATATGCAATCAATTTACTTTATAGTATGAATAGCTATGAAGAGTTTTGAGACGTCTCATCGATGTGATAAGACACGATATCAAATGCAAGGATTATTACAATTATAGCAACAGCTTGCATTTATATGGTGCCTCTCCAGCAGACTAGCATCTCAGAATGCTTATTGGCACACGAATGTCCCAAAAACAAAGTGAGTTGTGAAGCTCTGTGAGACGTCACTGGAGAAGTAAATGTAAAATGTCACCTGATTTGAGTAAAAAGCCAAGGATTGGTATTCTGACTGCAGGAATTATGTCTGGAATTTCTCAGAGAGTGAATTAGCCACAGGAAGATCAAACACCATGAGCTGTCACACACATTTATCAAGAAGGTTTCAATTCTGCCACTGTGGGGGACTAGCTAGGAATTGAACTCACCACCAGAAGTTACGCTGCCTTCTCTTTCATGGTTGTTTAGACAATTAAATACTGTAATAAATAATAATCTTCACGATTGACATCTGCCTTTCACTTTGGGAGGATATCTCAACGCGTTTTGTAGCTTGTTATAATAAAGTGCAGTAGCTGTGTATTTTATAGGCAAACTTGGTAGCCAATTTGCACACACCAATGTCCCACAGGCAGCCATGACGCATTGAATATAAAATGACCAATTTTATTTGGGGGGATTCTTGGCCAGGACACCAAGAGTAAGTTCCTTCTCTTTTCGAATAGTGACATGGGATCTTTAACATCCACTTGAACAGGCAGATGGGCCTCAGTTTAACATTGTATCCAAAGGACAGAACCTCTGACAATCCAGCATCAGCATAGATTTATGAGTTCTTGCTAACCTCTACCTAATATTGTGTGAAATTAGGTAAGAAGGATGTGTCTCTCCAGGAAGAGAATGTGCATTCCATTCCAACAATGTATCACTTGGATTTAATAATAATACAATAAAAATAACATCACTAATAATAATAATAGTAATATCCATGGAATTCTCAGTTTGATTTGGATACTCTTAAGCATGGTGATGGGTCCGACATCGGGCTGACGCCCTCCACCAATTTTAAAAAAAATAACTAATAATCATGATAATCCCTATATTTAATATACTGTAGCACCTCTCACATCAGGAGGACGTTTCAAAGAGCTTTACAGAATTTACTGCAAAGTGTGCTGATTGTGTTTTATAGTTATTAACCAACATACAGTCCTTATTGTGGAGTCCTTTAGCTCAGTGATCAGAGCACTCGTCTTGCAAGCGAGAGACCTTGGTTCAATTTCAGGCAGGGCAAAACCTTGGGCAAGTTTCCTTACTCCACATGCCTGAAAAAAACACAATAATAAATTGGTCACTTCAATCCACAACTGTTTGTGGGACACTGCTGTGCGCAATTATCCGCTGCGTTTCACACACAAAAATACAGTCATTCACTTTACAGTATATTCTGTGAAGTATTTTGAGATGTCTAAGATGTGGAAAGTGTTATAACTTTTATATAGTTATATGTTATAATGCAACGATTATTATTATTATTATTTCAATCAGCACAATAAAATGCATGAAATGCCATTTTCCTGATTTGACAGACGCTCGCTGGATAAATGTAAATTTGTATTGTATTGTTAGTAAAAACATCATCAGACGAGAAGGGTTTGATAAAATGGCTGTAAATTCTATTTAGGTTTTTTCAAAGGTCATTGTGCGTTCAAGGGCTCTTGTCCGTTTTTGTCATAGGAGGTTGTGGCGGGTAGTAATTGTTATTTTAATGAGTGCAGGATGACTGTGCTATAGGTCCCACATGTATGTGTGACACAATAACCACAGACACAAGGCAATGTTGTGGGTATATAAGAATGCACTAATCAGTAGTACGACTACTCTCTTTCAGGGACCAATGGGAGGGAACGGAGGCTCCTAACTGCAAAGCAGTAACCATACATTCAGCACTTTGTCCACAGAAACTATTCTGTAATGCTTTGTTTAGCCTTGCTGTGTATTCCCTGCCCTTTCGGCAATGAGTCATGATGCCCCTAACCTTTGGAACGCTCTGCTTCTATCCCTCCACCTCTCCCTTCCCTCTAACATTCTTTAAATCCCACTTTAAAACTTTAGACCTTATATTTGGTTGCCTCCACACCTTCCTCCTTTGCTCGCTGTCCAAACCTCTGTGCAGCATTCCAAGACATTATCCTTCGTGAACGGCGTTATATAATTGCATGTTTACTTTGGGTTAGTGTTTTGTAGCTGAGCACACAAATAACTGAAACAAAAACAGAAATCACTGGGAACACTTAGCAGGTCAGGCAGCATCTATGGAGAAAGAAAAAGTGAGTCAACGTTTCGGGTCCACGACCGTTCGTCAGAACATGAATAACTTTATTCTATGTCAGTCTCTGATGTGGCCTGTAGGGTTCTAGATTTTACAACAACAACTTACATTCATATAGTGCCCTTCACAACGATGGTATCTCAGAGCGCTTATTTAATTTTATGTAGAAATTAATGCTGACAGTAGAGTTAAATTCTATTAATGGCTGTACTGTGGCATTACAACTCTGTCACTATTAATTAATTCCACAACCCCCCATTTTCTCTTCCTCCCCCTTTCCCAGATGATGGCTGGAGCATCTCCATCATTAAGGAGAATTCAGATCTATCAACTTGCACGCAGTCAGTAGTTACATTCAGTTCAGGTCTTATTCAAGATGATCTCAGAAGACACTACCAGTTTCATTAGGCAAAAAGAATGGGATCACTATATAATCAGCATAAAGGCATTTGCAGTACAAGGGCTGGCTGCTGAAATAGGAACATCTGCTAAAGCACGCTGCTGTCATTTGTCCAAATGTTTCATGAAGACTAAAAAACAAAGATCTCTTTTACCTTTAAAGCTTTGATGTTTAACAAGGCTCCTCAGTTACTGTAAGGTCTGCTCTCCAGGGCAGCTGACTTCAGCCGACACTGAGTCCCAACCTGTTGTACATCAACCCTCTTCGATCTGGTGAAATCTGAGCAAAAAGTGCCAAGTAGTGAGATACATCACCCTATCAATTCCACATGTCCCATCAGCTAGGTGAACTTTCAGCCACTCGTCCTATGAGCTCTGTCGTTCTCTCTCCCCTTTCAAAATCCATCTACCTCTGTGACTGTGACTTCAATCAGCTCCCCATTTCTCCCAACCTGCTCAGGCTCCTACTCTATCGCTATGAAGCATATTGATACATTCTTCTGTGTGAAAGGCTCGACATAAGTGCATGTTAAAGGGATTTGGAACTTGGACCTCATAAAATCTAGGCAAGACACTCCAATGCAGTGCTGGGGCTGTGCCACATAGTTGGAACTTCTGTCCCATCTGCTTGTTCAGGTGGATATTAAAGATCATGTCACACCTTGAAAAGAGAAGAGTTTCTCCCAGTGCCCTGGCCAACAACCCCCAATAAAACTGGTCATCCATTTTGTGGCTGTGGAATGTTGCTTTGGTCAAATTGGCTGTCACACTTTACCACAAACCGCATAGTTATTCCACTTTACAGTAAATCATATGAAGCACTTATCCTCTGTGAAAGACTCTGTCCAAATGTAAGGGCTTTTATTGATGGGTTTCCTGTACAAGGTGAGTTTTAAAAACTCCCAGATGGGCTATCAACAGGAAGAGTGTAAATGGAGCAAGCCACCACATTTTAAAAACAAGATTAGATCACAAGGAAACAATGATACAACATGAAAAGAAGGTAACCATTTTTTAATTTACGTTTTTGATTTTAATCAGAGGTCACATCAGCTTTCTCTGAGAGGCAGTGCAGACTCAATGGGAAATGGCCATTATAACAACAACTTCTGTTTATATAGTGCCCTTCAAATGTGTACAGTGTTGCCGAGCACTTAACTGTGATGGAGTTGGACGCTGAATGGGGAGATTTCCATAGGCATAGTCAAAAAAGATGGTCTTCAGGTGTGATCTGAAGATGAGTAAAGAGGGGCCAAGATGCAGAAATTCAAGTAGGGAGTTTCAGCGTCTCAATGTAGTGGAGCTCCTGTAGGTCAGGGTTAGAGCATTCTTCTTACAAGCGTGAGACCTGTGTTCAAATCCAGGCAGATCAGGGCGAAACCTTGGGCAAGTTTTATTAATAATAATAAAATTAGTCATTTCAATCCATGACGGTTTGTGGAACACCGCTGTGTGCAATTGACAGCTGCGTTTCGCCCACAAATATATGTCAATTCACTTTACAGTATATTCTGTGAAGCGCTTTGAGACGTTGATAAGATGTGAAAAGTGCTATATCAAAATACAAGCATTATTATTATTATAGTGGCTGAAAGCACAGCCACTGTTGCAACAGAACGGATGAGGGACTGCAGGAGGTCGGAACCAGCTGCGCAAAACAAACAAACAAACAAAACTTACATTTATATAGCGCCTTTCACGTCGAGAGGACGTCCCAAGGCGCTGAAACAAAAAGAAACAAGTAGAGCAGGAGTCCGGGGAGGTTTGAGAGGTAAAGAGGTATTAGCGCATGAAGTGATTGTAGAGATTTGTGGAGTCCTGTATAGTATTCGTTAGAGCAATTGACTCACCAATCAGAGGACCCAGGTTCGATTCATGGGCAGCGCAAAACCTTAAGCAAGTTTCCTTACTTCACACACCTCTGTTTACCAAGCAGTAAGTAGGAACCCAGTTGTTAGTTCATTGACAAATTGGTATCTGGGAGTAATATTCTCTTCTTAAAAAAAATTAAATCCATGGTTTGTGGAACATTGTGTGCAGTTGGATGTTGAGTTTTGCCCCAAAACATACAGTAAATCCACTGAACAATATATTCTATGATGTGCTTTGACATGCCCGCAAGGATTATTATTATATAGTGATGTGTAAATTTCTATCATTCTATGTTTCAAAGCCTGGGAAAGGTGAAGATTTTATCAGAAAATATCCTCCAAGGCAGCAGATTTTAGTGTAACTTTTTAGCTTGAGATGTGATTTGTGTGGTCTGAGGCTGAATGCTTAATGACACCTGTCTGTGGCCAGGACCTGTGTGGTCTTGACTGCCTGTGCTCCCCTAACGCATACCTGTTGTCTCTTTTTCAAAGCATATGTGAGTCTACACCCATGAAGAACAAGGAACAAGGTATGTTTTATTTGTTTAAGAATTGCCACAGCAACAAAGAGTCCAACATCTATCCTACGTGCACGGAAGGGCAACACAACCAGTACTTAGCAATGTGGAGCACTGCCTGTAATGTCAATATCCCTAGTTAGGGCTTAAAAGGGATGTGTTATGAGGAACAATTGAATGATAAGCAGAATGAAGGGTTTCTCAAAAGGAACCTTCTGGGAGTGCAAAAGAGCAGCCAAGTTGTGGAGCTAGGTCGGCCAGTAGAAAAATTCCTTTCTCTTTTTGGTTAGCACCATGGGGTCTTTAATGTCCAGCTGAACAGGCAGATGTGACTTTGGTTTAATGTCTCATCCGAACAATTTTACAACCCTAATGTTTCTAGATTTGGAAACACATTCCAGTGGAAGTTGACAAATCACTGCCACTGATATTTTTTTTGGTCGGCCGTGTGTCTGACACGCTCAGAAATCCATCCCCATGTTTGAGAGTATCCAAACCGAATTGGGATTTCCATACATCCCACCTACACATGGAAATTCCAGAGATAGATTGTTGGAATGGAATGCACTCTTTCCCTGCAGAGACACATCCTGCTTACCTCATTCTAGAGAGTATTAGGTGCAGGCTGGCAAGAGCCAAGGCTTGGGAACCCCAGAGAGTGTTTTGGACTACTGCTGGAATCTCACCAGCTAAAAGCACACAGCTGGCCATTGAAAGCATTATAAGCAAGCAACTTTCCCTGTGGCCAGCTTTCCCGCTGCTCATCAAACTAGGACTACATCACATGTTGGGGATTGGGTTAGGGTTAACAGGAGCTGAGTGGGATGATTCCCTCCCCCCAGTGTGTGGTCTGCCTATGCAAACCAGCTGATGAGCCAGCCTGCTTGGCAATTTCCTTGCCAAACATTCATCTTGGAACCAGTTCACTCAATGGAGGATCTCCTCACCTATCTTATCATGTTGTTGAGACATCTCGAAGCGTTTCACATGTTGTACCGTAAAGTGGATTGACCGTGTATTTTGTGGTCGGAACACGATAGGCAGGAAAGTCACTAGATGGTCAGACATCGACTGAATGTTATGTATTGATTTCCACCTTATGCTCCCATTTTTCCAGCCAGTTTTGAACTCAGGCAATTTTTTATGAATTCCATGCACATTTCTTTATCAAAGAAAGTTATCCGTCAAACTGTTTGAAAAGAGAAGGGAGTTTTCACCTGGTGTGCTGATCAATCCCAAATAAAAATGATGACTTGCTTCAAGGCTATCTGTGGGGTTTCTGCACACAATTTGGTTGCCGTCTTTGCCCACAAAATGCACGGTCATTACAATTTATAATTCGGCTATTGGGCCTTCAACCTTTCTGCTCCTACCCTTTGGAATTTTATCCCACAGTTAATTTGCTTTGCCCCCATCTCTTGCCTCTTCAATTGGGCCTTTGGTCATCCTCATAATCCTATCCTCTCTGTCCTCCAACCCTCTTGATCCCAATCTCTAGCTTGGGTCCAAATCTCTGACTGTCAAGCACCTTAAGATGTTCTCCTGATGAATAGTGCTACACAAGTGCAATTGTTGTTGTTGAATTCTTGTGAAGCATTCTAAGATATTCTTCCAATATGAAAGGCGCTGTACCAAATGCAAGACTTATCATTGTTTTTATTTTAGCAACTGCCTTCTGAGCATCTAGGTTTGTTACTTCCACCATCCATTAAGTGAGTTACTTCCTCAGAGAATTCCAGTAGATTTGTAGCTTCTATGAAACCACAGAAAATGTCCTTGAGTATTTACCACCACTGGTCTCTGCTTTATATCTCTCTCCTTTTTGTCCCCTGAATACTAAGATTGAATGAATCACTTTCTCATCCTGAGGTACAATGTCTGTATTTATGGAGCCCCTGATAAATTAAGCAGTCTTGCTTATTTCCTTATTCATTTCCTTCAAGATTTCTGGGGTGTATCCCATCTGGACCAGGTGTCCTTTATACTGCATTCAATGCCTCATGTTCCTTTGCAACATATGCGTAACTGACCTCTACATATGTTACAGATTCCCAAAACAGTTAGCTAGAATCTGGAATTTGTCCACAGTCTTTCCTCATAAAGACTGATGTGAAGAGGTAATTTAACACATCTGCCGTTTCCTGATCTGCCAAAGTATTTTTTTAAAACTGAGTTGCACCTTAAAGGACCTTTAACTGTATCTGCTATCTACATAGGTAAAATCATATAATCATTTAAATGTAATCTTTGCATTTGATATAACTTCTTTCAGGTCAGGAGGATGTCTCAAAGTGCTTCTACAACAACAAAATTGCATTTGTCTAGTGCCTTTCACATCGGGAGGTTATGTAAAGTGTAATGACTATGTATATTTGTGAACAAAATATAGGTGAACAAGGAAATAGATGTAACCAGAAACAGTCAAGCAATATTCAATCACTCCAAGATGCTACCCACATGAAGGGGGCTGTATAAATGCAAGATAGTGTTGTTGTTGAAGCGAATGACTGATTGTATCTGGGAGCTTGTTGGATAGGACACAGTAAGGAACTCTATTTTCTCTTCAAATAATGCCATGGGTTGTTTAACAAACACATGAATAGACAGATGAGACCATGATATAATAACTCATTCAAAGGATGGCGCCTCCAGCCATACAGTGCAGCCTCAACACTATGTTGGAGTGTCAGACTAGACTTTGAGTTCATTGTCCCACCATGAGGTTTGAATCCATAACCTTCTGATTCAGAAACAAACGAGCTACCAGCTGAGTCAGGCTGACATCCAAATAACGTTGCATATGTATTGTTACCCCAGTCATGGCAAGACCTGATGCCAGCGTGATGCATGCTACATAAGAAGTGATATCAATGGTGCTTCCTACAAATAGTGCACAGGAAGTGATGTTAGCAGTCTCCCCTTTTGCATTGCTCACCCAATGTACCAATAAGTTATTCTGCGTGAAAAGAGATGCAAGTTGTTGTTGTACAGATTACAGGAATTGAGATCAGGGATTACCTGATAACCAGGAGGATGGCCAACATTTAACACTGGAAGCCAGCACAGACTGTGCTGGAAGCTAGAAGTGTATGAATCTGGTAACCTCAGGTCCATAGCTAACACCTATATTCTCTTGCACGTGTGAGCCAGAAGGTTGTGGGTTCAAACCCACATCAGGACATGCATAACACTAAACTGACAATGCAATTCAGTGGTGAGGGAGCGCTACATAATTAGAGGTGATTTCCTTTGGATAAATTGCTAAACCGAGACCCTGTTTGCATGTTCAGGTGGACATTAAAGTTCCCACAGAACTATTCAAAAGGAAAAGGGAGTTTTTCCTGGTATCCTGACCATCAATCTGCCAAAATAAAACTGGTCATTCACTTCATGGCTATTTGTTGGCCACTGCTGTGCTCAAAATTGGCTGCTGTGTTCACCACTGAAACACGCAGTCACTAGACTTTACAGTGCATCCCGTAAAGCGTATTGAGACATTCTTTCTTATCATTGGCTGTTATACCAATGGTAAGGAATATTAGTACTATTATTATAAATTAATGTGCACTCCAGAGGGCTACCCCTTAGTGACTGGGTAGCCTTTTGCCGATCTTTTTCTAGCAGAATTTGTTCGCAGAATTCTTTCACTGGCTAATTTCCTGATGCTTTTCCGCCTTTTGACGCTAACAGTGACATCTCTACCACCTGGTTCAATAATTCTATCTTCATAAAACATTTTCATTCCCTCTAGACTCTTCCCAGCCCAATTTCCTGCCTCTACCATTCACATGGATCTTTCTGTGATGTCGGTTATATCCTTTGTCGCACACAACCTCCAAGAGCAATCATTTGTTCCTGGCTGTAAGCAAATTCAGTGCCATGAAACAAACACTTACACACATGTGGTCGGCATCAAGCACTCCCAAGTGAGGTACAGCAGGCGTGAGAGGCAGGGAAAAGTTTCCTCTGCACTGGAGTGTACTTTAACCTTAACCTCAGAACAAGAGAGCTCCATCCGTCCTTCGATCGTATCATTGTGATGCTTTCCATTCGCCCCGCACAATCAGGCTGCTTTGAGATCAGTTTCCCACTTCATGTATTCGAGTGTGTCAAATTCAGGACAGTTCCCTGCTGAATTTCAGATGACTCAACATCTTTGAATTGAAACTGGTGGAGAGATGTGACTTTCATCCCAACAGGCCTATTAATAATCCCGTGGGAAAAAAAAAATGTATTTTGGTCATTTCAATCCACGACTGTTTGTGGGACACTGCTGTGCACAATTGGCTGCTGTGTTTCGCTGACAAATATATACCATCAATTCACCGTGCAGTGTATTCTGTGAAGCTCTTTGAGACTTCTAGAATTTGTGAAAAGCGCTATATCAAATGCAAAAATTATTATTATTGCTTTGAGCTGAATAGGAACCTAAGCTCTTAATATTGAAGTGTCATTTCAAATCCCTCCACAGTTTTGCCCCACCTTACCTCTTTGACCTCCTGCAACCTTACCGACCCAAACGTTCTCTTCTTTCAATGAACACTGGCCTGCTCTCTAGAATGTCATCGAAGAATCCCTCCAACTTGCCCCCCCTCCCCACTTTCAAGACTCATTTCTAGACTTACCTTGCTTTTGGTCATCTTACCAACCCCCATCCTCTTCAGCTCCCTCTAAACCCACTGGCTCGGGAGCTCAGCACACGGTATAAATCGCTTTGAGACTTCCTCCCAATGTGGCAGATTCCACACAAAAGAAAAATAGTGTTTTATATTGTATATAGTGAATGTGTATTTTATAGATGAACAAGTAAACAATTTGCACATAACAGATTAATTCATCTGGTAAATTGCTGGCCAAGACACCAGGAATAACTCCCTTACTGTACCCCATATGTTGAGATGTCTAGAAGACGTGAAAAGCGCTGTATCACATGCCAAGATTATTATTATCAAAACGCAAAATACTGCAGATGCTGGAAATCCGAAACAAAAAACAGAAGTTGCTGGGAACATTCAGCAGGTCAGGCAGCTTCTAAGGAGAAAGGAAAGTGAGTCAATGTTTCGGGTCCACAAACCCTCATCAGAACTCAAATTATTATTATTATTATTATATTTCCTTCCAAAGTACAGTGGGTCATTGTCCGAATATGACTCAGTTGTGTTTTTTTTAACAACTATAACACTGAGAACTATGAAGGGTTCCATTACAGATGCCAAGAGCATGTTTTGAGATTTGATGGTTTGGGGCCTAATAGAGATTAAGTGAGTGACCTTATTTCCTGCTCTGAGATTCATAGCTCAGGCAATACAAAGGGGCAGACAATTGTCTGCGGGACACAGAGCATCAGTAAAACATATTTATCTATCAGGCAGAGGCCAGAATATCCTGCACTTCCTCAATTTGCAATTCATTCCGTCCTCACATCTATAGCAAGTGGCACAAATCTTAAATAACACTTTAACGCTAATTTTGTAGGGACATATGTGAGCGAACGGGAAGACTGTGTTTCTACACTGCTGTGTTGGTGGAACAAAGACACACTTAGTATTGATAGCATTTCCTGCCCTGACTGGTTCAGAACTTTATTTAATCCTTGCATTTGATACAGCGCTTTTCAAGTTGGGAGAACTGTGCAGGATTTACTGTAAGGTATGATGACTGTGTTTTGTAGGCCAACAGAGGCAAATTTATCATCAATCTGTTCTTTGCTTTTCTTCATCTTGAGATTGAATATTGAATAATCAGCCAAATTAATCATTCATTTCATGGCTGTCTGTGGAGCTGGCTTTCTGCAATTTAGCTGCCTAGTTCACCTACACAGTTATACATAGAAAACTCTGCAACGATAAAAATCATCAACCTTGCATTTGATAGCACTTCACAGAATGTATTGTAATTGACTGTATTTTGTGAGCAAAATGCAGCAGTGTCTCACAAACAGTTATGGTTTGAGTGACCACATTATTAGTTTTTAAAAAGGGATTATTATCCCCGGAAAGTGATTTGTCAATCGCCTAACAACCAAGTTCCCACTTACCACTAAGTAAACAGAGGTGAGTGGAGTAAGCAACTTGCCTAAACTTTTGCCTTTCCCGGGAATCGAATCCGGATCTTCTTGCTTGCTAGGCGAGTGCTCTAAATACTATGTTACAGATTCCACAAGATGTGGATGATCAGTGTTGTACAGATTGAGACTGTAAAACACAGTACATGCTGTAATTAGAAGCTGAAAAGAGAGTTTGAATTATGGAGAGGAAGGGAGGAAATGCTTGTCTGGCTTCTTAATGTAAAAGAAGCAGAATATTTGATGTGGTGAGTTTCAATCATTCATGCCGAACGTTTTCTGCCCAAAGCCATCTTTTTATTCAACTTAAATGTTATTTTTGTTGTTGCCCAAAGCTGTATCCATAAAGAAATGATTGTTCCCACTCCCCATTTTGGGATTGAGTTCAAGTGGAAAGAGATTGTGGCTGCTTGTTACCTTGTGAAACCTCCACATCTGTGTGAAAGGTGTTAAATTGTTCTACTCTCGTATCCCACTCCCATCCACTTGGCTGGCTCAGGCTTTCTGGAATTCTGTCATATCCTCTGCTATCAGTAGCCACGGTTTCAGTCACTATGCCTTGACATTCTGGAAATCCAGAATGTCAGAATGTCTATTTTAATCCCTAATTTGCCCTCTCTTTACCTATCTTCAAATCTTACCTGAAGGCTTTGCTCTTGAAAGATACCTGTGATCACCTCTCCTTCTTCCGTGGCTTGGCACCAAACTACATTACTGTTAAGTGTTCCAAGACATTACCCTATGTGAAGGATACTATATAATTTTTTGTATAGTACCCTTCACATGGGGTACTATACTTCTGTTTGACATACCTTTGTTGTGTCAAGTGTTAATTCGGTTGTTTGTTTAGGTGTATTCTCTTGCATGAAATTCCCTGTTTATGAGATAATAATAATACAACGCTTGCAAATTATGTTGTGCCCTATCACGCCATCAAAACATCTCAAAGGGCTTTACAGGATTCACTTTAAAGTGTAGTGACTTCTGCATTTCCAGGCAAGTGCAGCAATCGATTTGCCTATTTGCCTTTCGTACCTCACACTCCCCCATTCCACCATGGCGGTCGTGCTTTCAGTCCACTACTCACCAAAGGTCTGGAACTCACTCCGTCAATCCCTCCACCTTGCCCTCTCCCTTCTTACTTACAAATCCTGACTAAAGACCTTCCTTTATGATGGTGCCTATGGTTACCTCGCACCTCACTCTCTCCCTGGCTTGGGGGGTCAGACTCTGCCACTGTTAAGTACTCTGGCACGTTACTCCACGTGAAAGGCACTATGTAAATGTAAGTTGTTGATATTGCCTGTAACAATAGCCCACAAACAGCCTTGAATTGAATGCACAATTATTTTTTGACTGTTTTAGTGTTTTATTTACAGTAACGTGCATGTGACAGTCTCATGCAAACCTCCTCACCAGACAATAGTCTATCATCAAAAGACATTCCAGAGCTAAAGTTGGCTCTTATGTAACTATTTTTAATTGTTTGTGACGTGTTATCTTTGTACATTGAATTAAACACCAGCTGAAAACTCCACCAAGATCAGTGTTATATTTTACGTTCTTCTCCTTTACAAAGTTTAGTTTTTTTTCCACGGACTCTTCTGGGAATTTCTCCTTCCACGTAATTCAAGCGTAATGCAAAATGTTCTTTCGTTATTACTGGTGGTTTGGAAACAATTGGTGGAAATTGCATTCAAAGACCTGCCAAAAGGTGCGTCACCCATTAGCTGGGTTCCAAATACTTCACATGTTGCACGTGTAATTAATACACTCAAATGAAGTACAAACCTTGGCTCTCATCTGTTTTGCTCTTAATACTTGCTCTTGAATTAGGTAAGTGATGTGCATCCCTCCAAAGGAGAGAGAGTTCACAACTCATTCCAGATGCAGGAATGTCCAGGTGGAGATAGCACACATGGAATTCTCTCTGGTCGGAACGGACTATCTGATGATAAGCATGACATACAAAAGGGTCCCATATTGACATGACTTGGATTCCTTATGAAGGAATTCTACTAAGAAAAACAGCAAATTAGACCCCAAGTTGAATACTGTATAAGGGCAGCTAGCGATGTCCATATTAATGATACTTCATACACCTCAGTAGTATTGTACACTACTGCATTGCTCTAAAACTCAATCTCAGGGTCACTCTGACTCACCCCATCCCTCTCCACATTCAAAGACTACCTCAAGACTTATCCCTTTGACCGTGGTTTTGCTCAAAGAGATACCAATCTACTCCTTTCCCCCAACCCTCTTTTGCTTATCCCCGGCTTGAATACCCAACCAGTAGCATAAAGTGCTTTGAGATGTCCTCCTAACATGAAAGGCAGTGTATTAAGCGCTCTGAGACGCCGTCCAGCATGGAGGGCGCTATATAAATAAAAGTTGTTGTTGTTGTTGTTGTAAGTGTACATTTGATTGTATCGTATCTATTCCACTCTGAGCAAAGCTTGCAAACACAAGTGTGAAACAACGGTTCTAGTCTTCCATAAAACCACATGTAAAGTGGTCTAAAGATTGCGTGACTCTGGGTATATTAGCTTAGAGTCGGTGGATTGCTGGAATGCATAACTAAGGAAGTGACTATCCTTGGTCAACCAGGATATGAAATGATTCCAAAAGGAACCAGACAAGTTCCTGTCCACTAAATGGTTTCAGCGTTGTTATATTTAGAGACTTTGTTAGACAGATATCTCCCTTCTCTTTCCAGCTCAGCATCAAACCACACCAATCGCTCCAAAACACTACTCGTGTGAAGGAAGCCATATAAATGAAGTTGTTGTTGGATGGCAAAAATTGGATGAGCAAGACAATATGCTACTTCTGTCTATTTCTATATCAACTTAGAAAGGGATGTAAAACATAAATAAGGAGAAATTTCACCTAGTTTCACCTGGGTATACTGTTATGTTCTTAGCATATTAGAATTGCAGAATTTGCAAATTGTTGAATTCACTTTTTAAAAGATAATGCTAAAAATATACTAATATATTGTAAGAGCTCCATGCGAGTTAATTTTGACCCAGTTTCTGATAGGGAAAAAAACCAAACCTTGCCTTAAAGCTAATATTATTACCTAGGTTGGTACTCAAGGAACCCACAAGGAGAGGTGATGTGGGAAAAGTGGAGTCCTGTGGCTCAGTGGTTAGAGCACGTGCGCTGCAAACGAGAGACCTGGGTTTAATTCCAGGCAGGGTGAAAACTTGGGCAAGTTTCCTTGCTCCACATGCCTAATAATAATCCCTCAAAAAATAAACTGTAATAAAATTGGTCATTTCAAACCACGACTGTTTGTGGGACACTGTTCTGCGCAATTGGCTGCCACGTTTCGCCCACATATATACAATACAGCCAATTCACTTTATAGTTTTTTCTGTGAAGCGCTTTGAGATGTCTGATGAAAAGTGCTAAATCAAATGCAAGGATTATTATCAAAAGAAAGATGGCACAATGTTATAGTGATAGGTAGACTATAGTGTCAGCCTAGACACTATAGTGTCAGCCTAGTCAGTGCAAAGTCCCGACGTGGAGCTTGAACCCAAGACCTTATGACTTTGAAGTGAGAGAACTACGAATTGAGCCAAGCTGACACCTGACATCTATTTTGTTGCAGTCTCAATTGGCCAAGTGGATCTCATGAGTTGTGTGAATTTTTAGTCAAGAAAATGGATGGAGTCTATAGCCTTCAATTTGTAGTAAGGATGCTTATGTCTGAGTGTTAGCTATCACCAAGATCTAATGGCCTGATGGCTTAAGGAAGGACTTGTTTCACCAGTTGACTCATGAGTGAAAGCAGTCATGGTTGTAACACAAATGCTTCATGCTGGAAATAAACATTGTTTTTGTCAGCTGGTTGGCTGACACCTGAAGAAACCCCATTCCCATGCTTCAGAGTATCGAAGCCAAGCTGAAAATTCCATGCATCCCACCTACACATGACAATCCCAGAAATAGATCATTGGAATGGAATAAAATAAATGATTGGACCAATAGTAAAATAAACATTAGAGTTCATTTCGAGCAAGTTTCTCTAGGTTTTGCAATGATGTAGTGCTTTTCAGGTCACAGGAATGTTACAAAGCGCTTGGCAAAACTGTCTGGGTACCCGAGCTGGGACTGGGGGCCCAGAGTGGGGAGAGCAAAGATGACCGAAGGCACATCAAACAGATACATTTTGGGATGGAGGGAAATGGACAGACTCTGGACTTTCAGAGAGTGAGGCAGAATGGCTGAAAGCCAATGGTGGGGTAGGTAGGGCAGGGGATATAAAGAATGCTTCAACCTTTCCTGACTACCCCTCACCCCCACCAAAATAAATGTTATAGTGGGTGGATAAGTCTTCCATATATTGCATGAGAAATATTAATGGGAAAAGTGAGACTTCCAATGATATAATTGTGTTTATTAACAGCTGTCTGCAAATCGCATGCAAGGCTTAAAACAGCTATTAAATTTTTTAAAAGTTTTAGGTTGGGAAAGCAAAGCAGGGTTAAAGAAAAGGAAAGAAATATGAACTGCTACAATACATTGAGGGTGAGAGATAAATAGTAGTTTCTGAACCTCTGGCTTTCGTGCGAGCAGTCTTGTTCCTCACACACACCGCCACCGGTCACAGTACTTTCCACTCGCACAAATAACTTGAAAGAGGAAAGTTGTATTGTCTATTCAACGCTGGCAATGAGTCAAGTTCTCTCTGAGAAATAAATAGGGAACAGCCACTTCAAAGGTTGAGCATCCAGTGAAAAAAGGTAAGACTTACATGTGTTGGATTGTGTGTTTACTGAAGCGCAAGTTGATTGATGGTGAAGTTCCTGTTGCATCATCATCCGATCACAGTGCAAGACAGGAAGAAACCCGGCTCAGTTGGTAGCGTTCTCTCTCGTCTGAGACAGAAGCTTGCGAGTTCAAGCCCCAGGCCAAAATTGGTAACTCATGTTATTTAGGCTGACAATCCTATAATGTCCTGGGGTGAGCTAAATTTCTCCTTCAAATGAGACATTAAACCAAGACCCTGTCTACCTATTCAGGTGGATATTAAAGATCTCCATCTCATTACTTGCAAAGAGCTTACATTTTAATAATGAAATGGTATTTAAGGATAATATCACCTGAGCTGAGCTGGTAGCGCTTTCTCTGTCCTCTGAGTCAGATGGATTATAGGATCAAGCCCCACATCTGGACTTTGAACTCGCTGTCTAGGCTGACAACCAAACAACAACAACAAAATTACATTTATATAGTGCCTTTCACATTAGGTGGACCTCCCAAGGCACTTAATAAACAGTGTTTCGGACCTGAGCTGGGGGTAGGGATTGGGGAGGGTGTTGGGCAGTGGGGGAAAGAGGCTGATTGAAAGTATAGTCGAAGAGAAGAGCCGTGATGTGGGTCGTAGACAAGCAAATGATGGGGTGAGGCATAGGGACTATAGGACGGAGTTCCAGAGGTTGGTGGTAGAGTGGCTGAAGGCCTGCCCGCCAATGCTGTAGCAGGCAAGGTGGGGGACATGAAGCAGAGGAGCTTGTTCAGCGGAGGGAGCAAGCAGAGTGTAGGATGTTAGGAGGTTGCAGCGATAGGGGGACTAACACCATGGAAGGCTTTTAAGGTGAGGACCAGGATTTTGAACTGTATCCTCTAAGTGATGGGAAGCCAGCGGAGTTGGGCGAGGGTTGGGGTGATATTGTCACGGAGCCTAGTGCGGGAGGGGGCACAGGCTGCAAAGTTCTAGATGATCTCCAATCTGTGGAGGGATGAGTTGGGCAGGCCGAAAAGCAGGGCATTTGGACAGTGAGGCCTGGATGTGTTACAAATGTAAAATCACATTTGTAAAGCGCCTTTCACGTCAGAAGGAAGTCCCAAGGCACTTAACAGTCAGGGATTTGGTCCTGGGCAGGTGGTTAGAGTCAGGTTGGAGAGCAGGGAGAGTAGGGGTAGGAGTGTGACCAAATGCACGGGTCTTGAGACATGCTTTGAAGAAGACAAGGGAGGGAGAAAAACAAAGGGAATGGAGGATGGAGTTCCAAACAGTGGGGGCTTAGAAGCTGATGGCCCGATGGTGGAACGAGCCAGGCGGGGGAATTGGAGCATGCCAGAACCTGGTGATCAGAGGGATTGGACAGATTGATAAGGGGTCAGCGGATCACAGAGTTAGGGAGGAGTAGGACTGTGGAGGGCCTTAAAGGTGAGGACGAGAATTTTGAACTTTATCCTTTGGGGGAATGGGGATCCAGTGGAGATCTCCAATGCAATGCTGGGGAGGGGGAGTGCTACATTGTTGGAGGTGCCATTCTTTGTCTGCCTGTATGTTAAAAATACCATGGTATGAGAAAAGAGAAAGGAGTTTATCTTGTT
The DNA here is from genome assembly GCA_035084275.1 of Hydrolagus colliei. Classification (NCBI taxonomy): domain Eukaryota; kingdom Metazoa; phylum Chordata; class Chondrichthyes; order Chimaeriformes; family Chimaeridae; genus Hydrolagus; species Hydrolagus colliei. Next base: position 113,000,074 of record CM068742.1, on the reverse strand, counting down.
CAGCAACCTGCTTAATGATCCCATTCCTGATACACTCCATCTCTGCCACCACTCTTACTCTGCAACCCGTTTTTAATCACAGTTTTTAATAAAGAAACTGGCTTCCAAAGTGAGACCAAATTTTAAAATGTTTCACAATTCAGAGGGAATTTATATGCTAAACAAAGTGGTTTTGCAGATAAGACTAGGTGGAATTCCTGACCTCTCCTCTCTTAAACTCACCAGCGCTGACTTGTTTTCTTATGCAAGGGTTATAGTTAGTGGTCAGCAAAGTCATAAAGAATTAGCTGCAGACACAACTTAACTGGCTTGTATTCTGAATAACAATTTTGCGCCGCAGTATGAACGCATGTGATTCTCTCCAGAATTATGCATTACATCAGTTTCCTTATCCAGCTAATTACATCATTCATGCTCTGATACTCCAGCACACTGCAGCCCAGCAAAATCTCTAATAACTTTAACCTTTGTGTGATCAAATCCATACTGCAGAACTCCTGTGAAATGTGATGTCTTAGATATACCATTCTTACAGGTGCGTTTCTTTATAAAAAATAATCTTTACATTTGATGCAGCGCCTTTCATGTCGGGAGGACATCTCAGGATTTACAGTGAAGCAGAATGACTATGTTTTGGGTGAATGCAGCAGTCAATTTGCACGCAACAATGTCCCACAAACAGCCAGGAAATGAACATCAATTTTATCCAGGGTATTGTAGGTCAGGATACTAGGAGAGAATCTCTTCACTTTTCAAACACAGCCATGGGAGCTTTAACACCCACCTGAACAGTAATCCTTGCCTTTGACATAGCACTTTATCAAAACATCTAAAAGCTTAATTTCTCCAGAACTATATTCAAAAGTCAACCTGGACTGTCAGGTCAAAGTCCTGATGAAAATATGAGAGGACAGAGGAGAGTCATAACCTTGGAATAGAAAAGGGAAGAAGCATGTGGACAAATGTTTGTTTGGAGGGTCAGGGAAACAACAACAACAACAAATTGCATTTATATAGCTCTGTTCACATTGGGAGGATGTCCCAAGGTGCTGGACAGTTGGTGATTTGGACTGGGAGTTGGGATCAGGAGGGGGGAGGACAGTGAAGGTGATCAAAGGTGCAGTCGAAGAGGAATGTCTTGAGACCTTCCTTGAAGGAGGCAGGGAGGGAGCAAGGCAAATGGACTGTGGGATAGAGTTCCAAAGGGTGGGGGCAGTGAGCACGAAGGACTGATTGCTGAAGCAGGCAAGAGTAATTGAGGAGTAATAGATTTTGGACCTTCCTTGTCTATTAATGATATGAATATAATTCATGCTGAATCAGGGGATCTCATTACAAGGCACAGAAATCAGTGGTAGAAGTTGACAACCCCAATTTCACAGGGGCTAAGTTACATTCTCGCTGGTCTTGGTGTCAACTCCACTTCCAAAACTTCATTCCCTTTTCACTCCTTATCTCTACCACTAATCCGTTGGGTCCCTGAGGATCCTGCTCTCTACTCTGACTCTTATCCCAATCAGACGTAGACTTCAGTGCTTATCAACCATTTTGTCTCTCTGTGCAGTTGAAGTTCAGATAACTTTGTTTTGATGAGTGGTAAACTCATTCAATCTCGTTTCTATAAAGTTTTATTCAAAAAGTTGTGTGAGAAAAAAAGCCTTGTACAGTACTCACAGTTTTCTTGAAGTTGATGGAGGATTTTTTATTGTCTTAATATTGTTGGCAATGGTGCCATCTACAGTACAAAGAGATTCAGACACAGTGAAGCTTGAAAAACAGCCATTAGCCAGTGGAGTGACATTTGAAGGCAATGGGGTTGGAAAAAATTCAATTTTCAGTGTCTTATTAGAACATAAGAATTTGCTAGACCCATTCATTTGCCTTCCACCCTGCTGGCAGTCACATGACATGAATTAATATTAATTTAATTATAATGACTTATCAGATTGAAATGTATCAAATTGCTTTACAATAATTGTAGACTGTTGCTTTGTAGGCTATTTTGGATGCTATTTGTGCACAACAGGGTCCCACAAACCACCATAAGGTGGTTATTTTTTTTCAGGAGGATTGTTGTTAACTGGACTTGATGGATCTCTAGGTCTTTTTCCCTAAATGCTTCCTTTGTGACCTGTGTGAGCCCGGCACTCTTGCCTTGTGAGTCAGAAGGTTGTGGGTTCATGCCCCACTTTGAGACTTTGAACTCATATAGTCCAAGATGACATTTCAATGCAGTCCTTCAGCCTCTCTTCCACCAGCCTTTGGAACTCCATCCCAAGTCCCTTCATCTCACTTCCTTGCTTTTTTCAAGGCAGGTCTCAAGAGCCTCCAATTCAACCAAGCCTTTGGCCACCCTCTAACCTCTACCCACCCTGTCCTCCACCCCACCTGATCCTAAACCCCGGCTCGGGTCCAAATTTCTGACGGTTCAGTAACTGAGTCAATAACTGTTCAGGACGACTTGGAAAGTCCTCCTGCTATGAAAGGCGCTGTATAAATGTAACATGTTGTTCTTGTTGTTTCTGGGATGTGCTGTATCAGTTGGAGATCTCACTTTTCAGATGGGACATTAAACTCGATTCCATCTGCCTGTTCAAGTGGATGTTAAAGATTCCACGACAGTATTTGAAAAGAGAAAGTAGTTTCTCCTTGTGTGTTGGTCAACAATCCCCCCCCACCCCCCAACAAATACAATTGTTCATTCACTTCATGACTATCGGTGGGACATTGCTGTGCACAGATGGAGGATTGTTGAAATAAGGTTCATTTATAATTTGGCATTCGCCAACACAATGCAGGCACTATTGTGACAGTAAATCCAGTGAAGCTACTGTATCAAATGTAAGGATTATTCTTATTATTATCTATAACAGTAGAATATTTTCTTCTTTTCTAAATAGTGCCTCGGCATCTTTAACATCAACTTGAACAGACCAACGTCCAACTGAAAAGATAAACAGGACCCTGATTTAAACTCTCCTCCTAAGGCCTGCATCTCTATCAATTCAATAACATCAATAAATTTCAAGTCCAAAGGTACTGGATGGTGAAGGGATTGCATCTGAGCAAGCGAGCACTAGCCTGCCCCGAAATAAACAGCTTGCATTTACACATAGAATAGCGCCTTGATGCGCTGTACTATGGCAGGTTTGGACGTTGAGCAATGGAGAAAGAAGGAGGATTACCCTCTTTACCTGTCTTTCAATCCCTCCTGAAGGCCTACCTACCTCTTAAGATCCTAAGCACTACACTGTGGATGTAGTCAGTTTACAACAACAACATCAACAACAACATTACACTTGTATAGTGCCTTTCACATTAGGAGTTGATCTGGAGTACTGTTAGGTTGGACACTGTAAGCAACTCACTGGTCCAGGCTGTTGTCAAAATTGAAGAGTGAAACCAAGTGGAGGCTTGGATCCACAGCCTTCTCACCCAGACATGAGAAATCTACCAACTGACTGCTACCACCTCAAGAAAACGTTGCAATTTGCGTTGCCTTTTACGGATGGTGAGACAACCAGAAATACAGTACTACCACTTAACACAACGAGTTAAGGAATAACGTGCATTTTTGTTCCGTTTGTTTATGAATATCCTGCTCAAGGCAATGAAAACATATCTATTTCTTATGCAAACAAAGTACAAAAAGTACAGGATATGAAAATATGAAAGCCTGCTCCTTTATGCAAATCAGAGCTGGCACCTTTACGCAAATTAGATCAATTCTCAGGCTTCAGGTAAGCAGGGTGTTTAACTCCAGGGAGAGAGTACCGGTAAGCGCCTGCATTACCCCAGCCATACAGAAACTATGTGGATCCCTCAGTGGTGTGGTTTGCATGCTGTAGCACGATGATGAGTCAGACACACAGCTGACCCAAATTACTCCAAATACAAAAATAAAATTATAATTTTTAAAAATAGTAAGCATTTGGTCACTCAATACGTCAATGTTTGTGGCACACTGCTGTGCACGACTGGCTGCTGCGTTTCACCCACAAAATACACAAAATATATTCACATTACAGTATATTCTGTGAGGCGCTTTGAGACTTCCCAATGAAGCGATAAAGAACTACATCAAATTATTATGAAACAAAACAGAAGGCGCTGGGAACACTCAGCAGATTTTCAGCAACTGTAGTGTTTTGCATTTTGCAACAATTATTATTATTATTACTCCACCTCCAATTTTGCAAGAGCATGCATATAATGAGGAGGAAGGCAAGGGAATAGAGAGATATAGGTGAGATTGGTGGGTGGGGGGATTGTGTAAACACTGGTACGGACTAGTTGGATTGAATGCCCTATTTCCAGGCTGTATCATTCTATACACCTTTATGTTTGTAGAATGAGTCGTCAGGACAAACTAGGCTCCTATAGAAAGTAATTCTGGTGGCCCTCCTGTCTATCTCCAGTGTGGTGTTTGAACAATGTGATATTTTATAGTGTTTAATTCTCCAGGGATTTGAGTTCATGATCTACAGAACAACTACTGCATTGCGTGGCTAGTGATCTGTCTGTTACACATACCAGGTCACTGAGTCCTCGGTGAGGTCTCCATGCACAAGGGATTTCCTGCACAAAAGGTAATTTACATTGCCTTGTGCGGTGGTCAGCACCCAGAAATGCTGCCACATTCAAGGGGAGAGTTTTTTCAGGTGATAACTTGTGGGTTCAAGCCCCACATCAGGACTTTGGACTCAAAGTTCAGACTAGGACACCAAAACAGTGCTTCTGTACAGCTTCTGTGCAGGTTTAAACCAAGGTACTCGTCTTGCTGTTTAGTGTGGACACTGAAGTCCCTGTGACACTACAACAACAACAAAATTACACTTGTATAGTGCCTTTCACGTCAGGAGGACGTCCCAAGGCGCTGTCAACACTACTCGAAAAGAGAAAGTAGTTTCTTCCAGCGTCCTGGCTAACAACATCCTAGATTACAAAAATGGTTATTCAATTCATGGCTCTTTGTGGGACATCGTTGTCTGCAAATTGGTTGCTGCTGCATTCCGCTACAAAATGCGCAAACACTACACTTGATGGCTTGGCTTGGCAAAACATTGGGAAAGTTTCCTTACTCCACACGCCTCTGTTTACCTAGCAGTAAGTAAGAACCCGGTTATGAGCCGTTGGCAGATCACTTTTCTGCGGGGCAATAATCCCATCAAATATTTTAAAAACAAATAATAATAATTTGGTCTCTCAATCGATGACTGTTTTGGAGGAACACAGCTATGCGCAATTGGCTGCCACATTTTGCTCATAAATTATACAGTAAATTCACTTTACAGAATATTCTGTGAACCCTTTGAGATGTCTCCAAGATGTGATAAGGTGCAATATTAAATGCAAAGTTTACTATTATTAATGATTACCTGTGAGATGCTTTGATGTTTGTAGGCACAATATTAAATGCAAGGATTATTATCATATAATGTAAACTTGAATGGTTTAATGGCTCATCTGAAGCCTAGACACTGTGAGCTCAAACAACAACAACAAGATTGCACTTATATAGTGCATTTCCCGTCGGGAGGATGTCCCAAAGCGCTGAACAGTCAGGTCAGGACCCGAGGAGGGGGTGGGGTGGGGGGGTGGTCGAGGGAAGGGGAAGGAGAGTGGGAGAGGGGGAAGAGTTAGTGGGGCAGCCGAAGGCGCGGTCGAAGAGGAAGGTCTTGAGACCGGCCTTGAAGGAGGAAAGGGAGGAAGCAAGGCAGAGTGGGCTGCGGGATGGAGTTCCACAGTGTGGGAGCAGAGAGGCTGAAAGCCCGGCCACCGATGGTTGGGTGGTTAGGGCGGTAGACGTGGAGCAGGCCTGAGTCTGCTGAACGGAGGGGACGGGCGGACTGATAGGGAAACAGTATGTCAGAGAGATAGGTGGGGGCAAGGCCGTGAATGGCCTTGAAAGTGAAGTCCTGACGTGGGACTTGAACTCACAATCCTCTGGCTCAAAGGCGAGGGGAGCTACCAACTAAGCCAGGCTGACAACATAGTTACACGTGTAACACCTGCTGTAATAAATAGGTCTCCTTTTCTGTTGCCCGCTTCCTGAATGGAACCTTTTCCTCCTGTTTATTTTATTACAGTTAAATATTGGCTGTTAAAAGCGCAGGGTCTGGAGACCTGCCACCCAGTCATAGGTAATTCAGCATTAGCTGTTATAATATCTAAATACCTCATTCCCTCAGGCATGTAAAAACATTCAAATATTGTATTAAAAAAAACTCTACTTAGGCTTCTACACACACTGCCAACAAAGTGTGAGCTTTTTCATGCTGGAATGCACCTTTGAGTTATACATTATGCCTCTTTTAAAATTAGAAATAGCTTCACAGACATCTCGATATCAGGACCCAAACCACTGCTGCTGACATCGCCTGTACTGCTTTGTGTGTGGTAGAAGGAGACGACTCAAATAGTCCCTTTAAAAAGCACTTTGCGAGAATAAAAGGGCAAGACAACAACAACAACTTGGATTTATATAGTGCTCTCCACACTGGGCCCTGTTTTTATCATCAAGGCGCCCAAGACGCTAGGGAGGGGGTGAGATAGAAGGGTCGAGGGAGGGAGTTCCAGAGGTTGGGGGTATAGTTGACTGAAGACTTGGCCGCCAATGGTGGGGTGAGGGGGCGTGGAAGACACTCAGAAGGCCAACTTGGAAGCAAGCTCAAGCAATAGAGAATAGAAGAGAGCTTCTCACGATCTCCTGGCCGATAATCCCCCAAATAAAATTGATCACTCACTTCCTGGACAATTGTGTGACATTTCTGTGCACACGCTGCTGTTCGTCTACAAGATACAGTCACTACACTGTACAGTAGGCCCTGCTAAGCACTTTGAGACATCCTCAGGACCTAAAATACGCTATTATACATGCCCGGATATTACTAATAAAAACGTTGACAACAACAACTTGTATTCACACAGCCATTTCCACATAGATAGGGCCGTGGAGCATTGCACAAGTAGTGAGGTTGGACATTGAGCAAGGGAGGGGGAAGGGGAGGTGACCATAGACACAATTGAAGAGATAGGTCTTAAAGTGGTATTTAAAGATAGATAAATAAGGAGGTGATGTGGAGAGATTGAGGCAAGGAGTTCCAAAGGTCAGGGGCAAGGTGTTGAAAGGCAGAGCCACTGATGGTGGTGTAGAGGTGTTGGTGGGACATAGAGCAGGCCTTATATTTATATATTTATATATATATATACAGTATAGCCAAATGAAGCATAATTAATAAATCACTCCATTTTTCAAGGTTGAAAACCATGAGCCACATAGATACAACATTTATGCAGCACTTACAGTGGCCGAGTGATTTTCAGGATTATTTATATGCAACAAATCTCTGTTTCCATTAAAAAGCACATTGCGAGCACACAACAAAAGAGTGCTGGATTCCTTGCTGGCATTTATGTCTGTGTTCAGCCCGGCTCCTGCCTGGCTCTGGTTTTAATGCCACTGTTGCTTTGTATTAGTTCCAGCCTCTGTCAGTGATCAAGGAAAATAGTAGACAGCTGTGGGCAGTGCATTTGGAGGCTTGGAGTGGCCAGTGCTTGAGGGCAGGCATTCATAACAATGTTGCTTCTTGTCCTTTGATAATCAGACGTGTAATTTTAACCCCGTGCACTCTGGTGGGCGATTGAGAACAGGGATATTTTCAGTGGCGGGTGCGGGGCAGAAATCCAATGCTGCTGGAGATTGGAAGAGGATTAAGAATAATAATTTTGCATTTGATGTAGCACCTTATCACATCATTGAGAAGTCTCAAAGCACTTCGTAGAATATATTGTCAAGTGAATTGACTGTATATTTAGTGGGTGAAACACGGCAGCTTTTCATTCAAGGATTTTTAATTTAAGGATTAAACCCTTCAGAAGTGGCTCACTCCTGCCTACTGAAAGAGGAATCTGGCCTTGGCTTCTCTTGCTCCTGTAATTCCATGCGAATTAGCAATCACTGAAATCTTCTCCAATGCTGCATTCGTATTATTTGCCTTAGCTGTGAACAACAATGACTGTTTGTGGGATACTGCTGTGTGCAATTGGCTGCCACGTTTCGCCCTCAAAATACACAATCAATTCAGTTTACAGTATATCCTATAGAGTGCTTTGAGACCTCTCAACATGTGATACAGCACAATGATCATTATTATTACAACCACTTGCCCTTCACGTAGTCTATCGTCTCTGAGCCCTTTACTAAGACTTTACAAATCACTTTACAAAGTCGATACCCTGAAAGGGAAAGGGATAGAAGCAGGGGTCATTCAGGAAATGGGTTCCAGACTCAAAATCTATTTAGTCTTAGCCTATAAGACCATTTTATCCTGAAATTTACAATCACAAGCAGGAGTTATGTAAACAGTTCAATATATTTTGCATAATATCAATTTTAAAACTCTCTCAAAAGCAGTCTAGTCTAAATGATAATTATAATCCTTACATTTGGAATAGCGCCTTTCACATGAGAAGGATGTCCTAAAGTGCTTCATAGGATTTACTGTGGTTTTATGGGGGAACGCAACTGGCAATTTGCACACAGCATGCCCTATAATGGAGCAATGGAGTGAGTGACCAGTTTTACTTAGGAGATTGTTGTCCAGGACACTGGGAGAAATTCACTTCTCTTTTTATTAAATAGTGTCATGGGATTTTTAACATCCTTCCAAACATGCAGAAGGGGCTTTGATTTAACAAATTAGCACAGCCCCAGCACTGTATTTTACTGTCAGCCTGGATTATATGAGTTCCAAGTCCCGTTGTGAAGTTTGAACCACAACCTTTTGACTTGAAGGCGTGAGTGTCACCAACTGAGCCAGATGAGGGATGGGTTTGCCTGGCCTATAGGGCATGAATGAATATGACCACGCAGCTCTCCTGCTCACCTACTAACACTGACTGAAGAGCTGCAGAGATCTGGGGGCAACTTGGTGAGCTAACTAAGGCTTATTCATTTCTTTGTTTTTGTTCTTTCTTTTTCTCTGTCTGTCTGTCTATTTATCTATCTTTTTGTCTTTTCCTTCCTTCCTTCCTTCCTTCCTTCCTTCCTTTCTCTCTTATCTTCTTATGATCTGCTCTGGAAGGATCTACAGTACACTATTCAAACCATTAGTGGGCTGCACTCCAACTCCAGGGGCTGAGCACACCAGTTACTGATGTGCCTCATTCCAATCCACTGCTCCCATCTTAAGATAAAGATAGTCATTGTTCGGGCTTTGCTTTCAGTGCCGGCAAGTGAAGGCACATTAGGGTTGAAGAGAAAATGAAAAGCTACAATGACATAAGTTTCAAGTTCACAGAGTGTGTGCCACTGTTGTTCTTATCATTTTCTCACAATTTGTCATTATAAACGGTCTTGATCTCCATCACCAAGTAATGCAGGAATTTCTGTAGCTCCGCCAAGTCCATTTGCAAGATCGAGGCGGAAAAGGAAAAGGAATTCAGATAAGGGTTCAAATGAATTCAAATTCAGGGGAATATATGTTTACTACTGTTTTCCTGCCTTACTTTCCCCATCTCATCCAAATTTACTACCAAATTCTAATCCATTCAAATTCATTCTTCTCATTGCTGTGCTATTTATGGTCCCTTTTTGTTGCCATGTTTGCCTGAATAACAACATTCACTTTTGCTCCCGGTCAACTTGATTTTGTAAAGCGCACTGAAACATGTATTTTAAACGAAAGGTGATTCATAGATGTAACTTGTCCTCGCCAGGAATCATCCAAATATATTGTCATTTGCTTCTTGGCTGTTTGTGATATTTTATGGTGTATAAATTAACTGCTGCATTCACTGACAAATGCACAGTTACTACACTTGCCTGCAAAATAATTGACATTTCGCAATGTTATAGGCACGGTATAACTGACTATTAGTTGCTATTAGAATCTACTCGGTGAACTTCTGGAACTCCCTCCCTCTACCTACAACAACAACAACAACAAAATTACATTATTAGAGCGCCTTTCACGTCGGGAGGACGTCCCAAGGCGCTGAACAGTCAGGTCTGGATCCAAGCAAGGGAGAGGGGCAGGGTAGGGGGGAGGGGAGAGAGAGTTAGAAGCAGAGGGAGAGAGTTGAGAGGGCAGCAGAAGGCAAGGTCGAAGAGGAGGGTCTTGAGACCAGCTTTGAAGGAGGTTAGGGAGGGAATGAGGTGAAGGGACTGTGGGATGGAGTTCCAGATTGTGGGGGCAGAGATGCTGAAAGCCCATCCTCTGATGGTAGGGTGGGTCGGGCAGGGGACATGGAGTAGGCCGGAGCTCGCTGAACAGAGGGGTCGGGGACATTCATAGGTGGACAGCAGGTCAGAGAGGTACTTGGGGCGGCAATGAGGATCTTGAATTCGATCCTCTGGAAGATGGGGAGTCAATGGAGCCAGGTGAGGGTGAAAGTGATGTGGTCGCGGAGCTTGGTGTGGGTGAGGACATGAGCTGTAGAGTTCTGGATGATCTGCAGCTTGTGAAGGGAAGAACCAGGAAGGCCGACAAGGAGTGATTTTCCATAGTAGAGCCTTGATGTGAAGAATGCGTGGACTTGGGTTTCGGCAGCCTGAGGAGTGAGGCAGTGGCGGAGTCTGGCAATGTTACGAAGGTAGTGGAAGGGAGTACTGGTCATGGCACCTAGGGTCAGATTAATCTTTTGTGCATCTGCTGCCTAAAAGATAATTGAGTCCCAATTATCATGTGCTTCGCTTATAACTAATGGGCTCGGTAGCGGACTGGCTCCCCACAAGGATGCGGGTTTATGAGCTCCAACCTTCTCAATCAGAGGCGAGAGTGAATCGACAGAGCCAAGTTGATATGCCACTGGTGGAAACCTTGCGCAGGTTTCCTTACTCCACACACCTCTGTTTATCTAGCAGTGAGCAGGAACCTGGTTGATAGTTGATTGGCAGATTGCTCCTTCTGGGATAATAATCCCTTCAAAATAAATAAACAATAATTGCTCACTCACTCTATTACTGTTTGAGGGACATTGCTGTGCACAATTGGTTGCTGCGTTTTCACCAGAAAACGAGCAGTCACTTTACTTTACAATATATTCTGTGAAGCGCTTTGAGATGTCTTGAAGACGTGATAAGGCTTTGTACACAAATGCAAGGATTATATTATCAGAATGATTTCATTACTGCTGCTCTATACTGATGCCCATTTTTTGTTGCCAAGGTGACATTGATACGTCACTTTGATGTGTTCCGCATCAGTGCAAGAGAGGGGAAAATCTCAACATTTAAATTCGCCTGCAAACATTCTCCAAATACGCGGAGAGATTTGTGGCGAGGCGTGGAGGCAGAATGGTAGATCGCAAGATTGGTTCAGTCAAAGAAAGCCCTTTGGCCCATCTCATCTCATTCCTCCAGACCACCTACCCTATCGTCCCCCCATCACAGCATCGAGCTGTTTTTTTTGATGAATCCAGTGTCCTGGCCTCAACCACCCTCCCAGGCAACTTGTACCAATCGTTAATTGCCCTCTGGATAATGAATCACTTCCTGTGTGTGACATGAAATTGCCCTTTGCAACTCTAAAACCTGCATCCTTTGTTCTAAACCTTTAGCATTTGTGAAAGTATTGTCCTGGGTTTACTTTCTCAAACCCGTTTGGATTCTTAGACACCTCTACAAGGTCCCCCCCCGTGATGTCTATTTTCAAGCCTTGGAGAGCCCCAGCTTGTCTAATTGGTGCTCGAAGCTCATTCCTCTGGCACAAAGGGTCACCCAAAGGGTTAAAACAAGCCGCCTGTTTGATCCCTTAGAATCGAGCAGTTTTGCACATGACAAAAGGGCTCTCATCAGTGGTGCTAATCCCAAGCCTGTTCTCCAGATGAGAAAGAAGAATTTAGGGCACTCTGAGGTCAGGACAATTAGGAGGGTGGGCGGGTGTGTGTTCGAGGGGGGAGGCAAAGCTGAAGAACTTTTATTTTATGAAGGACAGATGCCTCACTGGAGCACTGAGGTCACAGTGGAAGGTTTTTGGTCAGGACGCAAAATTGTGCACGAACAATAAGAAAAAAGGTCGGTCGCTGTCTGCAAACACAATACAATTTTTTCTGCAATGTGCAGGGACGGGCCCAGTTCTCTATATGTAAATAGTTTCTGAGCCAATTCAAAGTATAAAGGCTGCTTCAGAGCCTGGAGCCAGATTGCGAGTTGGTTTCCCTGCGTACCTCCCTTCTGCTGCTCAGCTGAGATTAGTGCAGCAGTCTTTGTGCAGTGCTGGCCCGGAATGGGACTTTCATTCACTCAAAATGTCATGGTTCAACGGCAGCTGAAATAATTTTTAAAAATAATAATAATGATCCTTACATTTGATATAGCACCATCTCACGTCTTCTAGACATATCAAAGCGCTTCACAGAATATACCGTAAAGTGAATCGACTGTATTTTGTGGGCGAAACGTGCCAGCCAATTGCGCACAGCAGTGTCCCACAAGGTTGAGAAACCACATTTTAAAAAATGTGACATGATCAGCCACATAGTGAATGAACATTTTAATCTGGGGTGTTGTTGGCCAGAGCACTGTAGGCCTTGTCTGTGAATGTCAGCAGCCAGCTCGACTGTAGAGCACATTACATGCTCGCTGGTTCCTCCCTCAAACCTTTCAATGACTTCACTAAACTGATACCAAGGTTTAAAGCATTGATTTATGAGAACAGGATGCATAAACTGTGTTGGTATTCACTCACGTTTAGAAGGTGGAGGGGTGATCGAATCCAGGTGCTTAAAATGATAAAGGGATTTGAGTGGGTAGATGAGCACCCAGATGAGCACTCAGAACAGGCTATGGATTTTTAGTGGGTCTGAGGGGAGATATGGTATTCTATAGCTCTGGTGGGCGTCCTGTAGCTCAGTGGTTAGTGCACTCACCTTGCGAGTGATAGACCTGGGTTCAATTCCCGGCAGGGTGAAACCTTGGGCAAGTTTTTTTACTCCATGTGCCTTATAATAATTCCTTGAAAAAAAACAATAACTAATTGGTCATTTCAATCCACGACTGTTTGTGGGACACCGCTATGTGCAATTGGCTGCCGTGTTTCACCTAAAAATATACAGTCAACTCACTTTACAGTGTATTCTGTAAAGCGCTTTAAGACACCTAGAAGATGTGACAGGGGGACAATAATCAAATACAAGGATTATTATTATTCCCCTCTCCCTCATGTGAAGGTCTAGCAATCCTGTGGGGAAATATCACCTGAATCCAGATTTCCTCTATTGATGTAGCATTTCAGAGTCCAGAATTTAGTAAATTTTAAAAAGCAATCCTTTCAGTCCCATTTACCTACCCTTTCCCCACACCTATGTAGTTGACTCCTTTTTAAGATATCTATCTAATTCCCTTATGAAAGTTAATATGGAGTCCCATAGAATATTGGTTACAGCATTCGCCTCTTAAGCGAGAGGATCCTGGTTTGATTCTCGGGAAGGTTAAATTCTTAGTCTTTCCTAACTCCACACACCTGTGTCTACCTAGCAGTAAGGAGGAAACTGGTTGTAGTTGATTGGTGGATCATTTTCTGGGTGTAATAATCACTCCAAAAAAATTGGTCACCCAATCCACGACTGTTTGTGGAACACTGTTGTGCGCAGTCATGATAAAGTGCCATATCAACTGCAAAGATTATTATTAATGTATATGGATTTGGCCTGAACCATCTCTCTCAACAGGACATTAATGTAGCCTTAATTCTGTTTGTAAGTTTCTTTTAAGACCTTCAGAAAACAGATTTCAATATTAAGAATGAATTCAACATTTAAGAATGAATTCTAAAGAGTAAATCTAGACCACAATGGAATTTCTCCTCGGGCATGTCCTAATCATCATCTGTATAATACTAACATTCTCCCAAACTCTACTTTAGTATTTTTGGTCATGATGTTACATTTATAGCCCCCTAGTTACTGTTTGTTCCATGTTTATCTCATCCATTCATTTACAGTATATTCTGTGAAGCGCTTTGAGATGTCTCAAAGATGAAATAAGGTGTATATCAAATGCAAGAAATGTTATTATTATTGGTAAGTGAAAAATGGAATATAAATATTTTTATTCAACAGGCAGGACTCTGTTCATCCGTGCAACCTTGGGTTAGAGGGTTATGATTTCATGGCCCACAATGGAGTCCAGTGCCTTGGGACGTCCTCCTGACATGAAAGGCGTTATACAAGTGTAATTTTGTTGTTGTTGTTTATAATAATCTAACCCTTGTGGTGAAAATTGCAGAGCCTATTCAGCATCAAAACAGTTCATTTGAACCAACTAATCCATACTGGGGGCTATTCTCCACCAAAACTTGTCCCCCTCTATTTGCTTCACCCTCGTACATCAAGTTTCCTCTTAAATGCATTGATGTTTTGGTCACTCAATCCACAACTGTTTGTGTGCGGCTGCTGTGCGCAATTGTTTTTCACCCAAGAAATTTACAGTCAATTCATTTCACAGTATACTCTCTGAAGCACTTTGAGATGTCTCGAAGACATGATCGGATATCAAATGCAAAGATCATTATTATACTGTACTGTATTATGTTCTCGAGTTTCTTGCCCAAGATACAGTGTGTGTATGTGACAGCCTGACCCAGTTGGTCGCACTCTTGCCTCTGAATTAGAAGATTGCGGATTCAAGCCCCAAGTTAGTTGTTGAACCTCATATAGTCTAGGCTGACATTACAATGCAGCGCTAGTATTGCATTGTCAGAGGTGCCGTCGTTCTGACATTCTCTCCTGTTCAGGTGGATGTTGAAGAGCCCATGGCATTATTCAAAAAGAGAAGTGATGTCCCAGCCAACAAACCCTCAACTAAAGTCGGTTTCCTCAATTGCATCTTCACCAGCCTCCCCTGCCGTTTTTCCCCTCCTCACAGGTTAATCTGCCACCTCAAGTGTTTCTGTTTCTGTCAGTCCACTTCACGGCTGTTCATGTGACACAGCTGTGCACAAACTGGCTTTTGTGATCACCTACTTGGTTCACAATCACAACCCTTTACAGAAAACCTGTGAAGTGCTGAGAGACAATCTCAACCTTGCGAACATTATACCGAAAGCTAGGAGTATTATTTGTATTATTCAAATTGTTATCCTAAAATTGTCTTCCAAATTTAGGAATGGGAATATTTTTTTTTTTTAAATGACTTAGAAGAAGGTTACTCTTACCTCAGAAGCCAATTTTCTGCAGTTTGTTTTCAGCTACTATGGAAATTTACAAGCAGCAGCCTTAAATACCACAAGAGAACTATTAATATCCCAGTGGATTATCCTTCCACTGAAATCCCTGGGGCATTGCTGGTGTGTACAGAGGAAGCACGAGAGACTTCAAAGTTCACTGCCCTTAGGAATGATAGGATACTGAGCAGAAAGTGGTTTCTGTCTTTGACTCAGTATCTAAATAATCAATAATTATCTTTGTATTTGATACAACGCCTTATCACATGTCTCAAAGTTCTTCAACGGATTTACAGTAAAACGCAGTGATTGTATTTTGTTGGTGAAAGTGGCAACCAACTGTATACAGCAATGTCCCACAAACAGCCATGAAGTGAATGACCAATTTTATCTGGGGTATTGTTGGTCAGGACATGAGGTGAAACTTTCTACCCTTTTCAAACAGTGCCATGAAATCTTTAACATCCATGTGAACTAGCGGATGGTTTAGTGAAGGATGGCATCTCTGACATTAATAATAATACAGTAATTATAATAATTCTTGTATTTGATATAGCGCTTTTCACATCTTATCAATGTCTCAAAGCGCTTCACAGAAAATACTGTAAAGTAGATTGACTGTATATTTGTGGGCGAAATGCAGCAGCTAATTGCTCACAGCAGTGTCAGTCGTGGATTGAAAGTGACCAATTTTTCTTATAGGATTTTTTTGGACTGATTATTATTAGGCATGTGGAGTAAGAAAACTTGCCCAAGGTTTCGCTCTGACTTGCCTGGATTCGAGCACAGGTCTCACGCTTGTAAGGTGAGTGTTCTAATCACTGAGCCACAGGAGCTCCACAAGAGTACCAACAAAGAACACTTTCTTTCAGAAGTCAGTGATTGCAACATGAAGCAGAAACCTGTCTGTTCCCTTTCCCTTCTGACCTCAGCTGGAACCCTTCACTACCTCACTTAACTCTGCAGAGACAAGGACGGTTCTTGGCATGTATGACTGAACCTACATAGAAATTTACAGCACCGAAGCCAGCCAGTCAGCCCATCATATCTGTGCTCTCTCTTTTAAAGACCTACCTTTTCAGTTCCATTTCACTGCTTATAGTTATGCCTGTAGATTACTAGTCCAATGCATTGCGTTCTCCCTGGACTGTAAATTCAAAGTCCCAAACTGGGGGTTTGAACTTCCAGTGCTCTATTTCAGAGGCGAAAGTGCTAACAGCTGAGCCAGGCTAACATCTGGAAGAGAAGTATGAAGTGAATGCTAATGACACTCTCAACTCATGCTCCAGCCTAGAGGGAAATTGGAAGTTGGATGTAAAACTGTCCGAATGTCCAGGAATCACCCATATGGGCAGAGAGACGCTTCTGCACTCAATAGCAAGTTATTGGTAAGATGAAGTTCAGTCAAAATAGAAGCCAAAAATATGCAACATAATACTTTCCTAATAGTAACACTTGCATTTTGATATAGCGCTTTTCACATCTTCTAGATACCTCAAAGCCCTTCACTGTAAAGTGAATTGACTGGGCGAAACAATTGCCAATTGCGCATGATAGTGTCCCACAAACAGTCGTCGGTTGAAGTGACCAATTTATTATTGCTTTTTTTCTTGAGGGATTATTATCAGGCATGTGGAGTAAGGAAACTTGCCTGGAAACGAACCCAGCTCTCTCGCTTATAAGGCGAGTGATCTAATCACTGAGTTACAGGACTCCACTAAGTTCCTCACTGGATTTACAGCACATATAGAGCACCTTTCACCTCAACACTGGAACTCCCTGTCTCGATCTCTGTGCCTTTCCCCCTCTTCACCTTTCTTCGGATCGAACCTTTCTACTCTCTTGTGTCTACAGTTTTTTCCCCAATCTTTCCAACTCAGCAGTGGTTCGAGATGCTATCTTGTGTGAAATTAGCTAATAAATTCAAGTTATCGTTAAACATCTCAGAGCACTTCCCAGAGATGGAGCAGAAACTCTCAAACAAGCAGGAGATTGGGGGTGCAGAGGGAGATGAACAAAGACTTATTCCAAAGGGTAGTTTTCTCTTAAGGATTTGGTAAATGGAGAGAGAGAAAGAAAGAGAGAGAGAGAGTATAAAATGGAACGATTTATAAAGAGGGCAAGGTGCGTGAAGGTTTATCCACACTGTTGATGGGATGGAGTGGGTTGGGAACATGGAGCAGGCCTGAGTTGGCAGAGAGGAAGGAGTGGAACTCTGGGAGATTATAGACATGGGAAGGGGGAAAGGGCATGGAGGCATTTAAAACCTTGTAGGAGTTCACGTGAAGCCGGGAGAGTATTTATCCACAGAGCTCAACCACTTGTAGAATTGAATGTTTCGGTAGTCAGAGAAACCACACTGCCTTCAAGGCAGATCATAAAGTAAAGTATAATTGTGTGCTTACAATGCAATGGGTTATATAACTTCTGCTATTTACAGGCATTTATATTGGCAAGTGAATGTCTCTGGAATCCGTTACTGAGCGTGACTATTTTATAAGATAACATGACTCAGTATGCTTCTGGCCTGCTCTCGTGGTTACAATAAATAACAATCCCAATATTTTGTATAGCGCCTTTCATGTCAGGACAACATCACAAAGTGCTTCACAGGATATACTTTAAAATGACATGACTTTTGTATTTGTAATATATATATATATGTTTACTGCATATATAATGATTTGTGCCCATTTTACTAATCTGTCTATGTCCTCTTGCAGTCTGCTGCTATCCTCCTCAGTGTTTACTACTTTTCCTAGCTTAGTATTAAGCTAGGAAAAGTAGTAAACATTATTATCTGCAACTTGCAAATTCTATTCCCTATACCCAAGTCCAGGTGATTTATATAGATAGATAAATTATTTTGTTCGCCCATGTATTTATGTTGGCAAACAAAATAATATAGGTGTTTTAATATCATATGGCTGTTCAACCACAAAATGCACAGGGTCACTGCACTTTACAGTGTATCCTATCTAATAATGTTTCTTTCCAACCACAGAACTCGATAACTTACATGATGTCTTGGTATCTCTGGCTGTAGGGAGTGTTATGCGGGTCGTATTTTGATATGCCATTTATGTCATGGGTAATCTATCTAAACATTAATGCGATACATGTCTCCAACCAAGTTAAATGTCAGCCCATCCCTTTTTAGTATATACATGCTCCCGGTCAGCGATATCGTCCGCGAGCATGGGGTAACTTCTGCCTTCACCCTCAACTTCACTGCTGTCCTGACAAGTTTTCTGGCCGACATCATGTCCTAGATAAGAGCCAATTTCCTACAGTTGAAAGTCGACAAACTAAAGCCCTCCTGATTGGTTCCCATCAATGCCTCTACCCGCCAGGCACTGGCAGCATCACTCTTCATGGATACCAAACCTGTACGGAACCTTGGTGTCTTGTTCGACCCTCAAACTATCCTTTGAATCCACATCCGTGCCATGGCCCATTCAACTTTACCCAACCTCTGCAACACTGCCCACGTCCCCCACTATCGAAATCACTCTGCGGGTTGATACTCTGGTACAGTACCTGGGGAGCATTAGTTTGTCGGAGTTGTTGTTGTCCTTGGGACGTCCTCCCGATATGAAAGGCGCTCTATAAATATCATTTTGTTGTTGTTGTTGTACTTCGGTTCAGATGTTAAACTGAGCTCCTGTTTACTTGTTTACTGAGGTACTTGTGCTAGGAGCACCGAATCTTCCCACTTGTCTCATATTAATCCTGATAGCCAATGCCCAAATGTGTAGGGTGGTCCTAGCTAGACAAAGAGGGAACAATGTGCCTGGCTTCAAAACTCTGTTCAAGTGGACATTAGGGATCCCATGCCAGTATTTTGAAAAGAGAACGGTGATTCTCCAGGTGTACTAGCCAACAATCCCACGAATAAAATTGGTCATGCACTTCATGGCTGTTTTTGGTACATTGCTGGCCACAAATTGGCTGCTACATTCTGCTCATAACTTTTACAGTACATCCAGTGAATTAATGTGAGATGCCCTCCTGATGTGTAAGACTCTGTATCGAATGCAAGAGGTATCATTATTATCTTCATACGTTGCCCTCTTCCTACTTTGCCCGGTGACCTACATGGCCTCTGCAAAGCTTTATGAGTCCCATCTGAACGACACGGTGGAGTGCAAGCTGTTGTCTGCAGTCCAAGGGAGGTTTGAAGATGTACCAAAGGATCTTTCTCCTCTTATTCATTTGGTGTACATGCTTACAGCGCTCTAAGGCGCTGTTCGGCGTGGAGGGCGCGAGATAAATCCAAGTTGTTTTTGTACTTACGAGGACCATGAGGCACGGGAAAAACTTCAGAAATTACGATTTCAAGGCTCTCACTTACGAGCAGATGCACTCACTCAATGCTAAACTTGTTTGGTCTGTAGGAAGAAGAGACATGATGCTGAAAACGCTAAGCGTTAAAATAGGTGTCAGAGTGGCTCAGTTGGTAGCTCTCTTGCCTATGAGGCAGAAGCTTGTGGTTTCTGGGTGAGAAACATCTTCAAACCAGTGTTTCACTGGAGTTGCAACCAAACTGGCTCAGTTTCACATCCAACATTTCCCTCTAGTGGCCAAACATGAACTGCAATTACAGGGTGGTTTGTAAGGGACTGCGTATCAGCATGCGGCAGGCACCTTGCTTGACACATGTGGATATGGTGGAGATAGAGACAAAGACATTTTTGAAATGTCCCAACTCAAACATGCAACTTGTACAACAGGTTTTACTGCACTAACCCGGCAGCGTTACCACAAAGCCTGCGGAAATATTACATGGATATTACTGCTCCTTATCAATCCCTTCCTTCCCCCCACCCACCCAACTCCTAGCTCAGAGTCAAGCTCCACCACTTTAAGCACTTTAAGACGCTACCCGGCATGGAGGGTGCTATATAAGTGCAAGTTGTTGTTGTTGTAGAATGATATAGAGGGACAAGGTGCATACATACTGCTGGGTTTTCTCTTTTCTCCTGGGATGATCAATTTAGCCTCTCCTTCCAGTCTTGATTGAGTCCAGCAAACTCAACATGGAATGGGATTCAAACCATTCCAAGCTTTCATCCGAAGGGATTCTTCCCTGAGACTGACGTCTCAGCTGGCAGGGAGAAATAGATCCACCCAGAGAGCCAATGGATAGATTCTGGGCAGAACTTATTGATAGGGCAGTGGTGCTTGATCTGAGGATTTCAATCTAGGTATCAACATCCGATCATTTATCTTCAGCCTTAGTGGTGAATTGAATTGAGCATCGCCTCTGTATTTTTCACTGTACCACACTGTATTTATTTATACCTCGAAATGTTTGTCTTTTGTTGTCAAAATGGCCGTCAGATGGTCTGGAGAAGAAGGCAACTGATTCTGCAACTTTTGCAGCTCATTGTCACCATCCTTATACAGCCTGCGGTGATTCCTTCTGTCCCTGACATATTTGTCCTTAAGTGTCAGAGCCTCAACCGAGGATATTTGCTAAGCCTAACCGAGTGTCAGCCTGGTTCATTGGTAACACTCTCACCTCTGAATCAGCGGGTTGTGGGTTCATATTGATATTCTGATGCAATGCAGGGGCGTGTTGCATTATTGGGCAAGCCGTCCTTTGGATTAGATGTTAAGCCAAGGTCCCATCAGGCCTCCTCCGTGTCCCCCGAATCCTCTGCTCCACCATCCCGGCAACCGTGCCTTCAGCCATTACACCCTGAGGCTCTGGAACTCCCTTCCTCACTCCCTTAGCCTCGCCCCCTCTCTTCCCTGTTTCAGGTCCCAGCTAAAGACCTTTCTCTTCAACCGTGCCTTTCATCACCTTTCTATGCCTGCCCCTGGCTTGGTCACGGGATCCGTTGTTGTAAAGCGCTCAAGGGCATTATATAAATCAAAGTTGTTGTTGTTGTTGTTCAAATGGACATTAAAGATCCCTGGCACTATTCAAAAGGTGGTGTTGTGGTGGTGTGCTGACCAACAATTCCACAAATAACATTGGTCACTCTCTCTATGGGTTCCTCTGGTGACATTGTTTCTTCCAATGACCCAACCAACAATCCACCATACAAAATTGATCGCTCACTTTATGGCTGTCTGCAAGACTTTGCTGTGTACTAAGTTGGCTGCTGTGTTCACCTACAAACACACAGTCACTAAGTTGGCTACAAACACAGTCACTGTAAAACAGTTCCCTGTGAAACACTCTGAAATATTTCAGCATTGTTGCAAATGTAGAGATTATTTATTGTCCAACCACAATAAATACGCAGTAAAATAATATCAATAATAATACTTGCATTTTATACCGTGTGTTATCACATTGTTGAGATGTCTCAAAATACTTCACAGAATATATTATAGAGTGTATATGTGTAGCTCAGTGGTTAGAGCACTCACCTTACAAGCGAGAGACCTGGGTTCGATTCCAGGCAGGGCAAAATCTTTTGACAAGTTTCCTTACTCCACATGCCTAACAATAATCCATCCACAAAAAAAATTGGTAATTTTCAATCCGCAACTGTTTGTAGGACACTGCTGTGCGCAATTGGCTGCTGTATTTTGTCCACATATATACAGTCAATTCACTTTACAGTATATTCTGTGAAGCATTTTGAGATGTGTAGAAGACATGAATAGTGCTATATCAAACGCAAGGATTATTATTATTTTATTATCTTTTGTTGGCGAAACAAGGTAACCAATTGCACACAGTAGTGTCCCACAAAGAGTCGAAATCCTGCGAAGCTCTTGCTTTGAGACATTCCCTCTCTGCACACCCATGACATGTAAAGGGCTGTGCAAAGTATAAGCGTTGTTATTATTTTATTGTTAGAAGTACAGTCAAGCACATATGAGATTACCAGGAAGCACATGACCACTGGATGGCAGCAAAGGATGTGAAACAAACAACCTTTCCCCGGACACTGCTCTACGAGGAGCAGCTGAGTTTGGAGCACTGGAAAGTATGCGACAAGGAAAGGCCATTTAGTTTATCGTAACCATCCCTTGCAGCAGACCACATACAATGTGCCCCAACACACACTCTATCCAACTTAGGGAATGTCCTGGGGCAGGTGAGCAAACCTCAGGTAAACAGTGCCAATGAGATAAAGCTCTGTGAAATTTCACATGACCTCTGAAGTTAATAGAGTGAGACTCCGGGATCTCTATAGACTAACGCTATAATCCACATCATTCATCCCGGCCAGCTGCAGCCGCAGATGGATTTCCATGGTCCTGGCCGGAGTGCTCCACAGAGTATTTGATCGTCTGTCTGTATGTATCCCTCTAACCTTCAATCCCATCCCCAGACTCCCTGTTAAAGCAGTTCATGCTTCAGTGATTAACTCCTCTTAAAAAGCACTGGATGAAGTCTTGATTGAGAATGTGATTCAGGGTTTGGAAGGATAACCTACAGATTGGGGTGATGGAAAAGCTGTGAAAGGCGATGGATGGCCTATGAGCCACCGTGACTGAGGTTTGCAGCCTGGGGAATGAAGACCCACCATTAGGGCTTCATTCTCAGCGAGTGTAAAACTGTGTCAAAGCTACTACCTTGTCCCACCCCTCCCCCCAACACCCCACCCCCACCAGGCTTTCATGACCTTGGGACCTGTGAGATACTCACAAGATAATGATATAAAATCATAGAAAGTTTAGAAGTCCATCAAGAGGTACCTCTTGAACTCCATTTCTGTTATCTTTGCTCACCCTACATCCCCTTAGGTCCCAGCTAAGCACGTTGGGATTTCCTCCCATCGTAATAGGTGCTATATGAATGAAGATTGCATTGTATTATACAGCCACTCAACCCCTTAAGTCAATATGACATTAAAACAGGATATTATTGAAAACAAGTTATTATTATTTATTTAGTTTCTTATTTGAAGTGTGAACTGCATACCGACTACCTGCTAACTCTATACTGACCCGTCTGCTCCTTGTGCTCAGATACTGCTTTGCTCCAGATACCCTACCCTGCCCACCCCACCACACTACCGTCAATCAGGCCTTCACGCCTCTCTGCCCCCACTGTTTGACACTCCATCTCACAGTCCCTTCGCCTCAACTCCCTCCCTTTCCTCCTTCAAGACCCGTCTCAAGACTTTCCTCTTCAACCGTAACTTTGTCACCCTCCTACCGCTATCCTCCCTGCCTTTCCTTCCCACACTCCCTTCCCCCCCACTCCTTTTGAATCCAATCCCCAGCCCTGGGTGCAAACACTCAATTGTCCAGGGCCTTGGGACGTCCTCAGTCTGTGAAAGGAACTATATAAATATAATTTGTTGTTGTTGCTTTTACTTTTTTCCTGTTGTCCATCTCCACTATCATTCCCTTCTTTCACAGAAAGGGACAGATTGTGGTAAGAATGCAACCAATGAATTGGGCTGTGGTACAAAGGCACCCAAAAGTTCCATGGAAATGGATGTATGCCTACTTTTGAAGTAAATCCAGACCTGATGCTCAGTAATCAGCCACCAGTACAGGAGCTGTGTTAATGAACTTATGACCAATGAAGGTTGGCTACAAGTTAATGGGCTGTATAATAGATGTAATATGCCCAAATGTTCATTAATATGGACCCAGGTGCCCATTAATTGATTGGCTCCAATGATCTGATAGTTTCTTTGATGTACGTCTCATTATTTGACGATGTGAATGTTTGCAGTCTTTTTGCTATATGTGCTGGTGTGCCATGTGCGGAGGCTGCAGATCTGAACAGAACTTCAGTTTGGAAACAAGATAACAGACAAATAGAGTCGAAAAAGGATGTGAAGACAGGTTTTCAGTGTGGTTCAGCACATTACGTGTTGTTTTCATTTTAGCCCGTGAGTTATCAGTAAAACATTTGTTCTTGCAAGTGAAAGACTGTTTATAGCACTCTATGATAGAACTATACAGAATGATCAAGCACTGAAACTGGTCATTCAGGCCAACCAGTCACACAAGCCTCCACCACCACTATTCCCTGCACTTATGATACTGTATTCCCTTCTCCCTCATGAATGCATCAAGTTTGCTCTTAAACATGTTGATACTTTTTGCTTCAGTCATGGTTTCTGACAATGAATTCCAAATTCTCACTTTTGTATAAAGAAACTCGCGTTTAGATTACTACTGGCTATCTTATATTTACTGCCAAATCCCTCATTGTGGACTCACCAATGAGTAGATACAATCTATCAATATCCACTTTATTGAACCATTTCATAATCCTGAACACCACTCTCTCAGGTCCCCTCTCAATTGTCTAATTTCTAGAGACAAATGTATCCAATCTTTTTGATATTTGGTTAAAATGGCTCAAAAATAATTATTGTCAAAAAAAATAATAAGCAAATGCAGTAAATATTTGCAGACACGGAATGGTCCTGCAAACAGATAGTTGGTTAAATAATCGATATATATGGGCAGTATTTTTGCCAAGGCACTAGGAGAAAACAAGATCCTATCTGCCTATTTATCCTGGTGAAGATTCCTTTAGATACAATTGGTCATTGACTACATAGCTGTTTTCGAGGCATGGCTGTGATTAAATTGGCTGCAGCAATTGCCTAAACATATGTAGTCCCTACACTTTACAATAAAATCTATTTTGCGATGATAAGGCGCTAAATCAAATTCAAGGAGCATTGTATTATTCTACTTTCTTCTTTATTGTATTTACTTAATATTCTACTTCTTTGACCACATTTTTGGTCATTTTATAGTGGTCAGACGGACGTATGTGGAAACCCATCACCGTGCTTAAAGGTATCTAAACCAAACTGAGAATTCCATGTATCCCACCTGCACATAGAAATCCTGCCCCCAACACCCCCACTCCCACATCCCAACCAGCTGCTTGAAGTATTCTGAGCAGTCCTCCTGATGTGAAAGGCAATATACATGGGATTTTCTCCTGGTGTCTTCAACAATCTACCAAATAAAATTGGTCACTCATGCCATGGCTGTCTGTGGGACATTGCTGTGTGCAAATTGGCTGCTGCCTTCGCCTACGATATAGATACAGTCACATTACTTTACAGTATATCTTGTGAAGTAGTTTGAGACGTCTCGATTATGTGATAAGGCGCAGTATCAAATGCAAGGATTCTGTTATTAGAATGTACCTGAACATCAGACTGATAGATGTTAGCTGCTCAAACATAACATTGGGAAGACAAAGCAATAGTGATTTTATTGCTGGGCCTAGAAGATAGGATGTTCTAAACACTGCTGTAAAGATACTTTGGACAGTTTACAAAGTTATTGATAAACATTAATTAACCACCGAGACAGAGGAGAGTGATATACAGAGTCAAATGATCAACAGGAAACTGTGATAATAATAATAAACCTTGCATTTGAACTAGTGCCTTATCACATCATTGAGACGTCTTATAGCACTTCACAGTATATATTGTAAAGATTGATTCTATTTTGTGGGCGAAACGCTGCAGCCAATTGTGCATAGCTGTGTCCCACAAACAGTGACCACATTTTTGGGGAGCAATTAATTATTACCCCCCGGAAAGCAATCCACCAATCAAGTAACAACTGGATTCCTAATTATTCCTAGATAAGCAGAGGCGTGTGGAGAAAGGAAACTTGTCTAGGATTTCTCCTTGCCCAGGAATTGAACCTGGATCCTCTCACTTGCGAGGCAAGCGAACGAAGAAACACACTACAAGACAGAGTAACACTGAACAGGGGAGAGTGTATCATTTCAGCCACAAGGAAATTTCAATGCATAAATGGTGTGCACACGTGGAACTCTGTCTGCTTTCGATATGGAGCTCCATAGTGTTTTCCGAGTGTTTCAAACACCCAGCTGGATAATAATATTCCATATCACCACTCTAACGTTAGAGTGTTTTGTTGACCGTTTGGTGTAGTGTTTTTTTTAAAAAAGTAAGTGTAACCTTGTTTATTAGCTAACCGAGGTGATTGTTTAGTGCGCGGAAGGTTAAACACCTTTCAAAGATCCGCATCGTTCAACTGGCAATTCGTGCAATGTTTCTCACTATCATCTTTAGGGTAATAACCTCTTTATTGATGAATAAATCTCTAATGGACAGATCAAATGGAGGCTAACTAGCCATGCGTGACATTACCCACAAATTAGTCTGTGCAGAGCCTTGCAGGCACTGCCTGAGGACATAGTAGCTAATGTCAACATAGCTATCTGACAGTCAGGTGTCAGCACCTGTAAGGTCCAAGGTCATCACCCAGTCTACAGCAGAAGTGTGGATAGTTTGAGTCCTTTCTCATACATGGAACTAAAAGATTCCAGGCTGACCCTCCAATGCTTTCCTGCGAGGAGCGCTGTGGGAGATGCTGCACTTTGGATGAGACTTTAAACCAGTGGTTCCCAAACTTTTTTTGCTGTGACCCAAATTAACCACCAGCAGGTCCTCGCGACCCAAACTTTTTTTGCTGCGACCCAAATTAGCCTCCAACCGGTCCTCCCACCACTAGGGGGCGACATTGCGACTGAAGCTCAGTTAAAACGTTATCTCCATCTCTTTTGTGGACTCAGCGCAACTCGTAAGTACGCTCTTTATACAAATTGGTCGACGGTGTCACTTTTTTTTTAGGGATAAAAGTTTTTTTTTAGCATTGAAAAAGCATTTTCAGCATTAAAAAAGGAAGAAAAAAAATTCTGATGATCCTTCGCAACCCTACTGAGGACCCCCGCGACCCTGATTTGGGTCAGGATCCGAGGGTGGGAACCACTGCTTTAAACCAAACTCCCATCTGCCTGTTCAGGTGGATGTGGAAAATCCCACAGTCCCATTTGAAAGGAATTGCCCAACAATGTCCGAGATAAAATTGGTCACTCACTCCAAAGCTGTATGTGGGGCACAATCAAAACAGTTAACAGTAGATCACACATTGGGTATGCCTCCTGAAAGGTGCTGTACCAAATCCAAGGATCATTATACATAAAGTAAAGGAATATTGCCAACAAGAGGGATGTTATTGGCAGATTGTTGGCAGTAAAATGTAGGTTGGCAGTAAAATGCACCTCAACAGCACCAATCAACTTCTCATCATTTTATGCAAAATTTCCCTGCAATTTCTGCCAAGATTTTCAAATCACCCTGCAATTTGGGGGAAACATTTCCACATTTTTCTATTGGCCCAGGTGATAACTAGCGTGTCACACATGCTCTAACCACTGAGCTACAGGACTCCATGGATGTCTTCTGAACATTCAAGAAGGGAACCAATGTAAATTTTATTGAACTCCTCCAACTCCATTCATTGCCCCCTTGACGAACCCGGATATAGGTGAAGGGGTGAGGGGAGAGAGCCATGAGCTAGCTGGAAAACATTCAATGTAACATCTGTAACTCTATCAGTGATAATCCAAGCATTGACTTACAGCTGAGCAAGAAAACAGAGGGAGAGAGAGAGAGAGAGAACAAGAACAAGAACAAGAACAAGAAAGAAAGAAAGAAAGAAAGAAAGAAAGAAAGAAAGAAAGAAAGAAAGAAAGAAAGAAAGAAAGAAAGAAAGAAAGAAAGAAAGAAAGAAAGAAAGAAAGAAAGAAAGAAAGAAAGAAAGAAAGAAAGAAAGAAAGAAAGAAAGAAAGAAAGAAAGAAAGAAAGAAAGAAAGAAAGAAAGAAAGAAAGAAAGAAAGAAAGAAAGAAAGAAAGAAAGAAAGAAAGAAAGAAAGAAAGAAAGAAAGAAAGAAAGAAAGAAAGAAAGAAAGAAAGAAAGAAAGAAAGAAAGAAAGAAAGAAAGAAAGAAAGAAAGAAAGAAAGAAAGAAAGAAAGAAAGAAAGAAAGAAAGAAAGAAAGAAAGAAAGAAAGAAAGAAATGTTGGAGTGTAGGCTGGCGGTGTGTGCCTGTAAGCCAGTTCCAATCCAGTGGTCAATAGCTCCCGTCAACTCTTTTAACAATTAATGAATTTAAATTGACCATTAAGTCAGCAGAGTTTTGATTGATAATTTTAATAATAACCCACTTCATGCAGACCTGTCCGGCTTTGGGAAATGTATGATAATGTCCCATCTGCATGAGCAGTGGGGCGGAGGAGGTGAGGGGGTGGGGAGTGGGGTTGACGTGGTGGTGGGGGGAGGGAAATGGTTGGTGGCAGTGGTGGAAGGCATAGGGTGGGGAGGTATGTGCGTCTCTGTTCATCTTACATCGCCAGTGAGTTATTACTTGAACTGTGCTGCTGTTTCCTCAAAATGTAATTTGAATACAGATTAGCTGCCCTACTGTTCCAGAGCTTTGCCATAATCATTACCGAGGACAGTAATTTGACTGATGAACACACGGGTTATCACAAGGTCATCACCTTCACCACAGTGAGGGAATGGTCCAGCCTCCCACTGCCATGGGATGGAGCTGGAGGTCGGACAGGCATCTCTAAATGGTGCAATTAGCCCATGTCATTAAATAAACCAATCTGGAAATGAATAAATCATTAAGCTAATTGAAACAACTAATATTACCTCTCAAATCCTTCCCCAAACAATTAAAAGTGTTTCAAATGGTGCTGATCGGACAGATGGAGGTATCTCTTTTCCGTTTTCATTCAAAAGAAATTGGTCACTCACTCCACGACTATTTGGGAGCCATTCTATGAGCAATTGGCTGTTTGGCTTTGCCTATGAAATATAGCAAAGCCCAACAGCTAATTACTCTCTATGTAGCGCTTTGGGATGTTGTGATCACGTGATAAGGTGCTATATCAAAAATGCAAGAAGTATTATTACTATGTGATCGGATGTGATCAATGTTTTGGAGCCTGGGTATTTGCCAAACTGTACCCAGCGCTATCTCAGAGGAAATATTAGGTGTCAGCCTGGCTCAATCAGCAGCACTCTCTCTCCTCTGAGTCAGAAGGTTGTGAGATCAAGCCCCATTTCGGATCTTTGAGCTCATGTGGTCGATTAGCTGACACTCCCAACAACAACAAATTTTCACTTGTGTAGCGCCTTTCACGTCAGGAGGACATCCCAATGCTGAGGACTCCATTACACTGCTGGAGTGTGTGCTGCATTTTCAGGCATGATTTGCCTGTCTGCCTGTTCAGATGGGTGTTAAACATCCCATAGCACTATTCAAAAAGAGAATGGTTTCTTCCAAGACAGTGCTGTGCGTAAATTATATGCCTGTGTTCATCTACAAATTCCACATGGTCACTACATTTTATCATAAAATCCTGGGAAGCACTTTGAGACGTTTTGACATGATAAGGTGCAATATCAAATGCAAGGAATATTACAAAAACAAAACAATAACCCTTACATTTGATACAGCACCTTTCACACAAGGAGGACATCTCACAGCACTTCACAGGATATATGTTAAGTGTAGTGACTGTGTTTTTTGTAGGCAAATGTGGCAGCTAATTTGTACACAGGAACATCCCACAGCAGCCATTGGGGTATTTGATTTTACCTTAGTGATTGTGTTCCACTGGGAGAAACTGTCTTCTCTTTTCAAGTGCATCAACAAAATTACATTTGTATAGTGCCTTTCATGTCAGGAGGACGTCCCAAGGCGCTGGACAGTTATTGATTGAGACCTGAGCTGAGGAAAGGATGTGGGGTTGGGGAGGAGTTGCCGATGGGTCCATCGAAGAAGAAAGTCTTGAGGTGAGACTTGAAGGAGGCTAGGGAGGGGGCGAAGCGGAGGAACTTTGGGATGGAATTCCAGATATCAATGAAATGAAATGTCAAGATATCCTGTGTGAAATATAAATGCAAGTTGGTGTTGTTCCATGGGATCTCTAATGTCCACCTGGAGTGGGGCTTGAACGTACGATTTCTTTCCTGAGTGCTACCAACTGAGCCAGGCTAACTTCTATGAAATGCTTCCTGGTGTCTGTAATGATCCATTCTGGTCCTACATGTTCTTTCCGCATACGCAATCCTAAGGGTCAATGGCAGCTCCCTCATGCTCACAAATAGCCAATAGTATCTCTTTTCCAATGATCGACTTGTCAATAGTCAAATCCAGCAGTGAGTGATGAATGGTACTCGCTCCATCTGAGATAGATCCCCGATCCAAAAGAACTGGACCATTGCAGCAGAACTGAGCAAATAAGCAGTGTTTTTCTAAATAAAATGCAATTATTATTATTATTATAGTTGTTATTTATTCTTATGATCAGGATGAATATTATTATTATATAAAAAATCTTAACTTGTAAGGATAAATAGCTCAAAGCACTTTACAAAATATAATTGATAAGAAGTTCGATGAATACTGGTGATGAAACCTAGCTCACTTGATTGGCCTGTAGCTCAGAAGCCTGTAGGTTCAAATTGCATATTGGGGCGTTGAGGTCACGGTTTAAGATGATACTCCAATGCAGAGCTGGGGGAGTGGTACAGTGTCAGTAGAGGTGCTGTCTTTCAACAATAGTAGCAACATGCATCTATATAGTGCCCTTCATGGAGAATAATGCCTCGGAGCACTTTACCATGATGAGTCAGGCACTGAGTTGGAGAGGAGGCAAGTGAAAGGTGATCAGAGAAGCAGTCGAAGAGGTAAGTTTTGAGGCGAGTCTTGAAGACATACAAAAAGGGGGCGAGAGGGAGGGAGTGGTAGATTGAGGGAAATCCACAGGTTGGGGGCATAGCATCTGAAAATGCAGCAGGCAATGGTAGGGTGGAATTGGGTGGCAGATTCCTGAGTTGGTCACCAGAGGGGCAAGCAGAGGAGTGGAGATTAGATACATAGCGAGGTGCTAGGGTGTGAAAGGATTTCACTAACGTCTCCTCACCTGTGGCTCTGACCTCCTCAATCTCCTTTACAAACTCACCAGTCCAATCCACAATCTTGGAATTGATTTGCAAAGGTAAAGTGGAGGGCCCGGGGTGATAAATAGGTAGAGATTGGTGAAAGGCGCTCTATAAATGTAATTTGTTGTTGTTGTTGTTGGCGGCACAGGTAAGGATACGGGCAATGGTGTTTGGGATAAATTGAATTTCATGATAGCTGAAGAGAAGTAGACCACTGAGTAGTGCATTTGAGAAGTCCGGGTGAGAGGTAGCAAAGGTGTGGATAAGGGTTTCAGTGGTATTTGGTGTGAGATAGAGGTAGGCTATGTGGCAGAGGTGAAGGAAAACAGTCTTGGTTGGAGTCCAGATGTGAGGGAGAAAGGAGAGCTGAAGATCACACCGCACACTAAGGTGGTCGCTGGGTTGGTGAGTATGCGAGAGAGGCCAGGAGGTTGAGGAGGTCAGAACCATGGGTAAGGAGGCTTAGGGATCCCAAAATGTGTGTTAGTTTAAATAGCTCAAATCACATTGAGAGCACTGTTTGGCAAGCTTCCCAGCTTGTTAGAGGTCATCTGAAGGCTGGATTAAGTTCACCAGTTAGAGCTTTGGCTGGCAGTTTCAGGGTTAATGTCCACAAAAATATACAGTCAATTCACTTTGTAGAATATGCTGTGAAGCACTTTGAGACTTTGCAAAGACGTGATAAGACGCTGATACAACAATAACAAAATTACATTTTTGTAGCGCCTTTCGAGTCGGGAGTTCGTCCCAATAATAATAATCCTGGCATTTAATATAGCACCTTGGGAAGTCCTCCCCACTCGAAAGACGCTAAACAAATGTGATTTTTATAATAATAATTCTTGCATTTGATATAGTGCTTTTCACATCTTGTAGACGTCTCAAAGTGCTTCACAGAATCTACTGTAAAGTGAATTGACTGTATATTTGTGGGCGAAACGCGGCAACCAATTGCAGACATGTACCACAAACAGTCGTAGATTGAAATGACCAATTTTATTATTGTTTGAGGGATTATTATCAGGAGTGTGGAGTAAGGAAACTTGCCCAAGGTTTCGCCCTGACCTGCTTGGATTCGAACTTGTAAGGCGAGTGCTCTAACCATTGAGCTACAGAACTCCAATTATTAATGCGAGCTGAGAGGGAAGAGGCCATGCCCTCAGTGACTGGTCTGCCCCTTCAAGTCCTGCTGACATGCCAGGCTGGCTGGTCTTTCATTGGCAGTGCCCTGGAGCACTCCGGGTCTGCGTGGCTTGTGGTCTTGCCTGGACAACCAAGACAGATGCAGGGTTGACTTGATTCGAACATTCTATTGTCAAGCATTTCACCTTGGAGCCAGTTCAGCTCCTCCTACCACCCAATCTACCCCTTCCCCTCACCCAACGAAGAATGGTATAAGAACAACAACAACAACAACTTTGATTTATATAGTGCCCTCCAAGCCGGACGGCATCTCAGAGCTCTTCACAATAGCAGATTCGAGCCAGGGGCAGGGGTAGAAAGGTGACCAAAGGTGCAGTCGAAGAGAAAGGTCTTAGCTGGGATCTGAAACTGTGAAGAGAGGGGGTGAGGCGAAGGGAGTGAGGCAGGGAGTTCCAGAGCCTAAGGGCGTAGTGGCTGAAGGCACGGCCGCCGATGGTGGAGCAGAAGATTCATGGGAAACAGAGGAGGCCAGACCCGGTGGAGTCTATAACCGTATTATGGGGGAGAATTCCATATTCCAAACATCACTAGTACAAATAGTTTTCCCCTTAACCTCCCCTTTATTTTCCACAATGTAAAGCACTCGGCAATAAATCCCACACACAAATAACAGGCGGCACTTTGTTAAAGAAATTAAGTGTGACAATGCCATTGGCTGGTTTCCAATAGTTAGTGAATAATGAGCTGCTAAACTAACCTGCTTAGATAAACAATTAGCAGATTAGCATTTGTAAAGATGGAAATTGAGGTCATTAAGTCCGCATTGTGTGTATGGACTACAAAACTGTACACTTAATAAACCTTACTTTTTTTTCAGGTAACATTTCAGCCTTCCCATCAAAATAAATGACAGGGTGGTGATGTAACTTTTAAATACCCCTCCAGCGCAAACTCTCAATTTCCTACCCAACTTGGGAAATCCTCCTGAAGTGAAAAGCGCGATAAAAATACTACTACTAATAATAATCCTTATATTTGATATAGAGCTTTTCACGTCTTCCTGATGTCTCAAAGCATTTCATAGAATATATTGTAAAGTAAATTACTAAATTGACTGCATATTTGTGGGCAAAACGTGGCAGCTAATTGTGCACAGCAGTGTCCTACAAACAGTCGTGGATCGAGTGACCAAATAATAATTTTTTTGAGGGATTATTATTAGGCCTGTGGAGTAAGGAAATTTGCTCAAGGTTTTGTCCTGCCTGGAATCAAACAGGGGTCCCTTGCTTGTAACTTGAGTGCTCTAACCACTGATTTACAGGACTCCAAATACATTTGTTGTTGCTGTTGAGAGTACACGAGCTGCAGATTGATCAGAACTCTGCAGCTCGTGTAGTCTCCCGCACAAGGCAATGCGACCACATCACTCCCGCCCTCGCCCGTTCCCACTGGCTCCCATCTCCCAGAGGATCGAATTCAAGATCCTTGTCCTCACTTTCAAGACCATTCATGGCCTTGCCCCCGCCTATCTCTCTGACTTGCGGTCTCCCCTTCAGCCTGCCCATCCCCTCGTTCAACGGGCTCTGGCCTGCTCCATGTCCCCTGCTCGAACCGCCCCACCATCAGTGGCCAGGCTTTCAGCCTTTCTGCTCCCACACTCTGGAACTTCATCCCACAATCCTTTCACCTCGCTTCCTCCCTTTCCTCTTTCAAGACTGGTCTCAAGATCTTCCTCTTCGACTGTGCCTTCTGCATCCCTCCTAGCTCTCCCCCCTCTCCTACTCTCCTTCCCCTATCCCGACCCCTCCCCCCACTGCTCTGGTCTCAAACTAACTGTTCAGCTCCTTGGGACGTCCACCCGACATGAAAGACGCTCTATAAATGTAATTTTTTCTTTGTTGTTGTTATTGGTGAGGAACTTTTATTACCTGGTAAATGATGAGGTGGGGTGCATTATGCGACCAACCAACTAGTCATCCAAAATCTTCACGTGTAGAGATTGTGCAAGTCCAACAAGAACAATAATAAAACAGCCACAATAATGACTTGCATTGATATAGCACCCTTCACATGTGAGAACTCCCTTCTTGATTCAAATAATATTAAATCATAATAATAATCCTTGCATTTGATATAGTGCTATTGAGTCGTCTCAAAGAACTTCACAGGATTATAATGTAACTGTGACTGTGTATTTTGTGGGAAAAACATGGTATTCAAAATAAAATTGGTCACCCTCTGCATGGATATTTGTGGACATCCATCAATGTCCCAAAAATATCCATGCAGCCAATTGGGCAATTGTTGGACAGGGCTCCGGGAGAGAGAAACTCCCTTCTCTTTTCAAATAGATCTTTAACAACAACAACAACAAATTGCACTTATAGAGCGCCTTTCACGTCGAGAGGACGTCCCAAGGCGCTGCACAGGAGGCGTGTGACCTGAGCTTGGAGGGGAGTGTTCGGGAGGGGGTAAAAAACATGGGGGAGGTCGAAAAATTAGGGGGGGAACAGAAGGTACGGTCGAAAAGGAAAGTCTTCAAACCGGCCTTGAAAGAGGAAAGGGAGGAAACAAGGCGGAGGGATTGGGGGATGGAATTCCATAGGGTGAGAGCGGAGAAACTGAAGGCCCGGCCTCCGATGGTGGGGCGATTTGTGCGGGGGGCTTGGAGCAAACCAAGTCCTGCTGAACGGAACGCTTGTAGGGGGAGAGTAAATCGGATAGATAGGGCGGGGCAAGGCCGTGTAAGGCCTTGAAAACGAGGACAAGGATCTTGAACTCGACCCTCTGGAGGATGGGGAGCCAGTGGAGACGGGCGAGGGTGGGGGTTATATGGTCACGGAGGCGGGTGCTGGATAATACACGGGCTGCAGAGTTTTGGATGACCTGCAGCCTGTGAATGGAGGAACTGGGGAGGCCGACGAGGAGAGAGTTTCCGTAGCCCAGCCGTGAGGTGATGTACGCGTGCACGAGTGTTTCGGCAGCGTGGGGGGTGAGGTAGTTGCGGAGCCTGGCAATGTTGCGTAGGTGGAAATAAGCGGTGCCGGTCAAGGCACGGACGTGGGGGAGGAAGGAGAGTTTATGGTTGAACGTGATGCCGAGGTTCCTGACTTGCTTTGTGAGGTGGAGCGTACAGCCTTGGATGTTGAGGCTGGCAGCGCTCGATGTGCGGAGACGCTGGCTTGAGCCAATCAGGAGGGCCTCGGTCTTTCTCACGTTCAATTGGAGGAAGTTGTCCCTCGTCCAGGACTCGATGTAGGACAGACATGCTGTCAGAACATCGATGGTCTGGGGGTTGAGGGATGAGGCTGAGAGGTACAGTTTGGTGTCGTCCGCATACATGTGGAAATTTACCCCATGTTTGCGGATGACATCGCCCAGAGGGAGCGTGTAAATGGTGAATAGGAGGGGGCCGAGGACAGAGCCCTGAGGGACGCCGTGAGAAACTGTGCGGGGGTTTGAGGAGAAACCATTAGAAGATACAAAATGTAGGCGGTGGGTCATGTAGGAATGGAACCAGTCAAGGACTGTGCCTTGAAGGTTGAGGTGGGAGGAAAGATGTTGGAGGAGGATGGTGTGATCGACTGTGTCGAACGCAACAGACAGGTCAAGGAGGATGAGGAGGCAGAGGCAGCCCAGGTCGCAGGCGGTTAGGATGTCATTTGTAACCTTGACCAGGGCAGTTTCCGTGCTGTGAGCAGGGCGGAAACCTGATTGGAGGGGTTCAAGGAGTGAGTGAGTTGAAAGGAAGGAGCGGAGCTGGGAGGCAACCACTCTTTCAAGGACCTTAGAAAGGAACGGGAGGTTTATCATGCCATTGGATTCTTTAACAGCCACCTGAACAGGCAGATGATACCTTTAATATCTCAATAGTACAGTGGGATCTTTCACATCAACCTGAACAAGCAGGCATGTCCATTAATATCTATCATCTCATTTGAACCATTAAAATCTCATCTGAAGGATGCACCTCTGACATACGGCTTGAACCTATGACCTTCTGAGGTGAGAGTGCTACCAAGTGAGCACCATTTTACCGCAATCATCCTGTTTCAAAACACAGTCGATTCACTTTAAAATGTATTCTGTGATGAGCTTATCAATGTGATAAGGCATGATATCAAATGCAAGGATTACTATTGTTATTCTAAAACATAATCCTACAGTGTAAAATTGTGCCATTCATAGTAAACTCTTAAATTATATCTTAATGTGTCTCCTATTTGTAACTGTGCAAAAGTCAAAGATAGCAGAGTTATAAATTCACAGAAGAAATTAAACCTTTAATTGAACAAACAATAGATTTATTGAAGACGAGGTCTTAAGTTGCCGAGACCTGGGCAGGTGTCAGTGAACAGAAGAAAAACGTTGTTGCTTTGCTATAATTGCCTTTTGATCTGTGTCAAAATTCCACGCTTTTTCATTTGCACCTGAACAAAACACTAGCTTGGCTGTGAAAGATCACATTCAATAAATGTGTTTGTTGGCCCGTTAAAAGTCTTACCCACTGTTCTCATTTGTGAATGTATATTTAAATCTGTACTTGATAATTGCTTCTCAGAAAGCTTTTTATTTCTGTATCTCTGCGACAGTGAACAGTGGTTCTTTGTAAGTATCACTGCCACATGTCAATCAAAAACGTATGTGATATTTAATAACTCAATATACAATAATATTTAATAATAATGCATTAATAAAAAAAACTTTCAGTGAAGACATCACATATATAGTTTTCAAACAAAAATGGTCACTCAATCCACCAAATGTTTGTGGGGACGCTGCTTTGCGCAATTGTCTTTGGCGTTTCGTCCACAAAATACACAATCAATTCATTTTGTGAAGTGCTTTGAGACATATATTCTGTGAAGTGATTTGAAACATCTCAATGCTATATCATATGCAATGATTATTATTATATTATAAACTGACAAGCATCTATAATACTCATAAATAATACAAAAGGATATCAAAGTAAGGAGGTCCTGACCAATAATGCCCCAAACAAAATTGTTCACATGACTGTTTGTGGGTCATTGGTGCAGGCAACTGGCTGCCGTAAAATACAGTTAATCTATTTTAAAGTATATTGAAGCACTTTAAAATTTCTCAACAATGTGATAATGCAGCATATCAAAGGCAAGTATTATCATTAATATTATTATTATTTGAAAAGAGAAGGGAGTTCTTCTTTCCCCTAAATAGAATTGGTCATTCACTTCATTCACTGTTTACAGATATTGGTAAGTTACTATATGCAAATTGGCTGCTGCATTTCACAATAATAAAAACAATCCTTGCTTCATAGAATATTGCCTTTGCTTATTAACACAGTGACTGTACTTTACACTAAGTAATCCATCCCCCAAACAAATAGATAACAATAATTTAGTCACTCAATCCACAACGTTTTTGGGGATACTGCTATGTGCAATTGGCTCCAGCCTTCACTTTGTCTCCTTCAACGTCTTTTCCTCCAGCCCTCGCGCAGTCTCATGCGATGTTCCCCAGGGCTCTTTCCTTGGCCCCCTCCTCTTCACCCTCTACATACTGCCCCTTGGTGACATCATCCGCAGACATGGGATAAATGCGGATGACACCCAACTCTACCTCTCCGCTTCCACGCTCGATTTCAGGACTGCTGGCATTCTGACTGCGTGTCTGTATGACATTGACTCCTGGATGAGGGACAACTTCCAACTAAACATCAACAAGACAGAGGGCCTCCTGATTGGCTCGTGTCAGCGCCTCCGCACCTCAGGCGCTGGCAACATCAGCATTCAAGGCTGCACTCTCCAACTCTTGAAGCCAGTCAGGAATCTGGGCGTCTTGTTCGGCCCCGAACTCTCCTTCCTCCCCCAAATTCACTCCATGACCGGTACTGCCTTCCACCACCTCCGCAACATTGCCAGACTCAGCCACTACCTCACCCCCCCTTGCTGCTGAGACACTTGTTCATGCATTCATCACATTTAGGCTTGACTACAGGAACTCTCTCCTCGTCGTCCTTCCCAGCTCGTCCCTTCACAAACTGCAGAACTCTGCAGCTCGTGTACTCTCCCTCACTAAGCTCCGCAACCACATCACTCCCATCCTCGCCTGTCTCCACTGGCTCCCCGTCCCCCAGAGGATCGAATTCAAGATCTTCGTCCTCACTTCTAAGGCCATTCACGGCCTTATTCTCTCCGGCCTGCTGTCTCCCTATCAGCCTGCCCATCCCCTCCATTCAGCAGGCTCTGGCCTCCTCCATGCCCCCTTCCCGAACCACCCTACCATCACTGACCGGGCTTTCAGCCTCTCTGCCCCCACACTCTGGAACTCCATCCCGCAAACCCTTCGCCTCGCTTCCTCCCTTTCCTCCTTCAAGGCTGGTCTCAAAACCTTCCTCTTCAACCGTGCCTTCTGCTCTCCTCCTAACTCTCCCCCCTTTCCTACTCTCCTTCCCCCTGCCCCTACCCCGGCCCATTCACACCCTGCTCAGATCCCGACCTAACTGTTCAGCGCCTTGGGACGTCCTCCCGATGTGAAAGGCGCTCTATAAATGTAATTTTGTTATCGTTATTGTTGTGTGTTTTGCCTACAAAATATACAGTTACTCCACTTTCCAGTATATTCTGTGAAGCACTTTCAGACATATCAAAGATGCGATAAGCCGCTGTATCAAATGCCAGGATTATTATTATTATTATTACTAAATCATGCAAAACACTTTAGGAAGCCTTGATGATGTGATGATGCATGATATGAAATGCAAGGATTATTATTTATAACATAAGTAGTATTACTGCTGGAAGTGGTTTCAGCACTGCAGCTGAAAGTGAGAACATGTTTTGAGTTAGCAATTTCTTTTCAGTTTTGCATTGCGTGCAATGATTGTTTTATATTAGCATCTAACCTGGGGGGAAGCATCGATCTTTGAGAATGTATCACACAAATCATTTTGCACTAAACTGTGGAATCAATAAAGAAATCTCCTGGAAAATTTATATTAAAAAGCCACCGTTTGTTTAA
Organism: Hydrolagus colliei; assembly: GCA_035084275.1. Classification (NCBI taxonomy): domain Eukaryota; kingdom Metazoa; phylum Chordata; class Chondrichthyes; order Chimaeriformes; family Chimaeridae; genus Hydrolagus; species Hydrolagus colliei. The sequence continues at coordinate 112,961,020 of CM068742.1, read as the reverse complement.
ATGAGTTCCATTTGAACTGTATTGAATATTTTGCTGATGAATTGAACGATTTTAAATTTGAACATTGCAGGCCCATTAAAGGATGCATTCTTAAATCAAACTCTGCCATACTTGACTGAAAGAGATTTTCCCCGCAATAAGATATGGTAGTATACAAATCCGTTCTTCATTTTACAGGCGGCAATAAAACTCTGACAGCTCTTTTTAAATACAGAGCCTCGTGCGGGGTTTTTGATACGTTTGCCTTGCAGGGAACCTTGACTCACAATAAATTTATATTTCAATGTTTGATTTTAAACAAAGGGGTGAAATTTGTAATGCATTACCCCAGGTCAGATTCCACATACTGTACTTGTTTCAAATACCTGGAGTGTATTAGCCTGGCTCAGCTGGTAGGACTCTCACTTCTGAGTCAGATGCTTGTGAGTTCAGCCCCATGTCGGGATTTGGAACTCATATAGTCGAGAAAAGCCACTTAGATGTTAAACATGCTGACGTATGGTATTCGGAAGATGAAGGAAGCACAGCAGATTTCACGGAAATACAGGAACTATATTGGTTTCCATTGCAGAATGTTGCTCAAATATTAGAGATGGGGGTGGAAGAGGAGCTGCTGTTTAGTATTAAGCTATAACAACAACAACCCAAAAAGCTGAGTACAAGAAAATCTCTGTAGCTTCCCCTCCGGCTACAAGTTTAACAACTGTTGAAAGACAAAGGATAATATATGTTAGTGTCATGACCATGGTCCACTGGGTTACAACAAACGACCCCCATTTGACCTTTAAATTAAAGGTTTCTCTGTATATCACACAAGATGGAATTAATAGACAACAATAATACAACAAGGGATAACTTGGGAACTGTTCAGTGGGTAATTTTTGACTGGACGTCTGCATTTCACTCATGAAATATATATTTTTAAAAAGGAAAATAAAACTTTTGACGGAACAAAGAAAACATTGGAAAGTCACAATGGATGAAGGATTTGTAATAATAACAATCCTTGGATTTGATACAGCACCTTGTCACATCATTGAGACGTCTCAAAGTGTTTCACAGAATATATTGTAAAGTGGATTGATTGTGTATTTTGTGGGCAAAACGAGGCAACCAATTGCAAACAGCAGTATCCCACAAACAGTTGTGGAATGAGTGACCATATTTTTCTTTTTGAGGGGATTATTACCCCTGAAAAACAATACACTAATCAACTAACAACCGGGTTCCTATGTGAAGAGATGTTCAAATGGGAAGAGAGCTTTCTTATTGTCTTGTATTTGTTGACAGGCTAGGAAGAGAGAGAATGGTGGTGGTGGGGCAGGGGGTTGGGGACTGTGGGTCGGTGGGTGGTGGGGGGGTGGTGTGGGGGGTGGTGGTGGTGGTGGTTGGGGGTGAAATTATATGTCCGCAGTTGAGATGATGGATTGGGTTTGTTTAAGCCATCTTTACATTGTACTTTTATATGGATCTCAGTATTTATAACACTTAAAGTTGATTGAATAATGTGGTTTGCAGAATCCCCGCTGGTCAGTGGAGGTGACAGGCCTTGACAGCGAACACGGAGACATTACAGCAACCAGAGCAGTGCAGGATGTCGGTGCAATCTTAAACAATCTGCTGCTTGCTCTAGTGTGTAATACAACGGCGGAAAAAAAAGTGGGTTGATATACACTGCCAAAAGGTTGCTTTGAAGTAATACATATGTAATTTTTTTTTAAAAAAAGACACTTTTAACCTTGGTTAGTATTGTCTGCGTTAGTTTTAGGGAAGGACATAGTGAGGTGTGTCAGCCTGGATCTGTCAATAACACTCTCGCCCAAGTCAGTAGGTTGTGGGTTGAAGCCCCATATTGGGATTGTGAGTTTGCATGGTTTAGGCTGACACTACAGTGCAGTGCTGGGGTGTACTGTACTTTGGATGAGATATTAATCTATGGCCCAATCTGTTTAGGTGGATGTTAAAGATCCGCAAGGCAATATTTAAAAAGAGAAGGAGGTTTCTTTCAATGTTCTGGCCAACAAACCCCTCAAATCAAATTGGCATTTACTTCATGGATGTTTATGGGACGTTGTTGCACACAACATTTCTGCGATGTATCCCTACAAAATACACAGTCAATACAATTTATAGTAAATTCCTGTGACAACCTCCTGACCAGGGAACACTATATCAAATGTAAGGAATATTATTAGGAATCCCATGGATTTTATCCAAAGAACCATAGAATGTTTTGATAAAGAAGGAACTTGTTCACTGCACATCTATGTGTCTGCTCTCTGAAAAAGCTTTCTGTTGAGCCACATCTGAAATCATTGAAATGTCTCAAACTCTGGATTGACTGTGTACTGTATTTTGTGTGCAAAACTAAGGAGCCCACAGCAATAATAAAAATAATCCTTGCATTTGATATAGCGTTTTTCACATCTTCCAGACATCTCAAAGTACTTCACAGATTATACTTGAAAGTGAATTGACTGTATATTTGTGGGTGAAACATGGCAGCCAATTGCGCACAGCAGTGTCCACAAACTGTCGTGAATTGAAATGACCAATTTATTATTGTGTTTTTTTTTCTTGAGGGCTTATTATCAGGCATGTAGAATAATGAAACTTGCCCAAGGTTTCACCCTGGCAGGAATCAAACCCAGATCTCTTGCTTGCAAGGCTCTAACCACTGAGCATAGGATTCCACTGTGCGCAATGTCCCATAAAACAGCCATGGAGTGAATGACCAGTTTTATTTGGGGGGATTGTTGACCAAGACACCGGGTGAAACTCCTATCTCTTTTTAAATAGTCCCATGGAATCTTTAACATTCACCAAAACATTCAATGTTAATCACTATCTCCGGCAAGCTTTCCACACATCAATAACTCTCCGTGAGAGAAACACCTGCTTAATCTCAGATCTTGCTAGAAGTTTGTTAATTTCACTCACGTCCTTACTCTGTGCAACGTGCTAAATAGCCTGTTTCTTTTTTTATATACATAATTCCTGGTGCTTGAATAAAACAGGTGCTCTGCAATGCATGTGATATGTATATCCTCTCATCTCAACGGTCTATTTTTCTTCCTTCCTTTCTTCCAGTCTATCTATCTTTCTTTTCTGTATATCTCTACCTTTCATGGCCTTGGCGTATTTTTCATTTCTTAATGGTGATGGTTTCTACCCATGCTCATCAGAGCGTGTAAAAGTGCTCTATAAGGCATATTACGTGCTTCGTGAAGTGATTTCGGATACATTGTTCAGCACATGTGATCAACAGCACATGCTCAACAGGACACTTCTCTGTGTCTGCACTGTATAAGAGCTCCCACAATTAGTCACATCTGACGTTGTTGAGATATCTCAAACCGTTTCACAGGATATAAGGATGCTGAGCACGCACTCTGGGATGCTTCCCTGCATGAGGGGCATTATAGAAATGCACATTATTGTTGTTATGTGTAAGAAGTACTGTCCTACCATTCAAACGTATGACCATAATGTGACCACAATCATCTGCATTGGTGGCCACGCTTTCAGCCACTATGCCTCGAAATTCTGGGACACTCTTGCTCTGTCCCTGACACCAAAAGAATAATAATAATTCTTGCATTTGGTATAGCACTTTTGAGACGTCTCAAAGTGCTTCACAGAATATATTGTAAAGTGAATTGACTATTTTGTGAACAAAATGTGTCAGCCAGTCAAATGAGCACAGCAGTGTCCCACAAACAGTCGTGGATTCAGGGATCACAATTTTCTTTGAGAGATTACTTTCCTTGGAAAGTGATCCTACTCCACATCCCTTTCCAAGGGATGTGGAGTAGGAAACTTGCCCCATCCATGAATTGTATTGGGGTTCTCATGCTTGCAAGGTGAATGCTCTAACCACTGAGTTACACAACTCCACCTTTGGCGTATTCCATGTAAGTGGCTTGATGGTGTTACATGCAGGTGACCCGTGTGTGCATGGGAGGGTGCGAGCGAGTAAACAGGCTGTCTGCCCCTTTTGTTTCTCTCAATCACACACGTCCTCACCTCCGTTGAGCCCAAGTAGTGTATGAAATAGATTCAAAAATGATCAGTCAGCCATGCGTTTATATCAGTGACTGCTCTGGTATTTTCGCTTTATCTGATGGACGGGTGCAATGGAGCCCTCGGGCAGACGGTCACTAAACTCACAGGTAACGATACAAAATGAATTTCTGCTTAGGCGCTGAGCTTTGCTGGGGAATGTGTCCATGAAATATAATAAAGTAATGGCAATAATGTCCACTCACTGTTTTTGCACTTTCTGAATAAGATTACAGGTCGCTGTGTTACCGCAGTGCCTATCACCGAGAGAGTCGCTCTATATCCTAAGAGAAATTATATTTGCCTGTTTATGTGAAGAATGATGAAACTCTAAATGGATAGTTGACCTTTAGTGAATGACATAAGACCTGCAAGATGTCCTGGCACTATATCGACAGCGCTTGTTGAAAATTGCAGTCTGCCGAGTGAAATAAACAATAAGATATCAAATATAGTTCTAAAATTGACTGTATTTTAACAGCAGGAAAGTGAATTATTTTGACTCGCCAGTCAGAACGCATCAACTCATTTTAAATCATTCTCCGTCCAGTCCAGGGAATGCAAGGAATGTGCTTTTTTTTAAGGTTATTTAGGCTTTGAGTGATCGCTGTTTGACAAATTCAAGGCTTCTTTTCTGTTTTCCCTTTCCCCCTTCGTCCCCACCCCCACCCTGGTATCAGCCCCCACCCCACTTCCCAGAGCAGCAGTAGAGAAAGACACAATCCACAATTCATCACAGCCCAAAGCCACACGGATTTGAGCGAGGAAGCATAGGACATAGAGCCCTGGAAACATTTTACACTGAAGTATTAAGCGATCTTTGAATGTGTGTCAACCAGGGTTTGTGGGCAGACCTCTGGCCTTCTGAGCCAGTAAATCACAGAATCAGGAGTCAAGTGATGAGTGTTGTAAATAGGTGCCTGGCTGAACTGATAAAGTCTGATTACATGAAATGGCCCAGGTTGGATAAGGTTAAGCAATGATGAAGTCCTCGGAGTTCTGACATGAGAAGGCTCTTGTGGCAAAAAATTTATATATCTTGTGTCAAAAGGGGAACCTGTATAGACTTTCATTTGTTATATATGGGATAACCATTAATCCTGTTGCCTGTGTTTGGCTGCTCCCTCCCTGTCAAATGCCCCATGTTAACACTTTAAGGCCCACAGTGTTGTTGTTTCCACCCAAACCCCAAATTGAACAATATAAGGGTCTAATCTGCAGTAGCTGTTATTAAAGAATCCATCCCTTATAATAATAATAATCCAGTTAATTGATGTAGCACTTTATTACAGCTTTGAGACGTTTCAAAGTGCCTGACATAATGTACTGCAAAATGAATTGACTATGGCTTGTGGGCAAAACGGGGCAGCCAATTGCGCACAGCAGTCATGGATTCAGTGACAAAATTATTATTATCTATAAAATATGTATCTGGTATTCCAGCAATCAGAAATACGCTGACACACAGGAACTATGGTCTTCTACCAGATTGTGTTCCCCCAAAAGGTGCAGGAGTGGGGGGTGGTAGGGGGGTGGGGGGAGAGCTGTTGACAGGAATTAAGAGTAGATTCCTTGTAGAGGAATTATTATTATGATTTGATATTATTATGCATTTGATATAGCACCTCATAGTGTTGCAAAGATGACTGAAAGCGCTTCACAGGATGTACTGTGACATCTAGATGTGAAATTTGCATGAAGCGAGTGACCAATTTTATCCAGAGCAACTCCTGGCCAGGTCATTGAGAGAAACTCCCTTCTTTTCTCAAATAGTGCCATTGTATCTTTAACACCTACAGTAGGCAGGACTTCTTTTAAGGTATCATCTGAAGGACGCCATCTTGCACAATACAGTGCACTCTCAGTATTGTAGTGGAGTCCTATAGCTCAGTGGTTAGAGCACTCATCTTACAAGCGAGAGACTAGGGTTTGATTCCCTGTGAGGGCCGATTAGACACTTATATTGTTCAATTTTCCTCTTCGACCGCGCCTTCGGCTCCCCCACCAACTCTTCCCTCTCTCCCACTCTCCTTCCCCTTCCCCCTACCCCGATCCTGTACCCCCCCTCTCCCCCCCGCCCCCCCCCTGACTGTTCAGTGCTTTGGGACGTCCTCCCAACGTGAAAGGCGCTATATAAGTGCAACTTTGTTGTTGTTGAGGGCGAAACCTTGGGCAGGATTCCTCACTCTACACACCTCATAATAATCTCTCGAAAAAAAAAAAATCAATCCACAAATATACAGTCCATTCGCTTCACAGTATATTCTGTGAAGCGTTTTGAGACGTCTAAAAAAACGTGAAAAGTGCTATATCAAATGCAGGGTTTATTATTAGTCTCATTATTATTATTGTATGGGAGTGTGTACCTAGACTGATAGCAAAATCCTGACGTGGGGTTATGCACCCACAATCTCCTAACTCAGAGGCGAGAGTGTTGTCAATTAAGCCAGACTGAATTTAGCTGGGACCTCTTGGTAACCTTTTGGTAAATTATCCTCTTGCACCTGATAGATTTTCCTTGCTTCTCTAGAGCTGCCATAACCCTGTGCAGATTTTAGCAGGCAACTCGCCTTTCCAAAGCCAAACTCCCTTGATGGGTGCTCCACCCTCATTGTAGTAGAGAGCTTCACCTGCATGAAGGGTCCTTGTACAAAAGGCAAGTTGTTATTCTAATAATAATAATAATCCTTATCATGGATTATAGCGCCTTATCATGTCACTTGGATACAGTGACCAAACTTTTTTTTAGGAGTAATGACTACCCCCAGAAAGCAATCTGTCAATTGACTAACAACTGGGTTCCTACTAAATAGAGGTGTGTGGAATAAGGGAACTTGACTAAGGTTTCATTCCGCCCAGGAGTCAAACCTCCTGGGTCCTCTTGCTTGTGAGGCGAGTGTGTTACCCACTACTCTACGAGACTCCACGGTCATTGTTGTGTGCAGTTTTTATGCCCTGAATAAGAACAAACCACAAGCTGTAGGTCTACTGTGTCAGATACATAGCTTCCACCAGAACAAAACACACATGCTTTTCTGTCCACCTCATAACTTACAGCTAATTTGTACTTTGCGACATTTCCCTTGAAGGCACACAACAGCCGTGAAGAAAGATAACTAATGGAGAGTATTTTGAAGCAGTTTAACCCAATTACAACAGGTTTTTTTCTGTGTGTCCGGGGCTGTAACATTTGTCAGCAGGGGTTTATTGCAGCCCAGAAGCATAGTGATGGCAGTTGGAGGCTCTGTGGAGGGAAAACGTTTTATCAAAGTCTTCCTACCAGCAGCAACAGCCCACAATCATATCGAAATCCTTGCAGTGTCAGGCAGAGGTTAGAGAGAGATGTTCATAAATTAAAACATTTGTTATAATAATAATTCTTGCATTTGATACAGGGCCTTGTCATATCAGTGAGATGTCTGAAAGTGCTTCATAGAATATACTGTGAACTGAAGTGACCCATATTTTGTGGGCACGACATGGCAGCCAATTGCACACAGCTGTGTCCCACAAACAGTCATCGATTAAGTGACCAAATTATTATTAGTTTTTTAATAATAATTTTGAAGGGATCATTCATTCTTTGCAGAAATGGTAGGAGAAAATAAAGGGAAAATGGTTCAAGCTCCATACAATACAGCAGATGCACAATAAGAGATTATTCTGAGGACACAGGGGGAAATAATAAAGGACCATTACCTTGTGATATAAACTCACAGTTGCCAGTACTTTCTCCGAAGATATGATTTGTTGAAACAAACTTTAATTGAAATGTGTTTTTAGTTTACTTTAGCCCAGCTTAATGAAAAAAAATGCCACACTCCACCTCCATTACCCACCCCCCAAAAAATCAATGGTTCTGAATATAAAATAGAGCGCGATACAAATGAAAGTTGTCATTGTTCTTGAAAAGTAATCATGTAGTGTTGAAGAAGGAAGAAGGAATCCCCATTCAATGCATCAGGCTTGTGTTAATGGACCGTGGGTGCAAATATTCTTTTGGGTGGGGGGAAGGGGAGAGCAATTAAAATTCAGCTAAGGAATCCGTCCTTTTAAGACAGGACAGGACCATCAGTCAATCAGAGGTGAAGGTGCCCAACGAGCAGACCCTGCCCCCCTCCCCACCCCATCCCACGCCTGACAGGAAGTGGTTGGGGGCTGGCAACCTGTTGAGGGAAGGGTAAGAGGGGCTTGGTGGTTCTTGGGTTGGGGCTGCTGTGGTTGTCCTCAGGGCTCAGGGCTTTACCCTTAAAGAGGTGACTATCGATAGATTGGGGAGAGTAAGCCAAGCCTGGACTGGCTCTCTAAAAGAATGATCCATTCAGCTTTATCCACCAGCAACAACAATAATTTATATTTCCTCTTTTCACATACTCTAATCATTGTTCACAGCTAATTTCTCTAACATCAGGGATCTTCCTTGTTGATCTCCTCTGCTCTGCCTCTAGTCTAGACGCTGGACTGCCCCCTTATGTCACAATGACCAGACTGTCTGTGGTCTGTCCAGACCTCTGTACTGCCATAGAATGACATCTGGGGATCTAAATTCAGCTAATTTAGCAATATAGCCCATCTTCCTGCTTGCCTGGTTAATTGCTGCCTCTCATTGTTTTGACAACAACAACAGATTACATAAGACATATAGTGTCTTTCACATCGGAAGGACATCCCAAGATACTGAATAGTGAACAACAAATCCGCTAACATCCCTAAATCATTTGCCTCTTTCCCCTAGCCAAGTTCAATCCCATCCATGGAATACTTGTATTTCTTATTGTTGCTTCCTACATATCTTGGCTTTATCCATATTAAACTCCATTTACCAGTTAGCCTATCATTTGCGGACCTCTGGTGACCCCTCTGATTCCACTGTTCTCTGTCAACTTGGTGTCATCAGTAAATGTAGTCATTTTATCTTTTAATAGCACTACATATACCCAAATTTCTGGAGAGCAAATATGGCTCTTATAATAGTGTATATTATTAATTGTAATAATAATGTTGATACATGTTGTTGGATTTAATAATAATCCTTACAATTGATATAGCACATTTTAATTCTTTTAGACATCTCAAAGCACTTCACAGAATATGCTGTAAAGTGAATTGACTGTATAATTGTGGCAAAGTTAACACAATTAACTTAATTAATATTAAGTTAGAGGCGCTATATCAAATCTAACTCTGACTCTTAACCGTACACACTCCATTCCAGACATAATTGTAGTAAGAATTCTCACATTTGATACTGTGGTTTTCAGATTAGAGAATGTCTCAAAGGAGTTCACAGGATGTACTGTGTGTTTTGTGGACAAAGAGCAGCCAATAAAACATTTCCACACATAAAAACAACAAAATTACATTTATAGAACACCTTTCAAGTCGGAGGAACGTCCCAAGGTGCTGAGTAGAATTATCGATCTGATCTGCATATTCTTCAACATGGCAATGGGTTTTTGTGTGTGTCAGCTACCAAAAATCCCTCAAAGTGACTATCTCAATATAGTTCATAGGTACTACTGTGAAGTACAATGACTGCATTTATAATATTGTAAGCAAATGCAGCAGCCATTTTGATAATAGCGATTTACACCAAATGCCCATAAAGTCAATGACCGAGTGCATCTGAGGGATTGTTGGCCAGGACGCTGGGAGAAACTGTCCTCTCTTTCTGAAAAGCGAAATGCAAATGCAAGGATTATTACTATTATACATGGTCTTTTATGTCAGAGGGACAACGCTTCAAGGATTTAAAGTGCAGTGACTGTGTATTTATTGGTGAGCATGGCAGAAAATTTATGCAAATCAACGTCCCACAACCAACCATATAGTGAGTGGCCAATTTATTTGGGGAATTGTCGGTCAGGACACAGGGAAAAACTTCTCTTTTCGAACAGTGCCACAGGATCTTTATTGTCCAACTGAACAGGCAGACAGGACCTTGATTTAACATCTTGTCCAAATGAATAGCTCTTGACTGGTTCCTTTTTGCATGCAGAAAAATACATAGTTTCTTTTAAACAAAATTTGAAAAAAAACTAAATGGTTTAGGAGATATTGCTATTTATCAACAATCATCAAAAATCGGTTGGGTAAATTTCAGTATAAAAGCTGCCATTTAAGGCTCCTATTTAGAATTTTGATTCCTTCCCTAGAATTCACTGTCATTATTTCAGTGTTTCTAATTCCTATTAGCCAGTGTAATATCATTTTGCTTCATACAGTGGAACTTGTCATAGCAGAAAAGCTGCATTATGCGCTGTGTTCAGAGCCAAGGTACCGTTCATTTAATTACCCCGAGCTGAATGAATATAGCCGAACCCAGAACAGATACTTAAAATGTAAATCAATTCAGCGATGCATAAAAATACCATGCTGATAACAGCCACAGCACAGCACCTCTAGAGAAATCAGCTTCAGCCCTGCCACATTGTACTTTGGATTGCCTTGTGCCTTCTACAGCACAGTGAAAGGTTCACCAGATCTCCTGGAGAGGGAGCCCTTTCATACCAAAAAAATAAGTCATTTTGTCAATCTATTGGCACTGCCAGCTCTGGGTACATTGTTAGCTGGAGCTTCTTCACTGGTCTCTTTCGGCTCAGGCAAGTCACACGATGACAGTAGTACCTTCACATAGTCAGTTCCCTTTAAACTGGATACTTAATTCCTACAAAAAAAAATCTACAATTATTAGGAAATTTGGGATCTTTAGTTATAACAATAATAATAATCATTACATTTGATATAGCACCTCATCACGTCATTGAGACGTCTCAAAGTGCTTCACAGAATATATTGTAAAATGGATTTTATGGGCAAAAATAGCTAATTGCTCACAGCAATGTCCCACAAATAGTCATGGTTTGAGTGACCAAATTATTTTTGAAAGGATTATTACCCCCCGGAAAGCAATCCGCCAATCGACTAACTGGTTTCCTACTTACTGCTAGCTAACCAAAGGCCTGTGGAGTAAGGAAACTTGCCTAATGTATCGCCTTGCCTGAGAATTGAACCCAGTCTTCTTGCTTGCAAACTGAGCACTACTTTATGGGATTCCATATCACGCTGATTGTCTTCAAATTTAGTATAGTGCCTTATCTATTCATCAAGATGACTCAAAGTGCTTCACAGAATTTACTGTAAAGTGCAGTGGCAGTGTATTTTAAGAGCAAACATGGCAGCACAGCAATGTCCCACAAACAGTAATGGATCATGGGATAAATTTTATCTGGGGGATTTTGGGGCAAGACATTGGGAGTAGGGCTTGTAATCCTGGGATTTTACAAATCTTTTTTGGAATTGCAGCCCCAGCACTGCATTTGTCAGCTAAGACTATATGGGGCTTCCTACTTGAGGTTAGGAACCAACAACTTTCTGACTCAGAGATGAAAGTGCTACTCTATCCCTCACCAGGCTGACATGTAGGATCAGAAAATATGGATCCTAATATATTGGGAAAGTCAGGATCGTCATGAGCAAAATATATAATATATTTGATACACAGCATTATTATATCAGAAGCACATCTAAATAGTTGTGCCCTCTACTGGATTGGTCAGTCTAGACTATAAACTCAAAACAACAACAACATTATATCTGTACAGTGCCTTTCACGTCAGGATGATGTCTGAACAGTCAGGGTTCAGGACCCAAGCCTGGGGGTGTCGGTGGGCAGGGTTGGGAAAAGGGAGAGCAAAAGAGATCAGGGGGTGAATGACGACATGGTCGAAAAGATGGGTCATGAATCGAGCGTGGAAGGAAGCAAGGGAGGGAGTGAGGCGAAGGGACTGTGGATGGAGCCTGACATGGAGCTGGACATGAAGCTTGAACACAGATTTCTGACTCTGAGATGAGGGTGATTTTAGCTTTTACAAGTGATTTACAATTTGATAAATATCTGACAAAGAGAAATCTCAAAGGGTTTTTGGGGGTGGTGACTAAGACAGGCGAATGGGACTGAATGGATCACCGTTTCAGAGCCAAGGCTAGACCTCTTCCTTGTGCTACAAATATCTATGGTTCAAAAACCACAAAGGAATTGTACTTCTACTAACCTGAACAAACCTACAGGCCTTCCAGCAATTGGAAAAATTATATCTCCAACAACGCAGCACACCTCCAGCATTGCATTGGGGTGTCAGTCTCTAGACTATTTGGGTTCCAAGTTGCGACATGGGGCTTGGACTCACAACCATCCGATTTGGAGGTGGAGTGCTACCAATTGAACCAGGCTGACACACAGTTATTGGAAAATTCACAGTTCCTTGTTTATTACTAGGGTGCGGATCTGAATTTAGTAGAAAGTCGGGGATCATGAGAGCTTCACTTTGCAACATTTTGCTTTAAAAAAGTAGTCCACAAACATGCTTTTTATAGGTGTTCGCAAATTACAGTCATTCACTTTTTGTGGGACTTTGCTGTGTTCAAAGTGGCTGTCACATTTGCCTACCAAATATGCAACAATAATAACAAATATAAATCTGAAGGCCCGACCGCTAATGTTGGGGCACACAAGGGAGGGGACGTGGAGCAGGTCAGTGCATATACAGTTGTCCCTCACTGAATGCGGGGGTAACGTTCCTGGAAAACTAAAATTGCGTTTGGTAAGCTGGCGGCGTCCTCCCAAGTGCATACGTGCACGGGGCCAACATTTATACTCAAATTTTATTTGCGTTCCGCAAAAAAGTGCCTCATTTATTTATTTGTGTATAGTCGAATTCGCACTCAAGAAAGTCGAATTCGGCAAGGGTTGACTGTACAATCAATACACTTCACAATAAATCACTTTATTGTGTATCAAATGTAAGGGTTACAATAATTTTGTATTGTATGCATTGTATTGTAATGCAAGGATCACTGCTTGTAACCGGACTCATTGTTGTGTCAGGCAAAGAGGCAGGAGGCAGAGACACTTGGAACCCGCTGGAGAGGTTAACCTGTGGGAAGGGTTTCACATAAGTGATCTACGTGAAAGACCCACATTTGCTCTCAAGCTCTATGTTCAGAGGTAAAAATGTTTTCATGATGAAAGGACACAATCAGTTTGGCAGAGGACCCAGACACTGATTAACGAAGCCAGGATCTAATCATTGTGAAGCGATTGTTACCAATAATAAGAATAACAGTTCTTGCAATTTGACAGTCTCCCATGGAACATGACAATTGCAATTCCCAGAACATAGGGAAATCATTTTTTCTAAAGCAAAACGAATATCTGGTTTATTATTTAGACAAAACCAGTCTTTAAGACAAAATATAAAACAGTCATACTTGTCACTGAAAAAAAGCATAGCAATTTTGATGTCAACATTTTGAAAAATGCATTTGATATCATCAGCCATTGTTGAATCCATTTAGGTACAAACTGAATTACTAGTGACAGTGCTAATCTTTCGAGTGTCATTTGTGATGAAGCAGTGGTAGGCGAACGGGGTGGGGGTGGTGCAGAGGGAGAGTGGCAGGGGGTTGGGGTGTGGGGGTGGTGCAGAGGGAGAGTGGCAGGGGGTTGGGGTGTGGGGGTGGTGCAGAGGGAGAGTGGCAGGGGTTTGGGGTGTGGGGGAATGGGGGGATGACAGTCAGAGTCGCGGGAATGTTAAAACTGTTAAAACATTTAAGTCGCAAAGCCAACCAAAAGAAAATGTCTCTTCCGAATGAAACTTGCAACTGTATCGAGGCTCATATCTTAACCCTACTGAACACAGAACTTAAACTGGATTACTAGTAGAGTATTATTAATACCCCAGTATTAAATTCGCAGCAATCACCAGTGTACTAACCACCACAGAGTACTAACCACCATTTCTACCATGACAATTACCAGTGTACTAAACCTTGCGGTAATCACTACAGTACTACCCACCATGGCAATAAGAATATAATCTTTGCATTTGATATACAGTAGTACTTTTTCATGCCTTTGGGACATTTCAAAGCACTTCACAGAATATATTATAAAGTGAATCGACGGTATATTTTATGGCCGAAATGTGGCCACCAATTGCGCACAGCAGTATCCCACAACCAGTCAAGGATTGAGTGACCAAATCATTATATTTGTTGAATAAAAAAGTACCCTGGAAAAGTGATCTGCTAATCGAGTAACAACGAGGTTCCTATATGCTGTTAGGTACACAGAGGTGTGTGGAGTAAGGAAATTTCCCAATATTTCATCTGGTCCAGGACTCAAACCCGGGTCCTCTTGTTTGCCAGGTGAGTGATCTAACCACAAAGCTGCAGTACTCGACAATCACTGCCTTTGCGGTCCTCCTGTTAACACTACAAGTCCTTAGAGGCAGAGTGATCCTAGCGCCATCCTGTGCTCTGTTTCCAGAATTGGGAACACAGAATAGAAAGTATGCATTCCTTGTATCAGACACCCAGCACCTAAATCATTGTTATTGACATATTTTTTCAATATCATTTAACATATCATAGACCTCCAGGTTGGTTATTTGACAACAATACAAACAAATTGTATTTTTATAGCGCCTTTCAGGTCGAGGGATGCACCAATGTGATGGTGGGGCAGACAGGGTTGGGGGATGTGGAGCAAGCCATTGCCTGCTGAGTGAAGGGAGTGGGCAGGTTGGTAATATTAATAATAATATTAATCTCTTAATGTGGCTGATTGTTGCCCACTTATTGGAGCACATCCACTGGCACATGCTGAACCACCACAACAGCAGGTATTTCTAAAGCAGCTCGTAAGATTAACATCCCAAAGCAATTTATAGAGATACTGTTAATAATCCTTACACATAATTTAATGCCTTACCCCATCATCGAGGACATGTCAAAGCACTGGATTTTACTAAGAAGTGTAGTGACTGTGTAATTTATAAGCATACTCGGCAGCCAATTTGCGCACAGCAATGCCCCACAAACAGCTGTCAAGTGAAAGACCAACCTCAACTCATTGATTGTTGGCCAGGAAACAGGGAGAAACTCTCTTCTCTTTTTGGACAGTGATATGGGATCTTTAACATCCACCTGAGCAACAACAACAACTTTATATTTGAACAGTGGGAGGCAGAACCTGGGTTTAACATCTCCTCCAAGGGACGGCATCTCTGACAATATAGGGCACCCCCCAGCACTGCATTGGAGCAGCCGTATAGACCATACGAGTGCAAAGTTCCAACGCGGAACTGGAAACCGCAACGTTTTGATTTAAAGAGCTGAGCTAGGCTGACCCTATTTGTAGGTACATTGTTTATTTCCATTTATTTATCGTTTGGCCTTCTGTTTTTATTATTTTTTGATAAGGCAGAAGCCTAGGCATGATATCTGCAATGCTCCTCTATGGACGTGGCTGAACTAAAATAATAGCCTTTGTGTCAGACAGGGAGAGTCCAAAATCATTGCCTTCATTGAAGACTGTAAGACCACAAACAAGGTTGGGGGGGGGGGGGGGGTGGGGGGTGATTGGTGGGGTGGGGGTATGGTGGGAGTGGGGGGAGTCCAGGATTGTACGTATCTCTCCTCTCTCTCTTTCTCTCTTACTTCTGTCACTCTGGCCTTGCATAGCTCTGGCCTTGATGTGTGATGGTGAGGGGGTGCGGAGTGGGGGTGGTGGGGGTGTGGGGGTGTTCGAGGAGAGGAGGGGAAAGAAACGAATAAAAAAATTCTCATCAGCTAGCATTAAATTAAAATTGCCAGAGGTTGGAAATAAGGGAGAAACGGTAATTCCTTTTAAGCTGACTTTAGACACATTAATAAATTCCCCTCTTCCCGTCGCCCAAATTCCAAATGGAAAAACAATTCAGTAACAAGATGAGATTTTATTTCCTATATGTTGGTGTCAGCCAGCTTTGCCACTCTGGGTCAAGAGTTATCCTGACGAGTCCCTTTTGTGTTGGTGAATTTAATTGTTCCAGTCCCTTTCTGTTAAAGAGATCAGTAAAAACTGTTAATTTGATCAATACTTAATTTTTTCACCCACAGCTCTTTTCTTCTGCTGAGGGGTGATAAGCAGTCAAAAGGGCAGTAGGACAAGTAAATTGTCAGAAAATTTTTCGCTCTCTTTGGGCCACTCCACCACTTAGAATGATGTAATTTATACCACAGTAGTAGCTCTGCAATTACCCTGTCTATTGGTGTCGACAGTATCTCACTATCTTTTAAATAGATCCACCTTCAGTCGTCTAGCCAGGCACACAGTACAAATGATGCCATTGCTCATACTGCGAGTCCTAAAGAGATAAGTTCCTTAAAGAGGGGGCCATTTATCAGCTGATACAAGCTGGATACTTACTCGCTGGCTCCATTGTTTAGACTTTGTTTTTTTGCAGGCTTTTTCACATTCAAGACTTATACGGCTACCGAGAGGCGTCAAGAGCCATTCCCTCACCAATGTCAAATCAGAAGCCCAGAGTGTGTAGTAGTCTTGCCCTGTTGGCAGGAGGGGGTAGGTATGGGGTGAGGGTGGGACGTGGGTGGTGGGGGTGGGGGTAGGAAAGTGTGAAGGGTTCAACTGGGTGGATTACCACTGCTGAACACATCCTCAACAAGCAGTCCTAAAATGTCTTTCCCGTCAGATGGTCGTTTCAAGGAGCTTGACTTCAAGGATCCCTGAGCAGGAAATGGAAAGAGGGGAATTTGAGGCAAATGTAGCACAAAGGCACAGTCAACGAGAAAGGTTTCTAAAATGATTTTGAAGGTGGAGAGAGAGCAATAACTTGCCATTATATGGTGTCCTTGATAATGGGTAGTGTCCAGAAGTGCTTCAGAGGAGCTGCAAGCCATAGTGATTTTATGTGATAATTATAGTAATCCTTACACTTGATTCATCACATCATCGATGGGAAGCTGTCTGGCCAGTTTGAATGATGAGAGCCCGCCTTATAAGTGAACCAGAGGTATAGAATGTGGAAAGACATCTTATAATGCTGTGTGCAATTGGCTGCCGTGTTTTGCCTACAAATATACTTTACAGTATATTCTGCCAAGCGCTTTGAGACATCTAGAAAACGTGAAAAGCACTATAACAAATGCAAGGATTATTACTATTATTGTTATTGTTATTGTTATTATTATTATTATTATTATCTTCTATTCCATTACTGACAATCGTGCTCCGCTACTGTCAAGCACAGGGAATGTGACCCTGTGTGCAGAGCGCTATATAAATGCAAGTTATTGTTGCTAAGTATTTTCCACAGATCCTCACCTAGACCAAAGCATCTCTCAGGGTAAGACTAGTTGAACTCGGGAGGTCTGCAGAGCATGCTCACTCCCCCAAGGACTCACTCAGCTTGTGGATACCTATAATATAATAATAATCCTTACGTTTCAGATAGTAATTTTGAGACATCTCAAAGCGCTTTACTGAATATACTGAAAAGTTAATTGATTGTATATTTTGTGGGTGAAATGTGGCAGCCAATTGCGTACAACAGTGTCCCACAAGCATGGCTGTTTCTGGGACATTGCTGAGTGCAAATTGGATTGAGTGACCAAATAATGTTTGTGTAATTTGAAGGAATTATTACCTCCATAAAAGCTTATTTACCAATTGAAATCAACTAACAACCAGGTCCTGCTTCCTGCTAAATAAACAGAGGCCTGTAGGGTAAGGAAGCTTGCTTAACATTTTGCCCTGCTGGAAATCAAGGCCAGTTCCTCTCACTTAGGAGGCAAGTGCTCTAATCACGCTACAGGATTTCACTTGGGTTGATATTGGTGAGCCACTAATTCCCCTCCGGATAAAGAAACCTTCCTGTGTCTTTCCTGAAATTTCCCTTTACAATACTAAGCATATGTTCTTGTGTTGTACTGACTTGCTTGGTAAATGAGCAGTGGTTATGGTGTGCATGGTTTTCACTGGATATGACCAGAGCTGGCAATAGGAAACAAAATATCAGGACTATCTTGTTCCTTTGTTCTTTCAAACAAAATTGGTCTGCATGGCTGTTTGGGGCACGTTGCTTTGCACAAGTTGGCTACCATGTTTGCTCACAAAACACACAGTCACTACAATTCACAGTATATCCTGTGAAGTACCTTGAAATGTCCTCCAGATATGAAAGGTGCGAAACGAGGACAAACCACTTAATCATTTGAGGGCGTCTTTAATGGAGAAATGTCACCCATTGAACAGTCAAATACAACACAAGAAAATACATGCCTATAATAATATATTAGTATTTATTATCATTAAGATAATAACCTGGGTATTTGATATAGCATCTAAAACTTCTGGACATCTCAGGTAAAAATTATTACCATTGTGTAATTGTAGTGGGACGCGACAATTTTTGCCTTTTGCCTTCACAAAAGGCCCTATGACTAGTCAAGAGAGAGGACAATTGGCCGGGACACCGGGAGAAAATACTTTCTCTAAACAAGGAGTGACACTAGTAACCATTTAGTAACAATATCTACCTCAAGTTTCAAACAAAAAGATGTATGCTGAGTAATAGATGTTAGTACAGTACCTTTTCCTCTGTCATTGTTACATTTGTTTGACTGCAGGTGGGCAGCATAGTCACAGAGTTCTTCCGATGATCAACTTGACTTTCTCCTCCAGCTTTGAGAAACTCAGTGTTTCTACTTAACACATGGTACTTATTCCTCCCTTAACAAGGAATTTCACAAGAGCACAGAGATCACAGCATGAATTCAGATAGTTTCTTTTTGGTCAGCTTAATGTCCAACCCATGTGGAAAATCATCACCACACTTAAGAGTATCCAAACCCAAACTGAGGTAATTCTACATAGGTATACTACGTATACATGGACATTTATCTGTCACCAGTTAAGAATCCCATAAGAACATAATAATTTTCTAGTGAAAGAAGACGAAGGTCCATCCAGTACACCTTCTGCCACTAATATTAGAGATATTAGAATAACAACCCCACTTTGTTTTTTTTCAATGAGTCAAGGGTACTGACCTCAACCAACCATTCCCAGCAAACTTTTTCCGATCTTTAAATTACCCTTTGGCTAAAGAAATAACATGTACAGTCACTGAATGAGAGAGCGGTCACTCATGAAGCACTTTAAGACCTTTAGACTTGATAGGCACTGTGTCAATGGCAAGGATTATTATTGCTTATTGAGTTTCAAATGGTCAGAAACAAAGACTTGTTTTTTTGTGTGTGTTGAAGGTACGGGATCTTAAACACAACAAAATGTGGTAGTTTTTTTTAAATGGTCTGATTGATCACGCCTGTCCCAGGCAAATGCAAGGAAGTCTACCTTTACATCAGGTACACAGATAACAGCCTGATGGAGGAGAGAAAGCGTTTATATGTTGAAGGTGGCCCTTGAACTCTTCCTCCAGAATCAGCTCTTGATCTACGAGTCCTGATGTAAACTTAGGCTCCTCCATGTCGCTCTAGGACAGTTGTAATCACTCGATCCACAAATAAAAACTTGATTGGGGTCAGAAATCTGGACATCTGCAATCCTGGTTCTGCGCAGAAATCAGAAACGTTGAAGTCATATGGGAACTGAATATTGTTATTTTCATCCACAAAATAAATAGTCACTCTACTTGACAGTATATTCTGTGAACCGCTTTGAGTTGTCTCAATACGTGATAAGATGCAATATCAAATGAAGGATTATTATATAGTGCACCAGCATGCTACTCTGCGTGACGGATGCTGGATAAATGGAAGTTGTTGTTGTTGTTATATCACAACATTCCCTCACTCCCACCCCCCACTCCAAAACTGGGAAGACAGTCCCATATGTTTGTTCAGCTAATGTGATAGGAGTCATATACATGCAAGTTGGAACATCCTCCCGACGTGAAACAAACTATACAAATGTAATTTTGTTATTATTGTTATTGAGATTGTCACCTCTCCAACTCCACTGTACAATGCCTTCCCCCCCCTCTCAAAACTGTTGTCATCATGTCCCCCCTCATCAACCATCCCACACTGGACCTTCCACAGTCTCCAGCTGCTGACCTCCTTGCTGCTCCACTCCAATCTGCCGTTCCTCTCCAAGGTGCCTGATCTCCTTCATTCCTCTCCCGCTTATTCAAGATCCTCACACTCGTCTATAAATCCCTTCATGCCCTGGTACCTCCCTTCTTCTCGATTTGCTTACTCCCCATTCCACTACCCACCACCTCTGCTCAGGCTGGCTCTAGTTTTCTGCTTGTTTCTCATAAGTGGCTGTGCTTTCAGCCACTACCCTCTAAAACTTTGGAACTCTCGTTACTGTGGCTCAGTGGTTAGAGCTCTCACCTTACAGGAGAGAGACCTGGGTTCACTTCCAGGCAGGGCAAATCCTTGGGTGAGTTTCCTTACTCCACACACCTAATAATAATCCCTAAAAAACCCCAATAATAAATTGGTCATTTCAATCCACGACTGTTTGTGGGACACTGCTGTGCGCAAATGGCTGCCGTGTTTCGCCCACAAAATATACAGTCAATTCACTTTACAGTATATTCTGTAAAGCGCTTTGAGACATCTAGAAGATGTGATAAGGCGCTACATCAAATGCAAGGATTATTATGTTCCCCAAATGTGACATCTGTAACCAGGATGCCCTCTGTCTTCTTGTCCTCCTCGATAATGTTAACCATCATTCTCCACCATGTATCCCCCCTATTCTACTTCCATGATTCTATCCTTTCCTATCCAGGTGTCTTCATTCATCTCCTTCAATGAAATCTCACCCTCCACACGATCACATCCTAGGACCAGCATTTGCCCTCTCCCCACCACACACCATCTCAGGACCAGCAAAGCTTCAGTTTTGGTTCAGTTGGACATTGAATATATATTCCGTTGAATACCATTCATGGAATTTCCTGGCCAACAATACTCCAGATAAGTTGGTCTCTTACCTCCTGGCTGTTTTATGGGACTTCACTGGGGCAAAGTAGGTGCACAGTGTGCCTGCAAACACACATGCCCTGACTTGACAGTGATTTCTAATGGGGTAGTTGAAATGTTTTAATGTCATAAGTGCGAGGTCAAAAGAAAAAAACACAAGGATAATTTTCTTTATCACACACTCTTATCATCCTACTCCACCTCCTGGACCTAAGAATAAGTGCATGGATCCTGCAGGCAATTTTTTTTTGCAGGCAGTAGAAATAAATGGCTCTTTATAACAATAACAACTTGCATTTATATAGCGACCTTTGGTTAGCACCTAGATGGGCTTATCAATGGCGGAGCCTGACGCAAACCCAGTTGGAGGGAAGTTGACTATAAGCGCAGTCAAAGAGGAAGGTTTTCATGGGGATCTGAAAATGGGGGAAAAAGGGGCATGGTTGAGCGAGAGAGTTGCAAAGTTTCTGAGCATAGTGACTGAAAGCACGGCTGCTGATTGTGGTATGGAGGGGACAAGAAACAAGCAGGAGGCTGGAGCCAGCTGAGTGGAGATGGTTGGTGGTGGAGTGGGGAGTAAGCAGGTTGGAGAGGTAGGGATGTGCGACGGCATGAAGGGATTTGTAGATGAATGTGAACATCTTGAAGTGTATCCCTTTGTGATGGAGATCCAGTGGTGCTTAGCGTGGACCGGTGTAATGGGTCTGGGTTGGCTTTAAAGCAAACATACAGAAAGCAACCAATACAGCATTCCTGTGCAGAGGAAAGGAATAAAACTGAGTTCTCCTCCCGTTTCTCCTCCCCCCCACCTCTGTCTGTCCGTCTGTCTGTTCAATCTCAGGTTTAATTTAGAGAAAAATGAAATTATTTAGATCACCAACATTAGGCAAATAAAAATTTCGGTCAGCCAATGTGCGTGACTAATGAAAGTGTAAATCATTAGTGTATTTCAGTGCAGACAGCTTGCCCTGCTGAGGGGGATGAAGACATGCAGTTTTCCACTTCACCAGTTGGCTAGTTTCCATCATCTGAGCCCTTGAGTTACAGCATGATTTGCATGGCATGTTTGTCTTTGGTAATCAAGCTGCGTACTTTGACAAGGCTGCGACATTGGACATGGATGTTCGTCTAATTAAGGTGCTAATTGAATTAAATAGCAGCGGTAATGAGCAGATGAGCAGCATAAAAAGTGGAGTCAGATAGCCCAATTAACAAAAGAGCCAAGCATAGTTCTAACATTTAAAATACATGCCGCGCTGCACTCCAATATTGTTAATTGTTCAGGGGATTTATGATAATTGACTCAACAACAGACATAACTTGCAGTAGGCCTAACCTCCGCTCGGCACTGAATAAAGCAGCAAGAAAAATTATATTGTAGCTAAATATGTTATAGCTTTGTGTTGAAGGCTCCGTTTTGTATGTGTGTTTGTGTCTGGGGGTGAGGGTGAGTTGTGGGGGGGTGGGGGGAGAAAGAGAGAAACAGAAAGGAATGAAAGTGAGAAGGTTGCACATAGAATGCAAACAAGAGAAACTGTTAAATTGTACCTTAAAACGTTTGTAGAACCCCCCCCCATACACAAACATAAACACACATGCACGCACCCTACACCCCAGGGCTCATTGACATATGTGGTGACATTTCATTAGGTAGAATGCAATTGAGGCTTAACATAAATTCATAAAGTACGGTTATAAATATTTCTGTGCCATATGATTCTGGATTGTCGGGTACATTAGAGTCTTGTTCAAAAATATTTATTAGCAGATTCATATTAGTCATTAAGCGTTTATACATTAATTATGCAATTCGTTTCAATTAAAGCAGATTTGACCTCATTAGAAATCTGCATTTTTTTTGCCCCAATGAAAATTGGTGCTAACTTGTGACTGCCACGTCTAATTATCCATTAGTATTTGTCATCTGATAGCTCGGCTTCTCTGCCATGCAATCTCAGTGGGTATCCTTAACCAGTAATGTGCTGACTTGCTAATAACAGTCCTACAGTCCTCAAATTGCATTCTCCAGACAAGTGCAGAGCAGAAAAGAGGCATCTCACAGTTGAGTTTATTGTGAAGTCCTGCAACCTACTGGTTAGAGCACTCGCAAGCGAGAGGATCCGGGTTTGATTCCCGGACAGGGAAAGTTTGCTTACTCCACATGCCTATGTTTACCTAGCAGTAATTGGAAACGCTGTTGTTGGTCGATTGGCGAATCGCTTTTACGAGAGCAATAATTCCTTAAAAAATAACAATGATCATTTTGGTCACTCAATCCACTACTATTTGTGGGATATAGGCTGCCGCCTTGTGCCCATAAAATGTAAAGTCACTTCACTTTACAGTATATTCTGTGAAGTGCTTTGAGACAACAACAACAAAATTACATTTGTAGAGAAGACTTGATGGTGTGATAAGGTGCTTTATCAAATGCAAGAATTATTATTGAGATGCACAGGCTTGATACAGGATTGAGAAAGAAAACCCAGAACAATTCTTTCATCTGCACCAAGAGCAGAATAAGATGTCACAGGTTTAGCTTTGGAAAGAGCAATTTCAGGACAGATACCAGGAAGCAGTTCTTTACTCAGAGGGTAATTAATGACTGGAACAGGTTGCCAGGAAGGGTGGATGAGATCATGACACTTGTTTATACACAACAGCGGTGGTCATTGTGGTAACAAAAGTCTCCCCAACAGAGCTATGAAGTTGATTGAACAATTTATTGGCAGGTTTTCTAAAGCTCGGGCACATTCCTGCTGTTGATTCCCTTTGTGACATTTAGTTCACCACCTGCTTAACTGTGAATAGCCCATTACCGCACCTCAGTGTACTAGATATATTACTGGCCTGCTCCAACATCCTGTGCTGTGCCTGCTCCACTGCCGGTGGTTGGGCCTTCAGCCTTTCTTCCCGAAACCTCTGAAATTCCATGCTGGAGCCCCCCCGACCCCGCTACCTTCAAGCCCCGTCTCAAGAACTTCTTTTCTGACCATGGCTTCAGTCAGCGTCCTACCCCCAGCCCACTTGCTGTCTCATCATCACCCATGGCTTTGACATTTTCGACCTCAGCATCTCGGACAAGGCCATCTCGGACCACTTTCTTGTCTCCTTCTCCTCTTCTATTCCCCTCTTCCTCCACCAAGCCCTCAACCATACTTTTCAGCCCATGGAAAAATCTCCCTCCTGAGACCCTCACAGAGGCCCTCACATCCTCTGACCTCCTACCCCTCTAATCTTACTCCCACAGTGATCCTGAAACAGCTGTCCAGCTGCTCCA
The DNA here is from genome assembly GCA_035084275.1 of Hydrolagus colliei. NCBI lineage: Eukaryota > Metazoa > Chordata > Chondrichthyes > Chimaeriformes > Chimaeridae > Hydrolagus > Hydrolagus colliei. The sequence goes on along the minus strand of CM068742.1, from coordinate 112,936,875 downwards.
CGATCGCCTCTCCTCCACCTTCAACTCTTTCGTCCTCCTTAAATCCAGGTCTATCTCCAAACCCACCGGCTCCCCCTGGTACAACACTCATCTCTGCACCCTTAAATGTCAAACCCAGCTGCTCGAGCACAGGTGGCAGAAAACTGGCCTCATGGTTCACCACCAACTGTGGCTCAAGCATCTCCACAGCTACCGCCGTTTCTTGTGTCATGCGAAAACGGCCTACTATTCTAACATTATCCTGGAGGCAAACAACAACCCCAAAGTCCTCTTTCCCACTACCCACCACCTCCTCCGCGCACCCCCTCAGGCCTCCTCAATCTTCACTTGAAATGTGAAGTGCGAGGAGGTCATGGACTTCTTTTCCTCCAAAATCCACAATATCCTCCAGGCAGCATCATCCTCCTGCCCCTCGTCACTCACTACCACCTCCACCCCATCTCCCTCACCCTCTCCATCATCAGCTCCTACCTCGACCCCCTTCCTAAACTCCTTCTCCCCAGTCTCTCTTTCCTCCCTCTCATGCACTCTCACCTCCATGAAGCCAACCACCTTCTGCCTCAACTCCATTCCCACCAATCTACTGCTCACCCAGCTCCCCCTCCTCTACCCACTGCTGGCTGATATCATCAACCAGTCTTTCTCCACAGGATCAGTCCCTGCCCCCCATCAAAATTGCTGCCATCACCCCCCTCCTTAAAAAAACCCTCCCTGGATCCCTCAAACCCTAGCCACTACCGCCCTATTTCTAACCTTCCCTTCCTTTCAAAAGCACTGGAATGCGTTGTTGCAAACCAACTCCGTGCCCACCTCTTCTCCCACTCCCTCTTCCAACCACTCCAGTCCGGTTTCCGCCCTGCCCACAGTACAGAGACTGCGCTTGTGAAAGTCACAAACGACATCCTCTCTATCTGCGACCGGGACTCCCTCTGCCTCCCTCTGCCTCCTTATCCTCCTGGACCTGTCCGCTGCGTTCGACACAGTCAACCATGCCATCTTCCTCCACCACCTTTCCTCCATCATCCACCTCAGTGGGACTGGTTTGAGTCCTACCTCACTAGCAGTACATCTCCACAAACGGCTTTTCCTCCCGCTTATACCCAGTTATCTGTGGGGTACCCCAGGGATCCATCCTTGGCCCCCTCCTCTTCCTCATCTATATGCTCCCTCTTGGGGATGTCATCCGCAGACATAGGGCACACTTCCACATGTGGATGACACCCAACTCTATTTCTCCATTTCACTTTGCAACCCCCAGTCCCCTGATGTTCTGTCAACCTGCCTGTCAGACATCGGGAGCTGGATGAGCGCAAATTTCTTGCAGCTAAATGTTGACAAGACGGAGGCCATACTCTTTGGCTCTTGTCAATGTCTCCATTTGCACGGCTCTCACCTCCTCCACCTTCCCGGTCTGTCCGTAAAACTCTCCAAACCTTTGCGCAACCTAAGTGTCAGGTTCGATCCTCAAATGTCCTTCCTCCCCCACATCTGGTCCCTCACCAGCACCGCCTTCTTCCGCCTCTGACGGATTGCCCATCTCTGGCAATACCTCACCCCAAAAGCCGCTGAAACCCTGGTCCACGCCTTCGTCACTTCATGGCTGGACTACTCCAATGCCCTCCTTGCCAGTCTCCCCTCCACCACAATCCATAAAATCCAACTCATTCAAAACTCTGCTGCCTGCATACTCACCCGCACCAAACTTTGCTCCCCATTACCCCAGTCCTTGCCAGACTTCACTGGCTCCCTATCCCCGAGAGGATCAACTTCAAGATCCTCACGCTTATCTTCAAATCCTCTGCACCCCCCTACCTCTCTGACCTCCTGTCTCGTCAAACCAGCTCCCGTTGCCTTCACTCCACTGGGTCTGGCCTCCTGCATGTCCCCTGAATCCTCCGCTCCACCCTCGGCGGCCGTGCCTTCAGCTACTATGCCCTGAGGCTTTGGAATTCCCTTCCTCACTATCTTCACCTCGCCCCCCTCTTTTCTCAGCTTGAGGTCCCAGCTGAAGACCTTTCTCCTCGACCGTGCCTTTGGTCACCTTTCTACCCCTGCCCCTGGCTTGGTCCTGGGATCTGCTATTGTGAAGCGCTCTGAGACACCATCCGGCATGGAGGGCACTATATAAATCGAAGTTGTTGTTGTTGTCCACATCTCTCTGATCCCAACCCGCAACTCAACCCCTTTGTTGTTCAGCATCTCGGGATGTCCTCCCGATGTGACACGTGCCACATAAATGCAATTTGTTGTTACGGTTGCGGTTGATTCCATTGCGCCTTCCGTTCTGCATCCTGGGTGCTGTGGAGCTCCTGTAGCTCAGTGGTTAGAGCACTCACCTTACAAGCGTGAGACCTGTGTTCGAATCCAGGCAGATCTGGGCGAAACCTTGGGCAAGTTTCCTTACTCGACAAGCCTGATAATAATCCCTCCAAAAAAACCACAATAATAAAAAATTGTCATTTTTCATCTACAACTGTTTGTGGGACACTGCTGTGTGCAATTGGCTTCCATGGTTTGCCCACAAATATACACTTTACAGTATATTCTGCGAAGTGCTTTGAGACGTCGATAAGATCCTATATGCAAAGGATATTTGGTATATCCTTGCATACACCAAATGCAAGGATTATTATAATTATTAATCAGCAAACTCAGACATGGCCACTCACAACATATAATTTAATAGCCTTCAACACTTCTCCTGCTTCCTTGATAAAAAAACACCCCAGAAACGTTACTGCTGTTATAATAGTCAAGCATACCAATAGGATAATGGTATACTTCTCATGTACGTCAGGTGCTTTTTCCCATATTTTCAAAAAAATACTGAGCAAGGTGTCTTTTGCCGGTGAAGCAATAGCCAGGGGTGGAAAGCTGGAGTAGACTGGTCTGAAGGAGTTACTAAGACCGACAGTGCGAGGGAGCCACATTAATATCACCAGAGTCACCATCATTAATGCGGGGTGCTTCACTGATCCTGCGATTTCAACCGCATCCCGTAATTCTCTTTCATCATCATGCTGTCAGGCTCAGTGTATCTGCAGAGCAAGTTCCCATCACCTAACCTCCCCCCCCCACAACCATGGCCCCATCCCCTGCCCCCCTCCCACCATCTCACCCAACCTCAACAACATTCACCTCTTAAACCAAAATAACTCAACCGAACAAAAAATACACCAAGCAATAAAAACAAATTTTGTTCATCAATGTCCTTCGTAAGCTTTTTTGTTAAAGGTAGTGGAACCTATCCTTTACGTGTTTTGAGACATAATCTCCAGAATTATTCAATAGGAATCTGTTTGCTGACAGCTTCATAATAGTTACTGAAATCCAAAGAAACCCAACTCTGGGGTAAATTAGGTGGGTAGTTCAAGGCCTCTGTGATACTATCTGGTATGAAGGGCGCTATATAAATATAAGTTGCTGTTGTAGCCAGACTGATTTAATAATAATAACAATAATAATCCTTGCATTTGATAGTTGCACCATATCATGTTGTTGAGGCGTCTCAAAGACCTTCACGGAATTACTGTGAAGTGGATTGATTGTATTTTGTTATGTGAAACGTGCCACCAACTGTTCATAGCAGTGTTCCACAAACAGTCTTGGATTGAGTGACAATTTTTTTGAAAAATTCTAATGTTTTAATGTTATTGCTGCATATATTCCTGTATCTTGTGCTCAGAGAACTGAATTTAGTTTCATTTATGTTAGGTCTGTCACTGCTGGGCTATCCCAGAGAGATGCAGGTACATAATAATAAGAATACTACTACTAATAATACTAATACTACTAATAATGCTTGCATTTGATAAAGCACCTTATCAAGTCTCAAAGCATTTCACAGAGTATCCTGCAATGTACATTTGACTGTATATTTTGTGGGCGAAATGTGGCAATCAATTGCGCACAGCAGTGTCCCACAAACGGTTGTGGATTGAGTGACCAAATTGTTATTATTTTTTGAAGAGATTATTATCTCCGGAAAGCAATCCACCAATCGACTAACAAGCGGTTTCTGATGTACTGCTAGGTAAACAGAAGAGTAAGGAAACTTGCCTAACGTTTCGCCTTGCCCATGAATCGAATCCAGGTCCTCTCGCTTGTGAGATGAGTGCTCTAAGCACTATGCAAAGGACTCCACTACTGTGAGTTCTGCAACTCTCTGTAAAACAAAACTAGTCTCACCCAGGCTCACACATAACTGAAAAAGCAACAGCCAGGGTCAAAAGCAAACCAGGTGCAAATGTCAGAGAATTTGCTCACTCATTTGCTCGCTCACTTGAGGATTTGTAAATAAATATATCTTCATGCGCTTCGCAACACTCGAACGGAAAAAAAAAAGGTTTCTCAGGTCACCAAACAGAAAGATGCTGATAATGAGACCGGCAGAGGAGAACGGGAAGGTAGTGGAGAAAGAGAAAGAGGTAGGAGGAGAAAGAGAGAGAGATGGGGAGCGGGTGAGTGAATTTATAAAAGAAAAGGCAGGGTACAGTATATGATTAGAAACACATTTTCTCAAAGAAATAAAAAAAACTGAATGCATTTCTAGAAAAATATCATCAGTTAACTTTTACATCTAGCTAGGAATCAAGCCAACCTGACGTCTCATGCTTTTCCTTTAAAGGGATTCGGTAATAATTGTCTGCGTTTGCCTCACATAACTAGAGTATTTCTTTGTTTTGTGATCGCCAGAGAAATAGGTTTCTAATTGAAGCACTGTCTCCAGTTCATTTTATTACATTGTACGGAAGTTCTTTTCGAATGATTAATGCAATCCTGATACCATATAATTAACTGATATCATCTCACTAATATAACATTGCAAATTCAGCAAAACAGCATTTAACCCTTAGAGGACTGGGTGCCATTTCAAGCCTTTATTTTTAACTGACTTTCTGACTTAACCATTGCTTATTTGTTTCCTATATTTGCTATGTATTTATTATATTTTGTTTCACCCACAATAAATCTACTTACAGTATATCCTGTGAAGCACTTTGAGAAGTCTGAATGACATGATAAAGCCTACATACATCAAATACTAAAAATATTACTACTGTAGTACTATTTCTCTCACTGCAAAAACCATTCAGCTTTATTTTGCAACAGAAAAAACCTATTTATATTAAAAATACAAGTATAGATTTCTACGTATTTCATATTATTTAATTGTATATTGAAATTCTGTAAATATTGGGACATTGAAAGAATGGGACAATTGTAAAACAAACCAGCTTAGGAGAATAATAATAAGAAGAATCATTGAGTTTGATATAACATTTTATCACATCATTGAGATAGCTCAAAGCGCTTCACAGAATATATTGTAAAGTGAGGGGAAAAAAAGCATTAAGAGCACAACAGGAAAGACTCTCGTGATGTAGACTTGAGCAAGGAAAATACGACAGTGTCCGAAATGTTAATTTGTTCCACTCTTGCCTCTTTTTGAGGGCAGGTGGGTGGGGAGAGGTAGAGGGTCAGCTGCATGTCTGACACAAGCGGGAACCCATCACAATGTTTAAGAGTATCCAAACCAAGCTGAGAGCTCCATGCATCCAACCCACACATGGAAATTCTTGTGTATTGAAATGGAACGTGCAGCTCTCTCCCTGGAGGAACATATCCTGTTTAATACCAGAAAGTATTAGGCTCAGATTGGCAATAGCGAGGGTTGGGGACCCCAGAATGTACATTGGGGTACTGCTGGAGTCTAACCAATTTGAACTACATATTCGCGCTTTGGCTTGCAGGGTTAACGGGAGCTGAGTGGGAAGAATGCCACTTGATCTTCCAAGTCCTGTTGATGAGCCATGTCATCGTGAGCTGTCATCAACACTTTCCTGGAATACTATAGATGCACTTGCTTCACCAAGCAAGTCTACCGAGACTACAAAGAAGGTTGACTTGATGACAACATTCTGTTGCTAAACATGTCACCTTGAAGCCAGTTCTGGTCCAAGGATACCCTAGTTACCTTCTCCACCCCCAACACAGCCTCTGGATTTGATGTACATTGGTTGAAACCCCATGTTGGCATTCGAACTCAGTGTCCTAGCTGACACTGCAATACTGGGAAAGTGTTAATTATTAGAAGCTAATTGTCTTTAGAGGGTATTAATCCAAGGTCGTGCAGCTGCCATGAAGTGAGCAATTTTTTGGCGAGGATTGTTGGCCTTCTCTTTTCGAATACTGCCATTGGGATCATTAACATGCGCTAGAACAGGCAGATGGGACCTTAGTTTAACGTGGCATCTGATGGACAGCACCTCTGACAATGCCAAGCTCTCCCCCAACACTGCATTCAAATGTCAGTTTAGACTATGAACTCAAAATCCTGACTTCGGACTTGAACTCGCAACCTTCTGACTCAGAGGTGAGACTGCTACCAACTGAGCCAGACTGTCATCACCTGATCCTGCCCCCAAGAGAATGTGCCCAGATTTAATTCGAATGAGCGGCTGCTATTTGTGCACATCATTAATCACAGGGGAGGCTACTCCAAGTGTCCGCCAGCACTCCCGATGAAGAAGCAACCCTTGTGGTGAAGGGCTTCTCTGCTGGCTTTTATTAGGGGTTGAATTTTGCTGAGTGAACAACTAAATAGAACATAATGACTAATAATCCTTGAATAATCCTTGCCACGTCTTTGGGGTGTCTCACAGCATTTCATGGAATATATTGTAAAGTGAATTAACTGTATAATTTTGTGGGGAACAAAACACAGCAACCAATTGTGCACAGGTGTATTTCACGAACAGTCATGGATTGAGTGAATTTTTGAGGGTATGGGATTATCATCGGGATCCGTTATTTGGAAGCGCTTTGAGACGCTGTTCAGTGCTATATAAATCCAAGTTGTTGTTGTTGTTGTTATTACCCTTGGAAAAGTGATCCACCAATCAACTAACAGCTGGGTTCCTATTACTGCCAACTAAACAGGCATGCAGCGAAAGCAAGCTTGCCTACATTTCATCCTGCCTGGGAATCATTCCCTGTTCCTCTTGCTTGTGAGGTGAGTGCTCTACCCAATACGCTACAGGACTCCATACCATAGACCAATCCTCTGTCAATTTGATTGTGTGTGTGTGTCGGTGTCTGTGTTTTTATTTTATTTATGTACACAACGTGTGCAAATCCTGATCTAAGCATCTTGGCAAAAGTAAGCTCGATGTTTATCAGGATTAGATTCCCTTTCCAATTCCCTGTGAAAGCTTGACGATCCCTTTTCCAATAAGCCTCAGGTCAATTTCACCTTAATTTTCTTTTATTCAAAGTCAGCTAACTAGCTGGCTGCATGCGTCAGACTAATTTAGAGAGGATGCTTCCTCCGGCCTCCCTGCTGCATTTGCCTACAAAAGTTTCACGGAATATACCGTAAAATGAATTAATTGTATATCTTGTGGGAAAAATACAGTAGTGGATCTTTGCAGGAAATCCTCAGTAAAGAGCTTTGAAAGGGGTCACCTGGCCCCAAACACTGTATAAATTGTAAAAATAATGTAATGATACACCTTGCATTAGATATAGCACCTTAACACATTGTTGCGACTTTGCAAAGCGCTTCACAGAATATGTTATGAAGTGGATTGACTGCGTTTTTTGTGGGCAAAACACAGCAGGACTGGTACCAGGCACAGTGGGTGGGGTGGTGACTTGAGACTAGCTTTGACTGTTGCTCAAAGACATGGTCAAGTAGGGTCATGGTCATGTTCTTAAGAAGGGTTTTGAGAACTGAGAAACAGGATGCAAGCTGAGGTAATAGGAGCCAAAAAGTTTGAAAGAACGCTTTAATAGTTCAGTAAATATTCATAAATTACAGTACATTAATATAATACAATTTACTTTTATACAGTCAATTGCACACAGCAGAGTCCCACACGCAGTTGTGGATTGAGTGACCTCATTTTTTTTTGGTAGGGGTAGGAATTATTACTCCCGGAAAGCAATCTGCTAATTGACAGACAATCAGGTTTCTATGTACTGTTAGGTAAACAGCGGTATGAAGTAACGAAAGTTACCTAAGGCTTTGCCCTGCCTGGGAATCGAATCTGGGTCCTCTCGCTTGTGAGGCGAGTGCTCTAACCACTAAACTACGGGACTCCATGCATAAGGGGGGAGCAGAGTTTTACTGAGTAGGTGTGGGTGTGATCTCCAGCAATTGTGAAACATTTAAAGAGAGCCTGGAAAATAAGCAAAGTTTATTTAGAATCATTTCATCAGCAATATAATATGGAATAACATTTGGCTTCCTATCCAATAGTATTCATGAGAGCATGATTCTGCCATAACCGTAATGGAATGTCAGTCTGTACATGCTTATGTTCCTCTGAATTACTGCTTCGGAGATAGATTTACCATAATGCGCCCTGAATAAAGAACTGTAGGTAATTTACAAATGTAATTTCAATTGAGAATAGTTTTCCAATCTCCTTTCATTTGGCTCTCAATTGAACCTTTATTTCTCACTCTCACCGCCGCTGCCCCCCCTCCACTTCCCCCATCCTCACCACCCCATTCCTCCCCACTCCTCAACAGTTTACGGTGCGATCTAATATTGTAGAGAGACCGCAGAGGATTAGGTATTCACAGAGAGGAGAAATTGACTGGGATGTTTTATCAGAGCACGTCACAGTACATGAAAGCAGATGTGTCTGTTCGGAGCTGTTCCCCCAAATTACTGCTACAGACTAATTTAGCCCTTGGTTCTCGCAGATTACTGCGTTCACTGATCATACTGTCAAATCAAAGTGAGCACTCCATTCCCCTTTATTCATGCCAGATCTATTTTGCTTTCATAATGAGCAGATATTACCCGGCACAAAGAGGATAAAGACATCGCAATGATAGATAGGCGAGAGATTAAATGGGATCTTTATGACTTCTTGCCCATCACTTTCGAGTGCGTAATAAGACGAGAGAAGTTGTGCGCTGATTTGTTCTTCAGCAGAGGCAAACATTAGCCTGAGCTCAACAGCGTTGCGACCATTAATGGGGGTGGAGGGGGGAGGATTTTTTTTGTTATTTGGAAAGGTTGTCGCTGTGTGGGTCGGTGCATGGGTGGGTGGGTGGGGGGTAGAGCGATGGGAAAAAAGGAATTATGGTATGCAGATCAAACCAGCAGAAATCCTGGTGACAGATACTAATGTATAAATCAACGGGCCACTACAGAGCTTGGACCACTGCTCATGTTCTTTTGCAGAAATGTCACCTGTTCCTATCTAGCGATTTGCATAATGCAAAGCTTCTCACTCGTAAAATACAGATTAACAGGGAAGCGGAGGGCCATTCGCAAACCACACAGCCATTTCATCAGCATGGCGCCTCCACAGGTTAACCCCATCCTGGCTGGAGCGCTCCCCAGCCACACTGCTGAGGTGTCGTGCATTTTAATCCCTTCACAGCAGCAAGGCTTAACAACAACATTCTGTCCCATAGTATAGTGGTTATGGAGCTCACCTTACAAGTGAGAGGACCTGCGTTTGATTTGTGGGCATTCCAAAACCCTAGGTAAGTTTCCTTACTCCACACGCCTGTTTACCCAGCAGTAACTAGGAACCCAGTTGTAAATCGATCGGTGGTTTCACTTTCCAGCGATAATATTCCCTCCCCTACCCCACCACAAAATGTGGTCACTCAAACCACTCAATTTGTGGGACACTGCTGTGCACAATTGGCTGCAGTGTTTCGCTCACAAAATACACAGTGAATTCACTTTACAAAAAATGTGAAGACCTGTAGCCCAGTGGTTGGAGCACTCACCTTGCAAGTGAGAGACCTGGGTTCGATTCCAGGCAGGTCAAAATCTTGGGCAATTTTCCTTACTCTACACTCCTAATAATAATCCTTTAAAAAAAACACAATAGTAAATTGGTAATTTCAATCCGCAACTGTTTGTTTCACCCACATATATACAATTCACCTTACAGTATATTCTGTGAAGTGTTTTGAGACGTCTGGAAGATGTAAATAAAAGCTATACCAAATGCAAGGATTATTATCATTATTGTTATTATAATCTGTGAAGCATTTTGAGACATCTGAACAACATGATGAGGCACTATATCAAATGCAAAGATTATTATGATTATTTTAACAAAAGAAAGGCATGAGAAATTTTATTTTACACTTTCCAACTGATCCCAACTAACCGGTGTGATTTGGTCTGATCTGAAGAGAAGTGCTTGGTGACAGGAGGAGGTAGTTTTAGACTAACACAGTGTGGCACCAGCATGCTGGCTGCTTTCACATTTTAAACACCTTATATTACGTGTTAAAAGCAGGTTTTCTCTGAATGTGGCTTCCTTTGGCTTGGGTGACCGGCAAGCTTTGTCGCTGGGTTTTCCACTAATGACTGATGCTTAGTGAGGGGTTGAGGAGGGGGTCAGGGGATAATGACCGGCTTATTAATACAATATAATTTATTCAGCACCTTTCACGTTGAGAGAATTTCTTGACAGTGCTGTCTGGGCACCCAAGTTGATGGTGGGAGCCAAATGGGGCAGGAAGGGTAAGGTGACTGAAACTGTGGTCCATCCTACAGTCCCTTTGCCTTGCTCCCTCCCTCTCCTCCTTCAAGGCTGGCCTCAAGACCCTCCTCTTCGACCATCCCTTCTGCTGCCCCCCCCAAATCTCTCCCTTCCCTCCTAACTCTCTCCCACTCCTCCCTCCTGCACTGCCTCTCTCCCTTGCTCGGGTCCCATCCTGACTGTTCAGCGCCTTGGGACGTCCTCCTGACGTGAAAGACGCTCTATAAATGTCATTTTGTTGTTGTTTCACATCTTTGGCACCTCTCCGACCTGCTTACTCTGCACTCCACCCCCAGCATCCTCAGTTTGGCTGGTTCCAGCCTCCTGCTTCTCCCTTGTCTCCTCTGCTGCCCCATCAGTGGCCGTGTTTTCAGCCACAGTGCCCTGAAACTTTGGGATTCGTTCGTTCATTCCCTCCACCTCATGCCCTCCCTCCTCACATCACACCTGAAGACCTTCCTCTTCAATCAGCCACCTCGTCCCTTCCACCAGGCTCGGAATCAGGCTTCACCAGTGTTGAGCACTCCGGGATGCTACCCACGTGAAGGGTGTTATATAAACGATTGTGGATAAAAGGATTAAAGGATATAGGGATAAGACGGGTAGGTGGAGTTAGAATAGATCAGCTCCTGCTCCTAATTCTTATTCTCATGCAAGTTGTTGTTGTTGTCTTCAGACAGACTTTGAATGAGGGGAAGGAACAAACAAGCAAATCACAGTGTCGGAGAATTACCATAAAACTCAGAGATTAGCCAGTATCCCTATAAGAGGCAGGAGAGAGTTGTGATCCACAAGACAGAGGCAGCCCAATGACATGTCCCGATGTCACTGCTGTTGCCATCTCCAGGACCACAAACCATCTTTCTGGTTGAGGTCGATTTCCATAGTCAAGGATGAGAGACCTCCTCGCTCATTCTCCCTCTCCCGGGAAGTAACACTCCAGCTGGCTGATAATGACCTGGCTAACTCCCAGTTCAAAATGGCAGGTCAGGCCTTGGATTCAATCCCCCACACAGATCTTTTTGCTTCAATGAGATTCTAACATTGCTGTGGTATTTTTTACACCACAAACAACCAATTTGATCCAGGGGATTGTTGGTCAGGAAACCAGGAAAAATTCTCCGCTCTTTCCAAATGGTGTCACTTGATCTTTAAAATCCACCTGAACATGCAGATGGGAATTTGATTTCAAGTCCCATCGATTTAAAGTCCCCCAGCACTGCAATGGAGTGTTAACCAAGATTGGGAGCTCAAAGGGGCTTGAATCCACAACCTTTTGATTCAGAGACAAAAGTGCTACAAACCGAACCAAGCCAACACATTCCATTTGGCACTTTCTTTGTGAAGCACAGCCACATGATATTGTTTCACTTCAAACCAGGTATCCGTTTGAACTCCCTCATATTGGATTCAGCTGCATCAACAATTTGATGTCGTTATTGGTTGACTGGTGGAGTTTGATGAAAACATCTTATTGATTTTACTGATAATCAATCAGGATTAATGGTGCTTCTAATGTCTTCCAGTCTTTCTGTTATTCTGTTGCTCTTCAGATGCATGTTAACGTTGGGGCCAAAGAAGACAAGTAACAATACCAGCAACTGTTACTATTCATAAAAAATCTTGCATTTGATATAGTGCCTTATTACATCTTTGAAATGGATTCACTGTATATATTGTGGGTGAAATGCGGCAGCCAATTGCGCACAGCAGTGTCCACAAGTCGTGGATTCAGTCAACTTTTTTTTTGATGGGAGGGGAGGTATTATTACCATCTGAAAGCAATCCGCCAATCTACTTATTACTAGGTGAACAGACGTGTATGGAGTAAGGGAAGTTGCCTAAGGTTTTATCCTACCCGGGAACTGAATCTGGGTCCTCTCGCTTATGAAGCGAGCACTCTAACCACTAAACTACGGGACTCCATGCATAAGGGTGGAGTCGGTCTTACTGAGTGTGTGAGGGTGAATAATCTCCAGCAACTGTGAAACATTTAAAGCGGGACTGGAAAATAAACAACCCACATAAAACATTTGTCAGTGTCTATTTATGCCTTTACATCTCCGCCCCTGTTGCTTTGCTACCTTCATGTTGTGGTGCCTTGAATCACTGTGGGCTCCTAGAAGAGTGTACAACACAAGAATAAGTTGCATTTATACATTAGAGTGCCCTTCATGCAGGGTAGCATCTTGGAGTACTGAACCATGGCACAAATTAATAATAATAATCATCCTTGCATTTTATATAGAGCTTTTCACATCTTGTAGACGTCTCAAAGCGCTTCACAGGATATACTGTAAAGTGAATTGACTGTATATATTGTGGGTGAAACGCGGCAGCCAATTGCACACAGCAGTGTCCCACAAACAGTCGTGGATTGAAATGACCAATTTTTTTTATTATTGTGTTTTGTTTTTTTGGGGATGGATTATTATTAGGCATTTGGAGTAAGGAAATTTGCCCAAGGTTTCGCCCTGATCTGCCTGGATTCGAACACAGGTCTCACGCTTGTAAGGCGAGTGCTCTAACCACTGAGCTACAGGAGCTCCACATGACCACTTTTTTGAGGGAAATTTTGGGGGAAGCCAGGACACCTTCTCTTTTTGAATAGTGTCATGGGATCTTTAACTTCCGCAGGACGGTATCTCTGAATAACACAGTACACAAGTGCAGTTTACTTGCTGCATACACGTTTAGCAAATCTTTGGTTTAATTACAGGGAGACAGAAGGGATGCCTGATATTTAATTTCATGGTTAGGTTTGGGTTAATGAGGGAATGTATCGGGTAATGGACACAGCATGGCCTGACTGGAATCAGTTGCTCTTTCCCAGTTCCATGGGAGTGAACATTCCTTTGAATTTTGGACGGTCTTTTAAATTAATTCCCAAATGCTCCACGCGGCTGCCAGCCATTAAGTGATAATTCACACATGTTTTAGCATTTTTATTTTTCACTTGTGTGAGCTATTACTTCACTGGGCAGCAAAAATATGGTTCACTCCCACAGCGTAATTACATTTCATTCTTTGTGCCCTGACATTATTATTTTCACAGTTTTCCTGTTTTGTGAAAATAACATCCACGGCACCACACATTTGTGAAGGTGGGGTTTCAGCTTGGAACCAAGCCATGCACTGTGCTCCAGTGATATTCACAGGTTAGGCCTATCCCAAGCCTCACAACTCTCACATGGGAGGAGGCTGGGAGGGAACAGGGAGATGGGGGAGAAAGATCAGACTTAATATTAATGATACTACTAATAATAATAATCCTTGCATTTGGAATCCTTGCATTACCAGTCGGACAGACATCTCAAAGTGCTTCACAGGATTTACTATGAAATGGACTGACTATGTATTTGTAGGCAAATACAACAGCACAGTTGCGCATAGCCGTATGCCAGGTAGGAAATTAATAATAATGATAATAATAATACTAATCCTTGCATTTGATGTAGCGCTTTTCACATCTTATCGACGTCTCAAAGCGCTTCACAGAATATACTGTAAAGTGAATTGACTGTATATTTGTGGGTGAAACGCGGCAGCCAATTGCGCACAGTAGCATCCCACAAACAGTTGTGGATTGAAAATGACCAATTTTTTTATTATTGTGTTGTTGTTTTTTTTGGACAGATTATTATTAGGCGTGTGGAGTATGTAAGGCGAGTGCTCTAATGAGCTACAGGAGCTTCACAGGATCACTTTTTTGGGGGAAATTGTGGGCCAGGACATCTTCTCCTTTTGAATTACCATAACACATGGGATCTGTAACTTTCACCTGAACAAGTAGATGGACCTTGGTTTAACATCTCATCTGATAGACATCCCTCCAGTGATGCAATACACACCCAGCGTTGCATTGGAATTCCATCTTAGACCATGTGATTTCAAGTCCCGATGTAGGGTTTGGACCTTCTGAATCACATGCGAGAGTGCTACCACTGTGCCTTGGGAATACTCAGCTGGTCAGGCAGCATCGATGGAGAGAGGAAAGCCAGTCAATGTTTCAGGTCAATGACCCTTCGTCGGATTTTTGTCAGAGAATAAATGTGACTATTGATAAATCAGATTGAGAAGCAAGCCATACTACAGTGCTTCTGAGACAGCAAAGCAAAGCAGATTTAGGGCAATTTCAGAACAATCAAAGAGCGAGTCTTACTTTACTAGGATGTGATTATCCAGATTGGAACGGGTTGCTGAGAAGGATGGGGGAATTCAGGACAAAGAGTGTGTTTGAAAGAACAGCTTGATGTTGTGATGGGAGGAGGGTAGTGTAGGTACTTCCTAATCCAAACTTTTCTTGTGATCTTGTGATTTTACACCAAACAACAGAAAATTGGCTATTTGTCTCGCTGCTGCTGTGGGATCTTACTGACCCAAATCAACCTTTGTCTACAATGCTACGGATTGTATTGCCATATATTTCCATCTTACTCCCTGTGCGAAATACATGACTTTGAAAGGATTCCATGTGATGAAGCATTTCGTTTTAGCATTAAATAATTACATACAGTATAATAATATGACATACAAGCCACTAGGAAATAATTAAGCAGCAACAAACTCAACAAAATTGTTGTCTGTGTTGAAGATGGAAATGACTTGCTTACTGTTCTGAACAAAATCTTTCACATTTTAAGGCTATTTATTAATAATAATCCTTACATTGGGGCGATATATTGCCTATAACATCTAAACAGCTGAAATCAAATCACCAGTAATTGCTGTCAAGTGTCAGGACTGGGTAACTGGAGGCAAATGAGGCAGTCAGTTTGCACATGGGTTTTCATTACTGATGATAATAATAATAGTAATGATAACAATAATAATCTTATTTGGTGCATTTGGTGTTGCAGTTAGTCATATTGGAAGGACATCTCAAAGCAATTTACAATATTTACTGTGAAATGGAGTGACATCGTGCATTTGTGGGCAAATACTGCAGCACAATTGCGCACAGCAAAGTCCTACAAATAGCCATGAAATGGATGACCAATTTTTATTGGGGAGATTATTGGCTACTCCCAGGCCACTGGGAGAATACATCCTTCTCTCTTTGAATAATGCCATGGGATCTTTAACATCCACCTGAACAGGCAGACAGGACCTTGATTTAAAGACTTATCCGAAAGACTGCACCAAATACCCATTGAAATTTCATTCTTTTTATTTACGTAGGATTACACAGATTATACCAGTATTTGTACTCTACACAAGCCCCCTCTCCCTCTATTCTCTTCATATTCTATTATTCCTTTCTCCTTCAGGAAAGATGAATTGGCTGTTTAGAGGGTGCCGTGTAGATTCATTGGAATGATAGTGGGGCTTAAAGGGTTAAATTATGAGCACAGGTTGCACAAACCTGGTCTCTATTCCTTTGAGTTTGGATGGTTGAGGGGTGATCTGACGGACATTTTAAAAATAATAAAGGGATTTGATTGGGTAGATGCAGAGACTATTTCCTCTGGTGGGGATCATCTTTAATGCCATTTAGGAGTAAAATTAGAAGGCCATTTTTTACCCAAAGGGTAATGGAAATCTGGAACTCTCTCCCCCCAAAAGGCTGTTGATGCTGGATGTATTCCCATTTTTAAGACTAAGTGGATAGCTATTTATTAGGTCAGGGTACTAAAGGTTATGGGCAAGGGTAGGTAACTGAACCTCACCTTAATTGGAAATGACAGATCGGCCATGAACTTATATAATGGTGGAACAGGTTTGAGGGGCTTAATAGCCTTCTCCTGTTTCTATGTCACTCTCATAATTTGTGTTGGCTGTGTTTCATTTTGTTCTAAAAGGAAAGGGAATTTCTCCCAGTGTCCTAGCCAACAATACCCCCCACTGCCCGCCCACCCGCCCACCCAGCAAAATCACCCCCCCACTGCCCTCCCACCCGCCCACCCAGCAAAATCACTGATTCACTTCAAACAATCTATGTAAATAGATTTACTGTGAAATGGAGTGACTGTGCAAACAGAACATTACAATTGCACACAGCGATGTCCCACAACCGACGATGAAACAATTAACCAATTTTTATTGGCCGTTTGCGGGACATTGCTGCGTGTGAGCTGCCTGCTGTGTTGCCCGTAAAAATATTCTTTGCAGCAAACCCTGTGAAGTGCTTTGAGACGCTCATCTTGGGGTGAAAGACACTCCATCAGATGCAAGGAATAGCAAATCTGCTGTTGATTATAAACTGCTGCATTTAAAAAAAAACGCCTTTGGCTGTTTTGCTAAAGGAGAGAGGCTAAAGGAGCGAAACTCCTAAGACCTGGCACTGACTGTGTTAATGGCTTGTGTATGCTTGACCAATTGTGCCGGCAAGTGACACCTGACTCAGAACTTCTGAAGTAGTTCACTTATTAGAAGCCATAGAGACCCTCTCACCCCTCAGACTGCATGCTACGGTTGCTGCTTGCTCTTTGATAACTTGCAGCCGCTGATAAAGTCCACTGGTAATAGCTTTTGCTAATGAGAAAAGTGCCACTGATTATGACAAATAGCCATGGACCAACAGGGTAAGCTGGTACACCGGCTCTGAATTGTCAGTCTGTGCGATTTTTGCATTTCATTATTTCCTCTGAAGCCTTTAAGTGTAGCAAGCGTTGGGAGTAATATGTCAAAATCATAATAATAAAGAGTTTCTGTTATTGTGACGATTTCTTTCATACCCCTGCGGCGGAGAAGAGGAGGGAAAGGGGAGCAGAATAAGAAGGAAAGCCATCGTGAGCAGAAAATAAAACTTGTCTGAGATATTTTAGTCCTGTGGAGTCCTGCAGCTCAGTGGTTAGAGCACTTGCCTTGCAAGCAAGAGACCTGGGTTCGATTCCCAGCAGGGCGAAATCTTGGGCACGTTTCCTTACATCACATGACTCATCCCTTGAAAAAAAACAATAATAAATAAGTCATTTTAATCCATGACTGTTTATGGGACACTGCTGTTGGCAATTGGCTGCTGCGTTTCACCCTCAAATATACAGTCAATTCACTTTACGGTATAATCTGTGAAGCACTTTGAGAATTCTAGAAGACGTGAAAAGTGTTATATCATATACAAGGATTATTATTATTATTTAACTCACTCACAATTTAAAATCCGGATTTTTTGACCCACACAGCCTTGCACACCCAATGTGAATGGGGAGTGCTGGTTGCAAACAAATTTGCTTCTTTTTCCTCTCTGACTATCTTCAGGAAATGTCTGAGGCCAATAATAAAGTGTAAAGTTGTCAGACATATGCTGCCACATTGATACTCGACCTTTAAACACACGTGAAGACCTGAGAGTGATTTGGGGATCGATGCTTGATGCAAGCATTGAGTGAAAATGGATATTTAGAAGGAAAAGATGTAGAAGTAGGAGTGAGAACTGGGAAGGGCTCATGTACAGGGTAAACCTCGCACTGACTAGTTGGGCTGAATGACTTGTTTCTGTGCTATATCTCTTTTTGTTCAACCATGGTCACTCCAGTTTGCAGTATAATCTGTGAAGCTCTTTGGCACATCCTCCTGACGTGGAAAGCACTACACCAAATGCAAGGATTATTATCCATTTCCTTTAGCTGCTGTTTTGCACATAACATCGGTCGCCTGCGACATGTCCAGTCACTGCACTTTAAAATACATCCCGCGAGGTACTTTGAGACCTGCTCTCAATGTGAAAGGTGCCATATCAGATGTTAGAATTATTCCTTGTTTCAGAGGAATTTGTTTCACAAAGTACGCTTTGATTGGAATGTTGGATTGTTTGAGAGTCAGCAATTTTTCCCCGCTTTATGACTAAGAGGTAAGTAAGGTGCAACACTAGCAGTGGCCAAAGGTAAGCAGTGATGATAGAGTCCGCACAAGATGACAAATCTATTGTTCTCAGTTGATGTTCAATAAAAAGCGATAAAATTCCATTCCAGGCACGAATTAAGAACAATTTTTTTTAAATTGTAGATTTTCCTTATCCGATTGCAAAATGTCTTTTATGACTGTAAAGTAACCATTGCATTGAAGTGCTGGGGTGCGAGAGGAGAGGGAGTCACATTTTCGGGTGTAATGTATTTCGATTTCTTTTAACCAAAAAAAGGGGGTTAAAGAAGGGCAACACTTATTAAACCTAAAGGGAGAGAAAAAAAACCTCATAATGGGATTCTTGAAGTGGAACAATCATTGGAATGCTTACTTATCTAAGTACGTCTGAAATGTAATCCATTACAGCTAATTACCATGAGGATTTTATGTTGCAAATATGCTAGATTTCTTGGGTGCAAACATCGGGAGGCAAATAATAAATGTCATTTATTGTCCTATTTCAGGACACTGGGAGCAGACCACAAGGACATCACACTTTTCCCTCTATCATCCCAAAACAGAAGCTAAACAATATTCGCCAATCATTTTTGATAGATGAAGCATGGAAATTAGTTCCAGAGTTTAACTGATAACTGAAACCACAGTTACATTACATTATGGCAGGCTTAATTGATGATCTCATTAAACCCATTATTAGAGAAATTGATTTCAAATAGGCACTTAAAACTTGCTGGCAAAAGGCGGAAGAGACTGAACAGAGCAGTTCAAGGGAGAAAAAAAAAGTAACTAAAAACATAATGAAGCACGTAATTTTATGGTTTATTAAATGGAAGCATCAACAATTTATTCTGTTCTGTAGAAACTGCTTAAACTCTCAATATATATGCTTTTAATAGACCTTTTTAAGATCCGATAAATACTTTTCCTTCCTTTTTTTTCCTCCCCCCAAATCCTGTGTCTTTAATGCAGCTGTACTGCTAATTAATTAATTAACCTTACCTAAAATGATCAGTTAGTCGCTGACATGCAATCGACAGCTAAAAAGGTTCACAGCACAGAGCCCTCCTTGCACTAGGAAAAGTGTACACTGAAATTGCACTTCATTAAAAATAATAATAATCCTCTCAGGAGTGTGACTCACAATGTAACAATGTACATTTACAATGTAAAGTGGTTGTGTGTTTCATATGCCAACACTAATAGAATAAATAATAATAATACATAACAATAATTCTTGCATTTGATCTATCTCCTTATCACATCGTTGAGACATCACAAAGGACTTCACACAATATATTATGGAGTGAATTGCCTGTATACTGTGTTTTGTGGGCAAAATGTGGCAGCCAATTAGCACAGCAGTGTCCCACAACCAATTGTGGATTGAGTGACCAAATGATTACAACAAAAAAAAAATTACAGTTATGGAGCGCCTTTCACGTTGGGAGGTTGTCCTAAGGCGCTGAAATTATTATTATTATTCTTTATTTTGTTGAAAGGATTATTACTGCCTGGAAAAGCGATCTGCCAATCGACGAACAACCAGGTTACTACTTACTAGGTAATAAAGGCCTGTGGAGTAAAAAAACAACCTGCCTAAGGTTTTGCCCTCAATCGAACCCAGGTCCTCTCATTTACAAGATGAGTGCTTTAACTACTATGCTTCAGAATTTCACACTCACATCACAGTGACTAAAGCACAATTTGAGATGTATCTCACTCTTATTCTCCATCTCTCCCTCTCTCTCTCTCTATATATATATACATATATCATTTTGGGTACTAAACAGGAACACTGCATCATCTCCCTCATCCAGACATGAGCAAAATGTAGCTGCTGAAGATAACTTGATTGCTTCTTCCTCTATTTTGGCTGTACTTTGTAGACACTGTTATGCCAGTGCTGATTTTTTTGTGTGGATTTTCAATTTCTCTTTTTGCTTTTGAATTTGACATAACTGCATCGGAATGTTAACCCTGTGTACAAGCTGTGCTCTTTTGTGATTCGGAGCTTACATGTAGCCACAGAATACCTACACTCTACAGTATAATATCCTGTGAAGCTCTTTGAGACAATGAGTATCAAATGAAGTATTGTTATTATCAGACACGTTATGCTCTGCAAGATTTCTACCACTGCAAACAATAAGGTAAGGCTTGAGAAATGGAGGCAGCTTGATATAGCAGCTTTCACAACCACAACAACTTGCATTTATATAGTGCCCTTCATGCGGGACAACTTCCTGGAGCGCTTGACAGCAATGGAGTCCAACCCCTGAGCGAGAGGGAGGGGAGCATGACATCACGGCCATTACTCAAAGCACTTCATAGGATACAATGTAAAGTGGAGTGACTGTGTGTCTGGTGGGTGAACACTGGTAGAATAAAAGCTCAATTTGAGGTTTACCTCTCTTTTATTTCTCTTATCTCTCACTCAATCGCTCTTTCTCTCTCTGTGGATGCCAAAGGACATTGGCATAAACTGATTGTTAATTCACAGCATATGACAAATAACTACAAACAAATCTGTTTTTACCCTCCCTGTAATTCTTCGCAGATTAAGAGATGTACGTATAGGCGTGACCTGCTTAAGGATCGTGTGGCTAGCAATAGATTACTGACATTGATTACTGATAATAGACTGGAAACACTTTGAGATGTTGCTTTGTGTGAACAACGCTGCAGCAGTTATAGTTGATCAAGGCATTGTATGGTTGGCAATATTTGTCAATGCTGCAACTGTGCAAATTGCGATAGATTTGCTAGCATATTGAGCATGAGATTCAGGGCAGACTCCCTGTTTGGTGATCCAGGAAATATAGTTTGGAAGAAGAAAAAGGCGAATTAGAACATCAAGTCCTCTTCTTCACTACTCCATGTACAACCTATCTTATATGCCAACATGAGGCCAAATCATGAACTTCAAAAGTTATTAAGCAAATATCTCCAGAGTATTCATCCAAATGCCACCTGCACCATTTAACATGGGCCTTCTCTCCACAGGCAATATCAGTTTTGCAAGCCTGGCTCAATTGGCAACAAATTTCCTCAGAGTCAGAATGTTGCAGGTTCAAGTCCCAGGTTAGTTGGTGTAGGATAACACACAAATAAAGTGTTGGGGGATTGCTGCATTATTGAAGGTGTCATCATTCAGATTCGATGTTCGGCTGAGGTAC
Source organism: Hydrolagus colliei (assembly GCA_035084275.1). Classification (NCBI taxonomy): domain Eukaryota; kingdom Metazoa; phylum Chordata; class Chondrichthyes; order Chimaeriformes; family Chimaeridae; genus Hydrolagus; species Hydrolagus colliei. The sequence goes on along the minus strand of CM068742.1, from coordinate 112,915,364 downwards.
CGTCTGCCGATGTCCTCCTGACATAAAATAATAATAATAATAATCCTTGCATTTGATATAGCGCTTTTCACATCTTCTCGACGTCTCAAAGCGTTTCACAGAATATACTGTAAAGTGAATTGACTGTATATTTGTGGACAAAATGCAGCAGCCAATTGTGCACAGCAGTGTCCCACAAACAGTCGTGGATTGAAATGACCAATTTTTATTATTGTGGTTTTTTTTGGACGTATTATTATTAGGCGTGTGGAGTAAAGAAACTTGCCCAAGGTTTTGTCCTGATCCGCCTGGATTCGAACACAGGTCTCACACTTGTAAGGCGAGTGTTCTAATTACTGAACTGCAGGAGTTCCAAATGTAATTTTTGTTGTTGTATTGAAATGGACGATACAAATGCTATTAGAAAATGAGAAGGGAGTTTTCCCTGGTATCCTGGTCAACAATCCCTCTAAGAAATTGATCATTTGCTTCACTGCTGTTTGTGGGACATTGCTGTGTTCAAATTGAATGACATCTTTGCCTACAAAATATATAATCACAACACTTCATAGTAAAAACCTGTGAAGCGCTTTGAGACATCTTGATAATAAGGTGCTGTATCAACTATAAAGAATATCCTGTATACATCTCAGTCATAACTCTTCAAAGTAACACTGAGGCTTTTTGAAACAGAACTTTTTGTTATTACTGTGTGCAACTTAGCTGCTGCATCCGATTACAAAATACACTTTGATAAATCCTGTGAAGCACCATGAAACATTTCAACGATGTGATAAGGAGCTACATCAAAAGCGAGGATTATTACTACTCAGTGACTGTTGATATACCCGTAGTTTCCTATTATACCTCATATTGAAATCGGCCTGCAAAACAGTCACATAGCCATTGCACAGAAAAAATTGTATGAAGCATTTTGAAGTGTTTTGATGATATTTAAGCACTATTACAAAATTCATTGTTATTATTGAGATTTTCCTATAAAACTGCGGGTTGTCAAAGTCTCAGAAAGACAACATTTATATTTCATTTTCTTTTCTGCTTCTAAAGAGAAAGAAAAAGTGTCAAATTTTCTCCGAGCATTGAGATCCCAGCTGCTGTATCATATTTAATACAGAGCCTTTAACACAGAAGCTCTGTTGCCAGGTAACTCACCACTGAAATAGTTAATCAGCTCCTCTTTTCAAGCCCATCTCCAACAATCAACGTGTTACCTTTTGGAATAAACACTAGGAAGATTTTCCAAATTGCTACGGTTTAAAAAAGGAGAAATCAGTAACTCTTAAAATCCAGTTCTCAGCGATTTCCCCCAAACAAGTGATTTGTATCTCAAGGATGCACAAAACAAGGACATAGAATTTTATTCAGTCCTTAGTTTGCCTACGGACGGTATTTGGTTCTATCTGTTGTATGGAAAAAAATGGTTTTCTAACATTTAAGACGCTTTTTAATCCTACACCTTTCACGGAAAGCCTTTTTTTCCCCAGATATACTGTACGTTTCGGTATATTTTGTAATTTAAAATCAATTCTGCCAAAACGAGTGTGTTTTTTTCATGTTGGTGTACAAATGTTCTCCTCATTGTCCTCTGAGCCAGGATTATATGTTTAGTGGGAAGTGGATATTCGCTCCACACAAAGCTCAAAGCAGCAATGCTGGCTCTTATCTACCAGAGGAGAGTCCAATATTATTGAAACTGCTAAAACCCTACTTAATTGAATTCCCCCCCACCTCCCTCCCACCACCCCCCCCGATGTCTGAGGTTAGTGGCTTTTGATACTAAATGTATGTTGAGATTCTCTGGCGTATAAATTTTAAGTCAGAGGATTTTTACAGCCGTTCTAAGTATGGGCTTTTCTAAGGCTGTGAGTTAAAGCTCTTACTCTTTCGCTCTCAATGAACTGCAGTTCAGTGAATAACAAGCAGCCTTTCAATGCAAGAACAACTTGCATTAATAAAGCACCTTTCGCAATTAAAAAAAATCAACTCAAAGCGCTTCATAAAATAAGTACACAGTCCCCATACATTGTCAAATAAAAAACATATTTGGGGGGATCAGCTGGGTGGACATATGAGGAAACTCATTACCATGTTTAGGAGTATTCGAACCAATCTAAAAAAATTGAAGTAAGTCCTGAGAAGTGCTTTGGTAGTTCTCATGTTCTTATGATTCTTTGGGACATATGTGCCTGCGACCGCCAGGAAGGTGGAAGGCGAACTAAATGGACCTTGTATTTTTTTAATCTAGCATTTCTTGTGTTCTTGTGCTTTGTAATGTTACCGATGCAACAACAACAACAAAATTACATTTAGAGAGTGCCTTTCACGTCGGGAGGACATCCCAAGGCGCTGAACAGTTACATCGGGACCCAAGCAGGCGGGGGAATCACGGTAGGGGGAAGGAGAGTAGGAGAGGGGAGAGAGTTAGGAGGGGAGCAGCAGGCACGGTCGAAGAGGAAGGTCTTGAGACTGGCCTTAAAGGAGGAAAGGGAGGAAGCGAGGCAAAGGGAATGCGGGATGGAGTTCCAGAATGTGGGGGCAGAGAGGCTGAAATCCTGGCCACCGATGGTAGGGCGGTTCGGGCGTGGGACGCGGAGCAGACCAGAGCCCGCTGAACGGAGGGGACGGGCCATGCTGATAGGGAGACAGCAGGTCGGAGAGATAGGCGGGGCAAGGCCGTGAATGGCCTTGAAAGTGAGGACAAGGATCTTGAATTCGATCCTCTGGGAGATGGGGAGCCAGTGGAGATGGGTGAGGGTGAGAGTGATGCAGTCGCGGAGCCTTATGTGGGAGACTACACAAGCTGCAGAGTTGTGAATAATCTGCAGCTTGTGAAGGGAGGAGCTGGGAAGGCTGACGAGGAGTGTTCCCTTAGTCGAGCCTAGATGTGATGAATGCGTGGATGAGTGTTTCGGCAGCAAAGGGGGTGAGGTAGTGGCGAAGTCTGGCAATGTTGCGGAAGTGGTGGAAGGTTGTACTGGTCATGGCGTGGATTTGGGGGAGGAAGGATAGTTCAGGGTCGAACAAAACGCCCAGATTCCTGATTGGCTTCGAGAGGTGGAGAGTGCAGCCTTGAATGCTGATATTGCCAGCGCCTGAGGTGTGGAGGCGCTGATGCAAGCCAATCAGGAGGCCCTCTGTCTTGTTGACGTTTAGTTGGAGGAAGTTGTCCCTCATATACAAAGCACAAGGATTATTATAAGTATTAAGTGGAAATACAGCAAGCAAATACAAATACAGGAAGCAAATGTGGCAGCTAATTTGTGCCTCTAGCAACAAAAACAGCAACAATAACAACTTGCATTTATATGGCGCCCATCATTTGGAAGTAGCCTCCTGCAGCACTTGAACATGTGTTACAACATACATTACTTTCCTCTTTGATCTTTGATTTTGGTTACCCTCCTCCACCCCTACTCTCCACTCCTCTTGATTCCAATCCCCTGCTCAGGTGCAACCTCTTAACTGTCCAGCGCCTTGGGATGTCCTTTCGTAATGAAAACGCCATATAATGTAAGTTTGTTTTTGATGTTGTTACATTTATACAGCTCCTATCACCTTGTGAGGATGTCTCAAAGGGCTTAACAATGCCGGCTGGTGGCCCAAGGCCAGCAAGAAAGGCAGATGAGAAAAAAATCCCTAGAAACGACAGTAAAATGAACAGGCAATGTAACTGAGCTGTTTTGGGTGGTGTGGGTGGGGGTCGAAGTTGGATTTGATCCTCATAAACAACTCATCAACAGTGACAAATATAATTTTGTGGTTGTTGTTGTTGCCTTGTGTTTCCATTGTCTTTCCTGCTTACCGAGATGAATCTTCACAGGGTGAGCTTATTGAACTTGGTTTCTTTATCGGATACGTGATCAAATGCTCATGACTGTCAATTATCCTTGAGATCCTTGCATCATTTGTTCTTAAAATTTAAGACATGACTGTCCCTACTGGCTCTGGCACCCTTCGTGTAGGAATGCTGAACAGTGGTGAAGCCAGGGAGAGAGAGGGGCGGTGACTGTAGGTAAGGTCAAGGAGGAAGGGTCTTCATCTTGGTGCTTACAATGGGCTAATCTAGGCTCAGCACATGTGAGCAATAACCAGTGGAACTACTTAGTGGAATACCAGCTGAAAACCAGCTGATGTGGCAAGGATGTTTTTCCCAGGAAACAATGAAAGTGAACAGAAAATAGGAAGAGGTTAGCACTGTCACAGCTCCCTGCTACACTCTTTGTGGGAGTACTTAGCACTGTACATCAGTGCACTGGGGCCATGTCCAGTCCTCCATCAGTGTCAATGCTCACACAGTCAGTGTTGTCCCCTTAAGGCAAAATTGATTTTGGGGCCTCGGCTTCCAATATATCATTCATGTTAAGCAAGAGGCAGGGAGTGTGAGGCAAGGGTATGATGTGATACAGAGTAAGCAGAGAATTGTAGATTGCACTACCACATCCTGAGAATATTCTACCTGTAGCTCTTAGTGGCTCATAGGCTGCGTCTATTTTAATAATTATAATCCTTGCATTTCATGTTTTCTAGACGTCTCATAACACTTCACAGAATATACTGTGAATATACTGAATGAATTGACTATATTTGTGGGTGAAATGCAGCAGCCAAATACACACAGCAGTGTCCCACAAACTGTTGTGGATTGAAGTGACCAATTTATTTATTATTTTTTTCTCCTGATGGAATGTTATCAAGCATGTGGAGGAAGGAAACTTACGCAAGGTTTTTCTCTGCCGCAAACCCAGGTATCTCGCTTGTGAGGCGAGATTCCACTTTACCTGCTCCCGTGCATTTAATACAGTACCTTCCACATTTCAAAATGTTTCACACCATTTTATTGTGCACTGTGGTGACTGTGTATTTTGAACATCAACACGGCAACAAATTTGCACACCGCCATAAAGTGATTGACCAATTTTATTTAGATCATTCTTAACTTGGACACTCCCTTCTCTTTTTGAGCAGTAACATGAGATCTTTAAAGTGAAGCAGATGGAGCCTCTTTTCTACTTTCTCAATATTCTTTCGTTGTTAACTTTTCAAGCTTAACATAGACACAAAATAAGCTTTTTTAAAAAATACACCACTGCAGTTATTTTTCCAAATGTCACCATCACGGTCTACATGCTTGTGCCAATCAGTGACAGAATGATGTTACAGTAAAATGATGTGCAAATGTCCTCTCTGGTTTCCTTGTGAAACATGGATAACATTTGCGGAATCCACTGAGTACAAACTTTAGAGTAACCAAGGTTACTAATAATCATCTGTATGGCATGATGTCCAATACCAAGGTTCTCACTCGATTCACACTGAGTGATGTGTCGATTTTTGCGGATCAGTTCATCAACCCTCCGTGTATCCTCTTTATTGACAGCTGTTGCCGGTAACACCCACCACAAGACCTATCTTGAAGTTCAATTTCTCCACTTTTCACACATTTTACCCAGCATCTTACAGTACTCACATCGGCACCCATGTGTCCATGCATTTTCATCATGCAATGGTGAATATCAATCGATGAAATCACCTTAAGAAATTCAATTACTTCTCTTTGCTTAATATGTGTATTAATGCTGGGTGCCATTTGGAACAGCTGTCATGTGCCTACATCCAATTAGAACTAAACAATACTTTCACAGCTGCTATTGTGATATATAAAAGTATCTTTTGTATGTTTTTCATTAATGTACCACTTATCATTCTTCGTGAAATAAATAGGAGGCATTAGTTTTGGGGTGCCTCTTAGGTTGGGACACGACATGTACCTGCCACTGCCAGGATAGTGGAAGGCAGAACTGGATAAATTCTGGTCTTCTTTCATCCAACAATTCTTATGTTCTTAGCGTGGGCGCAAATTCTCGAAGGAAGCAATCAAGTGGGCTGAAGGATCTTCTTCATCTGTTTCGATGTACTTTAGAAAGTCACCTGCAGTGTCCTTTCATGAAGTACTAAAGAAAGCATCTTGCCTCTCAAGTCTGCCCTATGCAGTCATGCAATTGAGGAAGTTATCCCCTTGTAAATGGCTGATTGATTTTTGTCAGTCATACTAATTTGCATTATCTGATGGGAAATCTCCCTGTCCATTCTCACTGCATGACAGACAATGCTTTCCACATTTAGAACATCCTTTTCTATTAAATAATTACCAAATTGCCAAAAGAGATGTCTTTTTACAAGGGGTAATTACAAATTCCTCAGTCAATGAAACCCACAGCCTCGCAGAGATGGAGAGAGGAGCTTATGGATTCCTGGGACTTATCTATATCACATAATGTGATGGGAACATGCTTTGGAAATAGTTCTATTCAGACACAGAATATATTGCTCATTATGAGTGTTTATTCTTTCAAAAACACAGAACTACATAGTATATTACAGCACAGGAAAAGGCCATTCAGCCAACTAGACTATGAACCCCTACCCTCTAAATTGTTCTCTGATACCCTACTTTTCCTGATTGTATGCAGAGAACAAGAATTCTCTTTGTGAACTCTCTAAGCGCTCTGAGAAGCCATCCAGAGTGGAGGGCAACGTATAAATCCAAGTTGTTTACTATTATGTTTGCTGTAGAATATTTAATAGATCTCTGTTGCGTTAAGAATTCAATGTTGGAATTATTCCAACACATGGTATCACACACATACCTGTTATCTATCTCTCTCTCGCTCTCTCTCTCACTCTCTCATAAAAAACATTCTGCAACTGCTCACACTTTTATAAACACACATATATTTCTTATATAATATACACACACACAAGTTCAGAGAAATGGAGATTGATGAATGTTAGAGTCAATTTGGGAATGGAAGGAGTCGGGGAGGGGAAGGGAGAGAAACAACAATTTATATTTGTATGCCGCATTTCATACTGGGAGTACATCTGAAGATTCTGGACAGTTAAGAATTTGGACCTGAGGCTAGGGGTTGGGATTAGGAGGGGTGGAAGGGAGGGATAGGAAAGTGACCAAGACATAATCGAAGAGGAAGGTCTTGAGATGGGCCTGGAAGTAGGTGAGGCAAAGGAAGTAGTTCCAAAGGGTAGGGGCAGAAAGGTTGAAGGTTCATCCCTCGGGAGGTGAGGGAGTGGGTGAGGAGGGGGCCAATGTGGAGCAGGCCAGAGTTTAGCAGTTTGACACGCACATGCAGAGGAAGAGTATTGAAGGATATGGGGCAAAGGGCAAGGAATTGGGATTAGGATGAATGGTGTATGGAGGAACATGAAAAAAATATACAGAATGGGTTCTTGCTAACTGTCTTATGTATCTCTATAGTTTTCATGGATTTGTCTCCAAGTGAAAGCAATCTCAGAACAAGCTCAGACAATTAGAAAGGAGCTCTTAAACTGGATTTATTAAGTGTGTATGTGAATATTTTGTGACCTATTACAATCTACATACTTCCACTGATTGATTGTTGTTTCCGAGAGTGTTCTAAGTTCCTTTGGGCCATTTTTACCTTCAAATGTAAGATTACATTTTAATCCAAGGGGTAAACAGGTCCGAAATCTAAGGATGTGCCAGAGTGTGAAGGGATTTAGACCTTGTTTTAGCATCGTCAGATGAGATATTAAACTGAGGTCCTCTCTCTGGTTTTGAAAGATCCCAAAGCACCATTCAGTGCATTCGACAGCAACTATTGTACAGCATTTGAGACCTTTCAACGTGATAGTGCTCTACAAAAATGCAATTACTTTCTTCAGGATATGAGCCACAGTGCAGGGATTCATAAGGATGAGTTTGAGACTTTTGTTTGGTTACCGAAGTGTCTGACACACATGGAAGCCTATCACCATCCTTAAGAGTATTCAAACCATACTGTGCTCCACAAACATTTGGCATCGACACATGGGATTTTCCTTCTGTCTGCTATGGAATGCGCAGCTCTTTCCCAGGGAGATGCACTGCGCTTGCCTATTGCTGAGTATTAGGACAGAATGGTGAGAGATAGGACTTGGGTACCTAGAGTGTGCGTTGGGCATAACGGCTGAAGTTTAACAAGCGAATATCATTTAACAATAATAATCCTTGCATTTAATATACTGCTTTTCATGTCATCGAGATGTCTCAAACTGCTTCACAGAATATACTGTAAAGTGAATTGACTGTATACATATAGGTGAAATGCGGCAACCAATTGCACACAGCGGTGTCCCACAAATAGTTGTGGATTGAAATTACCAATTTAAAAAAAATTGAGGGGTTATGATCAAGCTTGTGGAGTAAGGAAACATACCCAAAGTTTTACCCTGTCTGGAATTGAGACCAGGTCTGGGTGGCCAGGTTGCCAGGTAAAATTCCCTTCTCTTTTTGAAGCGTGTCACAGGCTCTTTTTCCACCTGAACAGAGAGACATCTTGGTTTAGCATTTCATACGATGTATGGACACCTCCACCACTGCACTGAGTATCATCTCAGATTTTATGAGTTTGAAGTCCCAATGAGGGTCTTGAACCCACAATCTTTGTCTCAGAAGCGAAATTGCACCGATTGAGCCGGGCTGAGACGCAGTTTTACATTGATAACTCAACTTGCACTTTGGGAGAAGATCTCAGAGCTTGGAAAATGTCTGCCCATATAACCAAAATAAAGAGGCTTTTAGTGTAGGATGACAACAACAACTGTCAAAGATCTTCACCTGAGCTGGGGATTAAGATCAGGAAGGGTAGAGGGAAAGGAGGGATGGTCTTGAGATGGGCCTTGAAGAAGGCAAGGAAGGGCACAAGGCAAAGGGTCTGTGGGATAGAGATCCAAAGAGTAGGGGCAGAGATCATGGTGTAAGCCAGAGTCTATCTAGTGGAGGGAGTGGACAGGTTGATATGGGGTTAGTAGGCTACAGCTTAGAGGTAGGAAGGAGCATCAGGCAGTGGTTCGACCCCAGTGTTTTTCAGATACCAGGTTGCCCCCCCACCCCCACCCCCGTCAGGGCAGATGGGCACAGAAACACAGACGGCTTAGGATACATCTCCTACCAAGTGAAAGACAAAACAACACCTTTGCTTACTTTCAAGCCCTGTTTTTCCCTTGCACCTGGAATAATGCTCTTTTAATGGCATAACATTTGCTTCTGAAATTTCTCTCCGGCCGGCTGTCTTCCTTTAATGAAACCCTTGACTGCTTTCAGTCCTGAGCGTGATTTAGGTACAGTGAAGAAGCCATGTTTCACAAACTACTCTCTGCATCAGCACTGACCGTTATCTGATGCCTTTTCATGCACAGTTGCCCAAATGACAGTTTAATGGCTTACTGTAAAGAGTAGTTATTTTGTATCTCTATCTGCTTTCCGCCGCAAATGGCTAACAGTGATGAGAGGGGAAAAAACAAAGTCATTGTTCAGACCTCTGATCCCAGGAAAACTACTTAGCACGCGGAGACACCAATTAATTACCTCTTTCCGCAACCGACTCTCGAAATCCAGCCTAGCAACCGCAAGCGGCGGCCACTCGCAGGCAGACACGGGAAGAAGACTATGCACGCACAACCAGCAGCAAAGCAACCACTTACGTTTGTATAGTGCTCCCTTATAATAATAAACCTTGCATTTGATATAGCGCTTTCCACATCTTATTGACATCTCAAAGCGCTTCACAGAATATACTGTAAAATGAATTGACTGTATATTTGTGGGCAAAATCGCTATCACATAGGATAAGGTGGAGTTGCATTGCGGTCAGCGCGCTTGCCTCAAAAGCAAGAGCACCCCGGTTCGATTCCTGGGCAGGGCAAAACCTTCGGCAAGTGTAGCCTCCTTACTCCACTCGCCTCAGTTTACCCAGCATGAAGTAGGAACCCGGTTGTTAGTCGATTGGTGGATCACTTTCCAGGAGTAATAACCCCTTAAAAAAAACACTGTTTGCGGGACACTGCTGTGCACAATTAGCTGCTGCATTTCACTCACAGTCAATCCGCTTTACAATATATTCTTTGAGACGTCTCACCAATGTGACAAGACTCTATATTAAATGCAAGGATTATTTTTATTATACTATCTTTGAGCACTTTACGGTGCCACGGCCCCGCTCAGGGCCGAGGGTACAGCGTCTTAAAGGCATGTTTTGGAGTTAGATATATCCAAACCAAACTGAGAGTTCCATGCTTCCACCAATCCCAAATAAACATGGAAATTGCAGAGATAGTTTGTTGGATTGAACAGATGGTAGAGAGATGGAAATATCATAAATTTCAAGAGAATAATTTTAAAGCTAAAACCAAGGTGTCAGTTGGTTACACTCATTGGTTGGGTTCAGGCTCCTTTTGGTACTTTGAGACATGAGTTTCTCTCAGTGACCTGCCATCTCCCCCCGCCCCTCCCCACCCCCCCGCGTTCACGTGATTTGCAACCAAAAAAATGAGGATTAAAATGATGATGGGCTGAAAGTCCTTCTTTGCTTTCAATTTCAATAATCTACAACAATTCTAACACAGGAATTAAGGGTATGGAGGGCATATGTGGGGGTGGGGTTGGAGGCAGTCGGTGAAGTATTAAAAATCCTTGCATGATGACAATTTTTTAAAAATTGTTATAGAGTGATTCGTGTCAAGAGGACATCTCAAAGCAGATTCATTATAAAGTGTAGTGACTGTGTATTTTGCAGGCAATGATCTTAAATGGCAGAGCAGGCTGGGTGGGCTTATTGGCTTCTTGCTGTTCCTACGCAATCTGAACGTTACATAAAAATGGCTTTAGAACTCACTTCAAGCCTTGTGTCATCCTATCTTGGCATCCTGCCTTCCATCGCCTTGGGACGTCCCCCCGACGTGAAAGGCGCTGTATAAATGTAATTTTGTTATTGTTGCTGTCTAATGGCTCATGTAGTCCACGTAGAAATACGTCTCAGATGGTGGAGGAGTATAGGGATGATAGAAATCCATACCTGTTCAACTTGATCTCTGCTGGTTTTAATCCCATATCTTCTATAATGGGAAAGAAAGAAGCATGCTGTGTGGGAATCAAATGATTATACCACAGTCAACCATGATAGATTAATTTTGCATCTGCTAGCAAGGCTGATCCCATTACTCAAGGCTTCTGCTCCACAATATTCCTTGCTCTGTGTCAGGAGGACAACAACAACAACAAAATTAGATTTACATAGTGTGTTCATGTCGGGAGCACGTCCCAAGGCACTGGACAATCAATGTGTCGGACCTGAGCTGGGGGTTGGGATCAATGAATGTGGAGGGCAGGGGGAGAAGGAGGTCGAAGAGCAGAGTCTTGACACCGGTCTTGAAGGATGCAAGGGAGAACATGAGGTGGAGGGAATGCGGGATGATGTTGCAGAGGGTGGGGCAGAGTGGCTGAAGGCCCGCCCATCAATTGTGGGGCAGGCAAGGTGGGGAATGTGAAGCAGGCCGGAGGCCGTTGAGCAGAGAGAACAGGCAGGTTGGTAAGATCTTGGACTATATGCTCTGTGTGATGGGAAGCCAGTGGAGTCGAGGATGGGGTGATAGGATCTCGCAGCCTGGTGCGGGAGAGTACCTGGGCTGCAGAATAATGGATGATCTGCAGCCTATGGAGGGAGGAGTTGGGATGGCCGACAAGCAAGGAATGTGCATGGTCGAGCCTGGATGTTATAACTGGGTGTATGAGCATCTTGGAGGCCTGCGGTGTGAGACAGTGGCGGAGTCGGTCAATGTTACGGAAGTGGGGGAAGATAGATTGAGTCATGGCATGGATGTGGGGTAGAAACAATAATTCAGGGTCAAACAAGACGCCAATGTTCCGGACTGGCTCAGTGAGGCGGTGTATGCATTCAGGACATCTCAAAACACTTGACAATGTATACTGAATTGTAGTGAACTGTGTATTTTGTAAGTGAAGCCAACAACCAGTTTACGCACAGCAATGTTCCAAAAATATGAATGAACTGGGGGTCGGTGGCCAGGACACCAGGAGAAGCTCACTTGAATCAACCTCTGTTGAAAGTCGCAAATCATATTCCACAGTCGACCACAAAGGAATCTGCCTAAATCATTCAGTTTACTTGTTCCAAAACGAAGTGCATTATTTTAAACTTTATTAACAGGTTGAGAAGGAGTGAATCTGTTCTCTTCCACTTGATATTAAAACAAGGCTTTTGGTTTTACTGGGGCAGCATGGACTTGTGATTGTTGCTTTACAGCCTTTCAGATGAGATGTTACTTTGGTGCTCCCAAACAGCAACCCCCACCCCCCCACTCCCCCCCACCCCCCCACACCACACACCAACATTTTGCATCCCCTGCCTTTGCTGATCAAACGTGTACAAAAAGTGGAAGAGATGATGAGTTGCTTCTATAAATATTTAGGAAGATACAAGACTAGAAAATCTATTAGCCGCAGTGTGAGGAGCATTTACAGTGATATCTCGAACTACAGCACTGAACAAGGATGATCCGAGTGCAATGGAGCTCACATTCTGTCATCCTATTGTTGCCATTTTGTGCCATTGTTGTATTTCTTCAGAAGCCCCAGTTGCTTTCAATAAATCCCATTTATTTTTCATCTGATAATGTTGCGTTTTTATTGTCAAATCGGCCAATTCTTAATTTTTTATTCCTGCTGCGTCATTGTTATTCACACCCGTGCTTATTATCACTCGTCTGCAAGATGATCCCGATTCGCTGCCTGCTGCAAGTGACAGGCCAAGGAGCTTAAATACCCCGGAGGTGTTTTTTTAAAGAAGAAAAAATTATTCTATATGACATACAGTATTTCATGTCAGCCTGACTCAGTCAGCGGCACTCTTGCTCAAGTCAGAAGACTATGGGATCAAACCTCATCTCGTGCCTTGGAACCTATACGTTGACACTCCCATGCAGTGCTGGGGATGTGCTGTATTGTCAGAGAAACCACCCTTCAGATAAGCCCTTTGGATGAACTGAGGGACTGTCCATGCAGGTGGATGTTAAAGATTCCGTGGCGCTAATCAAAAAGTGAAGCGAGCTTTTTCCAGTGTCCAGTGGGCAATAATTCCCCAGATAAAAATTAGTCACTCCATTCTATGGCTGTTGTACGGCATTGTTGTGCGCAAATTGATTATCAAATTTGCCTTCAAAATGCACAATCACTTTGCTTCACAGTATATCTTGTGAAGCCCAATAAGATGTTTCAATGATGTGAACAGGTGCTATATCAAATGTAAGGATTATTATTGCATGAAACACTTTGAGACATCTTCCTGTGATGATGCGCATTGATTCAAGCAGTCACCTCACATGCGACAGGACCTGGATTTGATTCCCACGCAGGGCAAAATGTTAGACAGGTTTCCTTACTCCAACAGGCCTCGGTTTACCTAGCAGTAAGTAGGCACCAGGTTGTTAGTCAATTGACAGATCCCTTTTTGGATAAATAACCGCTCAAAAAATGTTGGGGGGCATTACTGTGGGCCCACAAAGTATACAGCCAATTCTCAATGACATGGTAAGGCGCTATGTCAAATGCAAGCATTATTATTATCAAAATCTCTGATAATCTTGAGCACCAATGTTCACAGATATCCAAAGTCAGTTCTCTTGTACTGTGAGGTTAGTGCAACTTTTACACTTGATATTGGTTTTGGTCTGGGGATTTCTAAATTATGTAAAAGAATATGAGCACGACCAGGAGAAGTAGCTCTTTGGGTTATGGACCGTAAAATAAAGAGCTGACCGCCTGCGGAGAGCATGCCAAGTATCCTGATTTAATTTGTTATGTTAGGTATTTGAGAAATTTGATTCTGTCATAACAATAATGGAATAAGCAACTCGTTGAGCCACGGACATAGCATAAATAGCAGGCAAGTGGGCGGGAGGGTGAGCGACACAGATAGCAGGAGGGAGGGAGTGTAGGTGAGCGAGCAGGAGAGAGGGAGTCTGACCGGGTTTTGAATTTAAATTTGTATTCAGACTTTTCTCGTCTATGTATTTGTGAAGAAACTTGATGCGTACAGGAAGGAAAAGGGATTGGACAGCTATCAGAGAGGGGATTAGGAGGAGTGGAGGCTTGTGTGGAATATAAATGCCAACATGGACTAGTTGGGTGGGCTGAATGGCCTTTTTCTGTACTTTTAACTTCCATGTGTCTCTATGTAAATAAATTCAATCTGACTGGCTGTTCAGAGGTGTATGAAAGGTTCAGATGAATGAGCTCCTATGGCTCACCTGACCGAATTATTTTAAAATATCAATTCTATTTTCCCATTAAGCAGCAACGACAACAACAAAATTGCACTTGTATAGCGCCTTTCAACTCAGGAGGACATCCCGAGTCAGTCACTGTTTCAGACTCGAGTTAGGGATGGGGGTGGGGGGGGTGGGGAGAGGAAAGGGGGGATTAGGAGTTGCTGATTCATCAAAAGGAGAGTCTTGAGGTGAGACTTGAAGGAGGCCAGGGAGGGGGTGAGGTGGACGGACTGCGGGATGGAGTTCCAGAGGTTGGGGGCAGAGTGGTTAAAGACTCTTCCTCCAATGGTGGGGCGGGTGGGTCGGGGGACATGGAGCAGGCCAGAGCCTGCTGAGACGAGGTGGCGAGCAGGTTGGTAAGGGTTTAGGAGATCACGGATGTAGGGTGAGACAAGGTTGTGGAGGGCTTTAAATGTGAGGACTAGGATCTTGAATTGGATCCTCTGAAGGATGGGGAGCCAATTAAGTCAGGCGAGGATGGGGGAGATGGGGATACAGAGTTTGGAACAGTTTGCAAGCTGTTCCTGAAATAATAATATTACTTGCATTTGATATTGCGCCGTATCACGTCTTCAAGGCATCTCAAAGCGCTTCACAGAATATACTGTAAATCAATTGACCTTATATTTTGTGGGCAAAACATGGCAGCCAATTGTTCACAGCAATGTGGAGTGAGAGTCAAATTGTATTTGGGGGATTGTTGGCCAGGACAGCAGGAGAAACTTGTTTCTCTTTTTGATTAGTGGTACGGCATCCACCAGAGCAGAAAGGTGGGACTTCAGTTTAATGTCTCATCTGACGTTAATCACTTTGTCTGGGCAACCATCAATAACTCTCTGAGAAAGAATCATTTACTTCAACTCACATCTTGCTAGAAGTTTCTGACATTAACCGTTCTCCCTGGTAACCAGTTCCATTTGTTAAATCCCATCTGAGTAAAGAAATAACATCCTGGTATCTATCCTCAAATTGCCCTTAACAACCCTGACCCTGTGCCCTCTTCACCTGTTACTTGGAATCTGGAAGTATTTTTATTTTATATCTTTCATATGGTTTCAGCGCCTACATTTTGTTTCTTCCAACGGTTTCTCCTCTAACCCCCGCACAGTTTCTCATGGCGTCCCCCAGGGCTCTGTCCTCGGCCCCCTCCTTTTCACCATTTACATGCTCCCTCTGGACGATGTCATCCGCAAACATGGAGTAAATTTCCACATGTATGCGGACGACACCCAGCTGTACCTTCCTGCCTCATCCCTCAACCCCCAGACCATCGATGTTCTGACAGCATGTCTGTCCGACATTGAGTCCTGGACGAGGGACAACTTCCTCCAATTGAACGTGAGCAAGACCGAGGCCCTCCTGATTGGCTCAAGCCAGCGCCTCCGCACATCGGGCGCTGCCAGCCTCAACATCCAAGGCTGTACTCTCCACCTCACAAAGCCAGTCAGGAACCTCGGCATCACGTTCGACCATAAACTCTCCTTCCTCCCCCACATCCGTGCCTTGACCGGCACCGCTTATTTCCACCTGCGCAACATTGCCAGGCTCCGCAACTACCTCACCCCCCGCGCTGCCGAAACACTCGTGCACGCGTACATCACCTCACGGCTGGACTACAGAAACTCTCTCCTCGTCGGCCTCCCCAGTTCCTCCATTCATAGGCTACAGGTCATCCAAAACTCTGCAGCCCGTGTACTATCCCGCACCCGCCTTCGCGACCACATAACCCCCACCCTCGCCCGTCTCCACTGGCTCCCCATCCTCCAGAGGATCGTTCAAGATCCTCGTCCTCACCTTCAAGGCCTTACACGGCCTTGCCCCGCCATACTTAACCGACTTACTTTCCCCCTATAAGCCCACCCAGACCCTCCGCCTGCTCCAAGCCCCCCGCCCGAACCGTCCCACCATTGGAGGCCAGGCTTTCAGTTTTTCCGCTCCCACCCTGTGGAATTCCATCCCCCAATCCCTCCGTCTTGTTTCTTCCCTTTCTTCTTTCAAGGCCGGTTTGAAGACTTTCCTCTTCAACCGTGCCTTTTGTTCCCCCCCCCCAAATTTTTCGACCTCCCCTACTTGTTTCACCCCTTCCCGAACACCCCCCTCCCAGCTCGGGTCACACGCCTCCTGTGCAGCGCCTTGGGACATCCTCCCGACGTGAAAGGCGCTTTATAAGTTTAAGTTGTTGTTGTTGTTTATCACTTACATCAAACATGTAAAAAGGTTATTGAATCATTGGGCTTTCTTTATGCAGGGTAAAATCTTGTGTGTTTTTTTAAACACTAATACACAAATCACTTGGCTTTAAAATCAGCTAGTTAAGAGTATGTTACATGGTACTTGATTGTCATTGGAAACCATTTCAGTTGGAGAGGTTTAAAATACTGATAATAATTAATATTCCTTACATTTTGCATAGCACCATTTTACTTTAGCAGGCCATCTCAAAGCATTTAAATATCCATAAGAGGTGGTGTCCCCTTCCATAATAATTAATAATACTTAATAATATAGATAATACTAACATTGAATAAATATTGTATAAAAATTAAATATAATTATCAGATCACATATTACACTTTTCATCCCTATCTTTTGTACAGCTTTCATCGCAGTTTGATTTTCAGATCCAGGGTAAACACAAAACTAATAACTCACTTGCAACCCCACTCACTCTTTGGGTGTCAGTCTGTCTTGTTGGTAGCACTTGAGAGTCGGAAATCAGTGAAGTCAAGTCCCACTTTAGTATTTGATCTTATGTATTCTAGGGTGACATTCCAGCAGAGCTGTTAGTTTATTGCATTGTCAGATGTTCTTATGTGTCAGCGTTCAGGTGAGCCATTAAACCAAGGTCCTGTCTGCCTGTTCAAATGGATGTTAAATGGCACGTATCAAAAAGTGAGGGGAGTTTCTGGCCAACAATTCTCCAATTAATATTGGTCATAGGTTCCATGGCTATTTGTAGGACACTATCTGTGTACAAATTGGCTGTCACATTTGCCCATAAAACACTGTCGCTCCACTTGACAGTAAATCTTGTGAAGTGCTCTGAGATGTCCTCCTGATGTGAAGGCGCTACATAACGAATGTAGGTTTTATAATCATTATTATCATCATCCTTATTATTAACTTTATGCAATAGGAAAGCAATACTGTATTGCTCTTTGTCCTTATCGCTAAACAAGATAGAAAAGGTGTGGTAACCACAGGATACTCTGGTATTGTGAACTGATATAGATTTAGCTAGAGGGTGCAATTCACAGCCTAACCCTTGGTAATAAAATGGTGTGATTTTAATAACTTCAGTGATCAAGCTTCAACAAAATAAGCTGTGAATGAAGTGACAAACAATCCATACAACGTAACCCTTTGTTATGCTGTAGTGCTCTGTTACTGTGCTGCTTTGATAGCGCTTTCACCTCTGAATCAGAACATTGTGTGGGCTCAAGCTCCATTGGAAATATAAGTGGGACTTGACTCCACAGATTTCTGACTCTCAAGTGCTACCAACAAGATAGACTGACACCTAAAGAGTGAGTGAGGGTTGCAAGTGAGTTATTAGCTCTGTGTCTACACTGGATCTGAAAATCAAATTGCGATGAAAGCTGTACAAAAGACAGGGTTGAAAAGTGTAATATCGGAACTTTGCGATCACAGTCTAGCCTGACACTCCAGTACAGTGCTGGGGATATGCTATACCATCCTTCAGAAGAGATGTTGAATTAAACTTTGCCACGTGCCTGTTCAGGTGGATGTTAAAGTCCCATGGCACTACTCAAAAAGAGAAGGGAGTTTCACTTGGTGTCCCAGCCAACAACTCCCCAAATAAAATTAATCATTCTCTTCACAGCTGCTTGGGGACATGACTGTGTGCAAATTGGCTGATATATTCCCTCACAAAAAATACATTTACTTTATAGTGCATCATGTGAAGTGTTTTGAGCCACACTCCTGATGTGAAAGGCACACCAACAAATACTGTACAAGGATTATTGAAAGGGAGAAATCTACTCACCCACCACCTTCCTCAAGATTTGGAATTGGCACAAGATTACAAACCTGATGCTATCCTATTAATTACCAACAAATGCAATAGCATCACTTTCCCTGCACTGGGAAGAGATTTCCTATCTGCAATAGTCACTACTTTAAGGCAGAGCCTTTTATTGAAGCAAACGATTTTGCTCATCCCCTTTCCACAATCAGCAGCCTTGCCTTCAGCTACTGTGTTGCAAACGTTGAAACTCTCTATCTCAATTCCTCCGCCTTGCCTCTCTTCAGATCGACTCTCCTCTTTAACTGTTCATACTGTCACATTGCCCCCCTCCCCAACTCGACATCAAGCACTACTATTATTGAGATACTATCCCGCTGATGACAGCTTACTGATCCTGGATCATTGGATCCTGGAAGGGCAGACCAGTCACTGGAGACAGGGAATAATTCCACTCAACTCCTGTCAATCCTGCAAAACAAAGCTCTAATGGGTAGGATGGACCTTGCTGGACAAGCTGTGGAAAAGCTTGCCAGACAACGATTGCAATGGCAAGCTATGTGCTTTTCACTGATTAGACTGTGGCAGTAACCCCAACACACACTCCTTCTCTAAATCTTGGCTCTTAATTAACGATCTGCACCTAATACATTTCAGAATTAGGTAAACAGGATGTATCGCTCCAGAGAGAAAGTGAACATTCCCAAAAAGAGATTTTTCCTGGTGACCAGGCCAAAGCACTTAGTTTATTGGAGGATTGGATTCTCTTAAGCATGGTGATGAGTTTCCGCATGTGTCAGACACAGGGCTGACCAAAAACATAAAATAAAATCCTGCTGTGTAGCACAAACAGCAAGTAGTTTGTGTTGAGTTGAATTGGAAAGGGCTTTGACCTAGGAGAGTTAACTGCAGTGAGCAGGTACATCACCCAAATGCAAAAACTGTACATCAGTCAATAACTTATTAGTATTGACCAATTATTTCTCTGCCTCAATCATCACAAGCTATTCACCTCCTGTCCCAAAACTGCGCATTGGTCAATAACCAATTAGTATTTTATGACAAAGTGTAAGTGGCTGTGTAGATAGAGGTTAGGAGCCACCTAGATGTAAGGGTTCTAAGGTGATTTTTATGGCACCACAATCATTGAGTGTTACAAACCAAGTCAATTTTTACAGCTATGCTAATGACATTTTACTAAACACTTGTATTTTTATGTTTAAAAAAATTCTCCACATTAGTACTGTTAGACTGTGTGTGCATAAACCTAATATTTAATGAGTCAGATACATGATAATAATGATAATAATCCTTGCATTTGATATACAGTTTTATTATGTAACTGAAACTTCTCAAAATTCTTCATAGGATATAAGTGTAGTAACTGTGTTTGTTGAAAGTGAACACAGCAGCCAATTTGGGCACAAAGTGTGAACAAAAACGATAATTTACACTAACAGTATATGATACCTTTCACGTTGGAAAACCTTTTGAAGCACTTTACAAAGACCGAAAGAGAGCCTGAGCTGGGGAGGAGGCGGGATAATTACAATAGTAATCCTTATATTTGATATTGCTCCTTATCACATCATTGAAATGTCTCAAAGCGCTTCACAGAATATACTGTAAAGTGAATTGACTGTGTATTTTGTAGATGAAACCCAGCAGCTAATTGCGATTAGCAGGATCCCACAAACAGTTGTGGATTGAGTGACCATTTTTTAAAATTATGTGACCACGCTGTACGCAATATAATTTTAAAAAGCATCCACCCACACTTGGCAAAAAAAAACCTTAAAGCTCTTTGAGACATTTTGACACGATAAAGCAGTATAAAAATGCATGAGCTTTCTTATTGTTAGTTGTTCCAAGACTCAGGAAAGGCTACTGGGAGTGCACCAATGAGTATGTTCCAAAAGAGCCAGGGCACTGCTTCAGATTCAAAGTGGGAAATGAGAAGGTGTGTGCTGAATCTCTGTAAATTCAGATTTCTACATTACACAAGAAAGAACTCAGATTGTGCTTTTGCAAGAGATTATTCATGGCCCTGCAAATACAGTTGCAGGTTGGATTTTGCTACATTATGCTACTTTGATTTAACATTCCTGTAGTTTAATTTGCTGCCATAATACCCACTCCTGGCGAGCAGTTATCGAAGAAAAGTAATATCTAATTTAATTTATCAGAAGGGACAGTTGGAAGAGCCCGCACGCGCGAGAGAGAGAGGAGGGGAAAGGGTTTGATAAAAAGGTTAACAAGGAACCCATTCTATTTTATTCTGTAGAATGGGGAAGGGTATGTGCCTCAAAGGATTATTTTACATGTGTGGGAAGGATATGAACCCCCAGTGATCGGAGCGATGAATGTCTCTCGGGAGAAAGGGGATTGCAAGGCAGGATCCACAATGAGTGTTTTGTGTGTGTGAAATAAATATCTGTTAGAAGTAGCAAATTAAATTGGGAACAACAGTGGTTGATTCTGGGTTTGTGTGTTGAGACACATTAACTGTCCCCATTCTCCCTCCCTCCTCAGTCTATTTCCAGTAGCAAGGGGAGGGGGAGGGGGTGGGGGTAACCTCAGCCACGTCGGAACTATGAACTCGCAACCTTGGCCCCAGCTCTTTAATCGCACGGTGACAGGGCAAGAATAATTCACAGGTCGAGCTAATCAAAGGTGAAAAGAGAGAATCAGTAAATGTCGTATCCTTTTGCTACTTTCATCAATCCGACTAACTGAATTTGAGCTAAGGCTTGGCAAATTTTCTGGGAAGGAAATTAATATGTAACACATCTGGGTCCCCGGCGCAGGACTCTGAAATTGGAAAAGTCTGCGTGGTATCAAAGGGCGATTATTTGTAAGACAATTGTGTTTGCCTGTGTAATCAGAGGGAAACAAAACAGTGCTGCGATCTTTCATATGATGGCAGTATGACCTAACAGGCTCAGGCTAAAATAAATCTCTTTCTCTGTGTCTTTCCAATTTTATCCGGGAACAAAAAAACACTATTCTTTGCCTCATTCAAAATTAATAGATTTCTGTTTGGAAATAATATCTCGAGATATAATATATATTTGAGACCCAACATGTCAAGCGACTGCCAGGATAGTGGAAGGCAAACTGGATGGACCTTGGTCTTCTTTAGCTGAGCAAATTCTTATGTTCCGTGTTGCCCGTTTCTGTGTGTCGTCTGCTCTATCTCTCTCCCATGCGATAGAGTGAATTCAATTACCAAGAACCTTTGATACATACTCCGGGCATGAAAGCAAGTGAGGGGGGCGGGGGAAACAGCAGCAGGAGAGACACTAGAGAGAGAGAGAGAGAAACTAGAGAGAGAGAGAGAGAGAGAGACTAGAGTGAGGGAGAGAGAGAGAAGAGACAAGAAAGGAGAGCGAGAGGGAGTGAGAGAGAGAGAGAGGGAGGGAGTGAGAAAAGACAAAGAAAGCCCACATTTATTCAATAATAAGTTTCATTTGAAGGAGCTTTGAAAACAATTCTATCTCGAATTTGTCCCTGTCAGATCACATTACCTACAAATGAAGTAAATACAAAATATCAATTCAATTTCAGTAAGAGCCCCTGAACGAAAACACACGAGGGCAGAAATTTACCAAATCATAACATCTTGAGGGGACCCCGGTGATTTCCAAAATATTTTACAGTCGGGGGTAATAAGACAGACACAGAGGGCTGAACGCTAATTCATTCAATTTCACCCTTTTCACTCACACCTGTTCCTTTATAACATTATTTTCTACACTTCCAAATCACTGGCGATGGCAAGTTCTGACAAGATGGTCCGAGACAACCTGTCTGTTTTTTTGCGAGGCGGCTGCTGCAGCATATCTTGATAGAGGAGCGGCAGTCCAAGAGACAAGACAAAGTGATGGCGGCTGGGCTGACAGGTAGTTAACTCTGTGATACAGGAGTGGGTTACGTACAGGGGTCATTCAGTGAAGGGTGAAAGCGAGAGGGAGTGAGCTGGGATCGGTTGGGGTATTGTCCACCATGAGCCGTTTTCTTTAACTCTGGGCCTCAATCCAAGTGGAGTTCTGTAGGGTAATGGTTAAAGCGCTCACTTCATAAACTAAAAGACCTGGGTTCAATTCCTCGGTGAGGCGAAACCTTTAGCAAGTGTCCTTACTCCACACACCTCTGTGTACCTAGCGGTAAGTAGGAACCTGCTTGTTAGTTGATTGGTGGAGCGCTTTCTGGGGGTAATAATTCCCTACACATACACACACAAAGAAAATTGGTCACTCAATCCATGACTGTTTGTGGAATGCTGCTATGCGTAATTGGCTGCCGTGTTTCACCCAGAAAATACACTTGACCATATGTATTCTATGAGGTGTTCTGCTTCACAGAATATGTTACATTTGCATAATATCTTTCAGATTGGGAGGCCATGAAAGGCGCTATACAATGCAAGTGTAATATGTTGTTGCTGTTAAACGCTGAAATGCGCCATATAAATGCAAGTTATTATTATAATTCAGGATGTAAACAGTGTCAATGAAATCCTCAAGCAAAGAAAGTGTGATCTATCTGACAACAATCAGGAAAGGGGGTAAACAAAACCGGAGGAATTATTAAACAAAATAATAATAATCCGAATGATCCTTTAATTTGATGCAGCACCTTTCTTGTCAGGATGTCTCAAAGCACTTCACAGGATTTACTCTAATGTGCAGTGACCGTAGGCTAATTTTGTTCACAATGAGATCCTCAATCCGTGACATGAATAACCAGTTTTATCTTGAGGTCTGTTGGCCAAGATACTGAAAGAAATTCCCTTTGTTTTACAAATAATATAATGGCATCTGCAGTGTGCATCTCAACAGGCACAACTTCAGAGGACAGCACCTCTGACAATGCTGTGCTCCCCCAGCATTGCAATGGAGTGTCAGGCTAGACTATGAGTTCAAACGGCTTTGTCTTGTGCTTTGATTTGCAAGAGTGGTGCTTACTTATCAAGGCCAATCACTGTATTAAGCTATTCCTAAACATGTTGCAGAGGTGATAAATTTTTATTTCAGAAATTGCTTGATGTTGGATGGGGACAACAACAACAAAATGATATTTGTACTGAGCCTTTCATGTCAGATGGACGTTCCAA
Organism: Hydrolagus colliei; assembly: GCA_035084275.1. Classification (NCBI taxonomy): domain Eukaryota; kingdom Metazoa; phylum Chordata; class Chondrichthyes; order Chimaeriformes; family Chimaeridae; genus Hydrolagus; species Hydrolagus colliei. The sequence goes on along the minus strand of CM068742.1, from coordinate 112,892,118 downwards.
GACGATAGGATAGCTTTTCAGGAAGAATTAGTTCAAGTACGTGACCTTCATCTGAACCATTAGGTATAGCATCTGTTACAATGGGAGGAAGTCTCAAAGCTCTTCACATGATTCGCTGAATTGGAGTGACTTTGTGCTTGTAGACAAATGTAGGCAACCTCGTTGTGCACAGAAATGTCCCACAAATAGCCATGAAATGAAGGACCAATTTTATTGGGGGATTTATTGCCGCAAAACTTGCTTCTCATTTCAACTAGTTCCATTGGATCTTTAACGTCCACCTGAACAGGCAGTTTAACCTCAGTTTAACGTCTCATCCAAAGGACGGCACATCCAGCAATGGGACACCCCTCAGCACTGCATTGGAGTGTCATCTTAGACTGTTTGAATTCAAGTCCCAACATGGACTAATATGTTAGAGTGCTACCAGCTTGGTGAAGCTGATTTTATGTAACACAAAATGGGGAGAAATATTATCTTATGGGGAGAATTTCGATCTGTGTCTAGTTATAAAGACAAGTTATTGGTGTTGTAGTTTCACTCTATTTTCTTAAATCATACAGAACTTAAATTGTTGAGTGAAACCTTTGAAGGAGTCAAGGAGTCTTACCTTTGAAGGAGTTACCTTTGTGGAGTCCTGTAGCTCAGTGGTTAGAGCACTCGCCTTGCAATCCAGATACCTCGAGTTCAACTCCAGGCAGCGACAAGTTTCCTTACTCCTCATGCCTAATAATAATCCCCCAAAAAACAATAATAAATTGGTCATTTAAATCCATAACTGTTTGTGGGACACTGTTGTGCGTAATTGGCTGCCGCATTTCACCCACAAAATATAGTCAGTTCATTTTACAGTATATTCTGTGAGGCACTTTGAGCCGAGGTGAGTTACTGCGTCGAGCGAGTGAGCGGGTGATCGAGGGGCTAGGTAAAATGGGCAAAACGGGCAAAAACTAAAAATGTGATGTCGGCGAGGTGTCACACACAAAAAAAAGTAACCACCATTAACAGCGCATCACCTCCAAACAATAGACCATCAGTGCACCAGCATTAACACCTCATCAGCGCATTAAAATTAGATCACTAGCAGCTCTATAAATAGACCATTACCCGCCCAACCCCCCTCAGGATAGGTGTCAATGGCAGGGCTGACTCGACTAGTCACCTCCTAGCCATGGCCACACATCCTCTGGGATGATGCCGCTCCGCTGATCCCTTGCTCCCGGCTCCCTGCGTGCGCGTTTTGGCTGCCGCCCCCGAGCCGAGCGTTCCCCACCACCCTAAATGTCTCTCTCGCCATCCTCCTCTATGTCTCTCCCACCGACCCCCTCTATCCGCTACTCAAAATCTGTCCTTCTCTCCCTCCACCCCCCCACCTGCCTACTCTCCCTCCTGGCCTCCACCACCGCTTCCCTCTGCTCCAGCCTGGGCATCCTCCGCCGGGCCCATCGTGGCACCAGGCGCTGGGTGTCCCAGAGCAGCCACCCCAACTGTCCCATCATCCACTCTCTCCACCCAAACCACCCCCTCAAGGCAAACACCATTTCCCCCTCTGCCCTACTTACCCTCCCCACTTCCCCTCCCTCCTCTCTCCCCACACCCACTTCTCCCACACACCCTCAGATCCTCTCCTCACCACTCTCTCCTTCCTCTCCCCCTTCCAGCAAACTCATCCGCACTGTTCTCCAGAACGTCCGCTCCCTTTCCAATAAAGCCCTCACTATCTATGACCTCATCCTAGATGAGAACATCTTGGGCTTACGGAAACTTGGCTCTCCCCCAATGACCCCGTGCCTCCAGTCGAGGCTTCCCCTCCAGGCTACACCTTCCACCACACCCTCCGCCCCAACCAACATGGCAGTGGGGTGGCCATCATCTCAAATGCCTCCCTTGGTCTCTCCCACTACTCCTCTGGCTGTTTTCCCTCCTTCGAGCACTTCACGCTCTACCATCCTTCCCTTTTCTTAAAAATGCTTCTTCTTTATCGTCTTCCTAAACCCCCTGGCTCTTTCATCTCCGATATCTCCACTCTCCTCTCCTCCCTGTCCCTCAGCTCTGAATGCCTGCTCATCATGGGCGACTTCAACCTCCACCTAAACTCCCCGTGCACCACCTCTTCCGATTTCACTGCCCTCCTCTCCTCCTGAAACCTCACCCTCCACATTGACTGTCTGACCCACAACTGTGGCCAAGCCCTTGACCTCATTATCACCCATGGCCTTGATATTTCTGACCTCAGCATCTCGGACAAGGCCATCTCGGACCACCTTCTTGTCTCCTTCTCCTCTTCCATCCCTCTTCCTCCATCAAGCCCTCAACCATACTTTTCTGCCCATGGAAAAGTCTCCCCCCTGAGACCCTCACAGATGCCCTCACATCCTCTGACCTCCTACCCCTCTGGTCTTCCACCCACAGCAATCCTGAAGCAGCTGTCCAGCTGCTCCATGATCACCTCTCCTCCACCTTCAACTCTCTCGTCCCACTGAAATCCAGATCTATTTCCAACCCCACCCACTGCCCCTGGTACAACACTCATCTCTGCACCCTCAAGTGCCAAACCCGGCTGCTTGAGGGCAGGTGGCAGAAAAACGGCCTCACGGTTCACCACCAATTGTGGCTCGAGCAACTCCACAGCTATCGCCGTTCTTTGTGACAAGCAAAAACGGCTTACTATTCCAACATCATCCTGGAGGCAAACAAAAACCCTAAAGTCCTCTTTTCCACCACCCATCACCTCCTCCGCACATCCCCTCAGGCCTCCTCAATCTTCACTTCAAATGCGAAGTGCGGGGAGGTCATGAACTTATTTTCTTCCAAGATCCACAATATCCACCAGGCAGCATCATCCTCCAGCCTCTTGTCACCCACTACCACCCCCATCCCATCCCCCTCACCCCCCCACCCCCATCCCATCCCCCTCACCCCCCCACCCCCACCTTCAGCTCCTACCTCAACCCCCTTCCTACACTCCTTCTCCCCCGTCTCTCCTTCCTCACTCTCACTTCTATGAGGCCAACAACCTGCTGCCTCGATCCCATCCCCACTAACCTACTGCTCACCCAGCTCCCCCTCCTCTGCCCATTGCTGGCTGATATCATCAACCAGTCCCTCTCCACCGGATCATTCCCTGCCCCTGTCAAAACTGCTGTCATCACCCCCCTCCTTAAAAAACCCTCCCTAGATCCCTCAAACCCCAGCCACTACCGCCCTATTTCTAACCTGCCCTTCCTTTCAAAAGCACTGGAATGTGTTGTTGCGAACCAACTCCGCGCCCACCTCTCCTCCCACTCCCTCTTCGAACCCCTCCAGTCCGGTTTCTGCCCTGCCCACAGTACAGAGACTGCGCTTGTGAAAGTCACAAATGACGTCCTCTCTATCTGCGACCAGTGTTCCCTCTGCCTCCTTATCCTCCTGGACCTGTCCGTTGCGTTCGACATAGTCGACCACGCCATCCTCCTCCACCGCCTGTCCTCCGTCATCCACCTCAGTGGGACCGCACTCGCCTGGTTCGAGTCCTACCTCACAAACCGCCAGGAGTACATCTCCATAAACGGTTTTTCCTCCTGCTCTTACCCAATTACCTGTGGGGTACCCCAGGGATCCATCCTTGGCCCCCTCCTCTTCCTCATCTATATGCTCCCTCTTGAGGATGTCATCCGCAGACATGGGGCGCACTTCCGCATGTACACCGATGACACCCAACTCTATCTCTCCACTTCACTTTACAACCCCCAGATGTTCTGTCAGCCTGCCTGTCAGACATCAGGGGCTGGATGAGCGCAAATTTCTTGCAGCTGAATGTTGACAAGACGGAGGCCATACTCCTTGGCTCTCATCAACGTCTCCATTCACACGACTCTCACCTCCTCCACCTTCCCGGCCTGCCCCTAAAACTCTACGAACCTGTGCGCAACCTAGGCGTCAGGTTCGACCCCCAACTGTCCTTCCCCTCCCACATCCGGTCCGTTACCAGCGCTGCCTTCATCCACTTCCGACGGATCGCCCGTCTCTGGCAATACTTCCACCACAATCCACAAAATCCAGCTTATCCAAAACTCTGCTGCCCGCATACTCACCCCCTACAAACTTCGCTCCCCCATTACCTCAGTCCTTGCCAAACTTCACTGGCTCCCTATCCCAGAGAGGATCGACTTCAAGGTCCTCACCCTTGTTTACAAATCCCTCCACTCCTCTGCACCCCTCTATCTCTCCAATCTCCTCTCCCCCCAACCAGCACCCGCTGCCTTCACTCCCCTGGGTTCGGCCTCCTCCATGTCCCCAGAATCTTCCGCTCCACCCTCAGCGGCCGTGCCTTCAGCCACTACGCCCCAAGGCTCTGGAACTCCCTTCCTCACTCCCTTCGCCTCACCCCCTCTCTTCCCAGTTTCAGGTCACAGCTGAAGACCTTTCTCTTCTCTTTTGGTCACCTTTCAGTCCCTGCCCCTGGCTCGGTCCCGGGATCCGTTATTGTAAAGCGCTCTGAGACACCGTCAGGCAAGGAGGGCGCTATATAAATCAAAGTTGTTGTTGTTGTTGTCTAGAAGATGTGAAAAGCACTATATCAAATGCAAGGATTATTATTATGATGATTATTACTATTAAGGCAAGTTTCCTGGAAGAACTTGCTAAGAGATTAAAGTAAATCTAGGTTCAGGTATATCCAATTATAATATTACTATCGCATTTGAGAAATGCCTTATCACAGCATCAAAACATCTCAAAGCGCTTCACAGAATTTTAATGTGAAGTATGGTGATTGGGTATTTGTAAGCAAATGTAGTGGTGAATTTATGCACAGTAACGTCCCACTCTATCACACAAACAGCCATGAAGCGAATGACCAATTTAATTTAAGTGCAAAGCTCCCAGAAGGAGCATGTGGAGAATAGCCCACTAACATGAAGAGTTAAGTGGCCACAGATTCAAAATGCCACAAACTATCAGCCACAAGGCCACTTTTGTTTTTAAATGTAAAATGGTACAGAATTTTGGAAAATCTTCAAATTTAATCGTAAATTGGTCAACCATCTCCTCGCTGTTTCTGGGACATTGCGGTGTGCAAAGTGGTTCCCTCATTCCGTTACAAATGCACAGTCACTGCACTTAACAGTGATAACCGTGAAGTGGTGTGAGTGCTGTATATGTTGATATTCTTGGAACTATATAAAAAAGCAAGGTCGTTTGGATGAGATGTTAAATCAATGTCTCGACTGCCCGTTCAGGTGAATGTTAAAGATCCCACTTGAAAAGAGATGGAAGTTTCTCTTTCCCAATGTTCTGGCCAACAATTCCCAAAATAATATTGTCCAGTCATTCATGGCCGTTTTGGGGAGAACTCCTGTGCACAAATTGGCTGGTCGCATTCAGCCACAAACTCACAGTAAAATTGTAATGTGCTCTGTGACACCATTGTGACTGAAAGGCGTGATAGCGAATGCAAAGATTCTTATTAGTAATGTGTTTCTAAAGATTTTATTATTCACAACAAGAAAGTGATACATATTTTGTCTGAAGACACCATCATTTCACATGATCGTGGATGACTGACACCCCCTCCACACTTTGTCTTCTCTCACAACCCACTGCAAATCCATGCACTAATTTGCACAGTAACATGATATCAATCACAAAGCGAGCAGCATTTAGTATCTAGAATAGCATTTTGGGGTTAGCTATTTACAAGTGATTACTGGAACTAAGAGATTCAATACATTTCTCTCAGAATTTGACAGATGACGTTTGCTTCAATATACTGTATCTTACTCAACATATCGGTTCGATATTTCCAATACATTTAGTCAATACCTGTTGTAATACATTTAAAGCTATACCTCCTAAATATATATATTTACTAATATTTTACACCACATGTCATTACTCCCGCTGATGTTTTTCAATATATTGCATTCCAGTATGATGTATTGAGCCAAATCATGGGATCACTCACTGGTTTCGACTCAACGCCATAAAATAACTCCTCTATGGTTCCGCAAGTGTGTTTTTTCAAGCGACTTTGCTTTTAAATTACATTGTGTCTATTTGTATGCACTCTGTTTGCCCAGAAAACACACAATAACTACACTTTATAGGATACATATTATATCCAATGAAGCATTTTGTAACAGCCGTTTTATGCCAAAATAAGGATTATAAGGATTATGTATCATTATTGTTGCTTCCATAAAATAATAGGAATCCTTGCATTTGATATAGCACCTTATCAAGTCATCAAGATGTCGCAAAGCTTCACAGAATATATTGTAACGTGGATTGATGTGTATTTTGTGGGTGAAATTTAGCAGATAGTTGCGACCAGTATTATCCCACTAACAGCCATGGATTCAGTGGCCAATTTTATTTGGGGCATTGTTCATTAGGACACCAGGGGAACCCACCTTCTCTTTTTCAATAGTGCCATGGGATCTTTACCTTGCACTTGAACAGGCAGACGGAACCTTGGTTTAACCTATTTTACATTTCGCCCACAAATATACAGTCAATTCACTTTACAGTATATTCTGTGAAGAGCTTTGAGACGTTGATAAGATATGAACAGCGCTATATCAAATATAAGGATTATTATTATTATTACTCATCCGAAGAACACCACCTCTGATAATGCATTGTCATTATCATTCCGAATAGCTCTTTCCCGTGGAAGTGGAATTTAACATAAATAAATGGAAGGGTAAGTGTATTGGAACATGGGACTGTATACAATGGAGGGGGAAGGCAGTCCATTAGGATCTGGGTGTGTTTATTGATCGTTCATTGAAGGTTTCCAGTCAATGTGAAGCACTTGTCAACAAAGCTAATTGGATGCTAGGTTTCATCTTAAGGGCATTTGACTGTTAATCGAAAATAGTTGTTCTAACCCTGCATAGATCACTGTTCAGGCCAAGTCGGGAATAATGTGGCTTCATTGTACTGGAGGGAGCTCAGAACTAAGTAACACAAAGTTTTTCAAGTTTATCCAAAAGAAGTAATCTCTGATTGCATCACTCCCCCAATATTGTACCAGAGTGTTGGCCTGGACTCTGAGCTCAATGTTCCGATGTGGACTTACCCTACCTCTGTGAACCCATGTGCTAACCGGCCTGTCTGCTCCCTCTGCTAGGCAGACTCTGGCCTACTACATGTCCCCTGCTCTGTTTGCCCCACAATCACAGGTCGGGCCTTCAGTCTTTCTGCTCCCATTCTTTGGAACTCCATCTCACAATTCATTCATCTCACCTGCTTCCTTGCCTCCTTCAAGGCCCATCTCAAGACCTTCCTCTTCGACCAAGCCTTTAGTCACTCTCCTTTCCCCACCATTCTTATCCTAATCCCCAGCTCGGGTACAAATCCTTGACTGTCCAGTGCCTTGGGACATCATCCCAGTGTGAAAGGCACTATATAAATGTAATTTGTTGTTGTTGTTGATGACTGAATAGTGAATCACTGGTTGTCAAGAAAACCAAAATCATCTTAAGGGGCTTGACGCTCCCTCTCCTCTGTTGGCAATCCATTATTTGCTTCATTACATGACTGCAGGGATTCACACAGTAAGGCACTGTGGCTCTATAACTGGCTTTGCTCAGCGCAGCAAACCTACATTGGACACATGCCGCTATCAAAAATGGTTTTGTATTGAACGGAATGTTGTGCGAGAGAGCTCCACAGCACCACAGAATTATTTTAAATTCATGGATTAGTGCAAATGAACAAAAAATGCAGTTGCAAAACAAGCTTATCAATGGCATTCAGCCAGTGAATGGAAGACTGGTTCCTTTGCAATATTCAACAGCTGCGTACCTATTAAGGGCCTAAAATTTCACTTAGTTTGTAGCGTGGAGTCCTGTAGTGTATTGGTTAGAGCACACACCTCGCAAGCCAGAGTAACGGAGTTCAATTCCTGACCGAGGCCAAACCCTAGGCAAGTTTCCTTACTCCACACCCCTCTTACCTAGCAGTAAGTAAGAACCCAGATATTAGTTGATTGGCAGATCGCTGTTCCGGGGGTAGTAATACTTTTAAAAGAATAAACGATTGGGATTGGTTCCTCAATCCATAACTGTTTTTAGGACACTAATGTGTGCAATTGGCTGCCACGTTTTACCCACAAAATGTAGTCAATTCACACTACAGCATATTCTGTGAAGTGCATTGAGACGCCTTGGTGATGTAATAACAACAAAATTACATGTGTATAGTGCCTTTCACGTCAGGAGGACATCCCAAGGTACTATATCAAATCAACAACAACAAAATTACATTTAATAATGAAGAATTATTATTAACAGTAGTTTTAACCCATAAGATGTTTTTCTTTCCATTCAAGGTTGGATAGGATTGTAAATTCTAAACTCCGTCTTAATTAGAAAAGGTTTTGTTTTTAGTATCTGTGGGGAAAAAAAGAGGTTTGGAATGAAGACTGAATGCATGAATTTTTCCACAGTTCTGTACAATCTTCAATTTCTACATGGATCAATTTCTTCAATTTCTCACAGGGTCAGGCTGGTTGGAATTTCAGACCACTTTTCTTATTGCTCTGTCTAAACCTTTGTCCAACATAAATAGCTAAGCAAAGTATTGGCTGTAAAAGTCATAAAGTGTATAACAATAAAAACAATTATCCTTGCATCTGATACAGTACCTTATCACACCGTCAAATGTCTCAAAAGCCTTCCAAAGATTTACTGTAAAGTGTACCCACTGTTTTGTACACAGCAGCCAATTGTGCACAGCAATGTCCTACAAAGAGCTACAAAGTGAAACACAAAATAGTCAATCTGAGGAATTGGGACCAATAAATTGGTCAGGGTACTGGGAGAAACTCCCTTCTCTTTTTGAGTAGGTCCACGGGATCTTTAACATCCACCTGGAAAGGCAAACCTGTGTTTAAGGACACCACATCTGATAATGCAGCGTTCTCTCAGTACTGCATCGGCCTGATCTGTGAGCCCTTCATAAGACTAGTGCAACAGTTTACATTTTTACAGCACCTTTCACATTGTGAGGGTGTCTTAAAGTGGTTCACGCTGCTAATCAGGATCCTGACCAGGGTGAAGGGAGGGAAAATGTGAGTGAAAGTACTAATTGAAAAAAAATGTTTTTAAAGGCGGATAAGGAATAACATTTAATCCAAAGGTTGGCATCTCCCATAATGCAGTTTTCCCCCAGTAGTGAATTGGAATGTCTACCTAGGCTTAGAGTTCAACGTTATCAATATGGGGCTTGAATAACCTTCTGAATCACAGGTGACAGCGCTACCAACTGAGCTAGCGTGACACCAACTAAGCACGGTGATAAGCTGTTGCTCTGGAAGAGTGTGGTATTGCTGGAGGTGCTGTCCTTCAGATGATACATTAAATGTTAAACCTCAAACAACAAGGCTCTTTGTCGTTTAAAGATCCTATAACACTATCCAAAGAGAGAAGGGTCTTTCTCCCATTGTCCTAGCCCATAATCTTCCAAATAAATTGATAATTCATTTCATGGCTATTTCTGGGACAATACTGTGCACAACTTGGGTGCCGCATTCACTTGCACTGCGTTCACAGTCACTACACAGCACTGTAAATCCTGTGAAGCTCTTTGAGATGGTTCAACGTAATAAGATGCAGTAACAAACGCAGTGATTGTTATTGGAGCCTCTCGTTGCCGAGGGTTGAGTAGCCAGAATTCATGTAAGCATTTTCAGCGTTCCTCTAGAGAATGATTTTTGGTTCAATGCAGGATTGATGTCATGTTGTGGTGTGAACAGAGCTGTTGCAGGGGCAAGATCCAAACTCCACAGCCGAGATGTGGTTTTCTCTTGGAGTCCGGGAGCGGGGACAACAGTGTGTTTTGTGAAGAGCTCGAATCCTTGGGGTGGAAGGGTTGCAGGGTGAAAATCCACTTTAAATACAACAGATTCCCCTTAATAGGGACATTCTGTTCACAAGCAAACTGTTCCCTTTAATCAATGCTTCTATTAAGCAAAGATCATTAAAAGTACAGTGCATGTACTGATCCTCATTAGCAGTAACATGCGTGGTATTAAGTACCTGGAAAGTGATGCAATTAACTCATGCTCCACATCAGACTTATACTATACTCTTTATTTTATTCACTAATCTCGGGACATGCATTTTGATGGTGAGATCAGGGTTATTGCCCATTCCTGGTTGCCCAGCGAAGGTTGGTGGTGAGACCTTCTGTATAAACCTCTGCAATTCGTGGTTTCTTGTCTTTGTTTTCGTTCAGCCAGGTGTCTGACACGTGTAGCAACCAAACACCATGCTTAAGTGTATCCAAACTGGACTGAAAGTTCCATGTATGCCACCTATACATGAAAATTCCCATGTCTGAAAAAGAATGAGGACTCTTGGCCCTCAATTTACCTAGTTCTGGAGAATATTCCCATATATAATAACATAATCCTTGCATTTGATATAGCGCATCATATAAAACGTCATGTCATTGAGAAGTCTTAAAGCGCTTCACAGAAAATACCATAAACAACAACAAAATCACATTTACTGTATAGAGCGCCTTTCACGTTGGGAGGACGTCCCAAATATACTAATAAAATACTAGCGACTGTATTTTGTGGGCACAGGTCAGCAAGAGTCAAAGTTTGGGGACCTCAGAGTATGCATTTGACTGGATAAAACTGGATAGATTGTACTGAATGCAATTGTGGTGATCATTGGGCTGATCAGGAAGTTCCACGAGTCTGCCTCAGTGATGAAGAAATAGCTATATAGTTTTGGAGCAATCGGTTAACTGGATGGTTTGAAATTACATATGCAAACAAATCATCAGAACCCAATCTAAGTTATTTTTTAAATCCCCAAAAGGAAGTCTTTCATTGTCTAAGCCAGTGTTGACCAACAAAATACATTTCCTTGGTTGAATATTTCTTGACTTGTGTTAAAGATCATATCCGCAGGGACCGCTTCTTGTTTTTGACTGACACAGGTCTAAAGTTTCATCGTGGCTCATTTGATAGCACTTGTTTCAGTTGGACACAATGGACCAAATGGTATGTTTCTGTTCTCTCTAACCTCCTAAACCCATATTGACCTGTCTGTTACCTCTACTCAACCTGCTCCATGTCCCCCACTCGGTCCACCCCACCATTGCTGGTCGGCCTTCAACCTCTTTACCCCCACCATTTGGAACTCCATTCCACAGGCCTTTCACCTTGCTCCCTCCCTTGTCTCCTTCAAGGCCCATCTAAAGACCTTCCTCTTCAACTACATCCTCAGTGCTTTGGTACGTCCTCCCGACGTGAAAGGCACTACATAAGTGCAATTTTGTTGTTGTTGTTCAGTCACCCTATTACCCCTACTTTCCCTGTTCTCCTCCCCTCTAATCCCAACTCACTGCTTGGGTCCAAATCACTGACCATCCAGCCCCTTGGGAAGTCCTGCCAATATAAAAGGCGCTAAACAAATATAATTAGTTTTGTAAATTTCACTCTTGCCTGAGTGGCTGCTGGTTGTGGACTTTGAACACTCAGACTAGGCTGGCACAGCAGTACAGTGTCAGAATTATTATTATTATTATTAACAAAGCCTGGCTCATTGACCATTACTTTCTCTGAGGGCTAGGAAGCTGTGTGGTGGGGGTGCAAATGGAGCACTGCATTGACAGGTATGCCGTCCAACTGGATGATCCCACAATGCTATTCGAAAAGGGAAGAGAATTTCACCCGAGGTCCTGCCAACAATCCTCCAGATAAACTGATCAACTTGATCTTGTTTGGGCTTTCAATGCATCTGTCCCCATTCTCTGTAACTCCATCCACAAGTCACTTTGGCTCGCCCCTTACCTCACCTCCTCCAAGGTCCACCTCCCTCGTTGATCACAGCTTCAGTCATCTTCCACCCCACTCCCTTCGACCCCCAACAATGGATTCGGTGCAAACCTTACACTCTCTGGTGCCTTGGGACGACCTCCTGACATGAAAGGCTAAATATTCATTTGTATTGTATTAATTCACCTCAATAAAAGCATTATAATAGCCTGCTTGTGTGAATCTTGCTGGTACAAATGTCTGCCACGTTTGATTACAAAAAAGTCACTGCACTTGGGGGTTAATATTTGCATTAATCGAAACATCTCAATGTTAGGTATCAAAACGTTTCACAGAATCTTACTGTAAAGTATAGTGACTGTTTAACAGCCACATGAAGTAAGTGACTTTTTTTTCTCTCTGGGGCATTGTCGGCTAGGGAACTGTGAGAAACTCCCTTCTCTTTTTGAATAGGGTGCGGGATCGTGACAGACACAGATGGGAACTCGTCTGAGAGGTTATAAAATCATATTTTCCTTCAATCGTTTACCCATGTCAACCTTTCAGGCATGTGTACTCCAGACCCAAGTACACGAGGCTAAGGCAAAAAACAAGATAAATTCACAACTGTATTTGTGTTGCCATCCAGAGTGGAAAAAATGACAGATGTCAGGCAGTAATTTCAAACCCGTAATCTTGAACACTGAGTTGCAAAGTACTTGATCCTTGTTCTCATGGTTCTTGATGTCATATGAGACACTTTAATCAGGTTATAAAGTATAATTCGCTCCCTGCTGCTCACTGCCAGCGTCTGTGAAGCTTTGGACCCATGTACTCGTGACTGCTGATTTGTGAGTTTGGGGTTTTGCTCTCACATTTTTATTCAGCAGAAAGTGTTGTAATAAAAATCCCTGCATTTGTAGAATCCCTGGGTCGATACGTCTCAAAGCATTTCACAGGATATGCTGAAAAGTGCTCTGGCTATCTATTTTGTTGGCAAACACAGTAAACAATTTGGGCACAGCAATGCCCCACAAAGAGTCATGGAGTGAGTGACCAATTTTATTGTTGACCACGATACCAGCACAAACTCTCTTTTTCAAACAGTGTCAGGGGATGTTTAATATCCACTGGGTCAGGCAGATGGGACCTTGGTTTAACGTCTCATCCGAAGGACAGCATCTGTGAACAATGCAACGCCCTCCCAGTACAGTGATGAAATGTCAATGTGGACTACAAGGATGGATTCCAAGTCGCAGTGAGGGGGCTTGAACTCAATACCTTTTGACTCTGAGCCGAGAGTGGTACTAATTAAGCCAGGCTGCTGCAATAGAGCATTTGGAGTAGATGTACAGCCAAGTGGGATTTACCCCTATGGTCCACCTCATCACATTATCAATAAAAACATAATTTTGCTTAAATTCATGAGCACAAAATAGCCCATGAAGCACATTGGGGCATGCTCCTGATGTGAAGGGCACTGAATTAAATGTAAAGATTATTATTATTAGAATGTTCCTTGTGATGGAAATAAGAAAGAGGGAGGGAGGAACATCATCATGGAGTCATGTGGTGTATTAGTTGGAGCGCTTGCCTTACAAGCTAGAGGACCCAGTTCGATTCCCAGGCAGGACAAAACCTTTGGCAAGTTTCCTTACTCCGCATGCCTCTGTTTACCTAGCAGTAGGTAGGAACTCAGTTGTTAGTCGATTGGCAGAATGCTTTCCAGGAATAAAAATTCCTTCAAATAAATAAACAATAATTTGGTCACTCACTACACAGTTTGTGGAGCATTGCTGTGTGCAATGGGCTGCTACATATTGCACAAAATACACAGTCAATTCACCTTACAATATATTATATGAAGCGCTTTGAGATGTCTTAATGAAGTGCTAAGGCGCTATATCAAATATAAGGATTAATATTATCATAGACAAGATAGGTGGCAATATTTGAAGCCGTCATAAAAACACACACATTTTGGGGGACAGAATTCCTTGCAAGTGAGCTTTACTGGCAAAGCTGTAGGATTTTGTTCCTGAAATTTGGCTCTAATGAGGTTTCATTGCTTTTCTTGATTTATTGACAAGCAAGTATCGCCTCCCTGGTTGAAATAATTGAAGCAGAGATATAATTAGATTGAGAAAACCCCTGATCTGAAGAGAGATCTTTGCGGTGAAAAGATAATAATTAATTATGAGTGGCAATGTTGCTGACACTTGCAATGTACTAAGGGGAGGGGGGGGGTGGGTGGGGGGGGAGGGTGGGGGAGGTGAGGAGAGAGGGAGGCCGGTGGAAATGTGATTTGAGGCTCTCCGTACACGGGTGGCTCTGAACCAGCTGCGAGAGAGCCGTTCAGCAGACAGATTAAACATTAGCTGATTACCGACAAGTAATTAACAATGTCAACGAAACATAGGAACCAAATTAATAATAATTATATCATCAACAGAATGATAGCCTTGTAGAGAATCTCAAGCAAAAGGAGAGGTTAATTACTCTTGAGCAGAACAGCACAATGTTGACCACGTCTGTGTCTCGGGATGGTGTTAACTGCCAGCTGTATAATTAATTAACATCATAATTGTAATTCAGGCAGCCTGAAAATATTGAAATATTACACCAATTCCATTCTATTACCTATCATAAGCTTCCATAATTTAGAATCCTGGGCCACAGCCTGTGTTCATCTTTCACTCTGTAATATATATCAAATCTATATTGCAATTTGCGGGATTATTTTTTTAAAAACATTTTTTTTGCTGGTGTGCAGATTCCGAGGACACAGTGACGGTGATGAAGGGGCTGCCTTGTGGCGCTATTATGTTGTGTGGTGTATGAAGGAAAATACTAAGGATGTTTGTGGCACAAATTAGGGGCTACTAAACAGCGGTAGTTAAAAGCAGCATTTCAACAAGAAATGGGACTGAATTAGGAGCAGGTTGAGAGATAGCAACGAGTTAGACTCAATTGAATTTAAATTGGAAGAGCGTCAGGGGATGTGTTCACTTTCATCTAACAGGGTTTCACTCCCACTTCATACTGCAGCCTTTTACCTCACCTGAGGGAGAATGTGACTGAAGCCATAATAAAACTAATAATATTCCTTACATTGTTTATAATAATAATAATCGTTGCATCTGATATAATGCTGTTCACGTCTTCTAGATTTCTCAAAGCGTTTCACGTGAAGTGAATTGATTGTACATTTGTGGGTGAAACGCAGCTGCCAATTATGTACAGCAGTCTCCCATAAACAGTCGTAGATTAAGTGACTCAATTATTATTTTTTTAAATTATTTTGAAGGCATTATTACCCCTGGAAAAGCAATCTGCCAATCAACTAACAATCAGGTTCTTATTTATTGCTAGGTAAACAGGAGTATGGAGTAAGGTAACTTGGCCAACATTTCGTCCTGACTGGGAATCAAACCCAGGTCCTCTTGCTTGCAAGGCGACGGTTCTAATCGCTAAGGAAGTTGCTGACATGCATTCAACTTGTGATTTTTTTTTACAAATTATACATACAACCTCATAACAGGCAGAAGAAGTTGTATTCTGTCTGTTTACATAGAGAGAGATGTCATTGTACATTGAGAGTGAAAGATCTGTGTATGTACATTGAGAGTGAGGGGTGTGAGTGTGTTCATAGAAACATAGAAAATAGAAAGACGAAAAGGCCATTTAGCTTCTCGAGCCTGTTCCACCATTCTAAAGATCATGGCTGATCTGTATCTCAAGTCCAATTACCTGCCCTTGCCCATGTCACTTAATAGCCTGACCCAACAAATATCTATCCATTCCAAGTGGGGATGTCTATTGTACATTGATAGGGCACAATTTCTAAGTTTGCAGATGACACAGAAAGAGGGAGTGTAGTTGACAGTGATGAAGATTATTAGCAACTTCAGGGGGACAGAGACAGATTAGTTGATTGGGCAGAGAAATGGCAAATGAAATTAATGCGGACAAATGGAGGAAGGATAAGGAGAACAAGTATGTGTTGGGCGGTAAAATATTAAAAGGAGTGGAAGAGCAAAGGTACTTAGGGATTAATGTATATAAATTCTTAAAAGGTGGAAAGGTAGGTGGACGAAGCTGTCAAAAAAGATAATGGAATCTTAGCTTTTATAAATAGGGGTGTAGAATATAAAAGCAAAGTGGTAATGCTAAATTTACATAATTTGCTAGTTTGACCACAATTAGAAAATTTGTCCAGTATTGGTTATCCCACTATAGGAAAGATGTCAAGGCAATCTGAGGTATCATACTCCGATTATATAATGGATGAGAGATTGCATTATGTCAGACTGGATGAACTGGGACTTTTTCTGCTGAAAAAAATAAGGTTGAAGAGTGACCTGATAAAAAAGGGTCAACTACAGGTGTATGGGTCCTCACCTTCCACTCCACCAGCCTCAATATCCAAAAGATAATTCTCTGCCATTTCCGTCACCTCCAACCTGACCCCACCACAAAGCATATATTTCCCTCCCCTCGTCTCTCAGCATTCCGAAAGGACTGTTCCCTCTGTGACTCCCTGGTTCATTCCTCCATCAACACCATCAGTCACTCCCCTGGGGAGGTGGGGGTAGTTAAATGGAGTGGTGCAGTAACATTAGTTTACCAATAAACCGTAGTCCCATAGTGTAGGGATTAACGTGCTCACCTCACAAGCAAGAGGACCCGGGTTCGGTTCCCGGATGGGGCAAACCTTAGGCAAATGTCCTTACCTTACACGTCTCTGTTTAACCAGCAGTGTGTAAGAAACTGGTTGTTAGTCAATTGGTGGATTGGTTTCTGGGGGTAATAATTCCTGCCTCCCCAAAATTTGGTCATTCAATCCATGATTGTTTGTGGGATGGGGCATTGCTTTGCACAATTGGCATTTGCATTTTGCCCACAAAATACAGTCAATTCATGTTACAATATTTCTGTTAAGCACTTTCAGACATCTATATGATGTGATAAGGTGCTGTGTCAAATGCAAGCATTATTATTTTTAAACCAACAAGCAACACAAAAAGGCTCACCCTTTTCTTACTGTCTGCGTCTATGGCTAGACATTGGCTGACGCATTCAGAACCCATTTAAAGGGGCTGATCGAATCTTCGATATATCAATGATTTACATGAAGAAATAGAACTCAACAAAGCTAAATTTGCGGATGATATGAAGCTAGGTGGGAGAGTAAGCTGTGAGGATGACACATGAAGAATTCAAAACAATACAGACAGGCGAGGTGAGTAGGCAAGAAGGTGGCAGCCAATTTGCACAGAGCAATGTTTCACAATCAGCCATGACCAATATTATTTGGGGGAATTGTTGGTTTGGACACCAGGAGAAACTCCATTCTCTTTTCAATCAGTGTTATTGTATCTTCAACATCCACCTGCACAGGCAGAGGGAACCTTGGTTTAAAGTCTCATTCAAAGAATGGCGTCTCCAGCAACTTAAACATTGCACTGGAGTGTCAACTTAGATTATTTGAGTTCAAAGACTTGACGCAGGGTTTGAACCAACATTTATCTGACACAGACATGAGAGTGCTACCGATTGAGCCAGGTTGACACGTACTACCCTCAATTACAGTAACACGTTCCATTGAGAAATCAGAAACTTGCTTTCCTGTTAGGTAATGACCATAAACTACTATGCATCTTGGGATATAGTTAAATGGTGTGTGAGGGAGAACTGTAACACATCATTTTGAAGTGTCGGGCGTGGAACTTTCCAGAAGGAGAAATGTGGCTAATGTGACTTTGATTGTGTAATGAAAATTTTAAAAAAATTGATTTCTTTCTTTTTAAAACAAAATTGCAGATGGATCATGGCTGTGATTTTTAATAGTGATCCGAAAATGAGACCGATTCAGCCTAATAATGAGCAGGAAATCCTACCTGAGACTTTATTTCAATGCAATTGGTTCAGGCCAGATCCATTAACAATAACAGTGATTAATAATCATACTCACATCTCATTTTTCACCAAAGACTTTTGGCACTGAGATGTCAGGCTATATAGACTGGCTTATGTAGCGATGACCCATTCATCACAACAACCAACCATGAAGCAGAGAAGAAATGCCACCCGGCAACTTCAGAAATTCCACTTCACACTCTGACCAAGTGATGGAACGTGATCTGAGAAAAGTTCAGTCTGGGCCGATATGCTGATTGATTGGGTGGTGGGGGGGAGTGGGGCAGGGGGAGGGGAGGTGTGCTGTGTTGCTGGAGTTGATGTCCTTTGAGTGTCACATTAAATCTCGTCTTTCTGTTCAGATAGACCTGAAAGATCCATGGCGCAATTCGAAAAGATGAGAAAGTTTCTCCCCACCTGCTGGCCAACAATTTAAAATAAAATCGGTCATTCACTTCACTGCTATGGGTGGGACGTTGCTGTGTCACTTTGGTCTACGAAGCAGAAAGTTGGCACTGAGGATGGAAATCCTTTAAAGCGCAGTAAATCTGCTAAAAGTTGGCACTGAGGATTTATCTAATGACTGCATGCAAACTGGCCTTCCATGTTCTCCTGCAAATACCCATTCACTACACTTCACAGTAAATTCCCAAAGGCGCTTTCAGACATTTGGAAAATGTGATCAGATGCTATAACACATGCAAAGATTATTATTATTATTATGGAAGTGGACTTCCCATCTCTAGACGTGCAAAGTACACAGTCACTACACCTCACAGAAGTGCTTTGAGACGCCTTGAAACAGCCATCCAATGTGAAAGGTGCTAAACCAAATGCAAGGATTTTTAATCCATATCAAAAACAAACACACTGTGGATGTGGGTTGGGTGGGTGGGGTTTGAAGGGAGGTGGGAGCGTGGGACTTATCTTATTAATTAAGATGATATAAAGCCTTCCGACTCTGCCCCCTTAACCCCCCACCCCGCAACACCTATTTCTGAGATCGGAACATTGTCAGATGATATTCCTTACACACACATACATGGTTTGGGTTTGGCTTCCTCTTATCCTGTAACTTGCTTTGAAATGAAAGTTTGACCCTATTTCCAATAGGGTCAAATGTCAGCATCAGCTAATGGTTTGGTCTTTTACTGTCACTTGGGACTCTGTCGTTCTGTGGATCGGTGCCACAGTATCTGGTAACCTTTGGAATCATTTTGACCTCCGAAGTGGAAAGGTTGGCACTGAGGATGTATTTAATAACTGGGACACGCCAACGGCCATTTGTATCTCACTGCACCATACAATCGGAGCCTTTTTCAGTCTTCTTCTGGACACAAGAGTTGAAAGTAATAAAATAATCCTTACAACAACAACAAATCACATTTGCATAGCATCTTTCACATTACAGTACCATTAAAATGGAAGTAGACTCCTCATCACTTGATTTACAAAATGCACAGTCACTGCACTTCACGGTAGATCCTGTGAAGCACTTTGAGGCAGCCTCCAATGTGAAAGGTGCTAAACCAAAGGCAGAATTATTATCTTTTTCAAAAAACAAATATTACATTTTATGCAGCACCTTTCAGGAGGCATGTCAGGAGGAATGCCTCAAAGCGGACTCCAGTATATACTGTTAAGTGGGCGTGACAATGTATTTTGTGGACAAATGCAGCACTTTAGTGTAGTGCTGGTAAACTGCGAAGGGTGGGGGAGCACTAAAGGTCTCATGCCACCATTTGAAAAGAGAAAGAAGTTTATCCTGGTGTCCTATTCATCATCATCAACAACAACTTGCATTTGTATTGTGACCTTCAAGAGGGTAACGACTCGGAACTCTTATGTATATAACTTTATCCCTCTGATGAAATTGGTCATTCACTTCGCTTGCTTGAGGCGACTTTCCTGTAGGCAAACAAGCAACAGCATAATACACATTCACTACACTTTATATTAAATTCTGTGAAGCGCTTTCAGACATCTTCTGGACATGATTGGCACTGTATCGCATTGCAATGAATATTATTTACATTAAAGCTACTTCTAAGCATGAGTTTCAGTCTTGTGTTGTGCACACCCTCTTTCCTTGCTGTGTGTTAGTTCTTATTAATGTATTATCCTTCATGCTCCCACTGTTTTGCTGTTAAAATGTAAACTATTTAAAAAGTGCGCTGAGACAGAGTGGAAGATGAATTAACAAAATGTGCTGCATCTGGCCTTAATTTCAAGCTTGATATCCAAAGTGCCAGTGATTTGACCTCTCAGTCTGCCAAGTTGGTTGAAATTGTGATTGAAAATATGCCAAATACAGTCCTGTACTTTACGAAAATGCACACACGATAATAGTCGGCACTCACATAGATTAGACTCCCTACCCTCACTGCTCTATATCTAGTCGTCCCACCCTCACTGCTCTCTATCTGGTTTTTCAACAATATTAGTACTCGAAGATATCGATGGAAAACTGCCTTCTAAATTAAAACAGAATTGAAGAGTCTTGCAAATTCTTCATAATTATAAATTTTAACACAATTTCGAATTTTACGACTGGAATCTGCTGGCCTCTCGACCCTCTGAACATGTGTCTATATCCTTTGAATGTGGTGCATTGATGACTGAGGCAAGGATTTACCCCATAGATGGCATTCCCATGGAATGCCAGTTTATCCCCCCTGGTGTGATCAATGTAATTTGCATAACTCCGCTATTTTCACATTTATTGCTTTACATAATAAATGATTGTTGACATTTCTCTGTCGGCTCAGCTGTTTTGACACTCTGATTCAAGCACATTTTCGATACATGCTTTGTGGCTTCAATGTGACATCAACTCTGATCCTTGGCCTCATTGCTCCCTCTGTGCACCTCCGAGTCTGTGGAAGTGTGACTGGGGAAGGAGATCACCTCTTGATGTTTCCATTCCTCTCCGCTGCATACACTGCTGCCACTTCAGAATCCAGAAATTCCAGCAACTTTTAGTTGGCAGGCCCCACTATCCAGACCACTTGAAGGAACTTTTATTCCAATTTGATATCCCTGTAGTAGATTGGCACATGGCTCTTTTCATTCAACAATCAGAGCAATAGCAAAATCCAAGCTGATTTGATGATACGAACATTTTATCAATAATAATAATCTTGCATTTGATATGGTGCTTTATCATGTTGTGACTGTATTTTGTCGAATTTGCAGCTTGTTTGCGCACAGCATGCCTCACAAACAGCCGTGAAGTGAATGAATGAAAAATATAATAATAATAATACTAGTAATTTGGTAATTCAATCCACAATTGTTTGTGGGACACTGCAATGCGTAATTGGCAGCCGCATTTTGCCCATGAAATATGTACAGTCAATTAACTCTGCAATATATTCTGTGAAGCGCTTTGAGATGCCTCAATGGCATGATTGGGCTCTTTATCAAATGCAAAGCATTATTATTATTATTTTTATCAGTTATATTTGGGGGGGATTGTTGGGCAGGACTCCCTGAGACATTTCCTTCTCTTTGAGAATAGTGCCATGGGATCTTTAATATGCACCTGAACAGGCTGATAAAGCCTCGGTTTAATATCTCATCCAAAAGATGGCACTCCAACAATACAGAGCTCCCTACAGCCTTGTAGTGGAATGTCACCCTAAACAGCGTGAGTTCAAATTTCAGATGCTGGGCAATCGTATGACTCAGAGGTGAGAGACAGTGCTACCTACCAACTGGGCACCAATACACAATTTTACCAGTTCTGATCACAGCAGCAGACACAGTTAGGCTATCATGTTAAGAGCACATTTCAAAGAACATTTCACTTGTCTGGGTCGTTTTTTAAAACACAGACCTTTTAATAACATAATGAGCGAACATTTTAATTGATTTCCTCAACATTGTCACCAAATAAAGTAATTGATGCGTTAACTGTGCGCTCGCTCCATTTCTCACTTTAATTCCCTCCTTCTCGCCTCTCTTTTCTCTTACCAGTCACAAATGATTTTTTTGACATAATATTTTTTGGACACAAAAGAAACCGGTTCATTATCTTAGAATTAGAATTGAATAACATCTCAACTAAGAGACAAAAGGCGCAGGGGGAAAAAAAAAGCGGCCACTTCTGTTAAAGGCTGCATTAGAAAATGTTTCAGCCGATATGTAATGGACCATAAAATTTAATTTTAAAATGATATTACGCAAAGAATGATAGAATGATACCAGTCACAAAAGATCACATCAGCTCCCATCATTTCATTTTCCATGATACCCCTTCTATTCACTGGGTAGAATTTTAAAAAAATGATTTAATATTATAGAGAATAAGGCACCAGCTCTTTTTTTTCTCTGCAGTGCTCCAGCACTTAAAAGTCAGAATTGACCAGTGGAGCCTTGTGTAATTACACAGATTTTCTTATCTTAACCTGTTTGCTGAAGTCATCCTGAAGAAAAGGGTCTCTCTAATCCATTGGCTGTCTCATATCTCATTTACATTGGCGCTAATCCCTGACCTATCTCCGCATTTAGGTAATGACTTTGGGATTAAATTGCGCTCCTTTGCAATTCCTGCCTCAAATCTCCTCAACACATCAGTGAGGACCATCTGAATAGCCCTGTCAGCCCTGCATTAATGCTGCACTGTAGGTACGTCCTGCAGGGCCCACGGTTAAAAAGGAAAGAAAAACTTCAGGTACAAAAGGATTTCAAAGGAAAACGTGCTGTGATATGCTTTGGATATGCTGTTTCTGTCTCTCCCCCCTATTCCCCCGCTCCATCACGCTACAATGCTCCTAGCACAATAGGAAATCGCTGACAACTCAGCAATGCCCCTGGGGTCTGTCTCCTGAGCACATTGTCTCATTCGGCTCTTGTCAATTTACATACGCTATGGGGGTCTGCTATCAGACCACTGGCAGCAAACCACATCCCTTATCTGCAATGGACTCTCATTTGTTATTACCCCTTTGCCAGAAACACACCCACACCCATTATTTCTGAAGTTCTTTCAAATATCAAGCAGCGGCCCTAATGAAACCCACGTGAATGAGCGCAGCCTTGACAGTACGTTTGTAACTGAAAAAGGAAGACTGTGAATCAGATAGAGAAATTGTCACTCGTATTCCCTCCTCGCCTCACCGTATCGCCCAAAAAATACACACTTAGTCACTCAATAAATTCTGTGAAGGGTTTTGAGATGTCTCAAGGATATATGATAAGGCGCAACATCAATCAAGCGCAAGCATTATTATTATTAACTTTTTTTAAAAAGACATTTTAAGAATAATTCTTCTTAATAATAATAATCCTAATATTTACTTGGTGTAGTATATTTCACTTCAGGGTGACATCCCAAAACACTTCACATGGGATACTGTCACTGCACTAAATGTGTGCTTACTGGGTGAACATAGCAGACAATTTCCACATGGCAATGTCCCACAAACAGCCATGAAGTGAATGACCATTTGTTTTCCATGGCCAGGATACTGGGAGAAACTCAAGGGATGTCAAGTGTCATGGGATTTTTAAAGTGCACCTGAATAGAGAGATTGGAGCACTGTTTTAATGTCTCATTCAAAGTTCTGAATCTCCAACAACAACAACAACCTACATTTATATAGCGCCCTCCATGCTGGGCGGCGTCTCAGAATGCTTTTCCAACAATGCAGGGATGTACTTGAGCATCAGCCAGGTCTAAGAGTTCAAAACCCCGATAAAAATAATAATCCTTTCATTTCATATAGTGCCTTATGATTTAGTCAGCGCCTTGGGACGTCCTCCTGACGTGAAAGGCACTGTACAAGTGTAATTTTGTTGTTGTTGTTATGGTCGAGCCATCTCAAAGCCCATCACAGGATATACTGTAAAGTGTATTGCCTATATATTTTGTGGGCGAAACGCGGCAGCTAGTTGTGCGCAGCATTATCCCACAAACAGTCATGGATTGAAATGACCAATTTTTTTTATTATCTGTACTGTGTTTTTTTTTTATGGATTATTGATAGGCATGTGGAGTAAGGAAACTTGCCCATGGTTTCACCCTGATTTGTCTGGATTCGAACACAGGTCTCATGCTTGTAAGGCAAGTGCTCTAACCACTGCTCTAACCAGCAACAGGAGCTCCCTGTAGAGCGGGAAGGTCATGTAAGCACAATCCAAAATGAAAGTCTTTAGGTGGGATTTGAAGGTGGGGAGTGAGGGGTCAAGGGAGAAACTTCCTGAATTTTAAGGCATAGTGGCTAAAGGCATAGACCCCGATAGTGGAGCGGAGGGGACGAGGGATGAAGAGGAGGCCAAAGTTAGCTGAGTGGAAGCAACGGGTGGTGAAGTGAAGGGTGAGGAGGTCGGATAGGAAGGGAGGTGTGAGGGCATGCAGGGATTTGAAAATAAGGGACAGAATCTTGAAATCAATGATCCCGCTGCCCTGGCCATCAATCCCTCCGCCCTGTCCATCAATCCCTCCCTCCCCTTTCGCAAGAACAGATAAAAAACGGTCACTTTAGTGCTGTTTGTGTGGGACGTTGCTGAGCGCATATTGGCATTCACACTCAAGAACACAGTCAACGCTTTACAGTAAAATGCACTCATTGTTAACAGAGCATCAGTTTCACCTGGATTGTGAACACTTAAACCCATGGCAGGTGTAATATAGATAAAGCCTCTCCTGAGGTCTGAGCTAATACTGTAACACATGCCTGTACACAGAGGCTTGTTGTACAGTATTTATTTTGCATCAAAGCAGGTGCAACACAGAGGCCATCTACAGTGTGCTGTGCTGGTGAGTTACAGAGCATATAATGCAAGTAAAAGAGCAAATGTTTACTTAACCCATTTAGTCATCTTCAAATATTTGTGAAGCAGTGACTACATGATGCAGAGGTGACCTTGTATACTAATAGTGTGCGCAAAGACTTATTACTCGCAGCTGTATTTAATGGTAGGCAAATATTTTCAGTCTAATTTTTGATCGTTCTGCACCAACACATTCCCCTGCTTTGTCCTTCTCATACAATTAACCTTATGACTAATGACACGGCGTTTGACTGAAGTAGCAATGCGTGGCTAAGCGACTGCTGAATGAGCCAGTCCTGTTTAATGCAGCTACAGTGGGCACACACACACACAGGCACACGAGGATACATGGACATACACACACAAACACACGCGGACAGATGCACATACACACACTCACTTGCTGCAGACTTGCTCATGGCCGTGCCTTGGGTTGCAAATTTTACAGCATTTCGCTCATCATATATACCTCAATTCTCTTTACAGTAAGTTCTGTGAAGCGTTTTAAGATGTCACAATGACGTGATAAGGTGCTACATCAAATGCAAGGATTATTATGATGATATGAAACTGCATGTGTATGTGTCTGTGCATCTGTGTTTTAAAAAATCACCAACAGCGTTTATGTCAGTCAGGATTCCTCACTGGCCCAGATCTTAGCTTTACAGACAGAGAATTAATTTCTCCTGCTGCCCTGGCTAACTATCCCTCCCTCCCACCTTCCAAGCACAGATGAAAAATGATCACTTCATGGCTGTTTGTGTGGGACAATACTGGAGCGTGTATTGGCATTCACACTCAAGAACACTCGGTCACTACACTTTACAGTAAACTCTTGTGCAGCACTTTGAGATGTTATAACGCACTATATTATATAGGACTATTTATCTAATCGGTTGGATGTTTCAAAGAATCCACTGTAATGCGTTTTGACTGTGTTTTCTAGGCAACGCCTCTAAGCAAAATGACTTACAAATACTGGTTCTTGGCAGCTCCAAAATTCCACCTGGTCCTAGGCCTTGTTTCCTTCCTGAAATTCAATACGATGCAGAATTGTGGAACGTTCTTAAAGTCAGTCTTAATTTAGAATGAACTATTTAGACTAATAAATTAAATAATTCATTGTATTGCATTATTATAGAACCACTGCATTGAGATGCCTCAAAGCTCCTCACAATATACACTGTAAAGTGTATGAAATACAGTACATTCTGCAGGTGAACACCATGGCCAACCTGTGCACAGCAATGAAACAAATGACAAATTTTACATGGGAAAGGCCGGCACCTCCGACAATGCAGTTCACCACACCACTGCAATGGAGTGTCAGCCTAAATTGTGAGTTCAAAGTCCCAGTGGGCGGGGAGCTTGAATTTGGCTTGGTTGCAGTAAGGGATTGAGATTGTGCGTATGTGTGAACGTGAATGGATTTTCTTCTGCTAAATGGACAGACGTGGTTTGTTTTGTTCTAGCTGTAACAGCTTGTTACATAATTAATCGACTCATCGTTAGACAGTGGCACAGTGCCAGCTAAACCAGGCTCACGTTGTAGCTTGCTCCGCCCCTGAAAATCAGCGTTATTGCACGTGTGGTGCATGATAGATATTTGTTTGAATGGATTGGCATGTGTGTCTCTTTCAAGTGAGCGGAACAAAAAACAATTTTTTTGGGTGGGGTGGGGAGAGAAGGGAGGAAAAAACCTGAGTCCTGAAATGCCACCTAGTCTTGGCCTGTGAAAACAATCAATCATCTGATCTCAGTGTTTTAAGATCACCAAGAGAACGTTGAAAGATAATCCTAAAGAGGTACTGAGGGGTAAACAGGGTGTCAACTACCACTGTATGGATTTTGAAATCTTGCCAAATTTCAAAAAGTCGGATTATCCAGGTTCAGTTAAGTCAGTAACTAGAAGCCATAGTTATAAGATATTCAAAAGCAAAATGGGAGACTCTAGGGATGTGGAATGGCCTGCCAAGTAAAGTGGTGGAGATAGAGACGTTGTGGGTTTCAAGAGGCAATTAAACAGATATTATGAAGGATGCAAACTTTTAGGGGTATAGGGATAAGAATGGGCTCAATGGCTTCCTCTGTTTTGTAAATTTCTATGGGATACATGGAACTCTCTTAAATTGTGGAACCTCTTAAATTACCTATAATAATAATCTTTGCATTTGATATACTGTAGTCTTATCACATAATTGAGGCATCTTAAAGCACTTTACAGCATATACTGTAAAGTAGATTGACTGTCGACTATTTGTGAACGATATGCGGCAGGCAATTGCACACAACAGTGTCCCACAAACAGTTGTGGATTAAGAAACTTAATTTTGTTTTGAGCGATTATTACCCCCGGAAAGTGATCTGCCATCGATTGACAACCAGGTTCCTACTTACTGCTAGGTAAGTAGAGTAAGGAAACTTACCCGGGAATCAAACCTGGCTCATCTCCCTTGCGAGATGAGTGCTCCAACCAATACGCTACAGAACTCCTTAATTTAGAAGCCTTTTCTTTGTAACCGTTGAGGAAGCTGGCATCAAAACTCAGATCAAAATGAATGATTTTCCTTCTAAACTAAAGACTAAGACTCAACCGTTCTGGAGCTTAAGACTAGTTGGAAACTCAAGCCTCTGCTTTATGAAGGATTCAATGCTACTCGAATTTGGGGAAGTGCTGTCTTCATACTTTTGTCAGCAAGTATGGCCCCAAATTAGCAATAAATAAAGATCAGGTGCCTCTTCTCATTGTTGTGCAGTGAAGTTCTCTCCCACTCAGGTTCATTAACATTATATCTAATCAATACTCCTCTTCCCATCCCCTCCTTCCTCTCATTTTAAATCTCATTCATCACTTTGCCCAATGGATTGTAATGTATACAAATTGTAGGATGGATTGCCATTGTTGGGACTGTGTTCATTCCAGCTACAGAGCACATAGCTTGCCATTGAGAGCACTGTCTGACAAGCTTTCCTGCTACTTCTCCTGCTAGGACTGCCCTTTGGTTTGCTGGGATACAACAATAACAAAATCACATTTATAGAGCGCCTTTTCCGTCGGGAGAATGTCCCAAGGCACTGAACAGTCAGGGATCGGGACCCGAGCATGGGGGAGGGACAGGGTAGAGGGGATGGGCAGAGTAGGGGGGAGCAGAGGGAGAGAGATGAGAGGGCGACAGAAGGTATGATCGAAAAGGAGAGTCTTGAGACTGGACTTGAAGGAGGCAAGGGAGGAAGTGAGGCGCAGAGGCTGCGGGATAGAATTGCAGAGTGTGAGGGGCTGAAAGCCTGGCCACTGATGGTAGGGCGGGTTGGGCGGGAGACATGGAGCAGATCGGAGCTCGCTGAGTGGAGTGGGCAAGCAGGTTGGTAGGAAGTCAGCAGGTTGGAGAGATAGGAAAGTGTAAGGCCTTGGATGGCCTTGAAAGAGAGGACGAGAATCTTGAATTTGAGCCTCTGGGAGATGGGGCAATGGCCATTGGAGCCGGGCGAGGATAGGAGTGATGGGGTTGTGGAGCCTGGTGAGGGAAAGGATACCAGATGCTGAGTTGGGATCATTCCCTTCCTTTCAAAGTCCTACCGATGAACCAGGCTGGCTAGGCTGTGATCAGCTGTTCCCTGGAGAACTGCGGACCTGCTAGACTTAGGAATGGTCTACCAAGACTACCCCCAAATAATTGATTCAGTTCCGATATACCGTTGCAAAGCATGTCACCTTGGAGTCATTTCAGGTGA
Source organism: Hydrolagus colliei (assembly GCA_035084275.1). Classification (NCBI taxonomy): domain Eukaryota; kingdom Metazoa; phylum Chordata; class Chondrichthyes; order Chimaeriformes; family Chimaeridae; genus Hydrolagus; species Hydrolagus colliei. Next base: position 112,863,929 of record CM068742.1, on the reverse strand, counting down.
AATGAGACTCTGCTTACCTGCAGGCGATGTGAAAGGTGCTATACAAATGTAATTTTGGTTGTTGTTGTTGTCGTTGGTTCCTATGACTTCCATTTGACTCATTGACGCCTGCATTGTATTTTGTTTTAGCATAGGACCATCTTTCTAAAGCCTCTTCCCCACCCTTTTTCCATTTCTATTGCTGCCCTTGTAGGCCAAAAGTGAAATCTCAGTACTATCTCCAGACTTTCAAGCAGCCATTCACCAACTTTTACTTTGAATAAACAAGGTTTTACTTTGGATGAATGAAAACATTAGAACAAGAGGAAGTAGGTTTAGAATTGCAAAGAGTAATTTCAGGACAAGCACCAGGAAGTTCTTTACTCAGCTAGCAATTAATGACTCGAATACCAACCGCAACAAAGTGCATTTATATAGCACGTTTCACGTCGGGAGGACATCCCAAAGCGCTGAACAATGAGGGGTTTGTAACCTAACCATGGGTTAGGATCAGAGAGGGGTGGAGGAGTCAAGATGACCAAAGTCACAGCTGAAAAGGAACGTTTTGAGATGGGCCTTGAAGGTTGTTGGTGGAACAGGTTGCCAGAAAGCGTGGCTGAAGCCAGGACGCTGGATTCATTTAAAAAGCAGTTTGATGATGTACCAGGAGGATAGCAGGGTGGGTGCTCTGAAGAGATGAGATCAGGTGAGCCGAAGGTCTTCTTCATCCGAACCGAGCTTGTGATCTTACCCAATGAATAGTGCCTTGACTGCCTCCCTCTGCTGGCTGAGTCTGTAATTACTCACATTAGGCTTCAAATACTATTCTAGTAGATAATTTTTTTGGGGAGTGGGACACGTTTTCAGGGCTATGGGGAAGAGCAGGAGAATGGAATGAATTTGGATAGCTCTTTTAAAGAGCCAGCAAGGACATGATGGGCCAAATGGCCTGTTTCTGTGCTGTATGAGACGCTGTCCAGAGTAGAGCACGCTGTATAAATCGAAGTTGTTGTTTGTTGTTGTATAATTGTCTGATTCTATGATACTCTAATATTTGGCTTAATTGATTAATTTGATTTTCTGCAAAACATATTTTCAGGATTTTACATAGTAATGTTTAATCATTTTGTTTTGGTCAGCCGGGTGTTTGATGCATACAGGGATCTCTCACCATCCTTAAGCGTATAAATGATGCTGAGAGCTCCACAGTTATGAATAATAATCTTTACAATTGATATGGCACATTTCAAGTCAGGAGGACAAGAAGAAGAACAACAACAAATTACAGTACATTGTATAGCACTTTTCACATAGGGGGGATGTCCCAAGGTGCTGGACAATCAGGGATTTGGACACGAAAGAGGGTTGGATTCAGGAGAGGTGAAAGGCAGGGAGGGTAAGGGCAGTAGGGGACCGTAAGTGCAGTCAAAGGGAAGGGTCTTGACACGGGCCTTGAAGGAAGCAAGGGAGGAAGCTACAAACAGTGGGGCAGAGAGGCTGAAGGCCTAACCACCGATGGTGAGGCAGACCAGAAGGGGCACATTGGTACAGGGGTACAGGCTGGAGCATCTTTATTTGTTGGCACCAAAGAAATAGCCCACCCCTCACTGGAATGACAAGCTATACAATAATAATAACAATGATATTCTTTTACAATTGGTGTAGTGCCTTAAGCAAGTTCCCTTATGCTACAGCCTGATAATCAAGAAAATAAAAACTATAATGACTTGGTCACTCCAATCCACAACTGTTTGTGAGACACTGCGGTGTGCAATTGGCTGCCTAATTTTGCCCACAAATAAACAGTCAATTCACTTACAGTATATCCTGTGAAGCACTTTGAGATGTCTAGATGACGTGAAAAGCGCTTTTTCAAATGTAAGGATTAGTATTATTATTATTTTATTTTGGGACAACTTCTCAAAGCATTCACAGGATTAACTGCAAAGCATAGTAGCTGTGTTTTTGATGGGTGAAAGCCGCAGCCAATTTGCGCACGGCAAATTACACGTCTTTGTGTTTTGCTTTGTGTTACGATAATAATACTACAATTTTGCTTTATGTTACGATGATAAAATTTGCCCAAAAGGCAGGAAGACGTCTGCGGGGCTTGATTTGTGTGGGGGAACAAAAGTCACAGATGCACACACGTAAAGAGTGAACAAGTGATTAGTCGTGTGATATGTTTTTTCTTCTGCTGCGATAAAGACAGATAAACTGGTCTGTGCTCCCCGTGAAATAAAGAGAAAGCCTATCCCACTTCAGATCATTTATTATCCTCTATATATCTTTTAATAAGGTGTCCCTTAAGGTGGTGAAAAACAAGTGACGTTTCTTGCTGCAATACATATATCCTTTCGAGGACAATATCTCCTCATCGATCAATGCCACTTACAATATAAAACAAGTGGAACTAAAAACCTCAAGCATCCCCCCACCCACCACCCCACCCTCCCAGCCCCAGATCAAACCAATAAAAAAAAATTGTGAAACTTTGAAATAATCACAGCCACAATTCTTTTTTTTGCAATGAAATAACAATAATAATCCTTGCATTTCAGGTAAGAAGGCCCTCTCCAAGCGCTTCGCGGGATTTCCGGTAAAGTGTTTTTTCTAGGTGAGTGCAAGTGCCGGCAATTACTTCTTTTTATATTTAGTAAGGAACCTGAAAGAATTATTTTTGAATGTTATGGGTGCCTGTAACTCAGTAGTTAGAGCACACGTCTTACAAGTGTGAGACCTGTGTTCGAATCCGTGCAGGTCAGGATGAAACCTTGAGCAAGTTTCCTTACTTCACACGCCTCATAATAATCCCTCCCCAAAAAAATACAATAATAAAATTGGTCATTTCAATTCAAGATTGTTTGTGGGACACTGCTGTGTGCAATTGGCTGCTACGTTTTGCCCACAAATATACACGTTATATATGTATAAAGTCCCTCTCCTCCGGATCAGTCCCTGCCCCCCTCAAAACTGCCATCATCACCCCCCTCCTTAAAAAACCCTCCCTAGATCCCTCAAACCCCAGCCACTACCGTCCTATCTCAAACCTGCCCTTCCTCTCAAAAGCACTGGAACGCGTTGTCGCAAACCAACTCCGCGCCCACCTCTCCTCCCACTCCCTCTTCGAACCCCTCCAGTCCGGTTTCCGCCCTGCCCACAGTACAGAGACTGCACTTGTGAAAGTCACAAATGATGTCCTCCCTATCTGTGACCAGGGTTCCCTCTGCCTCCTTATCCTCCTGGACCTGTCGGCTGCCTTTGACACAGTCAACCACGCCAATCCACCTCCACCGCCTGTCCTCCGCCATCCACCTCAGTGGGACCGCACTCGCCTGGTTCGAGTCCTACCTCACAAACCACCAGCAGTACATCTGCACAAATGGTTTTTCCTCCCGCACTCACCCAGTTACCTGCGGGGTACCCCAGGGATCCATCCTTGGCCCCCTCCTCTTCCTCATCGATACGCTTCCTCTTGGGGATGTGATCCGCAGACATGGGGCACACTTCCACATATACGCGGATGACACCCAGCTCTATCTCTCCACTTCACTTTGTGACCCCCAGTGCCCCGATGTTCTGTCAGCCTGCCTTTCGGACATCAGGGGCTGGATGAGCACAAATTTCTTGCAGCTGAATGTTGACAAGACGGAGGCCATACTCCTTGGCTCTCGTCAACGTCTCCATTCGCACGGCTCTCACCTCCTCCACCTTCCCAGCCTGCCCCTAAAACTCACCGAACCATTGATGTAGATTACAAAATTGCTGTTTGTAATCTACATCAATGATCTGGACTTGGGTGTACGGAGTACAGTTTCCAAGTTTGCAGATGACACTAAGTTAGGGTGAATAGTAAATAGTGAGGAGGATAGTAGCCATCTGCAAGAGGATATAGACAAATTGGTAAAGTGGGCAGACACATGGCAGATGAAGTTTAATGCAGAGAAGTGTGAGGTGATGCATTTGGGGAGAAAAAATGAAGGGAGGCAATATAGGCTAGATAGTACAATTTTAAATGGTGTGAAGGAACAGAGAGACCTGAGGATTTGTGTTAGTGACTCGTTGAAGGTGGCAGGACAGGTAGACAAGGCTGTTAAGAAGGCATATGGGATACTAGGCTTTATAAATAGGGGTATAGAGTACAAAAGTCAGGAAGTGCTGACTAACCTCTATAAGACTTTGGTGAGGCCTCAGCTGGAATACTGTGTTCAATTCTGGTCACCACACTACAGAAAGGATGTGAAAACATTGGAAAGGGTACAAAGAAGATTTACTAGGATGGTGCCAGGATTGAGGGACTTCAGCTATGAGGAGAGGCTAGATAGGCTAGGGTTATTCTCTCTGGAGCAGAGAAGATTGAGGGGAGACCTAATAGAGGTTTATAAGATCATGAGGGGTTTCGACAGGGCAAATAGAGAAAAACTATTTCCACTCGTGGGCAAATCTGTGACTCGTGGTCACAGATTTAAAATAGTTTCAAGGCGAAGTAGAGGGGAGCTGAGGAGAATTTTTTTCACTCAGCGAGTTGTTCGAATCTGGAATGCATTGCCTGAAAAGGTGGTGGAGGCTGATTCGATAACAACTTTTAAAAGGGAATTAGATCTTTATTTAGGGAGAACAGGTCTATTAGGCTATGGGGAGCGGGCAGGGCAGTGGGATTAAATCGCTCTTTTCAAAGAGCCGGCACAGACTAGATGGGCCGAATGGCCTCCTTTTGTGCCGTAAAATTCTATGAATCTATGAATCTATGAATCTAACCTGTGCAGAACCTTCGCATTAGATTTGACCCCCAACTGTCCTTCCTCCCCCACATCCGGTCCGTCACCAGCACTGCCTTCTACCACCTCCGACGGATCGCCCGTCTCCGGCAATACCTCACCTTAAAAGCCGCCAAAATCTTGGTCCACGCATTTATCACCTCTCGACTGGATTATTGCAACGCCCTCCTCGCCGATCTCCCCTCCACCACAATCCACAAAATCCATCTTATCCAGAACTCTGCCGCCCGCATACTCACCCGCTCTAAGCTTCGCTCCCCCATTACCCCAGTCCTTGCCAGACTTCACCGGCTCCCTATCCCAGAGAGGATCGACTTCAAGATCCTCACCCTTGTTTTCAAATCCCTCCACTCCTCTGCACCCCCCTATCTCTCTGATCTCCTCTCCCCGCAACCCAGCACCCGCTGCCTTCGTTCCTCTGGGTCTGGCCTCCTCCATGTCCCCCAAGTCTTCCGCTCCACCCTCGGCAGCCGTGCCTTTAGCCACTACGCCCCGAGGCTCTGGAACTCCCTTCCTCACTCGCTTCGCCTCGCTCTCTTCCCAGTTTCAGGTCACAGTTGAAGACCTTTCTCTTCAACCGAGCTTTTGGTCACCTTCCTGCCCCTGCTCCTGGCTCGGTCCCGGGATCCGCTGCTGTGAAGTGCTCTGAGACGCCGTCTGGCGTGGAGGGCGCTATATAAATCGAAGTTGCTGTTGTTGTTGTTGTATGTATAGTTTGTGAAGCGCTTTGAGATGTCTAGAAGACGTGAAAAGCGCTATATCAAATGCAAGGATTATTATTATTATGGGGGTTATATGAATGCAAGCTGTTATTGTTGAAAGTGAGAAAGAGTACCTTGTAGATGTACAATTCCTTTGTTGCCTCAATTTCAAAGATTTTCCAACAGAATTGGAATTCGGCAGGAGAACACAATTTCTTTTTGTCACATTTGTTGGGATATGGAATGTCCTGCCAAGTAAGGTGTTCGAGGCAGAATGTACTGTGTGTTTCAAGAGTGAAGTAGACAGATTTATGCAAGATAAAGACTTGAAGGGGTAGAAAGATAATAATATTATAATAATCCTTACATTTGATAGAGCATCTTATTATGTCGTCAGGATGTCTCAAAGGGCTTCACAGGATATACTGTAAAGTGGATCGATTGGTTAGTTTTGGGGGAAATCTCAGGAGCCAGTTGTACACAACAACATCCCACAAACAGCCATGGACTGATTGATCATTTTTATTTGAGGGCTTGTTGGCCAGGACACCAGGAGAAACTCCCTTCCCTTTTCAAATAGGATCTTTAAGGTTCAGCTGAACAGGACCTCAGTTTAACTTCTCATCTGAAGGACAGCATCTCCACAACTGCAACACCCCCAGCACTGCATTGGAGTGTCATTTTAGACTATGTGATTCTACGTCCTGACATGGGACTTGGACACTCAACCCAGTGGGCAACCACTGAACTAGGCTGAGGCATATATTGAGCAGCTTGCTCTGAGAGATGGTACAGATTTGACGGGGTGGATGGGGTTGGGTTCTTCTACGCTAAATGTTTCAATGGTTCCATGAAGCCAGGCTATATTTGGAAGGCATATTTTTCCACCTTGTTAAAAATAATCCTGCTTCCAAATTAAAACGGAAAGTCAGAATCATCCATAATTCAGCACAGAAGTTTTGTTTTGAAGGTGAAACAGGCTTGTAGGCTAAAAATAGATGGAATTCTGGACCTTGTGTATATTTAAGCATTGTGAAGTCTGCTTTGGAAAAATTTTACCATGCAATTTACATTTATAAAAATACCTCTCATGTTGGGATGAAGTCTTACAGCCCTTTAATAATATTGGATCAGCACCTGAGCTGGGATTTCCCCCTATATATTTTGGGGAGCGGAGGTGGTGGTGTGGGGGAGCGGTCTGCCAGGTGACTATGGAAGTCTTTGGTGTCCTCCAGATTATATGGAGATTTTTGGCTGTAAAACAAAGTGTTCACTTATACTGGGGCCATTTATTGATGATGTTTAATTAATCTGTATTGTGTGAGATAAAATAGAGATAGTCTGCTACAATCAGGAATGTGTATCGACCTCCAAGTATTCCAATTACGGGGCTAACGTGACTGTGACCATAAAAGCCCTTAGGTATATTGTAGTTAACCTCTTAGTGACCCCACTCAGATGGAGGTCAGCTCCCAGTCATTTGACCTGAAACAGACCTTGACGTGGCAAAAAGCCTCTGGATACACTGCAAAGCGCTTTGGCTTGTACTCAATAAAGCAAACAGCATTTCAGAACTGTAATTACATATGTCGTTACATGTGTAGCCCAGATATATTTTAATTAACGGAAGACTTTTTTTTACTTTAGTCTAGTCCTCCCGCCGGAAATCAGAACCTGCCGTTATTGCAAACTGGCTTATTAGATCACGGCCAAGCCCGATCGAAGTTTAAAACTAGAGGGAAGATCAAATTAGCCCGGGTTTGACCTGAACTGACCCCCATCCTCACCCCCCCACCCCTCCCCACCACCAACAACCATCACTGCATCCTCGAACCAAGAGCTGAGATCTGGGGTGCCAGAAATGGGCTGAATCAAATTAGACTCTGGCCACTGGAACTGACCGGATTCCGATTCCAGAAATCACATTGGTTTTAAGTTACAAATGTCTTAACTTTCACGCAACTTCAGGCTTGGGTAGCTTGGTCCAATCCACAGGTTCTCTTCCTTCTTCCCGCTCTTCATGGTCATCCACATTGACTTTGTAAGTTGCTTTGAGTTGTTATCCGATTCTTCCTGTGATCCTTCTGAAGTTATTCCTCCATAATACCCTCTCTTCCACATGTGTCAGATTGGCTCAGTTAGTAGCACACTCACTTCTGAGTCAGTAGGTTATGGGTTCAAGTACCATGATAGGAATTGGAACTCCAATGCAATGCTGGGGTGGGAGTGTTGCATTTCTAGAGTCCCATCCTGTAGATGAGACATTAACCCAAGGTCCCATCTGCCTGTCCAAGTGAACATTAAGATCCTAAGGCATTATTCATCAAGAGAAGGAAATTTCCCCTCGTGTCTTGGCCCGAATCCCTCCCCCACCCCAAACAAAAATACACAATTACTGCAATTTATAGTAATATCCTGTGAAGCGTTCTGAGATGTCCTCCTGATGTGAAAGGCAAATGTAAGGATTATTATTATTATTGTCCCAGCACAGCAGCAAGTTGTATATTTTCAAAAAAAGTTAGTCTATTGTTCTGGCCTCAACTTTAGGTAAAGAAAAACTTCCTGATGTGTGTCCTGAAATGGCCCTTCACAACTGTAAATTGTAAACCCATTTAAAATGTTATACACTTTTCTAAAGTACCATCTGAGATGTCTTCTCTCAATACTGAAGAGCACCAGCTTGTGGAGTCATAGCTTGTAGCTCATGCCTCAAACACTGGGAATCATTCTCATTGTTCTGCTCTGCACTGTGTCTACGATGATCCTACGAAGGATTATTGCTTATTATTATTTTTATTATTTCTATTATTATTGTAATGCTAGGAAAACATTGCCTTGGAAATGCTACTCTTTTGTTATCGAGTTAAACCAATGTCCCATCTGCCATTTCAGTTTGGATATTAAAACACTTCACATTCACCAACATCTGTTCTATGAGGATTCAGTGTTGAGACAAGATGAGTTGAGTTCCTCGCTATGAGCTTGTGAGTATGGATCTGCTTCCATGATCGTTCATACCGCACTCTTCTGCACCGCACCAACTCCCCACCCCTCCACTCAGTGAATACAGGCCCCCTGCATATCCCCTGTCCCTCCATAGAACTTTACAGCACAAAAGTAGGCCATTCGGTCATCTTGTCCCCAAAAATTGTTTGTCACCTCTAGGCTTGACTATGGTAATTCCCTCCTTGTAGGCCTCCCCAACTCTTCCTTCCACAAGCTGCAGATCATCCAAAACTCTGAAGCTCGTGTCCTATCCCATCACCCCTATCCTCACCTAGCTCTGATTGGCTCCCCATTCCTCAGAGGATCGAATTCTAGATTGTTGTCCTCACTTTCAAGGCCCTCCACGGCCTTCCCCCCTCCTACCTCTCTGACCTGCTGGTACCCTATCAACCTGTCTGCTCCCTTCGTTCAGCGGGCACCGGCCTGCTCCTTGTCTCCCACCTGATCCGCCCTACCATCGGTGGCTAGGCCTTCAGCCTCTCTGCCCCTAGGCTTTGGAACTCCATCCCACAATCTCTTTGCCTTGCTCCCTCCCTTGCCTTCTTCAAAGCTGGTCTCAAGACTCTCCTCTTTGACTATCAGTTGCCCTCCTACCTCTCTGCCCATCCTCATCCCAACCCAGCATCCTACTCACCTGCTTGGGTCCCAACCCCTGACTGTTCAACGTCTTGGGACATACTACCGATGTGAAATGTGCTCTCTAAATATAAGTTTGTTGTTGTTGTTGGGTCTTTTAAGAGTAATCCTTTCAGTCTTATTTGCCTGCCCTTCTCCATACCCGTGAAGTTTATTCCTTGTTTGGACTATCGATAGCTGAGATTTTAAGCATTACATTATCCTCTAACTCTCTGACACATTTTGTCTTAAACATTCATATAAGTCTGCATAATGTAGAATATTCTTAAATTCAGGTACAGTACTAATTTGGAAACCAGTTTCCAAACTCCAAAGCTTGCTTTTCATTCAGTTTCCAAAGTTCACACTGAATTTAGGAATTTTTCATAATGCTGCACAATCTTCAATTACACAGGCTAAGAATATGGCGAATTGTGTCATGCCCTCCCCACTCCACACTAACTACATTACCAACAATTCAAACCAACACACATGCCTACAAATTCTTCATCACCACAACATGCAAGAATTACTTAGGATGACTGCAACTTGCAATCTGCTTGAAAATTCCTATGTTAATTGCAAGGATTATTATTATTATTACTACTATCTTAGTCACTGGGAGCTTCTGTTAGCCCAGTGGTTTCCAAAATGTGGGGCATGCCTCCCTTGAATCTCCAGCCCCCGAGTGTGTATGGAGCCGAGCACCCAAGTGGAGCCGAGGCGGAACCGAGGTCCCAAGTGTGTGGAGCCGAGTGTGAAGAAGGGTGGGGGCGCAATGAAAACATTGCTGAGTTAGGGGGGGCGCTGCTGTTCAAAGTTTGGAAGCCACTGTGTTAGCCCAAGCCAAAGCCTTAATTGGATAACATGGTCCTAGCTGGACATATAGCGGGAAGCTTGCCAGATAGTGCTTTGAATGGCAAGCTATGTGTTTTTTGTAGATTAAACTCCAGCAGATACCCCCAAGGTTTGCTCTTGGCAACCTTCATGGAATACTTGCTGGAATGAGGTAAGCCCTTCAGGAAGGGAGTGCGCTTTCCATTCCAATATCCGTGACATTTCCATGTGTTGGTGGCAAATGTGGAACTCTCAGACAGGTTTGGATACTCTTAAACTCAGAGATGGGTTTCTGCACATGTCGGACACCCAACTGTCCAACATAAAATCTGTTTCCTTCAGCGTAATGGCATCCCAACCAGTCACTTTTATATTGAAAAATCCCTCCCAGCCAAAAGACTTATTATGTTTGCCCCTCTTGTACACACTGCACAAACAGATAATAAATAGGATAACAAGTGATGCTCAGGTGCTTAACAGTTACATCACTGGAGAGGACGGGTGTGTTACTCGCACAGAACTGTGCCTGTGGTCTTTGTACGTGATGTGATTGTTCTCATTTATAATGTAAAGGTCACACACTCAGTAAATCAATACCAGCCTGGGTTAGTGTTGGGGCAGAACCTGAATTAGTCATTGTGACTGGAGTAAATGCAACGGCTTTTTAATAATATCTTTTGTTGTTATATTTTTCCAGGTATTTAGTAGGTCGTTTGCCGGCAGGTGTTTCTGCTTCATTACATCAAGGAAAACTAACAAGACCTGAAAGGTTGGGTGGGGTGGGGTGGGGTGGGCGGTTAAAAAGGCTCCTAAATTTTACAGCATGGAATAATAAAAATAATTCTTACATTTGATGTATCAACTTTCGAATCGGAGGATGCTCAAAGCGCTGTAAGGGGCCACAGCAGTATGTTTGGGGGCAAGACCATGAAGGGATTGAACAGTGAGGCTGAGGATCTTCAACTGGATCCTCTGAGAGATGAAGAGTCGGGTGAGGGTGGGCGTGACAGGTTCACCAAGCTGAGTGTGGGAGAGAAGATTAGCTGCAGAGTTCTGAATGGTCTGCAGTTTGTGGAGGAAAGTTAGGAAGTCCAATGAGCAGACAGTTGGCGTAGTCAAGCCTAGACCTGATAAAAGCATAGATAAGGGATAACCATCTAAATATTCTCTGAATATCATGAATTTTCTTGCTGTGCTGTGCTGCACTGCTGTGCTGGTAACTTGTTTATCTTACACTGAACCCATGTTTCTGTTAAAGGCGTTTCTCCAGCTGTCCTGGCAGACAGTCTGCCAGATTATCAACAATTGCCCATTCACTGTATGGCTCTTGGTGGGACTTTGCTGCATGCAAATTTAAATATGGGTTTGTGCATAAGCACCTAATTGGCTACACTTGTCCGCAATTGCCTGTGTAGTGTTTTGAGACACCTCAACATTATAGGTGCTGTAACTGGTTGATAATATTAAAATTTGCATTTGATATGGAGCCTTTATCAAGTCATTGAAAAGTCTCAAAGTACAGTTTTCACAGGATTGTATCTACAAAATACACAGTCATTATGTTTGACACAGAATGACAACTCTCACAAGTATTATAATCATATATTAATAATTATAACAATTATTTGATACAGCCTTTCCCATTGGAAGGATGCTTCAAAGCATTCCACAGGTTGTAGTGTAAAGTGTAGTGGCTGTGTGTTTTGTGGATGAATGGGGGCAACGAATCAAGCTGTATTGAGAAGATTGTGTATAAGAGGTACATAGAATGACATGATAACATATAATAATCTCTGCATTTGATATAGCACCTTATCGCGTCTCAACATCTAAAGATGTCTCAACAAAGCGCTCATAGAATATACTGCAAAATGGATTGCCTGTATATTTTGTGGGTCAAACACAGCAGCCAATTTCACACAGCAGTGTCGCACAGTTGCAGATTGAGTTGTTGATCACATTTTTTTGGAGGAGGGATTATTATTCCAGGAAAGCGATCTGCCAATTGACAAACAACTTTGTGCTCGGTCAGGCGTGTGGAATCAGGAAACTTGCCTAAGGTTTTGTCCTGCTTGGCAAAGGCAGCTTGGCCCAACTAGTCTGTGCCAGTGTATATACTCTGCATAAGGCCCCACTCCTCTGGTAAAGAGCACATTTTGACCATTAGCAAAAAAGAAGGAATTTGTGTTTCATTTGTACCATATTGTGTTGAATAACTGTTAGGAAGTGGTTCTCCCCTCTGGAATTCCATCCTGCAGTCCTTCCTCATTGTTCCTTCTCTTGCCTCCTTCAAGACCTATCCCAAGACAGTGGTCATCCTTCAGTGATCCTCCTTCCCCACCACTCCCGGCCCTCTGCCGTCCCTGAACCCGATCCCAAGTTTGGCTCCAAAGCACTGATTGTCCAGCGCCTTTGGATGTTCTCCCAATATGAAAGTCACGTTACAAATGTAATTTTGTTGTCATTGTTGTTGTTGTGATTGTTGTACCCATGAACAGTCATGAAGCAAAAGACCAGTATGATGTGAGGGATTGCTGGGCAGGACACCAAGACAAACTGCCTTCTGATTTTGAGTTGTTTGTTTATCATCCACCGTAACAGAAGGATGGGACCTTGGGTTGACACCTTACTGGATATTAGACAAAGCAGCCTGCAGGAAATCCATCGCAGGCATCCATGAGACTATGAGCTCAAGTCCCCAAATGGTGCTTGAACCTACAACCTTCCAACCCAGAAGCCAGTGTGCAATCAACTGCACCAAACTGACACACAGTGAAAGGCTCCAGTTGAGGTCCCTCAATGTAGATGTAAAATCAATTTATTTATTTGTGTGCTCAGTGAGGTGAGGGATGTCAGTGATGGGAATGGAATATTTTCCACTTTGATATCCAAGCATTTTCACATTGGATTTTGCACAACTAGATAGAGAGCAAAGTTTGTTTATTGGTGGCTGAGCTGTCATCCAATCTCCCTGCGCCTTCTGGATTTCTCTTCCATCGCCTTACTTTCTAACTCCCTGTCTTCAAAATCCTCCCTAAAAACGTACCTTATAACAACAACTTGTTGTATTTATATTGTATTTATATTGCGCTCCTCATAGCATCCTAGACCGTTTGACAGTGCTTGACAACTTCGAGTTGGGGAAGGTGACAGTAGGTACAGTTGAGGACGAAGGTCTTCAGGCATGACTTGAAGATGGGGAAGGAGGGGACAAGGTGGAGGGATAGAGGAAGCATGTTCCAGAGTTTGGGGATGTAGTGGGTAAAATTGTGGCCACCAATAGTGGAACAGAGGGTACAAGAGACAAGAAGGAGGCCAAAGTTAGTCGAGTGGAGGCAGCGATTATCATAATATTATTATAATAATATATTATATATTACTAATTCACGACTGTTTGTGGGAGAATGCTATGTGCAATTGGCTGCTGTGTTTTGCCCACAAATATACAGTCAATTCTGTGAAGCGCTTTGAGACATCTAAAAGGCGTGAAGATGCGAAAAGCATTACATCAAATGCAAGGATTATTATTATATTATTGTAATATTCATACTCTACATAATTGATAAGATAATCAATTATAATCTATATAACTAATGCCTTATCACATTATGTCATTACTGAAACATCTCAAAGTGCTTCACAGGATTTACTGCAAAGGACAATGATTGTGTATTTTGTAGGCCAATGATTCAGGCAAGTGTCCCACAAACATCCATGAAGGGAATGACCCATTTTCTTTGGGGGATTGAGATACTAGAGAAACTCCCTTCTCTTTACAAATAATGCCATAGAATCTTCAATCAATCAAATCAATCAAAACTTACATTTATATAGTGCCTTTCACGTCGAGAGGACGTCCCAAGGGGCTGTACAGTCAGGCTACACAAGAGCAGGGTGGGCGGGCGGGGCAGGATGAAAGAGAGAAGGAGAACTGACTGTATATTTATGGGCGAAACGCAGCAGCCAAATTGCGCACAATAGTGTCCCACAAACAGTCGAGGAAGTGGGGCCAGGGAAGAAAGAGGGTTAGGGGGGAGAGGGAGGGAAAGGTGAACAGACATCAGCATTAACAGACAGTTGGGACCTTGGGTTGATGATTCATCCATTAGTAGTGTGGAGCAAACAAGGCAAACCAGAGTGAGGTGGGGGCGAGCAGAGTGGCACAAGAGAAGGTCACAGAAATGGATAAGGTGGACTTCTAGGACGTGACAGGATTCATACTGAATCATTTCACAGCAAAAGAACTTAGGTTCAAATCCCGGGCAGGGCGATACGTTGGGCAAGTTTCCCTATTCCACATGCCTCTGTTTGCCTAGTAGTAAGTAGGAGCCAAGGTTGATTGGCAGATTGCTTTGCAGAGGTAATAATTTTTTTTTTTTTTAATTATCACTCAATCCACAACTGTTTATGCAATTAACTGCTGGGTTTTGCCCACAAAACATTGAGGTAATTCACTTTACGGTATATTCTATGAAGCGTTTTGGGATGTCTGATATGATGAAGCGCAATATCAAATGCAGTATTATTATTACTACGGATCTTTGAAATAATGCAAGTTGGATGGGGTGGGGGAAGGCTATCTCTGGCTCCATGTTTCAAGCATTATCTCCCCCCTCAGTCACATGGTTGTTGCCCCCATAGTAGGGCTGGGTGGACAAGGTAATGATGTGCAATGCAGTGATGAAGCTCAGCTCTTAACCCCCGACCCCCACAGCACAATCATTCAGCAGATGGCAAACTACCCACTCGCCACTTATGTATTACTACTGTGTGAAGTGGGGGAAACAGAATAAACCTTCCTTATTTCTTTTAAACTAAGGGGCGGGAGAGAAGAATAAAAATAATAGAGGTTACAGTACATTGCCACCACCCCCCAACACACACACATAGGGCATTTTTTTTGTCTGGTAGCATATTTATTAGAGCGCTTGCTTTGCAAACGAAAGGAACCCGGGTTTCAGTTGTGAGAAGGGCGAAATGTTAGGCAGGTTTCCTTATGCCACACAACTCTGTCTACCTAGCTGTAAGTCCAAATCTGGTTGTTAGTCGAATGGTGGATTGCTTTTCCGGAGATAATAATCCCTACAAACACAAACAAAACTAAGAATAATTTAGTTATTCATTCCAGAACTGTGTGTGGGACTTTGCTGTGTACAATTGGCTGCCGTGTTTCGCCCAAAATAGTCACTGCACTTTACCGTATTTTCTGTGAAACACTTTGAGACATCTCAATGACATGATGGGGCACTATATCAAATGAAAGGATTATCATTACATCTTGTAACGTATGAAGACCCTATGAATTCCCCAGCAGTAATTTCAATATTCCCCATCAGTAAATTGCCCTTCCATAATAATAAAGTTAATGCCAATTTTGTGGGCAGTCGGCAAGCGGTCACCATTTAGGCAGTGACATTGCTGTATTATCTGTAGCGAGTCTCCATCAAATACATGAAGCATTGCTTTATCTGTAGAAATCTTTTATTAATGTTTCTGGTTGTGGGATAAAAATGCCCCTTTGCATTGAATCCCAACCAGTGCAAATTCCTATAAAACTGCCTTGTCCTGCCCCCACTCCACCTCCGCCACCCCCCATCCCCAGGGGCTGCCCCTTACATCCCCACTCTTATCCAGTTATGCACTGGCAGAAAAATTCTTGTGCTGTTGCTGTCAGCTGAAACGCGGAGGGAGATGCTGAGACCAGCGAGACCAGCTCTGTGAGTGTCAGGCTTCAGAGCGGACACTGCCGTGGGATCGAGGGCCCCACTAAATCACTGCATGCTTGTCAACATCTCCAACCCGCTCGGATTACTCAAGTGAAAATAATGAATGGCTGTCATTGTGGAGCCCAAAATCCTGTGATTATAATTATCACATCCCCAGTGACCTTGCATAAACTTTAATCCCTCTCCAATGGAGCATTTAAATAGCCTGTATCCACCGCCCAGGGACCGTGTCCCATGGAGGAGAGGAGAGCGAGGGAGGAAGGGGGAAGCGGAGGTTTCACAAGGAGCTACGTGTCTGTCTCTGCACCCCGCACACATCTGCTCACCCCCGCCCCCCCCCCCCCCCCCCCCCCCCCCCCCCACCCACCCCCACAATCCACAAATTGTAGCTCACTTCAAGCACAGCCTCCCTCTAGGAGAGAGAAAAAACAAACAAGCAAACAAAACCTAACGCAGTATTAATTGAATTATTATGCGCTCTCACCTACACATTAAAGGCCTCAGACATTGGTATTCAGAGTGTTGCCTTTGCACAAATTAGCACGCTCCAAAAGGTCAAGACGTTTCGGGCGCATTTGCAAAGGGCAAAATGTTTGTGACCTTTTGCGGGCCGGTGGGCAGGCGGGCATGCGAGCAGGGAGGGGACCTAGTCTTGGGTGTGGGGGAGGGTGTTACACATTTTGCTATATTTTGAAAAGAATTTACATTGCAGGGAGGGGGAGAGAGGGAGAACGCACTGTAATCATAATAATAATCCTTGCATTTGATATATTCCCTTGTCATGTTCATTGAAACATCTCAAAGCGCTTCACAAAATATACTGTAAAGTAAATTGACTGTATAGTTTGTGGGCAAAACACAGCAGCCGATTGCAAACAGTAGTGCTCTACAAACAGTCATGGATTCAGTGGATCAAAAAATGTTTTGAGGGATTATTATCCCTGTAAAGCGATCCGCCAATTGACTATCAGTTGGTTCCTACTTATTACTGGGTAAACAGAGGTGTGTCGAGTCAGGAAACATGTGGAAGTTTTACTATGTCCAGTAAACAAACCTGGGTCCTCTCACTTGAGGCAAGTGTGCTAACCAATGCACCTCAGAACTTCACATAAAATTGAAGCTCTGCCATATGGTTGGTGGTCAGAGGCACAAATTGGATCAGATATAACAGGAGGAGAAGCTCTGGCTTACTCTGTCTATTTCAGCAGCACTTCTGCTGTTATATAATAACAATAATCCTTACATTATTAAATAAAATATGTCTCAAAGCACTTCATAGGATTTACTATAGTACAGTACACTACTGTAAGTATGTAGCATTTTGCCTGCTCACTGGACTTCCAAATCTTCCCTCCACAAGATGCAGATTATTCAGACCTCTGCAGTTCGTGTCCTTTCCTGCACCAAGCTCCAGGAATCTATCACCCCCGTTCTTGCATGGCATCACTGGCTCCCCATTCCTCAGAGAATCGAGTACAAAACCCTCGATCTTACCTTCAAAGCCCTTCATGATCTGGCTTTCCCCCATCTCTCTGACCTCATAACCCCACGTCAGCTTGTCCACTCCATCCACTCGGCGCACACCGGCTTGCTTCAGCTCCCCCACACATCCCATCCCACCATTAGCAGCCAGGCATTCAACATCTCTGCCCCCACACACTGGAACTCTATCCTGCAATCCCTCCGCCTCACCCATCTTCCCTCCCACTTGCCCCCTTCAATTCCTATCTGAAAACCTTAGCAACCAATGCAAATGCGAATGCAGCAACCAATTTTGACTACAGCAATATTTCACAAAAACCCACAACATGAATTGCCTATTTTATCTGGAGGACTGTTGGCCAGGACATCTTTTCAAGTGGTGCAATAGGATCTTTAATACACCACCTAAACAGCCAGAAGAGAATGTTACACCTGTGGTTGTTAGATGGCTGCCAAGATCCCCCACTCTCTCTTGTGCCATAACCCTTGAGTTTTGTACAATTGGTTGCAATTGTTTGATTAATTGACTCATTAGCAATTAATTACACATATACGTCGATAACAAATTTTGTAGTAATTTAACCATTTGAGCAGACAAAAAAAAAGTGAAACGGGGCTGATTGCTTGATTAATGCTATGCAAGTAACAAAGATTCTATCATTTGCACTGTGAAAGCGACCAGTATCAGGCGAAGCGTCTGCACTAAAGGCAAAGTGGAAACAAATACCACCTGACTGTTTGATAAATGGAAAACCACTTTGTTAGATTTGTTCTTGCAAATGCTTTGTGGCCAGATTCGTTGTATGGATCATTGTCTTAAGGTTAAAATGGACCATATTTATTTTTCTTATGCATTAAGAAAAACAAAGGAACCTCTTTGTTCGTAAAGTTCAAGTAATAATACATTTGATATTGCAGCTTTCAGATATCTCAAAGCATTTGAGGACTTTAATTTAACTTCTTATGTGAAGGATAGCATCTCCAGCAACTCAGCATTCCTTCCTCATCTTTAGGTTGTGCCTAAAGACCTTTCTCCATGTTCCCCGACCTCCCCGCCCCACCATTAGCTGGCAGGCCTTCAGCTACTCTGCACCCAAACTCTGGAACTCCATCTCACAGTCACTCCACCTCACCTCTGCTCTGGCCTCCTTCAAATCTCACATCAAGACTCTCTTCTTCGATGGCCCCACCGGCAACTCCTAATCCCCCCCTACCCTCCATCCCCCTGTCCTCAGCTTGAGTCTGAAGCAGTAACTGTCCAGTGCCTTGGGACGTCCTCCTGATGTGAAAGGTACTATACAAATGTAATTTTGTTGTTGTTGTTGTTGTTGTTTCTCTATGACTGTACCTACGGTCACTTCCCCTTGCTCCCAGCTCGGCATCATGTTCCTCCATGTTCTGAGCAACCGAGCGAGCGAGTGAGTGAATGTGGGGAGAGGATGAGGGGGAAGTAGGAAAAGAGTGCGAGATTGTAAAACAAAAGGACAGGAGTGTGCTGAAGTAGGTAAGAGTAGGCAAGAAGGGTATCAGATGTTTGAACTTTCCTTGTCTGTATAGCTTGGATGAACATTCATGCTGTATCAGGGGAGCTCTCAGGGTAGAGATCAGATGCTTTGAAAAAGAGTTCATCTTCATCTATCACTTTGCACCCACCTAATCCAGAGGGAATATGTGGGTGCAAAGCACAAAACAGTGCAGACTGGTCACATCAAAATACTGCTCATGATTGCCTTCTTGCCGAGCGAGAATGCAAGAGATTTGGTCTTTAAATAGTGTGTCATAGCTTTAGTTCAGGAGAATACCAAGAAACAGTTGATGTAAGGAGTCCCTGAATGTATGGAGTAATGTAAGGAGTCACTGGGTATTGTTATGACGGATCTATGGTGCCAAAGTTTCCCAAAGTGTGTGTCGGATATAATAATAATAATAATCATAATAATAATCCTTGCATTTGATATAGTGCTTTTCATGTCTTCTAGACATCTCAAAGCACTTCACAGAATACTGTATTGCAAAGTTAATTAATTGCATATATGTGGGTGAAATACGGCAGCCAATTGCACACAGCAGTGTCCCACAAACAGTCATGGATTGAAATGACCAATTTTATTTTTGTTTCTTTTGAGGGATTATTATCAGGCGTGTGGAGTAAAGTTGCCCAAGGTTTTGCCCTGCCTGGAATCGAACCCAGGTCTCTCACTTGTAAGATGATTGCTCTAACTGAGCTACAGGACTCCAATTCCGGCATGATAGCCATCTTTCCCCAATTGAATTTTCACAAGAGAGAGGCTGTCCTGCTTGGCTCCTGTCAGCGCTTTTTCACCTCAGGCACTGACAGCATTAATCTACAGTGATGTACTTGGCACCTCACTGAGCCAGTGAGGATCCTCAGTGTCTTATTTAACTTTCAACTGTCAATCCACATAGATGCTCACTTCAACTTGTGGAGCCAGTGGGGAACTTCTGTATCTAGTTCAACTCCCAGCTGTCCTTTAAATCTCACATCTGTACCTTGATCCATTTAGCTTTCTCCCACTTCTGCAGGTTTGCTTGCCTCTACCACAACCTGTCTCTCCAGCTGCCGAGACCCTAATCCAAACAGTTATCATGTCCATAAGAACAGAAGAAGTAGGAGCAGGAGTAGGCCATTCTGCCCTTCGAGCCTGCCCTGCCATTCAATCATGGCTGATATTCCATTCTAACTCCAGCTACCTGCCTTATTCCCATACCCCTTAATCCCTTTATGAATGGCGTAGCCATACTTGGCTATGCCAACCCTCTGTTTGCCAGACTACTCGCTTTATCCCTTCACAAGCTACCCAGAACACTGCAGCTCGTGTCATTTCCCTCACTGGGTTCCATGACCCTGTCACTTCCATTCTTGCTGGACTCAAAAGGTTCACAATCACCCAGAGTATCGAGTTCAAAATCTTTATTCTCACTTTTAAATTCCTTCATAGCAATGCCTTGGGACATCCTCGAGACATGAAATGCGCTATGCAAATGTAATTTTGTTGTTGTTGTTCCCCTTTCCAGTCTGTCCCACCAACAGTGGTTGAGGTTTCGATCTTTCTGTCCCCACTCTCTTGGAACTCCCTTTTGCCCCTTCCCTCACTTCCTACAATACCTGCCTCGAAACGTTCCACTTTGACTGCACCTTCGGTATTTTCCTTCTGTCCCCGACCCCCTTGAACAGCACCTTGGTGTTGCATTTTTGTTTTAATGACATAAGCGGCAATTGATTATGGATGGTGCAAATATAAAAGGATTCTGGGAAGAGTGACTTGAGAATTTGAAAGAGAGTGTGAAAGCGGTTGATTTGAAAGAGGTTGTTTGTAAACGATTGAGTGAATCTACATTGCGTTTTGTAGATTAAATAACATTATACTTGGGATGGCCTCACAACTTAAATAATAATAATAATAAAGACGCTATATAAATATAAATTTGTTGTTAGGTTTTGGAAGTGAGTGTGGCAGCCAATATCCCACAAACAGTCACAAGGTAAGTGACTCATTTTATTGAGGGTGATTTTTGACCAGGACACCGAGGGAAACTTCCTTCTTTTTTCAATTGGTGCCACAGGATCTTTAACATCCACCAGAATAAGCAAACAGGACCTTGGTTTAATGTCTCACCCAAAGGATGCCACCTCCGACAAAGTGGCTCACCCTGAGCACTGCACTGGATTGTCAGTCTACGCTATGTGAGTTCCAAATCTTGACTTGTAAGGGCCTGAACCTACAACCTTCTGACTGAGAGGTGAGAGCGCCCCTAACTCAGTTAGTCACACATATGAGTATGTAGAGAGGAGATCCTTATCCAGCCCACTCATTGGGATACATTTCAGCTGCCCTGAGTCTAAGGAGAAAGATTTATGTTTTGCTGGCTGCAAAAATAAGAAACAAGGCAATGATATTTCATAACTGACCAGACAGAGTTGTGGAGATGAAAGCAGCTGATAAGAAGTCAGAGGCCGGAGATTGTTTGGGGAATTCTCACTTCTTCCTCTATCCAGCTCTTACAGCTTCCTTCACCACTTACTCAACGCTTGGGTAGATGCTCATCATGAGTGACATAAAACATGCGAGTGAAGAGAGCTTGGCTCCCAAGCAGAGCACAGGTGGGTGAATAACACTGTAGGCAACTTTCTGAACAAAGTTATTGACTTGCACAAATCATCATTTACCTACTCACTGTGCCATTCTGTTAGCTACCATTGGAACATAGGAAAATAGGAACAGGAGTAGGCCATTCAGTCCCTCAATCCTGCTCTGCCATTCTATTAGATCATGGCTGATTTGTACCTCTATTCCAAATACACGTCTTTCCCCATCATACCCTTAATTAACAAAAATCTACCAACCTCAATCTTGAAATTTGAATGGATCCATCATCTACAGCTTTTTGGTGGAAGAGAGTTCCAGATTTCCACTACTCTTTGTGTGATAAACTGCCTCATGATTTTACTCCTAAATGGCCCAGTTCTAATTTTAAGATGATGCCCCTAGTTCTGGATTCTCCTACCGGAGGAAAATGTTTCTCTGTAGCTACTCTATAAAATTATATCATTGATATGTCTCAAAGAGCTTCACAGGTCCTACTGTAAAGGGGATAGAAGGTATATTTTGTGTAATTTCTGTGTTTGAATGGTGTGTTCACTCTCTTATACTGGAGGGCACACACTGTCCAACGTATATCATTGGATACAGGTATTATACTGTATACAGCTTCGCAAGTGCCAAGTCTTGAGGACCCTGGAGTGTGCCTTGAAATATTACTCGGGTCTAAACAGCTGAAACCGTGTAACTTGCCATTCAGAGCACTGTCTAGTGTCTACTAGTTAGGGCTTTGGCTTGCAGGGTTAACGGGAGCTGAGTGGGAAGAATCCGTGCTCCCAGTAACTAGTGGTGCACCAGGCTAGCTGGTCTGTCATCAGCAGTGCTCTGGAGTAGTGTGGACTTGTTTGGCTCTTCTTTTAAAAAGTAACAGTACAGTATATAGAGTAACTTTATTGACAAAATGACAGCAACTTGCATTTCATGTAATAGTGCTTCACAGAGTGCATGAACAAATCATTAGCTTTGTGCCCATTTGTGCTTTTGCTGTATCCTTGTCTATTTCTAAGTCTCAGGTCAATTTCATAAATTCAGAGTCAATCAACCTCAAGTCTGCTCACACTCATTCCTGAATAGGCCATTCAGGATATAGATTATTGAAGAGAACTACTGAACTGCTGAACTCCCTCTGGTCAGATCAAAGTACAGTAATTCCACAGCTTTGGAATCAGGGGCTCCATTCACTGTTACATGGTCGGATATTTGACTGGGAAATTAGGTGAATTTCAATAGCATTTCTAATGCTCGCATCTGATGTAATTCTTCAAATACAGTACACTCCAATTCCTTTTCACATTCATTTCACAGCTTTTTCTGGCTGTGCAAACAGTTGGCTGCACCACTTGCCTAAAGGTGCACAGTCACTACACTTTACTGAAGGAGTTTCTCTCGGTGTCCTAGCCAGCAAACACGTAAATAAAATAAATTTATTATTCGCCTCATAGGGTTGTTTGTGGCACATAGTGTATTGCAGCTCAATGGTTAGAGCACACGCCTCACAAGCAAGGAAATTTGCCCGAGGGTTAACCCTGTAGGGAATCAAACCCAGGTCTATCCACTGAGCTACAAGACTCTTCACACAAGGTAGCATCTTGGAGTGTTTAGAGACATCATTCAAAAAACTTACACCATCTGGTTTGGGAGAAAGTCTGACCCAATTGGCGGCAAAAGAGTAACTTTTCCACCAAGCTCAGTGTCCTCTTCTTTTGTTCAATCACGCGCCTGCAAGTGAGAGATCTGGGTTTGATTCCTGGCAGGGCAAAATGTTGGGCAAGTTTCCTTACTCCACACACCTTATAATAATCCCTCAAGAAAAGAAAAACAAAAATAAATTGATCACTTCAATTCACGCCTGTTTGTGGGACATTGCTGTGCACAATTGGCTGCCGCATTTCACCAACAAACATATGGTCAATTTACTTTTACAGTATATTCTGTGAAGCACTTTGAGATGTCTAGAAGACATGAAAAGCACTATATCAAATGCAAGGATTATTATTATTATTAGATCTATAGGCAACCTGTCAGGACAGCAGTGTTCCTGGAATTGAGGGTGGAGGTAGAGAGACAGAGTTTGGTGTCTTCCGCATACATGTGGAAGTTAACCTCATGTTTGCAGATGACTGAGCAGTAGCATATAGATAATAAAGAGTAGAGTACCGAGGACAGAACCCTGATTACCAATACATGTAACAGCACAGATGCAGGAAAAGCCATTTGAAGAGGCACAGTCAATACACTTTACAGTAAATCTGCTGAAGCGCTTTGAGATGCTCTTCCCTCTGTAACTCCCTGCCTCAATACCTCCACCTCACCCTTTCCTTATCTAAATTTAAATCTCAGCAGAAGACCTACTTCTTCAATCACACCTTTGGTCACCTCCCCCTCCTCCTGCTTCCTTGCTCAGCATCCAACCCCACTACTGCAAGATTCAGAGACACAATCCTGTGTAAACTAGGTTTTATAAATATTGTTTGTGTTGCCCCCTTTATGTGAAAGCCTCTATCTTAAATGTAAGCAATATCTTTATTAACATTATTATTATTTATTATTACACCCACAAAAAATTTGGAAGGTGCCATCAGGCTAACTGTCTAAGTCAACAAGAATGTGTTGAATCAGACCTCTAAATGCAAGATGAAAAAGAATTGTATTCGTGTGGTGCCTTGCCCTCCTCCTTCAAGACATCTTAGGTAATTGTCGGCAAGCAGCAAACAATTCAGCCATTTCGCACACAGTGAGGTCTTACAGATAGATTGGTGATTGTATGTAATTGATCTGGAAATTTGTTAGCCATGTCAACAGTAAACCCTGTGAAGCGCTTTGAGACATTCTACCAAAATGAAAGACGCTACATCAAAAGTAAGGATTATTATTTTAAAAATTAATATTAATGTTAGATTTATACACTGGCTTTCACATTGGGAGGACATCTCAGCGTGCCTCAGAGAGCCAAATGGGAGCCTGTGCTGAGGGAGGAGGGGAGCCAAGACACTGTATGAAACTCGCATCACTTTTCAATTAGAATTATTGCAATCATTAATATCCTGAGGTTGGGTGGCTGGCTGGCAATCAGGATCTCAGTTTGCAGTCTTATCTGAAGGATAGCTTCTGCTGTTGTATATCAGCTCCCCAACACTCCAACTGGAATGGCATTCTGGACTGTGAAGGACACTCCATAAATGCAAGTTGTTATTGATGATGATGTTCTTTCAGCACCTTGGGACGTCCTCCCAACGTGAAAGACGCTCTATAAATGTAATTTTGTTGCTGTTGTTGACTGCGAGCTCCAAGCCAATATGGGGAGCTCAAGCACACAAACTTCTCAACGAAGAGTGAAAGTATCACCCAACTATATTAATAATAATAATAATCCTTGCATTTGATATAGTGCTTTACAGGTCCTCTAGATGTCTCAAAGCACATAGATGCTGAGAGAAGTGGGAGGTGACCATAGGCACGGTCAAAGAGGAAAGTCTTCAGGAAAGTCTCCAATCGGGTTTGGAAGACCATGGAAACTGCTCTGGCCAAGGTCACAAACGACATCCTGACCATCTGTGACCAGGGCTCCCTCTGCCTCCTCGTTCTCCTCGACCTATCCGATGCCTTTGATACCGTTGATCACTCAATCCTCCTCCACCACCTCTCCTCCCTCCTCAACCTTCAAGGCTCTGTCCTTGACTGGTTCTGGTCATATCTCTCCCACTGCCTTCATTTCGTCTCCTCCAACAGTTTTTCCTCCAGCCCTCGCACAGTCACATGCGGCGTTCCCCAGGGCTCCGTCCTTGGCTCCCTGCTCTTCACCCTATACACGCTCCCCCTGGGTGACATCATCCGCAGACATGGGGTAAACTTCCACATGTAAGCGGATGACACCCAACTCTACCTTTCCGCGTCCACCCTCGACTCCAGGACTACTGGCATTCTGACTGCCATCTGTCCGACATTGAGTCCTGGATGAGGTCCAATTTCCTCCAGCTCAATGTCAACAAGATGGAGGCCCTCCTGATTGGCTCGCGTCAGCACCTGCACACCTCAGGCACTGACAACATCAGCATCCAAGGCTACACTCTCCACCTCTCGAAGCCAATCAGAATTTGGGCATCTTGTTTGACCCCAAACTTCCTCCCATACATCCGCTCCATGACCGGTATAGCCTTCCACCACCTCCATAATTTGCCAGACTCCGCCACTACCTCAGCCCCCATGCCATCGAAACTCTCACCCATGCCTTTATCATTCCAGACTCGACTACAGGAACTCTCTCCTTGTCGGCCTTCCTAGCTCCTCCCTTCACAGGCTGCAGATCATTCAGAACTCTGCAGCTCACGTGCTCTCCTGCACCAAGCTCCACGACCACATCACTCCCACCCTCGCCCGTCTCCACTGGCTCCCCATCCCCCATAGGATCGAATTGAAGATCCTTGTCCTCACCTTCAAGGCCATTCACGGCCTTGCTCCTGCCTATTTCTCCAACCTGCTGTCTCCCTGTTAGCCCGCCCGTCCCCTCCACTCAGCAGGCTCTGGCCTGCTCTGTGTCCACCACCCTAACTGCCCCACCATTGGTGGCCGGGCTTTCAGCCTCTCTGCCTCCACACAGTGGGACTCCCGCAATCCCTTTGCCTCAGTTCCTCTCTTTCCTCCCTCAAGGCCGGTCTCAAGACCTTCCTCTTTGACCATGCCTTCTGCTCCCCTGCTAACTCATCCACCTCTCCTACTCTCCTTCCCCTTCCCCTTCCCCCTACCCCGACCTTTCCCCCCCCCAACCCCTGCCCCTGTCCCGACCTAACTGTTCAGTGCTTTGGGATGTCCTCCCGATGTGAAAGGCACTCTATAAATGTAATTTGGTTGTTGTTTTTGTTCAGGTGTAATCTGAACACTGGCAAATAGAGGGCAATCAATCTTTAACCATCCTTTCAAGCTGTTTCTTAAATACATGTTAAACTTTGGGTGAGAAATCTCAGGGCTCAAGAAAAATAGACTGAGTGAGGTGGAGGGCAAGGGTGTTGCTTATACAGCTTAAAAATGTAAGTCAAATCCAAATGGATTATCATCACATACAAGAGCAAGTCAGTAAGTAGGATTCAGTGATGGATTCATTGAGTCCTTTAAAATTTCATTTGTTTTAAAGGGCGTGTTTTAAATTACTACCCAATTATTTTGGAAGCAACAAAGGAATAAGTTTAATTTCAGTGATTTATTTGATTGAAGATTCAAACCTGATATGTCTTCTAACCCTGATCCATACACACACACACATACACACCGCTCTGGTTGCAGCCAGTATGCAAAACATCATGCAAATCGCAAGGTATTAAGTGTTTGAAGCAGCCCTTTGAAAGAATGGGTGGGTACAGTTTAAGGGCAAATTATTTGGCGTTAATCTCGGCCGACTCTTAACATGAAAACAAAAAAAGGAGAAAAATGCAGGTTTCACTTTCTTCATTACGGGCCATCGACTTCAGCCTAATCGTAAGCAATTAAAATTCCCTCCCAGCGACGTTCTCATTGAAATGAGGGAGGTGGCAGAGTGGCTGAATAGCATGATGGATTCAACGTAAAGTTTTCCCCCGGACAAACTGATTCATCATGTCTCATTTGAACAATCCAGCCTCACTTGCCTCATTTTTCATCTTATTACTGTGGACTTGTAATTAAAGAGGAAGAGCCTACAGCAAAGGGCTAACCTTCAAGCCAGTTGCAATTTGGCCAAAAATCATTTGGTAGCAACATAGCAATTGTTCTCTTAGCTGAGTTAGAAAACTCCCTCTTTCCCCTGATTGGCAATTAGGGGATCGATTTCCAAGGATAATAATCTGTCAAAAAATGTAGTCAATCAATCCATGACTGTTTGTAGGACATTGCTGTCTGCAATTAGCTATCGAGTTTCACCCACGAAATAAACAGTCAATCCCCTTTACAATATATTCTGTGAAGTGCTTTTAATGGAGTGTTAAGGTGCTAAATCAAGTGCAAGGATTATTATTTATTGTTATAGTTATGGTATTATTGTGATAGTTCATGGTGTTTGGAGGATATAGCAGTAACTCATGCCTTTAATAGTGGCAAGAGAAATCCTTTCCAAATGATCAAATCCCTTTTAGGGCAAGTGTCTCAATCCACCCTGCTCAGACATAGTGAGGAGAGTGGGAGAGGCTGGGATAGAAACAGAGAACCAGACCCTGTATCTATTGGTTGGTTTGCAGCAATTCCAAGGCTGCCCAGCTGTGTGTGTCGCTCTGTTTCACATTGTCTTTCAGTCTCTGTCTCTCTGTAAGTGTGTCTGCCTGTCTCTATCACCGAATCTCGCCAACTTCCACTCTAGGACATTCTCTGTCTCTATGTCTAGTCTATTTATTTCTCTGAGTCTAATGTTGTGTGTAGGTAAGTAGTGATTTGAGGGCACATGGAAAAGGCAGGTAAATGAGATTGAATGGATCACTCATTCAAAGAGCCAGCACAGACACAATGGCCTAAATATAAATAGCCTATTAATATTCTATATATCCCTACGGTTCAAACAAATTTTGATGTTAGCCTTTATTGTTTTATTTCTTTGATCATCTTTGTTCTTTCTCTGTGTTTCTCCAAATTGCTCTAAATACAGTACTTCCTCTACCTCTAATTATCCTTATATTTGACATAGGAGAGGATGTTTCAAAGCACTTTACATGATATACAGTACTGTAAAGTACTGTAGGCGAACAAGGCAGCCAATTTGCGTGCATCAATGTCTGACAAACAGCCATAAAATTAATAACTATGTCCAAGGTGCTGGATGATCAAGGATTTGGATCCGTACTGGGAGTTGGTTCAGGAGGGGTGGAAGGCAGGGAGTGAAGGCGCAGTTGAAGAGGAGGGTTTTTGAGACTAATTTTAAAGTAGGCAAGGAAGTAGGTGAGGAGAATGGACTATGGGGTAGAGTTCCATAATGTGGGGGCAGAAAGGCTGAAGTTCCGACTGCTGATGGTGGGGTGGGCAGGGTGGGGTCATAGAGCAGTCCAAAGTCTGCTGAGCAGAGAGACCATACAGGTTGGTATGGAGGATAGGTTATGAAGTGTGTTTTACAGCGAAGGCGACTTGTTAAAAATACTCTGAATCAACGAGGGAAAGAGGTGACTCAGAGGTTAACTACTTCTATTCCACCTACTTCACTTCCATTTTTGATGTGCTTTTCATGAGAAAGTTTTCTCCTCTATCCCATTTTTATCCTTTTTTTTACTAAAACCATTTCAAATTCATATGACGCACTTCAACGAACAACAAAAATTTTAAACACAGAAGAAGGCCATTCGACCCATTATATCTGTAATGTTCCTCTTAAGGGCAATCCTTTCAGTCCCATTTTCTGCACTTTCCGCTTACCCAAGTATCTGTCTCTTTTAAAGTTATTTGCTTTGGTTTCCCCTTGAAGGTCGATGTCCTCATGACGTGAAAGGCACTATATAAATGTAATTTTGATTTTGATTGAATATAGATTCTATCTCAACCACCACTCCATATTGTAACTACTCTGCATGAAATAACTTCTAACCTCCCCATTTGCTTGTTTACTAACTATCTTGAATTGATGTACTGTAGTTACTGAGTACTGTATTATCATTTCTCCATATTGACTCCATTAAAAACTTCATCATTTAAAGAATTTCTCTTAGGTCAATAGGCTTCAATGGGGGTGTTTTCGTTTGTTCAACATTCTTTGTTCCAGTAACAAAAAGTCTCAGATCCTTTAGTCTCCATTCATAGGCTAAACCGTTCATCCTCAATATCATCCTAATAAATCTCCTCTATACATCAACAACAAAATTACATTTGTATAGCACCTTTCACGTCGTGAGGACATCCCAAGGCGAGGTGGAGGGACAGAAGGATGGAATTCCAGAGGTTAGGGGCAGAGTGGCTGAAGGCTGGGGTGAGTGGGTCTGAGGATATGGAGCAGGCTGGAGCCCACTGAGCATAGGGAACAGGTTGTTTGGTAGGGGGTTAGGAAGTCGCAGAGGTAGAGAGGGACAAGGCCATAGAGGGCTTTGAAGGTGAGAACCAGGATCTTGAATTGAATCCTCTGGGTGATGGGGAGCCAATGGATTCGGAGAAGACTGGGAGAGATGGGGTCATGGAGCTTGGAGCAATAGAGGATACTGACCGCAGAGTTCTATATGATCTGCAGCCTATGGAGGGAGGAGTCGGGAAAGCATTGGCAGGGTGTTGGCGTGGTCGAGCCTGGATGTGATGAAGGCGACCTGAGGGGTAAGGTAGTGGTGGAGTCGGGCAACTTTGCGGAGCTGAGGGAAGGCAGATCGAGTCATTGCTTGGAGGAGGGGAGGACAGACAATTGAGCATCGAACAAGACACCAAGGTTCCTGACTGTCTTGGTGAGGTAGAGAGTGCAACCATGAAGGGTGATGCTGCCAGTGCCTAATGTCTGAAGGCGCTGGCATGAGCCGATCAGGCCGGTCTCTGTTTTGTTGACATTGAACTGTAGAAAGTTAGCTCTCATCCAGGACTTGAGGTCTGACAATCAGTCCGTCAGGACCACAGTGGTCCTGGAATCGAGAGTAGAGGAAAAAAGATAGAAGTGGGTGTCATCGACATACATGTGGAAGTACCCCATCTATCACCTTGATGTCTTTCCTTTAACATTTACTTTCAACATATAATTGTTGAAACATTTTCTTATAATAGAGTAATAGAATAATCCTTTAATTAACCATTTGATACCTTATTGCACCATATCACATCAGGAGGACAACAACAACTTGCATTTATATAGGCCCTCCACCTCAAAGCACTTCATATGATTTACTGGAGTGCGTCGTGATTTTGCAGAACACATCAGCCAATTTGCTCACAGCGGTGCTCACAGAAATTAATGGCTAATTTTATGAGAGTAATTATTGACCACGACATGGGGGAAATTTTTTGTTTGTTTTGAGTAGCACCATGGGATCTTTAACATCCATTTGAACAGACAGACGGGGCCTCGGTTTAAAGTTTCAACTGAAGGACGATACTTCCAATAATGCAGCTTTCTCCCAGCATTGCAATGGAGTGTCAGCCTTGATTTAGTTCAACGTTCCCAGTTGGGGTTTGAACCCACAACTTTCTGACCCATTCCTTATTCACTGCCGTACCCTTCTAATCCCCTCTCCCTCACCTGAAGGTGAAAGGCGCTATACAAATGTAATTTTGTTGTTGTTTTGATCTAGCTTCCTCTTGAACACATCTACACTATCTGATTCAACAATTGCTTCATGCAGTGATGGCCACAGTTTCACTACCCTCTGTATGAAGAAGTTCCTCCCAAATTCTTGTTTAGATCCCTCAGTCGCTCTCTTGTATTGGCATCCCCTGGTTATAGACTCTCCAAAACATGGAACAGGCTTTTTCTGTGAATCTTATTGGACCATTTTACAATTTTAAACACCTCTATTCAGTTTCCCCTCAAACATCTCTTCTGGAAAAACGTATCTAGTCTATCATGATACCAGTAACCGGCCAGTCCTGGTAGCATCCTCATAGAGGACAAACAGATATTTACTCAAGGTGTCCCCGAATCTAAGGCACAGACAAATAGATAAATAGATATCAATTGTTGTTGTATTTATATAAAGTCACAACTCCTGTAACTCGCATTAGTCAGAGTCTTGCCCTCAACAGAGCGATACTTTAGAATTTTAAAAAACATTTCCTCCCTTCAAAATGTAGGATTGCAATTGAAAGATTAAAAAAATTAGGTCAACAATATATTTATAGTGGGATTTGAGCCAATTGAACAAATTGAGCCAATCACTTTACAGTACTTGTGGGACATTGTAATGTGCAAATCAACTGCTTACAAATAATAATAATAATAATAATCCGTGCATTGATATGGAACCTTACCACTTAATTAAGACGTCTTAAAGTACTTCATAGGATTTTACTGTCACTATGCATTTGTAGGTAAATGCAACATCCAATTTTTTTATAAAGAGCAATCAAGAAGCGAATAATGGATTTTATCTGAGGGATTCTTGGTCCTGTACCCTGGGAACACCTCTTTTCAAATAGTGCTTTGGGATCTTTAGTGTCACCTGAACTTACAGACGGGACTTCAGTTCAAAATTGTTGGCTTGCTGTTGAGTCCGTAACCAAGGAACACAATTCTAAGACAGAGATAAGGTGATCGAAATGAAAATTTAGCAGGAAATTCTTCACACAGTGGTCAGTGAGGATGTGGAACCTGCTGGTCAAAACAGATAGTAGAAATGTATTTAAGAGGAAGCTGGATGCGAGTAGCATATGAGTAGCAGGGCCGTATGCAGGATTTTTTTTGGGGGGGTGCGAATTGCTAGTGATGGGACCAACAATGGCCGGGGGCTTGCGGGCTGCCCCCGAGGCCCCCTCGAGGCTCCGACGTTTTACACAGTTTGAGGTCTTATTTAATCGGTTCAGAAGATCCAATATGAACGGTAAATGTTTCATGCCCTTGGTGTTTAAGAGCATCAGTATTTATTCAGTGTTTTTATTTTCCCCGGTAGTCCGTGTCTAAATTTTTTTGGAAGGTCGAATACTTGATATTCTGGGGCGCGATTGGGGTATTGGCAGGCGGGAGTTGTCAGGCTGCATGGAGAGAAGGGATCAGTGGAGAAGTGTGGTTGTCAATGCCCGAGTTCGCTCGATCAGATGATGGTGAAACTATTTTTATGCCAAATTCGTGCGACATTGATGTTTTTTCACTCTGGGTACAAAATTGAACGTGAAATAAAGTAGCACTGTTTATCTTTGCGGTCATATTATTTTTGCATGCCAGTGGACATCTCTAAAAGCTATTTTTAATTACAGGAATACATTTTTAATAATATAAATCAAATGTGATAATCAAGTCAAAACAAGAAACATGATATTTCAGAAACACGCCTATCAAAACGTAAGTCATTTTTACTGACATTTATCAGATTAAAATATGATTTCAGCTTCCACAAAGTGGTGCTACCTTTTTATGTAGTGACTGTATACGGGATGATTTCCGATTGACACACCACGTAGAATAGGCGCTAAAGCATAGGCCTACGTCCATGAGTATTTCTTTTAAAGATAGGCATTCCCGTCCAGCATATAACTTTTTTGTTGGGTTCTCAAAAGCTTTAAGTTCTCAGAAGCTTGTAAATATGTTGTCATTGTTTGCTAGCATTACAGTCACACCTCTCAAAACTTGAGTAATTTTTACTTACGGTGATCAGATGAAAAGATGATTTAACTTCCAGAAGTGGTGCTACCTTTGTGGCTGTTTACGGGATGATTTCCAAACGAGGATGGATTTGAGTCTTGGTGCGCCTATGTTTATCCAATCACGAGTCACAGACTCGCCGCGTCATGGACTGGTCTATCGACGCGGTATGTTTTGGGTAGACGCCGATTCTGGTGTGCGACTCGATAATTTTATATTAATACTAAATCATTCAAAGATGTGTGTTTATAATTTATACATAGTTTTGAAGAACTGATTGTTACACAAATGTTCAATAAATTTACTTGGTATTTAAATTTGATAAAAAATACAATTCTCTACCCCGGAAAATGTGGACCTTTTATAATTTGGGGGGGTGCGTACGCACCCGTCGCACCCCCCCTGCGTACGGCCTTGAGTAGTAAGTTGATCAGAGTAGCATTGTCAGAGGACTTAGGCCGGACACCACACCCACAATCTGACATCATAAGTCTCAGAAGAAAGGGTGGATGAGGGAAAAGAGAAGGGTTCATACTAGTGTCCGGCGATATGGAATTTTTCCAATATCGATATATCGGTGGGCTCATATCGATATATACCGATATACACCTGCATTCGGATGTGCGCGCGCATTCCGATATGCGTGCTCTATGCCCAGGAGGTTTGCAATGCCGGCGACAAGGTATGTTGAAAAAGTTTGTATTATACCGATATAACCGATATATCGATATATCGCTGGACACTATATTCCAGGATTGTTTTGTGATATACCGATTTGTTTTATACCAAATGTTTCGATATAATGATATATTCAAATTTCCAATATCGGCATATCGATATGAAAAAATTATATCGATATATCGCCAGACACTAGTTCATACTGCACCAAGTGCATAAGCCAACGTAGCAGCAGGAAGTGGTGGGCAGGGAGGTGGGAAGGGAATGTTCCCACTATGGGGCAGAAGTGCATTTGCTTACAATGGGACATATGGCTTTATTTCATACAATGCAATTTACATTTATTTAGCACCTCGTTTCGGGAGGACATCTCAAAGGACTTTACACAACTGGCCGGGCACCATTAAGGTGGGTGGGCAGTAGTGGTGGGGGGGGGGGGGTTGGTGCTTGAGTGGTTGGAGGAGACTGGGAAAGATGACCAAAAGTGCAATCATAAAAATAGGCCTTGAAGTGGGTTTTGAAAGTGTGGAGAGAGGGGGATATTCTTGACGTTATCATTTATAACGCTGTAGTCTGCAATCTAATCTATAAAATCATTTGACGATGACTTGTAGATGGTGGGCAGTGTCTTGTGAACACATGAATATTCTGAATATCCACAAGAATAATGGAACCTGTTTAATAATCTGAAATAAATAGAAGCAGCTATGAGGTATTCCCTGAGGTGTCCCAACATTAATGTCTCAAGGGTACAACTCAATTTCCTTGTGACCAGCTGAGCTCGTTTCTCTGTAAAAGCTATCTGTTCAGTCCCTCTCTCTTCCTCGTTTGCTCCCCACCCATATTTTTCATATCAGTTTCTTGACAAATATTTTCCGAATGAATATTCATGCATAGAGTCCTGTAGCGCTATCGGTTAAAGTACTCGCAAGCGAGAAGATCTGGGTTCATACATTTTGACTGTATGTGCAAAATATGCAGTCAAATTCACTTTACAATATCTTCATGCTAGAGAAATGTAGGTTTCTGTTGTTGTTGCTATATAAATAGAAGTTGTTGTTGCTTTAATTCGAATGACTGATATTGTTTCCACCTCCAAGATACACAGTGACTATGCTTTACAGTAAACCCTGTGAAGCGCTTTGAGACTCCCAAAATGAAATAAAAAATAATAAAAATCATTGCTTTCGAAAAAGGCGTCTTTCAGGAGATGTCTGAAAGCACTTTGCAGGATTTACTGTAAAGTGTAGTGATTTTGTGGGCGAACACAGCAGCCAATTTGCACACAGCAATGTTCCACAAACAAATGAAGTGAGTGACCAATTTTATTTGGGGCATTATAGACAGGACACTCTCTTGTCTTTTTGAATAGCACCATAAAATCTTTAGCCTCCTGCTAAACAGGATCTCACACAAGTAGAAAGTGACAAAATCAAATGGAAGGATTATTTTTCTGCTTCAGCCATTGTTTTGAAGCCATTCTCCAGATTATCAATGTTTTATGTAAAACACATTTCTAATCTCTTTCTCGCTGATAACATTTGGCAATAATGCTACATTTCTCTCACTGTCCAATAGAAATAGTTATTCCTTATTTACCTTATCAAAAACTATTAATTCTCCTCTTTACCTTTCCCTGTTAAATATAAAACAGCCCAGGTTACTGCCATAATAAGGTCCTATATCAAATGCAAGAATTATTATTGTTATAAACAAGAAGAAAATTACATTTGTAAAGTAATCATGGCAGATCCTGTTGGAACCCACTTTTTCACCCACAAAATACAACAACAACAACAACTTTGATTTATGTAGCGCCCTCCATGCCGGACAGCGTCTCAGAGCACTTTACAATAGCGGATCCCGGGACCTAGCCTGGAGCAGGGGCAGAAAGGTGACCAAAGGTGCGGTCGAAGAGAAAGGTCTTCAGCTGGGTCCCGAAGCTGAGAAAAGAGGGGGCGAGGCGAAGGTAGTGAGGAAGAGAATTGCAGAGCCTCGGGGCATTGTAGCTGAAGGCATGGCCACTGAGGGTGGAGCGGAGGATTCGGGCACATGGAGGAGGCCAGACCCGGTGGAGCGAAGGCAATGGGAGCTGGTTTGAGGAGAGAGGAGGTCAGAGAGGTAGGGGGGTTGCAGAAGAGTGGAGGGATTTGAAGACAAGGGTGAGGATCTTGAAGTCGATCCTCTCTGGGATAGGGAGCCAGTGAAGTCAGGCACGGACTGGGATAATGGGGGAGTGAAGTTTGGTGCAGGTAAGTATGCGGGCGGCAGAGTTTTGGATGAGTTGGATTTTATGGATTGTGGTGGAGGGAAGACTGGCGAGGAGAGCATTTGAATAGTCCAGCCGTGAAGTGCCGAAGGTGTGGACCAGGGTTTCAGCGGCTTATGAGGTGAGGTATTGCTGGAGACGGGCGATCTGTCGGAGGTGGAAGAAGGCGGTGCTGGTGAGGGACCAGATGTGGGGGAGGAAGGACATTTGGGGGTCGAACCTGATGCCAAGGTTGTGCACAGGTTTGGAGAGTTTTAGAGGCAGACCGGGAAGGTGGAGGAGGTGAGAGCCATGTGAATGAAGACGTTGACAAGAGCCAAGGAGTATGGGCCCCGTCTTGTCAACATTCAGCTGCAAGTAATTTGCGCTCCTCCAGCTCCTGATGTCTGACAAGCAGGCTGACAGAACATCAGGGGAGTGGGGGGGTCGCAAAGTGAAGTAGAGAAAGAGAATTGGGTTTTATCCGCGTACATGTGGAAGTGTGCCCCATGTCTGCGGATGACATCCCCAAGAGGGAGCATATAGATGAGGAAGAGGAGGGGGCCAAGGATGGATCCCTGGGGTACCCCACAGGTAACTGGGTGAGAGCGGGAGGAAAAGCCATTTGTGGAGATGTACTGCTGGCGGTTTGTGAGGTAGGACTCGAACCAGGCGAGTGCGGTCCCACTGAGGTGGATGACGGAGGACAGGCGATGGAGGAGGATGGTGTGGTCGATTGTGTCGAACGCAATGGACAGGTCCAGGAGGATAAGGAGGCAGAGGGAGTCCCGTTCGCAGATAGAGAGGATGTTGTTTGTGACTTTCACAAGCAGAGTCTCTGTACTGTGGGCAGGGTGGAAACCAGACTGGAGGGGTTCGAAGAGGGAGTGGGAGAAGAGGTGGGCGCGAAGTTGGTTTGCAACAACGCGTTCCAGTGCTTTTGAAAGGAAGGGCATGTTTGAAATAGGGTGGTAGTGGCTAGGGTTTGAGGGATTCAGGGAGGGTTTTTTAAGGAGGGGGTGATGGCAGCAGTTTTGAAGGGGGCAGAGACTGATCCTGTGGAGAGAGACTGGTTGATGATATCAGCCAGCAGTGGGCAGAGGAGGGGGAGCTGGGTGAGCAGTAGATTGGTGGGGATGGGGTCGAGGCAGCAGGTGGTTGGCTTCATGAAGGTGAGAGTGCGTGAGGGGGAGGAAAGAGAGACTGGGGAGAAGGAGTGTAGGAAGGGGGTCGAGGTAGGAGCTGATGATGGAGAGGGTGAGGGAGATGGGGTGGGGGTGGTAGTGAGTGATGAGGGGCAGGAGGATGATGCTGCCTGGCGGATATTGTGGATTTTGGAGGAAAAGAAGTCCATGACCTCCTCGCACTTCGCATTTCAAGTGAAGATTGAGGAGGCCTGAGGGGCTGCACGGAGCAGGTGGTGGGTAGTGGGAAAGAGGACTTTGGGGTTGTTGTTTGCCTCCAGGGTAATGTTAGAATAGGCCGTTTTCGCATGACACAAGAAACGACGGTAGCTGTGGAGATGCTCGAGCCACAGTTGGTAGTCAACCCTGAGGCCGGTTTACTGCCACCTGCGCTTGAGCAGCCATGGTTGGCATTTGAGGGTGCAGAGATGAGTGTTGTACCAGGGGGAGCGGGTGGGTTTGGGGAAGGATTTAAGGGGGATGAGAGAGTTGAAGGTGGAAGAGAGGCAATCGTGGAGCAGCTGGACAGCTGCTTTAGAATCGCTGTGGGTGGAAGACCAGAGGGGTAGGAGGTCAGAGAATATGAGGACCTCTGTGAGGGTCTCAGTGGCTAGACTTTTCCATGGGCAGAAAAGTACAGTTGAGGGCTTGGTTAAGGAGAGAGGGATGGAAGAGGAGAAGGAGACAAGAAGGTGGTCCGAGATGGCCTTGTCCGAGATGCTGAGATCGGAAATGTCAAGGCCATGGGTGATGATGAGGTCGAGAGTGTGGCCATGGTTGTGGGTCGGAGAGTCAATGTGGAGGGTGAGGTTTAGGGAGGAGGGCAGTGAAATCGGAAGAGGTGGTGCAGGGGGAGTTTAGGTGAAGGTTGAAGTCACCCATGATGAGCAGACATTCAGAGCACAGGGACAGGGAGGAGAGGAGAGTGGAGATATCAGAGAGGAAAGAGCTAGGGGGTTTAGGAGGATGATAGAGTAGAAGCATTTTTAAGGAAAGAGAAGGATGGTAGAGCGTGAGCTGCTCGAAGGAGGGGAAACAGCCAGAGGAATAGGGGGAGAGACCAAGGGAGGAGTTGGCCACCGCCGCTGCATTGGTTGGGACAGGGGTTAGTGGTGGAAGGTGTAGCCTGGAGGGGAGGCCTCGACTAGAGGCATGGGGTCATTGGGAGAGAGTCAGGGTTCCGTAAGCCCAAGAATATCAATGTTCTCATCCAGGATGAGGTCATAGATAGTGAGGGCTTTGTTGGAAAGGGAGTGGACGTTCTGGAGAACAGTGTGGATGGGTTTGCTGGAAGGGGCAGAGGGAGGAGAGAGTGGTGAGGAGAGGATCTGAGGGTGTGTAGGAGAGGTGGGTGTGGGGAGAGAGGAGGGAGGGGAAGTGGGGAGGGTACATAGTCAACCCACTTTACAGTATATCCTTTGAAGAGCTTTGAAACGTCTCAAAAACTTGATAAGGCACTATATCAAATGAAAGGATTATTATTATTATTTTGTTGTGTTTAAGGATCTATTGTTTGCAGAGACATTAGGAGCAATGATTTTTCCCACACGCTTCTGTTAACCTTGAATGCCAAAAGCCCTAACAGGTAGGGTGGTCCTAGCTGGCCTAGCGATGGGAAGCTTGTTAGACAGTGCTCTCAATTGCACAGTGTAGAGTTTATTGCGGATTGTTGAGGTAATTCAGGCCTGTGCTCAAATAATTGTCCTTCATTTCCTGCAGTGGAAAACAATGTCAGCAATGGTAGTAAAATTTTCTCCTTTATTCAAACATTTTTACGGACACTTAGGCACGCAAATCACCATGGCAATGGTTACACTGGCCTCCAACCCATTCGAGTAATGCCAGGGCCATGCACCTCCCTCTAACCCTCATCCCGCATTGTCCACCTCCCCATTAAAACAGCAGGTAGGAGTCAAGCACATAGCTTGCCACAGCAGGACCTTAGTGCCACTGAATGCAAGACAAGGTTATTCCCCCAAAGTTGCAAAGTGTCAGGCAGGAAAACCAATTGCAAATATCCTCGAAGATTAGCATTCCAAAAGCGGTGGCCGTGGATGGAACAATAGGGATGGAGTGAAAGGGCGTGACTGACCAAAGAGCTTTTTGTAGTTCGCTAAAGTCAAAATTCCCCACTTAGGGTAAATGGTACCTCATCTCCTTTCTTTTGATGTACAGGGAAACTTCTAAACATTCTCCTCCTCAATCCCCTGAGTTCAGAAAACTGGGATCAACCACTTTTTCCGAGATCTGGAGATGATTCGTGACAAATGACTCTCTGTGCGCATGCAGCTAATTTAACATGGATAGGGAACACAACAATTTGCAATTAAACAGCACTATCAATCCCACATCGAACATCAGCCGTTCACTTGAGGGCTGTTTGTGGGATATCACTGTGTGGAAATTGGCTGCTGCATTCACCTACAAAATATGAACTACACTGTACAGAGAATGCTGTGAAGCGCTTTGAGACATCTCTTTTATCTGGGGTACCGTTGTCCCAGACTCTGGGAGATACTTACCTATCTTCTTTTTGAATAGTTACATAGAATTTTATGTGTACATGAACATATTTCCTCTCAGCCCCTTTCCACGGGATATAACCACCTGTAAAAGTCTGTACCCTGTGTCCGCCTGGCTCAGTTGATAACTCTCACCTCTTGGCCTCAAGTTAAGGGTCCAAGTCCCTTGTTTGGACTTTGAGTTCATAGTCTAAGCCAGTGGTTCCCAATCTCTGGTCCCGACCCAAATCAGGGTTGTGGGGGTCTTCAGTAGGGTTGTGAAGGATTATCAGAAAAGATTTTTTTTGCTTTTTTGTTAATGCTGAAAATGCTTTTTTAATGCTGAAAAGTGCCCAAGGCGACACTGCCAACCAATGTGTATGAAAGAACGTACTTACGAGGTGTGCTGAGTTCACAAAAGAGACGGAGATAACGTCTTGGCTGAGCTTCGCTTCAGTTGCGATGTCACCATCTAAGGGTCGGGAGGACGTGTTGGTGGCTAAACTTGGGTCGCAGCAAAAAAAGGTTGAGACCCACTGGTCTAGGCTGACTCTCCAGTGCTGTAGTAAAGGAGCGCTGTGTTGCCGGAGGTACTGTCTTTCAGAGATATTAAATCAGGCCTGCCTATCTAGAAAAACATGACCTGGCCAACAATCATCCAAATACGTTGATACTTCATGGCTTCTTTGTGAGCTTTGATCTGTACAAAATGGCTGCCGCATAAACAGTTACTACCCTTGGCAGAATTAAGTGTGAAGCACTTTCAGTTGCTTTGCCAGTATCGAATAGTGAATCATGAGTCATGGATAAACGGGCTTTTACTGTAATAGTAATAATCCTTGCATTTAATATAGCATGTTATCAAGGCTTAAAGCTCTTCAAAGGGTATACAGTAGACTGTTGGACTGCGTATTTTGTAGGCAACTATAAAAGTGCAGGTTTGTTCATTGAAGCCTTCCTTTTGCCCGTCTCTCCTCTAAACTGAACAGAGAAAGGCCAGAATGGCATGTGTGAAGTGTGGTCAATAAACGTCTATCAACACCCGGCGGATAAAATGGGATAAATTTGTGTGAAGAATTAGTATCAGTGTATGCTGCCCCCAATAAAAGAACGTCTCAGACCATTTGGCACTGTGGTCAAAAACCTTAGAGTGGAAGGAATACGATGCAATTTGCACAGGGCTGGAAGAGGTACTATTAGGAGAGAGGAAATCTTTGCAGAAAGCAATTTGCAATTTGTAGCTCAGAGTTTACTGTCACAAAGTGTAATTGATCATTATTTACTGGCTTGCCTCTGAAAGGAGAACGACACATGTCAGGTGGTATTAACAGGCAGCTGCTGCCAGGCAGGCATCTGTCGCAATTGTTTTGTGTGTGTGTGTTTGTGTCTGTGTGTGTTTGTATCTGTGTGTGTATGTGTGCGTTTGTATGTGTGTGTGTGCGTGTGTATTTCTGTGTGGTATATGCGTGTTTGCGTGTTTTTGTTTATATATGAGTGGGTATGTGTGGGGATGTTTATTTGTGTATGTGTGTGTTTTTGCATGCTGGTATGTGTGGGATGGGGGAGTGTGTGGGTGTATGTGTTTTTATGTTTGTTTGTGTGTGTGGGAGGAGGGGGTTCATGTGTATGATTGGGTATGTATATGCCGCTCTCATTCTTGCCCTGGCTGTAAGATGTTGGGAAACAAAATGCTTCTCCATTGTCTCCACTATATTGCCTCCACTATATAACGGTATTTAGCAGATATATCAATCTGCTAAATGCTGGTCGCAGGGCTTCCAGGTGCTTCCTGTTGAGAGTTCCACTCATTTCATGACAGACCCTTTTCTCCTGGCTGCCTTTGTGTTTGGGAATTTTAAGGTTTAATTAGATGGGACTTACCATGTTGCTAATTCCCATAAGCAAGTGTGTCCTCCTCAAGCTACGCAGTGCAGTATGCAGTGAGCTGGACATCCATGGATTGCTGTGTACAGTTCTAATTGTTGTAACATAATAATATAATAATCCTTGCATTTGGTATAGCGCCTTATCATATAGTTGAGACATCTCAAAAGTGCTTCAACGAATATATTGAAACTTGCCTCTGGCTCTTAAGGTTCTGTCCCGCCCGAGAATATAACCCGGGTTCTCTCACTTGAGAGACCAAGTGTTCTCACCATTACGCAACAGGATTCTGGACACACAGTATTATAGGACTGCTCAAGTCCTACAAGAGAGCCTAGAGCAATGGTTCCTAACCTTGGGTCCCGACCCAAGTCAGGGTTGCAGGGGTCCTCAGCAGGGTCACGAAACGTCATCAGAAAAAAATATATACAGTATATTTAAAATGCTGAAAAATGCCCAAGGCGACACCGCCGACCAATTTGCATGAAAGACCGTACTAGCGAATTGCGCTGAGTCCACAAAAGAGACGGAGATATCGTCTTGGCTGAGCTTCGCTTCAGTCATGCAGTCGCCCCCTACAGATCGGGAGGTCTTGTTGGTGGCCAATTTAGGGTCGAGGCAAAAAAAGGTTGGGAACCACTGGCCTGGAGGCTGATACTCAGTGGTAGAGGGCTGAGCTATGAGCAACAATTGCTGGATACCGTTCATATGCCAGTTCTCTGCTCACCTCCTCCGTTGAACTAAACACAGACCTGCTGCATATCCCCTTACCCCTTCTGTGCTACTATTGGTGGCCAAGCCTTAAATCCTTACAAACTGCACCCTTCTGCCTCCACCCACTGTGTCTCG
This sequence comes from Hydrolagus colliei, assembly GCA_035084275.1. Classification (NCBI taxonomy): domain Eukaryota; kingdom Metazoa; phylum Chordata; class Chondrichthyes; order Chimaeriformes; family Chimaeridae; genus Hydrolagus; species Hydrolagus colliei. The sequence goes on along the minus strand of CM068742.1, from coordinate 112,822,134 downwards.
TCCCTTCTCTATTTCTCTCCTGTGTCGGCCTGGTTCAGTGGGTAGTATTCTCACCTCTGAGTCAGAAGGTGGGAGGTTACAAAAGCATGTTTCGGCTGCGTTGGTTGTGAGATATTGTTGGAAGCAGCTAATGCGGCAGAGGTGGAGGAAAACAGGCCAGAGACTGGATGTGGGATAGGAGGGACAGCTGGGGATAGAAGCTGAAACCAAGATGTGCGCAGGTTTAGTGAGACTGAGGGTTAGGCTAGAGAGATGAGGGAGGTCAGAGCTGCAGGTGAGAAGACATTGACTGGAGTCAGGAAGGAGAATTTAAGGGTGTTGACCAAACGAGTGGTCAAAGGCATTTGTTTGTAAGGGGGTGGAATGGAATGAAACCATCCGTTTAAAAAATCTATCCTTCTTTTCCACTGTACTTACATTTTTTTCTCTTGCACTGTTATTTGTGCAAATGCAACGAAGCAAACCACAGATTCTCTGCAGCTTGCAGTGCCCACAGAACACCACGTATCAGTCTACTGCCAATGCTTACATTTCAGGGACTTAGACTGAATAGGTTTGCAGTACAGTGTTACCCTTGATCATTCACCTTGTAGCTATTTGCAGCAACAAACGCGGTGTGCAAAGTACCCACAAAACATTTTGAGATGGTCCAGCGTGAAGAGGGAGAGGAGAGTAGAGGGATATGGGAGAGGGGAATAGGAGGGTTTGGGAGGCTTGGGTGGAGTATAAATACCAGCATGGACTGGTTGACTTGAACAACTGGTTTCTGTGATATCTCACTCTCTGTATCTCTATATACAGTACATCAAATAACTGGATGAATGTGTATACTGTGTTATATTCATCCTCCGTTACTTTCAGTATTCAGAGACACTACCTTTCGCGAAGGCCGCTATATAAATGCAATTGATTGTGGTATATTATTATACACAACAGTAGTGTAGTCCAGTTTTATCATTAGATTTTAGTATTTGACATAGAGCCTTTCAAGTCAGGAGATCTCAAAGGGCTTCACATGATTTACTGTGAAAGGTAGTGACTGTGTATTTGGTAGGCAAACACGAGCGCCAATTTACAACAATTCAAACAGCCATGAAATGGCTAATTTTAGCCAGTCTCCCCTCCACTATCACTATGACATACAAGAAGCAACAAGATTCCCACTGGTTATAGGATCAGCAGTATTTGTATAAAGTACATTTAATGCATTTTTATTACATTACAGTGTAGATAAGCCATCAGAATGATCTGCCCGGTACATCGATAATCTCAGCTGGAGGCACAAAGTCCTAATCACATTTTGTGTTCTATTTTCCCTGCAGTGTCCAGGTATTTATATCATAAATGTCTTCTCGTCTCTCCTCTCCCCCTCATCCATCATCCTACCCACCTCAATCCTCTTCTCATGGAGGTATTTAGTAAGGTTTTCCTTCAGATTAGTACCTAACCGAGCACCACACCAGGAATTTGATCACTGGTTGACACTCCAATGCAGTGCTGGGAGCATTGTCGGAAGTGCAGCTCTTCTGTGGCTATTTAGGTGGATGTTAAAGATCCTATGGCATTGTTTGAGAAGAGGAAGGAGTTTTTCCAAGTGTCTTGGCTAACAAACCACAACATAAAATTAATCATTCGCCTGCTTCACCGCTGTTTGTGGGACATTGCAATGTGCAAATTTGGCTGCTGGGTCCTCCTACAAAATATATAGTCACCATATTTTACAGTAAATCCTGTGAGGACCTTGAAGGCGCTATACCAAATGCAAGAATTATTATGATTATCATTAAGATTAACATAATACAATTAAATTTCTGTTTGTATAGCACCACATTATATTTATACATTTTATATTTTGAGATGTCTCAAATGCTTATTAAAAATAATAATCCTTGCATATAGACGTGAAAAGTGCCATATCAATGCAAGTATTATTATTATATAACATAGCGCCTGATTACATCATTGGTACGTCTCAAAGCACACATATATATTTTGTAAAGTAGATTGACTGTTTATTTGTTGTGAATAAGTGGCTATAGTTTCTATGTTAACCCTAATGTGAGTCTCCACAAGAGGTGAAGTGCTGGTGTGGAGGTGGGGGGTGCAGTGGGAAGATTTGTTGGAGAGGTCAGTGCCCTCCTCTACCTGCACCCACACAAACACATCGTACAACTGAAGGTTAATAGCAAAGCCTCCAGCTGAGATCAGCTAACCAGCTTGGATCGAGGGGACGGATTCAACTTAAAAGTTTCTGGTGTTTCGGTTATGAGTTGGGTCGTTTTTCATATTACTGCAATCATTTTCAGAATGAATGTGTTTTAGGAACCCAGGCATCCGCTGGTGCCATACAGGGTGGACCAGGCAGGCAGGCACTGCCCCTGATGTGCGCTCAGGACCCTCCATTCAATTGCGTGCTTTGGCCACTGTTCCATATTGCAAATACATAAATCATAATGTTTCAACAAAAGCAGAATTTAATTTCTTCTTTCAGCTGTTATCTAGACTGGGTGGTATACGGCGATGCTGAAGCTGAGTCATTTATTACACTTGCTGAATGGATAATGGCAGCGAGAGTCCATTATACTGGGAATAGGGTTGGGGGGGGGGGGGGGGGGGGGGGGTAGTGGCTTTGTTAAGGCTTCAAGTGTGCTACTGAAGCCTGCATTTCAGTTTTAAATCTCTTCACATTGAGCAATGCACAACACTTTATTATTTAACATTGTGGGCGATTTAAATGGTCCAGTGTTTGGCTAAGCGCATTTTTGTTAAAAGATCATAGCATGCGTGTGAAAAGCCAACATAGATAATAATATTAATAATCCTTGCATTTGATATGGCGCCTTATCACGTCATTGAGACGTCTCAAAGCGCTTCACAGAATATATTGTAAAGTGAATTGATTGTATATTTGTGGAAGAAATGCAGCAGCCATTGCAGCACTTTCCCACAAACAATCGTGGATTGAAGTGACCAATTTATTATTATTTTTTATTGAGAGATTATTATCAGGCGTGTGGAGTAAGGAAACTTGCTGAAGGCAGCTTTTGTTTTCCGCAAAACAAAACTTGTGACCCCTTATGGTAATTAACACATCAACTGGTACTTTCAGGTACTGGAAGCAATCAGAAATCTAGTTATGAAATATTGGAAAATTAGACCCCTGTGATTATTTCAAATGTTCGCCTTGTAAGAGTCTGCTTGATCTACACAGGAAAATGTGAAAACATTATATTATCAATCACATTGCAATGTGATAATAAGCTTTATATTTGATACAACACTTTGGCACATCAGGAGGACATTTCAAAGTGCTTCACACGATTTTACTGTGAAGTATAGTGATTGTGTACTTGGAGGCTTACTTGTACGTCAGTTTGCAAACATCATTGTCCCATAAACAACCAAAGTGACCAATTTTATTTGGAGGACTGTTGGTTAGGACGCCATGAGAAACTCCCTTCTCTTTTCACATAGTGCCATGGGATCTTTAATGTCCATCTCCACAAGCATAGATGGGCTCAGTTTTAACATCAGTTGGACAGCATCTCCAACAGGACAAAACCTTGGGCAAGTTTCCTTACTTCACGCGCCTAATAATAATCCATCAAGAAAAAAAAGATAATAAATTGGTCACTTCAATCCACGACCGTTTCTGAGGCACTGCTGTACGCAATTGGCAACTGCATTTTGCCCAAAAATGTACAGTCAGTTCAATTTACAGTTAATTCTGTGAAGCGCTTTGAGACATCTAGAAGAAGTGAAAAGTGCAGTATCAAATGTAAGGATTATTATTATTTAATATCAGTGGCTAAAAGCATGACCTCCAATGATGAAGTGGAGGGTGCGAGGGACAAGTAGGAGACCGGTGCCAGTCAAGTGGAGGAGCCAGTTGGCTGATTGGGGAGTGAGGAGGTCGGAGAGGAAGGAAGGTGCCATGAAGTAAGTACATTTGAACACAAATGTGAAGATCTTGAGGACAATCCATTCAAAGATAAGTGCTAGTGGAGCCTTATCAAATCTGGAGAGATGGGGGTATGGAGTTTGGTCCAGGTCAGTATGTGGGTAGCAGAGTTCTGAATGAGCTAGATTTTTTGAATAGGGAAGCTGGGGAGACTGGCGAGGAGTGGGTTTGAGTAATCCAGGTGGGAGATGACAAATGCATGCATAAGGCTTTTGGGTTAAGGCGCGGTCGGAGGCGGGTAATGTGGCGGCGGTGGAGGAAGATGGTCCTGGTCAGGGACTGGATGTTAGGGAGAAAGGATGGCTGGATGCCTAGATTGAGGACTGGTTTAGTAAGTCTGAAAGAGAGCCCACAGAGGTTGAGGAGTTTAGATCTGCAGCAGTGAAGATGTTGACGGGAGCCAAGGAGTATTGCTTCCGTCTGGTCCATGGCTGCAGGAAGTTTTCACGCATCCAGGCCCTGATGTCTGCCAACAAGCTGATAGAGCCAGGAGATGCTACTGGAGAAGGTAAAGTAGATGTGTGCGTCATCCGCATACATGTGGAAATTTACCTTGTGTTTGCAGATGACGTTGCCAAGAGGGAAAAGAAGAGGTCCAAGGATGGGGGTGGATTGGGAGGAGAAAGCATTTGCTGAGATGAAGAGGAGGTGGTTGGTCAAATAGGGCTCAAATCTTATGAGTGTGGTCCCACTAAGGTGGATGAGGGAGGAGAGGCTTTACAGGAGGATGAGGTGGTTGATTGTTGAAGCCCTGGTCACAGATAGAGAAGACTTTGGTTGTGTCTCTGTGCTGAGGGCAAGGCAAGAACCAGACTACAGGGGTTCGAGGAGGGAGTGGAAGGAGAGGTGTAACTCTAGTGGTAGGAGTCATGGCGGAGGGTGAAGATAGTGTGGATGGTCTGGGTGGGGTAGAAAGGGACATGGGTTGGGGAGGGGAGGACGATACAGACAAGCAGATGTTTTTAATCTTTGAGGCAAAGAAGTTCTAGGCCCTAATCACACTTGGCGTTTGATGTGAGGATAGAGGGAGTTTGAGTGGGTGGATGGAGGAGGCGATGGATAGTGGAAAACAATGTCATTTGGTTGTTTTGGATCTCCAGAGTCCTGCAGACTCGAGCCAAGCTGATGTACAATGCAGGATATGTAGAATTCCCCAAGGAAAGAAAAATCTTTGACCGTTAAATTACCGGGACATGAGCCAAAGATTTAGACGTTTTCTCCCGAGGTCCATTGTTTTACAAGTATAAGATTGAAGGTGAAGCCAGGAGAATCAGGCATTACAATGAAGCTTTATTTTCCAATATTATATGATAATAATAATAATCCTTGCATTTGATTTAACACCGTATCATATTGTTGAGACGTCTCAAAGCGCTTTACAGAATATACTGTAAAGTGAATTGATTGTATATTTTGTGGGCATTCTTACCTTTATACATCAGTGAAACCATTTGAGCTGAATATGAACTGACATTACTCACTGATTACACGCTAATCCTACTCTTTTCTTGCAAATATCTGAGATCCATAGATTCATTGAGACTTGCATTTAAATAGATTAGAATGCTATTGCAATGAATAGGGGGTGTGCAGGCGAATATGTAATTTTTTTATTCTTGAAGAAAAAAAACTTGCATATAAATTGGTTTTACTTACAGTCAATTGACCTAGAAGTGGATGCAACTCTATTTCTTATCTGTTCACCCAAAGCCACTTATAAAAGTTAACAACTATATGAATTAATTTTCAACTGATTGCCACAATGAAATAATTGAATGGCCGCACAAGAAATTACCACGTTTAACTTAACTCTTCAAAGGCCAGGTCCTACCAAGCATTAACAACAGGCGGGGTCTCAGAGGGGAATGGAAGGGAAGGGGGGAAAGTGCAGGAGAGGAGGAGAGGAGTGAGAAAGAAGGAGATGTGCGTGATGATAATTTTACTTGACACGATCGCCACTATGATGTCTAGAAAATTAATTGCAAGTGCCAGTTTCGAAATCTCAGGCCGAGGCTTACTTCAGTGACCAATGACCATATCAATGCATTGGAGACAGGGTTTCTCACAATGCTATTTCTAAGGTCCAATGAGTTGCTTGAAAGGAGTCAGTGAAGCATGGGTGGTGTAATAAAATCATGGGGATAAAAGTTTCCTGCTGCTCACTAAAATCTATTACGGCGTTTTGTTAATTTTAAATGTATTTAGACGCCATGCGTGTTCTCTATTCAATCTTGTCAGCTGTTGCACACAACAGCTAATGAGACTGGGAGAAAAACATGTAAGAGATCTAAATACAGTAGCCTCCTCACTGCAGCAAAGCCAGTGAAGCCCAAGGAAAATCATGTCTCACCAAAGGACATTTTACACAGAGACTCCTTTGTACTGTATTATGTCTCCGTCAGGGAGGGAGACATAAACAGTGGGCATCGTCAAGAGTTTATACATAAGATCACTTTATAAGGGCCTGTTCTACGTTTTAATTGTATAAAACAACAATATAGTTGCTTTTGACAATACAAAATACAGCAGCCAGATCTTTTTATTTAAAGGCACCGCTGACAATTCAGTCCCTGAATGGGGCTTGAACCCACAAGCTTTGAACCAAAGATTGGAGCACGACATATTGAGCCAAGCTGACACTCACAACTTCAGCTAGAAATATATATGTGTATATTAATTATAAGCGAGAATAGTTAGTACAGATCCAATGCAAGGATTAGTGAATTTTCAGTCTTGATAGAAAAGATTTTGGCAGATTATTAGATCTTATCAAAGCTTTCAATCCCAATGCCCCAGTTTTTTGCCAAACCCTTCAATACCTCTATTATCTATTTTGCAATTAACTATTTAATTAAATTAATTATTTAGTTAATGAGATTAATTCTTAAATTATCTATTTAATCCACACGTGTTTGTGGAACACTGCTCTTTTATTTCATCCACAGAATGCAGTCAATTCTCTTTAGAATACAGTGTATTCTGTGAGGCGCTTTTAGATGTTTCAATTACATGATAAAATGTTATATCAAATGCAAGAATTATTATTATTATTATTCTCCTGTCGTATTCTATTATGTAGCTACCTGGGCAAGGACATGCTACATCATTGAATTTTAGTAGCCATGAAATTTCAGTAACAGCAAAACCTATAAGTACAGAAAGCACCCAGTCTGTACATGCCATCACCATGTGCTTTCCTAAAATTCCCTATTTTAATTAAGATTATTTTCGTTTTCTTGCCTGTATTGTTATTTCGCACCTCTTTCAAAACTGAATGAGTTTGGATTATGGTATGATGAAATTTAACACCATCGAGTCTGTATTGGATCTCAGAGCTCAGAATTCTTATCATGAAGGACAATATCCTTTCAATTGGTGTACCGTCACTACCCGCTTAACAGAGAATTGCTGTCAACAGCAACAATGACTTGCACTGATAGTACCCATCATGCGGGTGGTACCCTGGAGTACTTAGCTTGACGTCAAACCAGAATGTGGGGAGTGGAGGTGACTGAAGGCATATTTGAAGAGGAAAGTTTTCAAATACGATGTGAATATGGGCAAAGAGGGGACAACGTGGAGTGATTGAAACAGAGTTCGGGAAATTCGGGAAATGCAGGATATAGTGGTTGAAAGCACGATTGTGGAACAGAAGAAATGAGGAATGTGTTGCAAATCAGAGCCAGCTGAGTGAAGGGGTTTAGATAGCAGATTGGGATGTGGCAGATCGGAGAGAGAGGGAGGTGCAAGGGCACCACGAGATTTGAAAGCGAGAGCAAGGATCTGGAACTTGATTTGTTCGGCATCATGCGCAGTGGATGCATATTTGTAGGCAAATGAGGCAGACAATTTTGCATATTGCTAGGTCCAACGAATTGCTGAGAAGTGATTGATCAATTTATTTGGTCGATTGTTGGCCAGGAAGATGCTCCTATGACACTTGGAATAGTGACATAGGACCTTGGATAAATATCTAGAAAAGAGTGAAACATTGTGCCCAGCAGAGAGATCAGATGCCTTTTACACGAATTGCCTCTAGAGGATATTCAGGGTGAAATAATGAATAATAATAATGATCCTTGCATAAAGTGGAGTTCTGTAGCTTAGTGGCTAGAGCTCTCGCCTCTTCAACTGAGAGACCTGAGTTCGATTCCCGGCAGGGCAAAACCTTGGGCAAGTGTCCGTACTCCACACACCTGATAATAATCTCTCAAGAAAAAACAAGCAATAATAAATTGGTCTTTTCAATCCACTTCTGTTTGTGGGACACTGTTGTGCGCAATTATCTGTTGTGTTTCACCCACAAATATAGCCAATTCACTTTACAGTATATTCTGTGAGGCGCTTTGAGAAGTCTAGAAGACATGAAAAGCACTATATTAAAATGCAAGAATTATTATTTGTTATAGTGCCTTATCATGACTTTGAAATGTTTCAAAGTGCTTCACAGAATATAGTGTAAACTAAATTGACTGTATATTTTTGAGCGAAACGCGGCAGCCAATTGCACACAGCAGTGTCCCATAAACAGTGGTGGATTGAGTAATCAAATTATTATTAAAAATATATATATTTTTGGAGGGATCATTACTCCCAGAAAAGTGAAGCACCAATCGACTAATAGAAGAATTGTTAGTGACCCAGGTGAATAGATGTATGTGGAGTAAGAAAATATTGGGATGTATTGCAAATGATAAAGATGGGGGTGAAGAGGGGGAGGGGTGGCTGCAGAGGACAAAACGCTGGCAGCCTTCCCTGCTTGTATTCAAAAGCAACTCCACTGGTTTGGACGTATATGTGCAGGGAATTGGCTGAGACAGGTTACTCAAGCATGTGATAAGCTGGACACCGGAGAAGCAGGCCGAGTGGTCAGAGAGGGTGAGGGAAGCGTTTATTCAGAGTGTACAGACTGAGCGAACTTGTAAATAGATCTTGAAAGGGTCTGCAAACAACAGCATTGGGATGGATTGTCACTTGGGTTAGCCTGATCCCCATGATCAAGTATAATTCAGTTGCGACCCTGTGCATATTATCAGCGTTAAGTTCAAACACGAGAGATAATAAAGAATGGATAATGGTGGATCGCTTTCCCGGGAATAATGATCTCTCAACAAAAAATGTCGTCACTCAATCCTTGACTGTTTGTTCGCAATTGGCTGCCATGTTTCACCCACAAAATACGCAGTCAATCCACTTTACAATATATCCTGCGAAGCACTTTGAGATGTCTTAACAACGTGATAAGACACTATATCAAGTGCAAGGATTACTATTGTAAGAACACGTACATAATTTATACCACAATTGAGGTGCTTGAAAAACTCAACATGACAAACCCATAACTTATTATTCCAGTCTTATTTGTGAGTGGGTTTAACGTCCTGACAATGCGACAAATATCACATGTACTGTTTGTATTCCCTTTGTCGCTTTGTCCCTCAGCAGCTCCACTATCACCACTCAACTTTGGTGAGATTCTCCCATTCAGCAACTGTTAACCCTCAAACCAAAGTCCTACTAGGTAGGTTGGTCCTTGCTAGACAAGCATCGGGACTTTTGCCAGATAGTGCTCTCAATGACAAGCTGTGCACGATGAGTTGGTTAAACTCTAGCAGTTACCCCAATGCACACTTCGAGGCACCCAAGCCTTGACTCTTGCCTATCTGTACCGAATACTCTCCAGAAATAGCTAAGCAACGTGTGTCTCTGTAGAGAGAGAGTAAGCTTTCATTACAGGCAGGGACAATTCCATGTGTAGATGGCAGAAATGGGAGTCTCAGTCTGGTTTGGATATTCTTAAACTGGGGATGGGGATGGATTTCTGCATATTTCAGTCACCCAACTGATCAAAGGAAATTGAATCCTATTGTGAGTAAAATAACCAAGGAATGTGCCGTCATGCTGAATGAACATTCTCCAATACACATTATTCATGTTCTCTCAAACTATATGGTGTTCCGGTCAAGAACTTGTTTTATACTTATAAATGGTGTCGCCACAGCCTTACAGGGAATGGACACTGCCATAAACTGAGCCAATCACGTGTAGTCCTGTGAGTTTATTGACCTTAGATTACCATGCCAACAGAGCAAGTACATTACGTTCCTAGATACAAATACAGTAAAAGCTTGTTTATCCGGCACCCAACCAACCGGAACGCTCAACCAACCGGTATCTCCCAATACAATTCACCATTCCAGCAAACGGATCTCATCTGGGACACTCGCGAGTATGTTCACTTATTAAACTTAGCGAACGCTGGAATTTTTATTTTACCAATCATTTTACCGAATGTGCTGGAATGCTTTATTGGTAAGTATCCATGCAATATTCTGTTATTATTTAGTCTATTATTAATATGGTATGTTTTAAAATAAGTTAATTTTTTGTGTAGGATTTTCGGCAACTTGCCGCTTGAATATTCGGCATATTTGATTAATCGGCACCGGGCAGGTCCCGAGGGTGCCGGATAACAAAGCTTTTACTGTATATAGATTGTGTAGATCAACGACATTGCCAATGGTGACATTAAATTCACGACCACTGCCATGAAATTAATTATCAATTTTATCTGGGGCACTGTTGGCCGGGAAATTGGAAGAAACTCTTTTGTTCTTTTTGAATAGGATCTTTAATGTCCTTCTGAACATGAAGGGGCCTCAGTTTAACGATCATCTGCCAATGTAGCGCACTCCAGCATGGCACTGGGGTGCCAGTCAAGACCAAATGAGTTCAAACTTGTAACATGAGCCTTAAACCCACAACCTTCATTTCTCAGAGTGCTCCCAACTGAGCCAAGCTGAAACATAAAGTTAGAATTGAAGTACAAATCAGCACATAGTGTAGAGAGCTTCTCATTCACACAAGCAATTGTGCCGTCCTCTCTTTGTTATCTACCCACTCTTTGACGGTAAACTCTGAGTGTAGACAAGAATAGGTCGCTAACAATTCTTCTGCAGAAATTAGCTGACACACCTCAATGTAGATAAGAGAGCGCGGCAGCATTAACACCCCAGTACGCATTAATCTTTCCCAAATTAAAATCTGTGTCACAGCATTTAAGATTGAGGCTACTGTGCTTCAGTGCTGTGTGACCGCCAATTTTGATAAAATGTGTTTTAAGAGAGGTGAGATGTAGATAAATCGCTTTGTGTTGTGTAGCAATGCGAGGGGAAAGATGGTTAGTCCACTGTCGCCATCAAGCCGCAGGGCCATCCTGCCGTTAGCAAACGTATGGCGAAGAACGTCGAACAATAAACTGCAAAGTACTTGAATATACTTTTACTGTGACTTCTTTTCTTTTTGGTTTTGCATTTTGGGTATTTGCAAAGCTTTGGCACAGTGAGTAATAATAATGATAATAATCACTGGATTTGATACAGTGCTTTATCATGTCGTTGAGACATTTTAAAACGCGTCGCAGAATATACTACAAAGTGAATTTGCATTTGCTTACAGAATACACAGAGAAATATCTCCAGCACTGACTTGAAATGTCAAAATACAATACAACATTGTTGAGATTTGATTTCAATAGCCTGTAATTTGTGAGCGAAAGGTGGCAGTCAATTGCACACAGCGGTGCCCCACAAACAGTCGTGGATTGTGTGATCAAACTATCATTTTGTTGTTTTTGTTGTACTGTACTACTATTTTTGGAGAGAATATTATCCCCAATTAGTGATCAGTCAATCAATGAACAATCGCCTTCCAACCTGTTGCTAGAAAAACAGAGGGTTGGAGTAAGGAAACTTGCCTTAAGAATCTAACCCGGGTCCTCTCGCTTGCAAGGGGTGCACACTGACCACTCAGGTCTCCATAGCATAGTAGGCAAGCATGGACATAATAATAATAATACGTATATTTGATATAGCGCTTTTTACGTCCTCTAGATATCTCAAAACACTTCACAGAATATACTGTAAAGTGAATTGACTATATTTTGTGGGCGAAACACGGCAGCCAGTTGCGCAAGGCAGTGTCCCACAAACAGTCATGGATTCAAATGACCAATTTTTATTATTTTTTTATTATAGGGATTATTATTAGGCTTGTGGAATAAGGAAACTTGCCCATAGTTTCGCCCTGATCTGCCTGAATTTGAACACAGGTGTCATGCTTGTAAGGTGAGTGCTCTAATCACTGAGTTATAGGAGCTCCATATAACCTGTGTGAAGCACTTTTCTGTTTGGGAGGGCACCCCAAGGCTCTAAACAGGGTTGTGGGGATGAACTCCTCCCCGGAGTGTGGGGAGGGGGTGGGTAAGAGGGTGGTTGAAGACATGGTCAACAATTGTGGAGTCCTGTAGCTCAATGGTTAGAGCCCTGGCCTCGCTCGCAAGCCACAGTCCTGTAACTCAATGGTTAGAGCTTTGGCCTCGCTCGCAAACCACAATCCTGTAGCTCAGTGGTTAGAGTCCTGGTCACGCTTGCAAGATACAGTCCTGTAGCTCAGTGTTTAGAGCCCTGGCCTCACTCGCAAGCCACTGACCTGTAGCTCAGTGGTTAGAGCCCTGGCCTCACTTGCAAGCCACAGTCCCATAGCTCAGTGGTGAAAGTGTGAAGGACGCCCAGAGGGAGGGAGTGCCAGAGGTGGGCAATGTTGAGCAAGTGAGAGCCGATGTAGACCACAGCTGCAACTCTTCTCCCCAAGGTCACTAGCATTCTTTAGGCTCTTGCCAACCCTCTCGCTAGGTCATTACTGCACTCCTAATAAGCCCTGTTATCTTTTCCTCAGTTGCCATTATCTGCCAGCACCCTTCCATAGAAGTACATCAGCAACAATATCTATACAACACAACAGCGGTGATACAATCTCATTGTTATCTTCTTACCCCAAAAATGTTAACATAAGAATCAGTGAGAGAAACACAGTCCCATGCTGAGTCCAGGCTTCCCTCCTATACACTCAAGTGTCAGTTTCCCTCAATTGGTGACACACTCACCTTCAGGTCAGAATTGCCTACAGCTACATAGTCACTATACTTTGACAGCAATTCTCTTGTGGTGCACTCGTTCGATTCAAGGTCCTGGTTCTCACCTTCAAAGCCCTCCATCGCCTTGCCACTACCCTCCCCTACCCACCACACCACTATCTCTGTGACCTCCTAACCCCCTACCAGCCTATCCACTCCTTCTGCTCAGCGGGCTCCAGCCTGCTCCATGTTCCCCGCTCCAACCACCCCATCCGCCCCACCATTGGTGGGCAAGCCTTCAGCCACTCTGCCCCAACCATTGGAATGCCATCCCGCAATCACTCCACATCGCTCCCTCCTTAAGACTCTGTTAAGTCCCGCCTCAAGACCCTCCTCTTCAATCGTGTCATTGGTCACCCCCATTCGCCCCCTTCCCTCCACCTTCCCCGATCCTGACCCCCAACCAAGATCCAAAATATTGACTGTACAGCACCTTGGGATATTCTCCCAATGTGAAAGGCCCTATACAAATGTAGTTTTGTTGTTGTTGTTTGTGAAGGTTGAAGGCACATAATACAGATATAATTATTATTGCAAGGGTGTGCTTTCAAGACCCATGTTGAAATTTGATTTCATAGCCTAGGCCAGGGTGGTCCAACTGGTGTCTCAAATAGAACATCTGACCCTCAGCAGCCAAAATGTTGGACCTCTCCACACCCCCCGGCCTAGGTTGACACTTCAATTCAGTCCTACATTGCCAGAACTCCCATTTTTGTAGATGCAATATTAAGCTTTCTGCCTCTTTTGTATTGGTCAGCCAGGTCTCTAACACTTGCAGAAATTACATGTATCTCAAATTAAAGTGGTTTCTATATTGCTAAATTGCAGGATTCTCTATAAAGTGTAGTCTCTGTGTATTTTGTAAGCAAATGTGATAGCCAATTTGTGTTTAGTAGGTCCCACAGATAGTCATGAAGTGAATTTCCAATTTTATCTGGGGGTATGTTTGCCAGAGCAGCAGAAGAAACTCTCTTCTCTTTTCAAGTCATGCTGTGGGATCCTTAACATCCAATTGAACAGGCAAGATCTTGGTTTAACATCTCATCCAAAGTATGGTACCTTTGACATTGCAGCTATCATGTGTGTCAGTTGGGCTTAGTTGGAGATAGTATTTCAGTTGGTATCTCCCCTGACTCTGGGACAAAAGGTTGTGGGTTGAAGCCCCATATTGGGATTGAAACACACATAGTCTAAGCTGACACTCCAAGGCAATGCTGGAGATATGTTGCATTGTCAGAGTTACCATTCTTTGGATCAGGCTGAGGTCCTATCTCCCTGTTCAGGTGGATGTTAAAGATCCCGTGGAACTATTTGAAAAGAGAAGAGTGTTTCGCACAGTGTCTTGGCCACATATCCCCCAAATAAAATTGGTAATTAATTTCATGACTGTTTGGGGCCACTGCTGTGTGCACTTGAGCTGTCACATTCACCTACAAATAATAATAATAATCCTTGATTTGATATAGCACTTTTCACATCTTATCGACGTCCCAAAACGCTTCACAGAATATACTATAAAGTGAATTGACTGTATATTTGTGGGTGAATTGTGGCAGCCAATTGCGCACAGCAGTGTCCCACAAACAGTCGTGGATAGAAATGACCAATTTTATTATTGTGGTTTTTTTGGACGGATTATTATTAGGCGTGTGGAATAAGGAAACTTGCTCAAGGTTTCGCCCTGACCTGCTTAGATTCGAACACAGGTCTCCCCAGCTTGCAAGACAAGACAAGTGCTCTATCCACTAAGCCACAGGAGCTCCACAAATATAGTCAGTTTACTTCACTTAAATCATGTCCTATCAATATGAGAGGTGCTACACCAAATGCAAGGATTCTTAATTATTATTATTGAATTGGATTGTCAGCCTGGACTGTGAGTTCAAAGTCTCACAGGGCCTTGAACCTGCAACCATTTGACTCAGAGACAAGAGTGTTACCAACTGAGCAAGGTTGATATTAGTTTCTGTAGATTTATTGTAAACTGTAGTGGTTATGTATTTTTTTAGGTGATCACGATGTTTGCATTTGAAATAACACCTTATTGTGTCATCGAGACGTCTCAAAATATTTCAGAGAATATACTGTAAAGTAGTATGACGGTGTTTTGTGGACGAAACACATGAAGTAAACAACCAGTTTTATCTAGCGGATTGTTGGCCAGGACAGTAATAGAAAACGGACTGCCTTCAGTCATCCTCCTACCTCTCTGCCCTCCCTCATCCCAACCCTGCCCCCATCCCCACCATGCTCTGGTCCTGATTCCTGACTGTTCAGCACCTTGGGACATCCTCCTGACATGAAAGGTGCTCTACAAATGTAATTTTGTTGTTGTTGTATACAGTACAGTGTACTGTTCAAAGATATATCAGCACCTTGGGACATCCTCCCAACTCAATAGGCTCTATATAAATGCAATAAGTGCAATTTGTTTTAGTTGTTGTTGTTAATGTTGATATGAAGTTCACACTAGTCTCGGGGCTTGGAAAAATGATCTGCTTGTCACACACACACACTGGAAGGGCAAGGGAGAGAGAGGGAAGCAAACAATGATCCCTGCATTTGATATAGCACCTTATATCATTGAGGCATCGCAAGGTGGTTTGACTGCGTATTTTGTGGGCGAAACGCGAGAAAAAGGTGAAACTGGAAGAAAGGAACAATGCACCGTCTTTTGTTGTCGTTATGTTTGTCCCAGGGCTTGTTTGTAGCAGCGGCGACCAGCCTGCTCATTCACAACACAGATAACATCATTGTCACGCACAGGACGCTCGCTTCACATTGTGCTGCAGTGATCTGGAGGAACTCCAGAGAGGAGCTGACGCGAGTATGGTCAATCATAACCCCCAACTGATGATTCATATTCCTTTCAAAACCTCATCCCTCAACTCCAGCGTATTTTACCTGGGTCTAAAATTGCTTTATTTAGTAGCCCTCAGAGATTTTAAAGGTTAGACAGGAAATATTCAGGCATTTGACGTTTTTCAAGCTTGACAGTGACAGGGCAGTTGCTTTTTGGTAACTCGATATCTCATTATACTGATACACATCTTTTCCATCCTTGATCTCAGTGGTTAAAGACAAGAACGAAGGCGACAAGTTGGTTTCTTCCTGCATAATTACAAGCTTTAGACTGTGTCACGTACGTGTTGCTTTGTAGCTAAGCTAAGGTGTGCTGGATCAGTGAACAACCACAATACTGGAGGGAAGACAATAATAATAGTAATTCTTGCATTTAATATCACGCCGTTGAGACATCTCAAAATGTACTGACAAGTGGATTTACTGTATTTCACGGGAAGGGGGAATCAAAAAGAGGGGGAGCACGCAGAGTTTCTGGACAGCACTTAGATACCAACACATGGTATAAAATAAAATAATAAAATAACAGGTTGGTACTTTATTTGGTTGGCAGATCACTTTCCGCTTCTTTTAATTTTTTCATTTCAAAAATATTTTTCCTCCCAAATTTTTTTTAAAAGTGTGACTCAATACATGACTGTTTGTGGGACACTGCTGTGTGCAATCGGCTGTTGCGTTTCGCCCACAAAATCTACAGTCAATCCACTTAACAGAATAGTGGAGCTCCTGTGGCTCAGTGGTTAGAGCACTTGTCTTGCAAGCTGGGGAGACCAAGCTGGGGAGACCTGTGTTCAAATCCAGGCAGGTCAGGGCGAAACCTTGGGCAAGTTTCCTTACTCCACACGCCTAATAATAATCCCTCCAAAAAAACCACAATAATAAAATTGGTCATTTCAATCCACGACTGTGTGTGGGACACTGCTGTGCGCAATTGGCTGCCGCAATTCGCCCACAAATATATACAGTCAATTCACTTTGCAGTATATTCTGTGAAGCGCTTTGGGACGTTGATAAGATGTGGAAAGCGCTATATCAAATGCAAGGATTATCATTATTATTATTATTCTGTAAAGTGCTTTGAGAAGTATCGATAACACGAGAAGGCCTTATATCGAATGCAAACATTACTATTATTAAAATAATTCACGATTGATACCACTGTGCACAATTGATTGCTGCATTTCATCTGCAAAATATATGGTCAATACACAATCCAATTATTATATACACCACAAATGGGAGGGGGCATTACAAATAGCCAGGCTATTGTTTGAAGATAGCATTAGCAACGACAGTGCAGGTAAATAGCCCTATTCATTTTCTGTCTATTTTCTGTGATCGCAACAGATTATTTGCAGGAAAATTTTCCCCATTTCCCATGGCTGCACAAACAAAAATGGCATAGGAGCCGGCTGGAAAATTTCACTTAGTGTTAGCCGGTGGGACCAATTCATTTTACAATTTATGATGGAGCTGGATTCGGGGAAAATTCTTAAACACAGTCTCAATTTTGGGGGCTTTTCTTTTTACCCCCTCTACTCCATCTACCACCACTGCCTCCACACCTTTCATTCCCATTCCAACCCCCATTCATCCCTCACTCCACACTTTTGATCTTGTCTCCCCCCTCTTTTGCTCGCCTCCAAAATCCAGAGTCACGTCTACTTTACAGTACATCCTGTTAAGCGCTTTGAGCCAACACGATGAAGCATGGTATAAAATGCAGGGATTATTCTTATTATACCTGTTAACCTTGCAACTCAACACCTCAATGGGGCTCGTGGTCCTTGCTGTGCTCGGAATGGCAAGTTGTGCTGTTTTAGCTGGTTAAACATCAGCACTACCCACTCACACTCTTGGGTCCCAAAACTCTTTGGGATTAGAAATCAGTGCCCCGCAGCACAACAGTGAAGTGAATTACCAATTCTAACAAGAGGATTGTTGCATAGGATGCTGGGAATGAGAAACTCCATAATCTTCTTGAATTGTGATGTGGGATCGTTAACCTGTAGCTGAAGTTGGTTCCCCATCATCCAGAGGATCCAATTCAAGGTCCTGGTCCTCACATTTAAAGTCTTCCACAACCTCGCCCTACATCCGTGACCTCCTATCCCCTTACCAACCTCCACTCAGCAGATTCTGGCCTGCTCCATGTTCACTGACCCATCTGACCCACCATTGGCAGGCGAGCCTTCAGCCACTCTGCCCCCAACGTCTGGAACCCCATCCCGCAGTCCCTCTGCCTCGCCCCCACCCTGGCCTCCTTCAAGTCTCGCCTCAAGACTCTCCTCTTCAATGGATCCATCGGCAACTCTTAATCCCACCCACTTCCCTCCCCCCCTGTCCTCAGCTTGGGTCTGAACAGTAACTGTCCAGCGCTTTGGGACGTCCTCCTGACATGAAAAGCGCTATACAAGTGCAATTTTGTTGTTGTTGTTGAATAGATGGTTGGGACCTCAGTTTAATGCCTCAACCAAAAGGGGCACCTCAGACAATGAGTATGCTTTTCACATCAGGGCAGACATCTCAAAGCGCTTTACATTGTTGGCTGAGCACGCGAGCTGTGGTGGAGTGGCAGGTGGTGAGTGGTGGGTGAGGAAAGATGAGAAAGCACTGACATAGACGTAAGGCTTGAGGCAGCTTTGAAAGTGGGGTTAGATGAATGGATTCTGGGATGAAGTTCCAGAGAGAGGTTGGTGGGTTATGATAATGGCTGGAAGCACAACATCCATTACCTTGAAATTCTTAACAGGGATAGCATCTGCCACTCTTACGAGTTGCTGACAGTATCTCCTGGAGAAAACATCACCGTTCAATGTATAATTTGAGTCAATACAGTGGAGCCCACTTCAGAGCTGCTGGGATAAGATCAAATCCATCTGAAGATCAAAACAATTACGTGTACAAAGCGGCTTCTATTCCAATCCCACAAACCCAAGCCCTGATATGTAGGTCCAAGCCGGGCGAGTTTGCCAGTGGGAAGCTTGCCAGACAGTCCTTTCAATGGCAAGCCTATGTGGTTTTGGCTGGTTGAACTTCAGCAGATACACTGACATACACTCTGGTATTCTCAGCCTTGGTGGGTGAGTGGGGTTTACCAATAACAAAAAGTGTTTTGCGCCCTGTACAAATAATGCAATTCGGGATCAGTGTACTAAAATTTGTGTTCTGAGGTATATTAGGAGATTGAATTGGTAGCAGACTCACCTCTGAGTCAGATAATCACAAGTTTCATTAGGACTTGGAATAAGGTGTAATTCCAATGCAGTACTGGGGGGTGGGTGGGTGGGTATGGGGTAGGTGCTACATTGTCAGAGGTGCTGTCCTTCAGCGTAAAAAGAATCCATGGGACTATTCGAAAAGTAATGGTATTTTCTCCCAGTATATAAACGTCATAGTGAATGTAAGCATTATTATTATTGTTATTATTAAGATGAGATGCTGTTAAGAAATATCTCGCTTTTAGACCTCACCAAAATACTATTTCAAGGATTCAAGGAGTCTGTGATGCGAATCCCTCTGAATCGATTAATTGTTATTGGTGATGGAGGAGTGGTGGGGGTGTCTTAAAAATGCGCTATTTCTAAATGATAGTAATAATAATAATCAATAATAATAATATTCGAAGGGATCCACTTTCATAACAGAGTTCCTCTCCCATTCTAATGGTGCAGGGGAAGAGGAGAGAAGAGGGAGAAAGAGGAGGGGGTGACGAGGAGTAGGAGTGAGGGGGAGGAGGAGGGAAAGGAAATGGAGTGGGATGAGTAGATGGGCGATGGGGTTTGGGTGAGGTGGGGAGTTTCACAGAAGGGTTGATATACTGTACAGAAAGACAGAGGCTGCGCACAGCATTCAAGACTGGATGGGCCTCCCAGCACATAAACAATCAGGTGATGTATATCTGTGGACTAAATCTTCCACTCTTCCTTCCTTCCCTCCCTCCCTCCCTCCCTCCTGCACTGCCGTGAAATTGACATTTTGAAACTAATTGTACGGTGAAATCTACCAAATTCTAGAACTGTGTTTTAGATTTCAAGCAGGCTTTAAGCCTGATGTCTTTTGGGTATTAGTTTTCTGCCTGGGTTATAGCTGTAAGCAAAGTGCAAAAGGGGATTATTATGCCCCAGCAGTAAGATAGAGCGAATCTGGCTAATCTGCATTGCTTATCTTAGGCAGACAGTGGTCTGTCAGGACCTGTCTCTCTGCCCTCCACGCATGTTTCCCTGACTTTATTGCTGGGCGGCTCGTGACTATCGCACGCTCCTATAAACAGCCAATTACTGGCCCAAACAGATGTCAGAGGCTATGATCAAATAATTTAGCTGAAGTGAAGGGGCCTTAATACAGGTCAATTTCACTCGGTTAGACATGGTGTCTGAGTCAGGGCAGTGGGAGGGGGGATGATAGCATGCGCTGGTAATAGGAATTGGGATTTAACAGCCACATAAAATATATATGTGTATATCCTTGCATTTGATATAGCACATTTTCACGTCTTCTAGATGTCACAGTATATACTGTCCACCTTCACAGAATATACTCAATATTGAATTCACTGTGTATATGTGGGTGAAACGCGGCAACCATTTTCGCACAGTAATGTCCAGTCTAGGATTGAGATGGCCAATTTTTAAAATAGGTATGTATATATACAGCTGTGCGCAAATTAGCTGTCACATTTTCCTCACAAAATACACACAGTCTCCCTTCATATCCAGTGAAGCCCTTTGAAACATTTTGATGATGTGATGATGATAATAATAATAATCTTTGCATTTGGTACAGTGCCTTTCATATTGAGGGGTGTCCCAGAGTATCTCACAGGACTTACCATAAAGATTAGTGACTGTGTGTTTTGTGAGAGAATGGCGAATAAGGTGCTATATCAAATACAATGGATTATGATAGTATTATTATTAATTATTTAAAAAAATCTAAAATAATTGGAAAGTTTAGATGATTTTGTGTCGACTAAACTGAGACATAATAAATCCAGAAGCAAATCCAGATCTACACTGTGTAAAATGGAATATGTAAATTGTACTTCAGAAACGCTTCATTATCAAGGAAGCACCAAAATAATAATGTTTATTTCCCAACATATTAATATAATTAAGGACATAAATCAGAGTTTTAAATATTGATATAAGACATTATAGAAAGACAGACTGTATCTGATAAAAATTGGTTATTTCAATCCACGACTGCTTGTGGGACACTGCTGTGCGCAATTGGCTGTCGCGTTTCGTCCACAAATGTACAGTCAATTCACCTTACAGTATATTCTGTGAAGCGCTTTGAGACATCTAGTAACGTGAAAAGCGCTACATCAAATGCAAAGATTATTATTATTTATTATTATTAATCCCTCATTGGGCAATAGCTGCTGAATCTTTCTCCCAATGCACGGTGAGCACCTCAGGTCAGTTTAGTACAGCACCCACTCAGTCTCAAGAAAATAATTCACTCCTAACGGGAAATGATGGCTTGTAATCGTTCCAAAGTTTACAAGTCTATAAATGTTCGATTGCTTTGTTTGAATTTTTTTTATTACTTTCTTTTGCTTTGGGTTTTCGTTGCAACAAAATGTAATCCCCATCCCCCCACACATTCCTCACACCTTCTCTCATTTCCCCATAAATTTGGTCACTTGATCCACGCCTGTTTGTGGGACACAGTTATGTGCAATTGGCTTCAGTGTTTCGTCCACAAAATACAGACAATCCGCTATACAATATATTCTGTGAAGCACTTTGAGACATCTCAACGACGTGATAAGGCACCGTATCAAATGCAAAGATTATATTGCCCCTCCCCTGTGGTAAATTACTGCTTTTATCCTGTTTATAATGCAATTTGATTCTGCGTTTACATAATTGACCAAAACGCTTTGCTAGAAAATACATCCAGTGTTTCAGCCCATTATGCTGTTAAATGTAACACCAGACAGAACTGTGGAAAATGCTTAGAAATTTAGTCTGAGTTTGAAACTTGTTTTCCTCCTCCCCTCCCTCCCTGCCCCCTCCCCCTCTGCCTCCCCTTCCTCCTTCCCTTTCCATTTAAACTAAATTTATTCTAAATTAAAACAGAATTATGAATTTTTTTGCACAATCTTGCAGCATTTTAAGTGTTAAAGAAAAATAGGATCAGAGGCTAAGAATATGTAGAATTTGAGGCCTCAGGACTCGAAAGGTTCAAACAACAATAATAGTATCCTTTCATTTTGTGTAGAAACTTTTACATCAGGAGGACACCTCAAAGCACATGCATCACATGATACACTGTAAAATTTTACTGTGTATTTTATGGGTGAATGCAGCAGGCCTCTTTTTTATTCCCAGGTAGAGCAAAACCTTCGCTAAAGCTCCTTACTTTATGCACCTCTGTTTACCTAGGAGTAAGTTGATACCCAGTTATTAGTTGATTGGTGGATTGCTTTCTGGGGGTTTCCCTAAAAAAACACAGCCAATGCATTTTACTATATACTGTAATCTGTGAGACGCTTTGAGACGTCTCAACAACATGATAAGGCACTTTATCAAAGGCAAGGTCTATTACTAATTTGTGAACAAGCCAAACGGCCAGTTTATTACTCCAAAAATCACAGTTCGTTCGTTGAACCGGTGTAAGATCATCTCCCACAGAACGACGCTTCCAATTAAGAGCAACTCCTATGGATTCCCTGTAATATTTCTAACCCCTTCACCCTCGTTGGAAGATGTTACTCAACAAAAAAGCCATTAACTTCAATGGAAGCTTTTCAGTTGAGGGCAAAAGGTTAATGCAATTTCATCCCTGATAAAGCTTTCCTTATAAGACCCACTTTTTTCTTTGGCAAATGTGCGATGATGTTATCAAGATACCATTCTAGTTTCTTTTTCACTGTTTTCCCAGTTTGCAGACTGCTTTTGATAATATTTTTCTCTTTAGCTTATCCCATTCCAATTATTCACCTTACAGTATATTCTGTGATGCTCTTTGAGACATTTCAATGATGTGATGAGGTTTTATATCAAATGTAAGAATTGTTATTATTTTCAATAGCCGAATTAACAGCCCAATTTAGTACACAATCTGTTTCTTTTTTGGTCAGCTAAATACCTGACACACATCATTTGCCAAAATAAATATTAAATTTCCTGAACAACAATTTTCCCAGGTTTGTCGCTCTCCCAACACTTATTACATTCTACTGTCCTTTTCAATGCCACTTTGCTGTCCCCGGAGGACAAAGAAGGTAGCTCATCAGCATCTCCACAGCTTTCTGGACAATTTACCTTCCTCCTGGGGTGGATGGTAAATGAGGTCTCCTTGGCAGGCCCTCTCTGAGGTTCAGAGAGGCCCGGGCTACTTCAAACTTTGAGGCCCCTGGCCATAAAAAAAAATGACAGATAAATTCCAAATCACAGCTTCACCATGGTGGTGGGGACCTAACTGAGAGCGTGTGTCACATTTTGGTTCGAAAGGGAAAGCAAATAAAAACAACAAGTCGCGAAACTTAACGAATGCCCAAAACAATTAATAAATGTCTAAATTTGAGGCCCCTTTTGAGATTGAGGCCCAAGCCAAATGGCCCTCCTGGCCTTCCCTCTAATTGGCCCTGCTCCTGGGACCTGAACTGGTTCCGAGGTGATGTTCTTTGAAGATGGAAGATCAGAATCTGGTAGTCTGGTTCCTGAGCAGTTTGGTCCACGGTATTACAGCCCAGCCCAGCCCAGCCCAGCCCAGCCTCGCTCAATGGCATACCTGGAAGGGCAGACCAGTCACTCAGCTTCTGTTAACACTGAAGACAAAGCCCTGGCAGGTCGGTTGGACCTAGCTGGACAAGCATCATGACAGACCAGTCACTGGGAGCAAGTCTTCTTCCCATTCGGTACCTGTTAACCCTGCAACCTGAAATCTTAACGGTGAGAGAGAAAGCAACAGAGGGGTTTTTTTAAACCATAAAGTGCAGTCGCTGTATGATTTTTAGATGAATATGGTAATCAATTTGCACATAGAAATATCCCAGAAACAATCATGAAGTGAGTGACCAATTTCATCCAGGCGATTGTTAGCCAGGACTCTCTGCTGTATTTTAATACTGCCATGGGATCTTTAACGTCCATCTGAACTAGAAGTCGAAATGTCGGTTTAACAGCTCATCTGAAGGATGACACTTTCGACAATGTAACAGCCCCCAAAACTGCATTGGAGTGTCAGTCTGGACTGCGAGTTCATATCCGTCTATCAGATGGGGACCAGGTGTACAACCAATAATAGACTTATGATTAAACAGAGCTGCTCTTAATTTAACCCAGAGACATCTTCAGCATACGTCAATCGCTTTTAGAATTATCTACCGATTTATAACTCATGAATAAAAGAATAGTATTTCCTCACAAAGTGTTTTCTCACAATTATTATTTGAAGTCGGCAGGTTGTCTGACACATTGGAAAAGCACTGCTGTGTATCAAAACCAGTCTGAGAATTCCACATGCGTATGCCGTCTACACAAGGGAATGTCCCTGTATCTGGGATGGAATGTGCGCTCTCTCCCTGGAGGGACACACCATGTTTGCCTAATTTTGGAGAGTATTTGGTGGAGGTTGGCAAGACTCCGATATGTTTGGCATTTGGCTTGGGGAACACCAGTGTTGGGATACTACTGCAGTCTAACCAGGTAAAACCACACTGTTTAGAATTGAGAGCACTGTCCAGCAGGGGGAAAGGGAGGTGACTGAAAGCATGATCAAAACGGAAGGTCTGTAGGCGGGATCACAAGAAAGTAAACAGACACTGGAGGCTATCATGTCTTATTTCCAGAAATTGTTCAATGTCACTTCTGTTCGTGGAGTTTAACCACGGATGAATAAAGTGTACAACAAATTTGATGCAATAATATTTATTACATGCATTATTATTATTATATTAAGTAGCAATGCTATGAGAAGTCTTAAACAACCTTTAGGGCTAGATGACCCCACTTCTCCTCACATATTGATAAATAAGATTGGGAAATTGTGCAGCTCTATCGATGAAGATGCCCACAGACAGGTGCAGCATCTTCTGGGAACACAGAACATCAACAACAACAAAATTAGACTTGTATAGCGCCTTTCACATCAGGAGGACGTCCCAAGAGACTGAACGGTTATTGTTTCAGACCCGAGCTGGGATCAGAGACGGGGAGGGTGGAGAGAAAATGGGGATTTGGGGTGACTAATGGGACCGTCGAAGAGGAGGGTCTTGAGGCAGGACTTGAAGGAGGACAGGGAGGGGGCGAGGTGGTGGGACTGCGGGATGGAGTTCCAGGGGTTGGGGGCAGAGTGGCTGAAGGCTCACCTGGCAATGGTGATGTGGAGCAGGCCAGAGCCTACTGAATATCAACAGTATAATCAACAAGTTGGAAGAGGCTGAAGAGTTTCTTCCAGCATTTATGCTCTCATGCAGGAGTTTCTCCAGATATTAGAGATAGATAACCTGGATTATGTTGTTCCAATAGTTTGTGCTCTAAAACTACAATGAGGTGAATTCCAAGTGGTGGTTATGTAGTGTTTTTGTGTAATATTGCGGATTTTATATGATTGGTAGTGGTGTAGATGAATTTCTATTTTTACGATATGCCTTGATTAAATAATTTTTAAAGATTAGTCTTATTTTATTAATAAATTCATTAATTTGCAAACAGCATTCTAATTGTGGAGTCCTGCAGCTGAATGGTTAGAGCACTCGCCTTACAAACGAGAGACCTGGGTTCGATTCCAGGCAGAGCGAAACCTTGGGCAAGTTTCCTTACTCCACACGCCTGATAATAATCCCTAAAAAAAAACCATAGGTTATTTCAATCCACAACTGTGGGACATTGCTGTCTGCAATTGGCTGCCGCATTTTGCCCACATATATACAGTCAATTCACTTTACAGTATATTCTGTAAAGTGCTTTTACGGTCTAGAAGATGTGAAAAGGGCTGTATCAAATGCAAGGATTATTATTATTATTTGAAAATGTGGGAGGGAAGGAGTGGGGGAGGGAGAAAGGGAGGGAGGGGGCAAATTGGAGTGATTGAGGGAGAGAATTTCAGAGTTTTCGATCATAGTGGTTGAAGGCACAGTCACTGACAGTGGAGTGGACGGGGCGATGCACAAGGGTTGGAGCCAGCGAGCGGAGGCAGGTGTTGGTGGATTTGGGGTGTAAGCGGGTCTAATCGGTTAGGAGGTGAGAGGTCATGAAAGGAATAGAAAATTAGTGAGAGGATCTTGAAATTGATCTGTCCCTTATTTGGGAGCCAGTGGAGCCTGGCAAGGATTGGTGTGATGGGGGTACAGAGTTTTATGTGGGTGAGTATCCAGGAAGCAGAGTTCTGACTTAGTTTAAATTTGTGTGTGGTGGTACTGCGGAGACCAATGGCACGAGAATAGTCCAGCCAGGAAGTGACGAAGGTGTGGACAATGGATTCTATGGTACATTTTGAATCAGGAGGACAACTCAAAGCATTTCACTGTGCCATATGGGCACAAAATTACATTTGTAAAGCGCCTTTCACATTGGGAGCATGTCCCAGGGCACTGAACAGTCAGGGATCAACCACAATATTTAACCACTGGATAATTCTCCAATGTATAAATTTAATGGGGATTATATTCTAGCCAGATAGAGGAAACTACAGCAGGTATGATACAGCTCCCTCAAACAGATGTGACATGCTAATTTAGTTGGGACGAATGGGCAAATGAAAGATAATTTAGTCGCTTCTCTGCTTTATTGAATAAACACAGAGCGTATCGACAGCATTTCAAGGAACAATTAATATTTATGTTAAATGCCACTTAATGGACGATTTCCACATTACAAAGCTCCCAACATTTCATTGGAAACAACCGGATGCCCAGGGCAATTCTTTGCAACTTATTACGATAATAAGGAGGTAGCTGATCTTGATCTCAGGTTACACAATGTACATTTAAAAAAAACAACAGCAAAAGCTAAATAAACAGTAAAAGTCCTTTCTCCCTCTGGGGCTGCTTCCTCCATAATTAAAATCAATAGGGTCTTTCTCTGAGGATCTCTTTAACCTCATCAGGCTGCAGCCTTTGAAGCAGGCAATTTTTAAACAAACAGACTTCCAATTGCCTGGAAGAGAAGAGAAGGTCTTAACACAGCTTTATTCTAAACAAAGGCACATTCTATAAATTCCATGCTCGAAAGCACTTTGCCTCACAATTAACTTTCTTCTTATGCTATGGTTTCTTTTAGAGATGCAGATCTTTCACCCGTGGAACATACAGCCAATCCAAATAACAGTGTATCCTGTGAAGCTCTTTTGAGATGTCTCACAATGTGATAAGGTACTATATCAAATGCATGAATTATTATTATTTTTTATTATTAGCTACAAATTTTCCTACCGCCATTGATAAGGGAGAGGATGGGGGAGATTCTCAGAACTGGTAGTGTGTTTCATTGTCAGAGATGCAGTACTTCACATGATGAGACGTTAAACTGAGGTCCCATCTGTATCTCTTTGGACAAACGTTAAAGATCTCAAGGAGCTATTCGAAAAAGGCCAGACAATCACCCAAAAAAAATTCATCATGCATTTAATGACTATTTTTGGGGCTTGCTGTATGTAAATTCCCATTTCACGTTCAAAAGAATAATAATCCTTGAATGTGATCAGCACCTTATCACTCCACTGAGGCGTCTCAAAGCGCTTAACAAATATAGTGTAAAGTGAATTGACTGTATATTTTGTGGGCAAAATGCGGTAGTCAAAGACACAGCAAGGTCCCATAAACAGTTGTGGCTTGATTGACCAAATTATCATTATTAATAAAAAATACCCAGCAATGCAGTTTATGGCACAGTTTATGGTGCGTTTTGAGATGTCTTTCCCAATGTGAAAGGTGCTACATTGAATGCAAAGATTATCATCATTATTATCATTTAATCCGATGCTATTCAGGCTGTAGAATCAAAGGTCTTTCAATAAAATGTCAGGATTGTTCATGGGGCTCAGAATGGAAGCTTAACTACAAGTGGCTGGTTTTACCACCTTGGTGTGAATTGCTTGACTGGTAAAACCAAGCAGCAATTAGACACCTCGCCACTGAACGGAAATTAGAAATTTGCTGCTTTTGCTCGAGACGAGAACAAGCCCCCACTGGGAGCTGAGGCTGAAAGCCAATTGCCTCGTCGTAAATACGGTTTGCAGGCAACACTGGTGTTAGTGTTTGTTTGTAGCAAAACCAAATGATAATAATAATATGGTCACTCGATCCACGACTGTTTGTGGGACACTGCTGTGCGCAGTTGACCACTATCTGCGTTTCGCCCACAAAATACAGTCAATTCACTTTACAGTATATCCTGTGAAGCAGTTTGAGGCGTCTCGAAGTTGTGATAAGGCTCAATATCAAATGCAAGGATTATTATTTTTATTATTATTCAACCAGGAGGAAAGGGTGACTTTCAGTCCTTCACCAAACCAGTGGGCGGGTGGTTGCAGATTAATTCCTTTTTGTGATGTTCTTCAGTCTATTGAAAAACTCTTGCAAAATGTAACTGACTCACCTTGGTGTCAAAATTGTGACATGCATGTGAATATTCTGTTTCAGTCCATCTTTATCAGTTGAATTAATCTTCCATCACAGTTAATAACAGTTCCAGGGTTAAAATACTTTGTTTGGATTTCCTCCTGCTTGGTCCCCTGGATTTCACAATCGCACTCCTCGACACTCTCCCCAGTTTCACAAGGTCCAACTCATGGCCACCTCCTCAATCTCACCGCTACCAAACTCCGCACACTCATTCCCTCAATTCCTGTAAAGTGATTTGAGGCATTTCAACATCATATGAGCTGTATCAAATGAACGGATTATTGTATACAGACTCAGTGAAGAAGATTTACATAACGTCCGTTTTCTGAATGCAATGGCCCAGCTCACAATCCTATCTCAAGTGTTGCTTCAAGTCACTTATTAGTGATAATGATAGTGGTCAATTTGTTTCTTTTATATTTACCCACAAAATACACAGTTACGTTACAGTAAATCCTGTAAAGTGCTTTTGGACATCCTCCCAATGTGAAAGCTGCTATATCAAATAGCGGCTTATTATACTTATTATTACAGTTTGGTTGCTCAAAAAAAATTAAGTATAATCCTTCCATTTGATATAGAGCCTTTGTCTTAAATCACTTCATAGAATATGCTGTAAAATGAATTGACCATATATTTTGTAGGCAAAGAGCAGCAGCTAACTTTTCACATCAGTGTCCCACAAACAATTGCGTTATTTGTATTTAATATTACTATTAAACAGTTATTGTTATTATAATTAAATCATAGTTATATTAAACAATTAATTATTATAATAACGTGTTGCATTTATGTAGCTCCCTTCACATAAAATTGAAACAGCTCCAAAATTAAGTTGCATAGTGTTAAATGGATTTCCATTCTGTACTTCTCTTTGTATTAATAAGACTCCCAATATTTGCCCATCTCCCTCCTGGGTGCCGTTCATGATAACTAGAAAGGAGCACTAGAAGAGATAAGACAGCAACAGAAAGGAAGATTGTAGATAGTGACAAAAGGGATTCAAAGACTTTTTGTAGAACTGTTAGCCGTAGACTGCGTGTTAAAGAGCAGATAGACCCTTTAAGGCATGTGTTGGAAAGAGAGATTATGGAGGATCAAGAAATGGCAGATGGGTTAAAGAGATTCTTCACTTCAGTCTTCACAAATAAAGACTGTGGTCAAATTCCAGATCCGATTATTTTAGCTCAAAAATCTGGTAGTCGTTGATGAAGCTAGTAGTGAATGAAACTAGTAGTCGGTGAGGAAACCTGAGAGAATTAAAGTCTCAACATTCCTCGGACACTAAAGTTTAGCGCAAATATAGACACGGTTTAAAAGGAATCGAATGAAAGGCACTAATTGGAGTTGAGATACAGATCAGCAATGATGTAATAGAATGCTGGAACAGGCTTGAGCGAATGAAACTCCTGTTCTTATGTTCCTTTTTAAATTCAAGTTGTTATTGTTGTTGTCAGCTGATCACACGAATGACTAATCCACATCCTGGCTTCTCTCCCTCACCAGACGTCACAAACTCATTACACCCAAACTCCAATATCTGAGAGGTCCAAGGCTAAGCTCCTTGACCTGGTC
Source organism: Hydrolagus colliei (assembly GCA_035084275.1). Taxonomy (NCBI): domain Eukaryota; kingdom Metazoa; phylum Chordata; class Chondrichthyes; order Chimaeriformes; family Chimaeridae; genus Hydrolagus; species Hydrolagus colliei. The sequence goes on along the minus strand of CM068742.1, from coordinate 112,792,182 downwards.
TTCAAACCCCTCTGCAGTTTTGCTCCACCCTAATTGTGCAAGCCACATGTCAATGCTTTGAGCTCACAGTCTACGCTGACAGACAAATCAGTACTGAGGAGAGCTCTGCATTGTTTGAGTTGCTCCTGTTCAAATGAGACATTAAACCAAGATCCAGTCTGTCTGTTCAGGTGGACATTAAACAACAACAACAACAACAAAATTACACTTGTATAGCTCCTTTTACGTCAGGAGGACGTCCGAAGGTGCTGGACAATTACTGCTTCAGACCCGAGCTGAGGACAGGGGGGGAGGGAAGGGGGAGATTAGGAGTTGTCGATGGGTCAATCGAAGAGGAGAGTCTTGAGGCGAAACTTGAAGGAGGCCAGGGAGGGAACGAGGCGGAGGGACTGTGGGATGGAGTTCCAGAAGTTGGGGGCAGAGTGGCTGAAGACTCGCCCGCCAATAGAGGGACGGGTGGGTCAGGGGACATGGAGCAGGCCAGAGCCTGCTGAGCAGAGGGGCGGGCAGGTTGGTAAAGGGATAGGAGGTCACAGATGTGGGATGGGGCGAGGTTGTGGACACGCTATACATAGTTGACAGCTATATTCCCCCATTCCCTTCAGCGAACTTAAATCCATGACAATTGTATGGGTGGGATGGAAAGGGTGATGGTGAGAGGGCAGAGATCAGTGTTCACATCCAGGTACACGATGTGAAACAGATGCTCAATTTATGAAGAGTGAGCCTGACACACCATACATTTTGAGGGACGCAGATGAAAACCTGACTGGGAGACCTATATAATGCCTTTCCGTGCTAAAGCATAGATCGATTTTATAGGTGTGTTGTGAGGGTTGGGTAGAGGTGGGGGTGAGGTGAGGGGGAGAGGGTATGGGGGGTGGATTGAATACACAATACAGTATATAGTTGGTTGATATATTAAGCATTAACATTCAGAGATCCCGTTTATTGTTTGCTGGTATCTGGGATAAAGCATCAATCCAGGCTTTAATTCAGCTTTTGGGTGGACATAAAAGAGTAATCAGTGCTCTCTCTGGGCTTTGAACAAAAGTATAACTGACTGAAGCTATCCATTTAAAAAAGAAAGAAGAAAAAGTGAAAGCACCACTGACTCCGCGCTTTATTCTCTGACACCATCCATCTTTCCAAATTGATTTTTGATATCCATAGTGACCTGGAAGGGAGACACAGCGATAACTCTTGGAAAGTGGAAAACAATATTTTTCCCACAAATATGAATTACTCGCCGGCAGGTTAAATCTACTGTGCAATGAATTATGTGACCCCAGAGCCGCTATAATTCTTTTGAATTTTACAGAGTCGTGAGTGGGTGCGGGCAGCTCTGACAAGTACTTAACAGCCAAAATCAGTCGACGACACCTCCCGTGGACATCTGATTTAGCCCACTTCAAGCCTGATGTTGTCAGTCAATTGTCAGGGTCCAAAGCGCCTGTGCTCGCTCACAATCACACGTGTTGTGTGCATGCACCCGCCAGGAGAAATAAAGAAAATAACATTTGTTCACTTCCAAAGTTATAGATTTCATTTACTGATTTTTTTCCCACTCCACAACAACCCACCCCACCACCACCACCCCCAACCAACCCCCCCTCACAGAGAGATGTGAATCTCTTTCCCTCTTGTTATTACCACGACAAACAAATGCAGGCGAGGCGCAAACGCAAGTTGAGATGAGAACAACAGACAAGATAAAGCTCAGACACAGGGTAAAGAAATGCCCTACATGAAGGCAGCAAGTTGTTCATTTTTTTTTGAGAGCTGCAGTGCTCCTTTCCCAATGATTGACCTGTCAATTTCATATCTTCCAAGGCAACTAACCTATGATCCCTGTGAAATGCAAGCTCTATGCTCAACATCCACATACAGTATATCCTGTGAAGCGCTCTGAGATGTGATAAGCTGCTACATCAAATGCAAGTATTATTATTATTGTTAATAAAATATGTGATGTGGCTCTATATCAAATGCAAGGATTATTATTATATTGATAAGAAATATCTTCATAAGAAAATTCAGCTTTGGTTGAGGTGTAATTTGACCAAGGTTATAGATCAAGGCAACAGATGGAGAGATTGGAAAGTGTTAGCGTGCAGAGGGACTTGGGTGTCCTTGTACACCAAATACAGAAAGTTATTATTCAGGTGCAGTAGGCAATTAGGAAGGCTAACAGTATGTTAGCTTTCATTATGAAAGGGTTAGAGTATAGGAGTAGGGAAGTCTTGCTGCAGCTGTATAGGGCCCTGGTGAGACCACACCTGGAATACTGTGTGCAGTTTTGATCTCCTTATTTATGAAAGGATGTACTTGCCTTGGAGGGAGTGCAGCGTAGGTTTACTAGGTTAGTACCTGGAATGAGGGGGATGAGTTATGACGATAGGTTGATTAATTTGGGCCTATATTTTCTGGAATATAGAAGAATTAGAGGGGATCTTCTAGAAACCTATAAGATTATTAAGGGGCAGGACAAAGTAGATAGTGGGAGATTGTTTCCCCTGGTTGGAGAAACTAAAACCAGAGGTCACAGTCTTAAAGTTAGGGGTCACCCCTTTCACACTGAGTTGAAAAAAAACCTCTTCACTCAGAGGGTGGTGGATGTATGGAATTCCTTACCCAAAAGGGCTATTGATGCTCAGTCCTTGAACATATTCAAGACTGAGTTAGATAGATTTCTCATTTATAAAGGGATTAAGGGGTATGGGGATAAGGCAAGTAGCTGGAGTTAGAGTAGAATATCAGCCATGATTGGGGCAGGCTCAATGGGCTGAATGGTCTACGCCTGCTCCTATTTCTTATGTTCTTATGAAATTTACAGCACAGAAGAAAGCCATTCAGCCCATTGTGTGTGTGTTGGCTCTTTTAAAGTGCAATTTTTTTAGTCCCATTTATCTGTCCTTTCCCACTAGCCCTTTAGAGTATTGATCTAGTTCCCTTTTGAAAGATAACGTGGATTCTACTTCAACCAACACTCATACCAGGGCATTTCCCCCTGCAAAGCATTGGAGTGTCAGCCTAGTATGTGAGCACAAACAACAACAACAAAATTACATTTGTAGGTCACCTTTCACGTCAGGAGGATGCCCCAACGTGCTGGACAGACAGGAGTCAGGACTCATGGGTGGTGGGGTGGGAATGCAGGCTTGGGATGAGGGAGGGCAGAGAGGAAGGAGGGTGGCTGAAGGCATGGTTGAAGAGGAGGGTCTTGAGACCAGTCTTGAAGGAGACAAAGTTTGGATATGGGGTTCAAACCCACAACCTTCTAGCTCAGGGTCTTCGATTTAATCTTGAAAAAAAGTTGAGTCATTCGATCCACCACTATGCGTAATTGACTGTCAAGTTTCACCCACAAAATGTATAGTCAATTCACTTAGCAGTATATTCTGTGAAGTGATATGCTAAGAGACATTTCAACATGGTGATAGGACACTATATCAAAAGAAAGGATTATTATTATTAATTTTCCCCAGTATGGGATCAGCCCAGGTGGTTGGTAGCTGTAGCCTACCCTGGGTAAAACTAAGAATTAATTTAAGAATTTCCCATAATTCTGCGTGAGAGAATTTAAGATTTTGAGGCAAAATGGTCTTGGAGGCTAAGATTAGGTGGAATTTTGAGGACTCAGTCTTCGTTTTTTTTTCCTGTCAGGATGCCGCGATTATTTAGTTACCAATTGCAAGATCCATTCACAGAGCTGGGCTCCCTTCTGTTAGAATCATTGTTAATTAAAAATCCCTCCATAAAAGACCAATTAAAAATTAGCATCAACATAATTAGCGAACGCTGATATTTCATTTATTACATTGTTTAAATAATTTTTCCCAAATTACCCATTCAAGCACTCTGTCTAATTTAAATAATGGCTTAAATTAGGATGTCAAGCAAATGAAGTGACAGTTTTGTGTGTTTTAAAAATTACAGATTCATATTGTTCTTTATTTAATTACTCGTGGAAGGATAATGCTATTCCTTTTTTTTAACCCGGTCTCTGAAATAAAAATCATTTGTATCAATATAATACAATGCAAATTGAATAATCCTTGCGTTTGATATCACGTCTTATCACGTTGTTGAGAACGGCTCAAAGTGCTTCACAGAATATACTGTAAAGTGAATTGATTGTGTAGTTTGTGGACGAAATGTATTTATCTAGCACCATTTAAGTCACAAGTACATCCTGAGGCACTTGAAAGTCATGGTTTGGTATCTGAGATGGGGGTGACAGCAAAGAGGTGGGGGGATGGAGAGGAAAAAGATGACCAAAGGTACAGTCAACAAGGTAGGTCTTGAGATGCTCTTTGAAAGAAGTAAGGGAGGGAGAGTCAGAGTGACTTTGGTTGGAGTTCCAAAGAGTGGGGGGAAATTAGTTATAAGCCTGACCACTGATAGTGGGGCGAGTAGGGTGGGGGACATGAAGCAGCCCGATATTGTCAAAAGTAACAGCAATTTTTAAATCACCTGTAAGAATCCCTTTTAAATAAAATCCCTTCTCTTTCTACTTCCCCTAAAGATCCATAATTTTTATGTGGGATGGGGTCGGCGAGAGAGAGAGAGAGGAAGGAATAATTTGCGCATTTTTGTAAAAGGATTTGTAAATATAACTACAACAACTTGCACTTATATTGAACTCTTCGTGCAGGATAGCGGTTCAAAGTGTTTCACAGTGAGGAGTGGGGGTGCTGGACATTGAGCGGAGGGGGAGATGACCACAGGATGGTTGAAGAGGTGAATCTCAAGGAGGGGGTTAAAAATGTAAAGGAGGTGAGGCAGAGGGATAGAGGCAGGGTATTCAAGGGATCAAGGAACATAGAGGATCTTGCAGGTTCTGTACGGTTTCATAGGAATAGGAGGAGCCCATTCAGCCCATCAAGCATGTTCTTAAATCAGTTAGTTCTTGGGAGATCTTGCAATCTCACTGCCCTGCTCTTTTACCATATGCCTTCAAGCCTCTACTACCTATGTTTATGTTTATTGTTGTTTTAAGCATCTCTATTGATTCCGCCTCTCCAGCTTTCTGGGGCAGCAGATTCCACATCTTCACATATCTCTGTGTGTGAAGAGACACCTCCTGATCTCAGTTCTAACTGACTTAAATGTAAGATGTAAATTGTTTTTTTCTCAGTTCTAATTTTCAGGCTGTACCGCATTGGAATAATAATAATAATAATAATAATCCTTGCTTTAATATAGTGCTTTTCACGCTCCTCTGGAATGCACTCCTCTGCCAGAAGGAAGAGTTGTATAATAAATAAAATTATAATTTGGTCACTCAACCCACATCTGTCAGCTGTGCCACGTTTCGCCCGCAAAATATACCATCAATTCTCTTAATATTCTATTCCGTGAAGTTCTTTGAGACGTCTCAACGACACGATACGGCGCCATATCAAATTCAACGATTATTATTATTATTTATTTTTTACAAACGCTTTCCTTGAATCAGCTGCAGATCTGCTCGTGTGAATCCACAGAAGCATCAGCCCAGGGAGAGCTTTCCCCTCGTTCGGCTGTTAACTGTTTGGTGCTTTCATTGTTGCTGTTACACTGAGCAGCCAGAACTGATTGAGAACGTTGCTCGGAAGATGACCTTGTCAATTTTTTTCCCAGCTAACACAATTGTCAGGCTGAAGAACATCTTGTTTTAATTATCTGTGCTAAAATTCGCACACTGCGGTTACACTCTGCTGATTGCATTTGACACACACACACTGTAAAATTATCTGAACAATAGCAGTGAAAACATTGTCTTTAATGTGCAGCCATGTCTCCCCATAATTGCATGTTGAGCCATTCAGCATTAAAAGGGGGCAGCTATTAAATATCTTTCACAGATTTAATGTGTTAAATCATTCCTCAAGTTTCTCAGTTATTATTATTATTGTACAAATATAATTTTGTTGTTGTTGCTGTTGTTGTTTCCTTACTCCACACTCCTCAGTTTACTTTGTAGGAACCTGGTGGTTAGTTGATTTGCAGATCACTTTCCAGGGGTAATAACCTATCAAAATACTGTAATTGGGTCACTCAGTCCACGACTGTTTTGGGGACACTGCTGTACCCAATTAACTGCTACGTTTTGCCCATAAATACAGTCAATTAATTTTGCAATATATTCTGTAAAGGATTTTGAGATGTCTCAACTATATGATAAGGCCTTAAATGAAATGAAAGGATTATTATTGTTAGTAGTAGTTACTATGCAAGGAGTCTGGTGCTTTTCCTAATGTCAGGAAAGTAGGTTTAAATCCCTCCACAATAGGCAGCTGTACTTTCAGTTACTATGCCACACAACTTTGGAACTTCCTTTCTCAACCCCTTTGCCTCCTTTCCCATCTTCAGGTCCCACTTGAAGGTGCGCTATACAAATGTAATTTTGCTGCTGTTGTTGAAGACCTTTCTCTTCGACTGCTCTTATGGTCACCGTAAGCTCAGATCCCACTGGCTCAGTCTCGGGCTCCGTCATTGTGAAATGCTCTGAGATGCCACCTGGCATGGAGAGAGCGATATAAATGTAAGTTGTTGTTGTTGTAGATAAATATCAATGGGGGTCTAGTTTGTGGTATCGCTTAAATAAGGAATCCTAATGGTATTTTATGGGACGGTATCAGCTCAAAGTCTCAACCTGGGCATACCAGACAGGAAGGGAAACATTGGAAAGCCTGAGAAATACTGGATGCAGCAAAACACTGCAATCAACTGTATGGGTTTGAGCCAACCACATCCTACCTTTTTCACTGCATGAAGGCAAGATGTGTGTTAGAACATCACACTGTCCTGTGTCAGTTGTGGGTGCATGCAAATCCATATCAGCATTCCTTTCCCTAGACTCACCAACCTTACTGCCCATCAGCAGTGTAAAGAGTTTGATATGCTCCCAGTATTCCACTGGTACCTCACTGTCACAAGATGTCTCCAAACTGAAAATAAAACCCTAAAGCTCTCCGAGATGCATGAAGGGCACTATATAAATACAAGTTGTTATACTTGTGCCCGTCTAAAATGTTACCATGCTGAGCCAGGCCAATACGCATGATGTTTCGCCCATAAAATACACAGTGAATACACTATAGCGTATATTCTGTGAAGCACATCTCAACGACGTGATAAGGAGTTAAATCAAATGTAAGGATGATCACTATTAAAGGAAAATGAGACATTGCTCACAACATGAATTACCAATGACCTGGATCATAGAATGAAGCAATGTGATTTATAAAACTTGCATGAAATTGGTGGGGGCTTTGAACTTGAATCCAGGAGCGATACATATTCCAATTTTAATGACACTCTCGTTGCACGTTTGACTATTCATGTGAAATTTGCAGAATCTAAATAGGATCTGAGGTTCCATTTCCAAGACTTGAGATTTCACAGTCAGAAAGGAAACCAGGTCAGAGTTGATTGTATGTTATCTGATATGTTAAACATTGCTTTTTGAGAGATTAACCCTAAAGTCTTATTAATATCTACAAAGTATGGTATAATTATTTTTGAACATTGCACTCCTCTTTCATATTTTCACCACTTTCCCATTTCAGCACTACTTTCCTGCAGGGAAAATGGAGCTCCATAACCCTCAATCGCAATGTTTTGTATGATCCAACAAAGCGCATGCTTTTTGGGCTTTCCAATACTTCCCCTCCATTTCAGTCAGGCCCACATCAGGACTTTGAGTTTACACTACTAGGCTCTTCAGCGTAGTGCTCGGGGTGCCTGAGACTATCAGAGGTCCCATTCTTTGGATAGGATATTAAACTGAGGTTCCGTCTGCCTGTTCAGAGAGGATGGAGGAGATGGAGTCGCAAAGCTTGGAACGGTAGAGGACACGGGCTGCAGAGTTCTAGATTATCTGCAACCGAGGGAGGGAGGGAGGGAGGGAGGGAGGGAGGGAGGGAGGGAGGGAGGGAGGGAGGGAGGGAGGGAGTTTCTCCCATTTTTTTAATGAGTTTTACTGTAAACTGAACTGATTGTATTTTGTGCGTGGAGGTGGCAGACAGTTTGCATACAGGAATGTCCCGCAAAAACAGCTGTGAACTAAATGACCAATTTTATTCAGGGGATTGTTGGCCAGGACACCAGGAGAAACTCCCTTCTCTTTTTGCTATAGGACCTTTAACATCCACCTGAGCAGACCTCAGTTGAATGTTTCATCCGAAAGACGGCATCTCCAACAATGCATCAACCCGCAGCTCTGAATCAGATTGTCAGCCTTGACTATGTGAGTTGAAATCCCAGCATGGAACCCCTAAATGTCTGACTCAGAGGTGAAAGTTTCATTAATTGAGTCAGGCTGACCTCACATTGGAAATAGCTCTGATAACGTCCAACTACTCTAAGCGCAAGCTTAACCCAGATCAAACAAAACCCTGAGATTGAATGTTATGATTCTGAGACCACCCTACAATTCTGTCATAACGATTGTATTGATAGTTGTATTTATTTGTTGCACTAGGAATTTTCTCCCAATGTCCTGGCCGACAATCATCAAAATAAACGTGGACATTCAGTTTATGGCTGTTGGTTGGACTGTGCTGTATGCAAATGCTCTGCTGTATTCACTTACAAAACACAACAACAAAATTACATTTGTATAGCAGTCGCCAAACTTCACAGCGAATCCTGCAAAGGACTTTGAGATGTTCTCCTGATGTGAAAGACGCTATACCAATTAATATCTCCTGGAGCTCCTGTAGCTCAGTGGTTAGAGCACTCGCCTTACAAGCGTAAGACCTGTGTTCGAATCCAGGCAGATCAGGGTGAAACCTTGGGCAAGTTTCCTTTCTCTACATGCCTAATAATAACCTATCCAAAAAAAAACACAATAATAAAAATTGGTAATTTCAATCCATGACTGTTTGTGGGACACTGCTGTGCGCAAATGACTACCGCGTTTCACCCACAAATATACAGTCAATTCATTTTACAGTATATTCCATGAAGCACTTTGAGACGTTGATAAGATGCAAGTATTATTATTAATTATGTTTATTATTAACAGAAAATTACAATTACGGCCTGATGAGACAATTATCACCAACGATAATTATCATATCACACGCCACATATTTCCACTCCATAATGTTCCAGTCCTGGCAACAGGGTTAGTGTGATAACTGAGTTGGGGGTGGGGAGGGAGACGGGTTGCCATTTGTAAATAATTGAAATAATCTCTCACCGCCTTAAACTGTCGATGGGTGTTTCCAAAGAGTATGATCATAACATTGATGTGTATGATATTTTTATTCCACATAGCGTTTAATGAGTCTACAAACCATCTCTGCATTTCCTGAACGTGGATCCCAATTTCTGCTCTTCAAGTCTCCCAGTAAGGATCCTGTGTATTCATAAAAAGCATTAAAGAGTCAATGTTTTGATCACTGAAGAGCTCCACAGCTAAGCGTGGTCGTGAATCATTTTTGTCACAGTGATAGCATCTCACACGAACAAGGCAATAAAGGCACCTTTATGACATGAATTGCAGTAGTTTACACACACACACACACACACACACACACAGACACGCACACAAACATACCGAAACACAGACACAGAAGCGCACATACACACACACACACCACACACACACATATTCACACAAGCACACAGACACAAGCACACAGACACACACATATTCTTGAGGAAACATAAAGGTTACCCCGACACTTCAGCACAAACTTTGGGTTCTTTTCTGCCTTTCAAGTTCCCCGTGTTCAAATGCTGCTCGCCCACTCCACTCTGGGTTTCTGAAACAGAAAGATATGGATAGTCTCTCCATGTCTCCCAATGGACTGAAGACTTGTTCCCAGTTTTTAGGAGTTTCTGTTCAAATTAACTGTAAGATCGATACTTCTTTCTTTCTCTTTCTCTCTCCGTTTTGAAGTGTGGCCATTTACCTGTTAACAACAGGTAAGCTAGCGTTGGGTTTCTAAACATCCCCTCAACGTAGTTCATTCACACCATTGACATGCAGCAGGCGAAAAGCACTAAAGATGAAAAATGCCTACAGCTGTAGCCAAAGATACCAGTTTCAATTGATCAGTCTGCTTTTTATTCTATAAACTTGATGGGCGCATGCAATGAAGTAAGTTATTACATTGCTGCTGCTGTAATTAGGATGTGGCCACTACTTATCACCTTGTGCCTTATTTGCATTGCGTTGGCGAGGAGCAGTAAAATAGCTCTTGACATCTCCATCCACTCTGCCCCAATAAAAAAGAGCTTGAATATTGGAGGTTATGTTATATCAAATGCAAGGGTTATAATTTATTATAGAGATTACTAGCTGTGCATCATTGAAATTAGAGTTTTATTATCATTCATAATAATAATCCTTGCCCTTTGATATAGTGCCTTTTGTGTTGGGAGAACATCCCAAAGATGAGCTTCTGTGGCTCAGTGGTTAGAACACTTGTCTTGCAAGCTGGGGAGACCAAGCTGGGGAGACCTGTGTTCGAATCCAGGCAGGTCAGGGTGAAACCTTGGGCAAGTTTCCTTACTCCACATGCCTAATAATAATCCTTCCAAAAAAAACACAATAATAAAATTGGTCATTTCAATCCACGACTGTTTGTGGGACACTGCTGTGCGCAATTGGCTGCCGGGATTCGCCCACAAATATATACAGTCAATTCACTTTACAGTATATTCTGTGAAAGGCTTTGGGACGTCGATAAGATGTGAAAAGCGTTATTTCAAATGCAAGGACTATTAGTATAAAAGAGCTTCACATAAAGTGGAGTGACTGTGTGGTTTGTAGGCAAACGTGGCAGCTAGTTTGCTCACAACAAGATCCCACTAACAGCCATGAAGTGAATAACCAATGTTTATTGTTTATTTCAGCAGATTGTAGGCCAGGTACGGAGAGAAAATCACTTCTCCTTTTAAATAGCACAATGGAAAAAATTTAACATACACTGAAATACGAAGATGTTTAATATCTCATCTGAAGAACGGCAGATCCAACAAGGCACTATATGGATGGAATTTAGGTGAGATGCACGCAAATCTTAGTTTGGTTTGGATACTGTTAAGCATGGTGATGGGTTTCCTTGGCTGACCAAATACACGCAGTAGTGCTGAGGGTGAGTCCATGCAATGTTGGGCTCACCCCCAGCACTGCATTTGGCTTCAAATTCCTGACGTGGGGCTCAAACCCATAGGGTTTTGCCTCATAGGCAAGAGTGCTATTGATTGAGCCAGGCTAATGCCTGACATGAATAAAAAGAGCTTGAATATTGAGCGACATCTATGTTAGTGGGGAGAAGTTGATTTTCTTCAGTTCGGGGGATGGATTCAGCTTAGATCCCTAGTCTTGTGGTTTTCTAGGCGAGTGGAATCGAATCCCTAAATTGTTACAAAGCTGGGAGTTGTTTTTTTCTTAGCATCAATGAGATACTGCTTAAATGACAAACCCTGGTCGTTCAACCCTAGTTGTATACGCGATACCGCTGTGCGCAAAATGGCTGCCACATTCGGCTAAAACAAAACAAATTTCATTACACTTTACAGTAACTCTTGTGTAACATTTTGAGAGAGGTCCTCCTGATGTTAAAGGGCACTATATAAAATCGAGGATTACTTTTCTCAATACCTTCCTCTTCGACCAAGCTTTCAGTCATCTTCCAGATGTTATCCTGGCCCCATTGGCAGCAATCTCACCTCTATATGTAACTTTTGTCAGCCAAGGAAACCCATCACCATGCTTAAGGGTATCCAAACCAAACTAAGAATCCCATTTACCCTACCCACATATGGAAATCCTAGAGATAGATTGTTGGAATGGTATGCACACTCTCTCCCTGTATGTATCTAATGATTTGTGTTCAAACATTACTGCTCAGCGCCATAAACAACCATTTGCCTATAAACACACAGTCACTTTGCTTCACAGTAAATCCGGTGAGGCAGTCCGAGACATTTCACCCATGTGATGAGAGTCGGTTTCAAACGCAGTGATCACCTTTAGTTGTTTTATGTTACTTATTAAGGATCCAGATTAAACTTACTTATCAAGCACCATGTTCCGAATTTGCTTGATTTTTGTAAAGGTTTGCTTTTCTCTGCAAATTTGATTGATAGTGCTTTTGTTTACCAAGCAAGTACCAGCACTCTCATTTGTGGAGACGTTAATGGTGTGACACTGGTTCCTGTCCCCATGATTGATTGAGAAATGGAGGAACTTAGCATCACAAGATTGGCATCACCATGAGCGGCTGGAAAACAGCAAGCAAGAACACGCTAAAATGATCACACGAACTATGTACTTCACTCACGTGGGGTTAGTGTGTGAAGGGTACAGCCACACATGAGCAGGTGATTTGGTCAATTGAAATTGAACTTGGTGGAGGGAGTGTTGAATTTGGTGCTGTCTGCAGTTAGAATAACTCTCTTTAACAGAGCTTGACTATCGAAGCTTAGCAAGGCAGCTAAGCAGAGTTTGTTTGCTGGGAAGGATTTACAACAACAACAACAATCTGTATTGCTATAGCGCTGCTCACAATGGGTGGTGTCCCAGAGCGCTTGACAGCAATATGTCGAGCCGGGGGGGGAGGGGGTGAGATAGGGACAATAGACACCGTCAAAGGGGAAGCACAACCTGAAGATGGAGAAGGAGGAAGTTAGACGGAGAGAGAGTGGAAGAATGGTCCAGAGTTTCAGGTCGTAGTGGCTGAAAACACAACAACCCAGAGCACGCAGCCAGTCACTTGTGTCCTGGGGGTCTGGCTGTAAGTATTTAGGATCTTGATTTTGTCTTTGAACAAAATAAAGTGTTGTTTTTAACACTTAAAATAAAGTGTTACATCGTTCCATAGAGTCGTAATACAGAGGCTGGAGCACCAACAACTGCGGCAAGCCGAGTTAGTAGAGTGAACATCTCAAAGTTCTGAATGCTTCAAGTCTCCTGTTGCTAGAACTGTGAGACTCTGTCATGCGTTAAGGGTGCTATTGAAATGTAAGTTGTTGTTGTTATACTAGAGACCTTGAAAGATTTGGCAACGTTCTGACCAGGAAGAGCCTCATCATTTATTGTAGATATTGATTTGGGTCCGAGTTAACCGGGGTCCATCCATCCATGGAACAGCTTTCAACCACTATGCCACCCTCTTTCAAAATCATTTTGCCTCCCTCCAGCACCTTGGGATATCCTCCCAATGTGAAAGGCATTCTATAAATGTAATTGTGTTGTTCTCTTACTGTGCTCAAAACTCTCTTAAGAACTCATCTTGGACCATGCCAAGTTAAATTTTCTTTCCTCGCCTGTTTGCCTTGTGCCCTGCATCATATTGGTGAGGTGCTTGGAGATGTTCATACTATGTGAAAGGCCTTTGTAAATGTTGTCATTTGCCATGCGCAAACAGTAGACAAACTTCTCGGATGCTCCTACCTCTCTGTATCTATCTTCCTAGAGGATGGAGAGGGTGATGGTAGATGATCTCGGCCTCACGCTTCTGTCAATGACCTCTCCCCCCCACCGGTAACAAAAAGGAAAAGGGGATGATCCCAGTATTGGTTTCGCCAACTTGTCACTCGTTTGTCCATCTGAGACAGGACCCTAACTTTAAACGCCTTTAAACCATATTTATTCCAATCTTTTGCTTTGCCTTCCTTTGCTGTGACAATGGTTTGAACAAAATGTTTCCTTCACGCAGTGTAGCGTCTCAGACCGCTGACATTATAACAGACTCTTGTAATGACATGGGCTTTAGGTGAATAAATAATAATAAGGCGACTGAATGCAGGTCGAATGACGTATACAGTATCAGCAATGAACAATGTTGTCCACTCGGCTCCCAGAGTTCCCTAAGAGGGGACTAAGGAGACACTGAGCGGAATATCTTCATGAAAGTTAAACCAACTGCATAGCCCTTGTACCATGGCACTGAGAAAGGCTTTGGATAAACTTGCCCTTTCACGACAAATATGCAGTCACTACGTTTCACAGTATAATCCTGTGAAATGCTTTGAGGTGTCTTGGTAACAACAACAACAACTTCGATTTATATAGCGCCCTCCACGCCGGACGGCGTCTCAGAGAGCTTCACAATAGCGGATCCCGGGACCGAGCCAGGAGCAGGGGTAGAAAAGATGAACAAAGGCGCGGTCGAAGAGAAAGGTCTTCAGCTGTGACCTGAAACTGAGAAAGGAGGGAGCAAGACGAAGGTAGTGAGGAAGGGAATTCCAGAGCATCGGGCGTGGTGGCTGAAGGTCCGGCCATCGAGGGTGGAGCGGAGGATTCGGGGAACATGGAGGAGGCCAGACCCGGATAGTGTGGGAAGGTGCTATTTCAAATGCAAGGATTATTATTAGTAGTATTATTAATCACTCCACCTTGCCCCCTCCACTGCTGTGCACAATTGGCTGGTACATTTTGTCCACAGATATACAACAATAATAATAATCCTTGCATTTGATACAGCGCTTTTCACGTCTTCTAGACGTCTCAAAGCGCATCACAGAATATACCGTAAAGTGAATTGACTGTATATTTGTGGGTGAAACACGGCAGCCAATCGCACACAGTAATTTTGTTGTTGTTGCAGTGACAGACACAATGGTAGCAGTGGGAATGATTACAAGGCACTGACCTATCACAGTATTTGAATGGAAAATTAGAAAATTGAAGAATTTGCACTTTTATTGTGCTTCGGATGTTGAAATTTCTCGAAGCGTTCAAAGCTGCCATGCTGCTTAGCGTCTCCAAGTCCCTTTGATTTAATAACTGCATATCATGTTCGGGTGATCAGATATCATTCAAAAATATCGAAATCACCCATCGCGTAAAGTGTTTAGTGTCAAATATATTTTCGCCTAAAAACACAGTCACAATGTTTACAGTAAATCCTATGAAGAGCTTCGATACCTCCTCCCAACATGTAAGTAAGTATCAAAAGTAAGGATTATTATTTTTTGTACACAATGGAGGAGCTATTTTATGCAATATTCCACTTTACTGTTTGGCGCAGGCATTTTATATGTAAGAGAAGGTTAGGGCTGGAGAACATCTATAATATTTCTCCCACAAAATACAGTCAATTCACATTACAGTATATTTTGTGATGTGCTTTGAAACAACTCAACAGTGTGATAAGGCGCTATATCAAATGCAAGGATTATTATTATATCATTGTAACAGGGACTTGTATTTGGATGTTTTTGAGATAAATTTTTATGTGCATTTGAACTCAACTGAACATTCACAAACTGAAGCTGAAATTGCACAGCTTTAAAGCACCCACGTTTCTGTGATTTAACAACTACAGGTCATGTTTGAGCGATCAAGATACTATGCCAAAAGAAAATGTAAACATATATTAAAAAGGTGACACACCTATTGTAATAAGTGATAACATTCACTGGGACAGCTGCTCAATGAAAACAAATGAGCATTGAAAAGCAGCACTGGTTTCGGACTCAGCAAACAAGCGGATGCGTATATGGGGAAGCGAGTATTTATCAAGCAGAAGTGATTCTGTGAAATTTGTTCTGTGATGACAATAATAATGATATTCCTTACATTTTATATAATGCCTTATCACATTGTCGAGACATCTCAAAGCGCTCCATAGGACATTCTGCAAAATGATTGACTATTTTTTTTTGTGTGGGTGAAACGCAGCAGCTAATTTGTGCACAGCAGTGTCGAATGTGGAGAGCCCTACATATAAACCCCAAACACAGTCCTTTAGATATATATATATAAATATGACTAAATTGCCTTTCTGTCTGCGTTACAGCATTGAAATAAACTTGTAAAATAAAATGACTAAAACGAGATGCGTTTGATGTACCATTGTAAAAATACCCAATGACTGCCTCGACATAAAGTCAGTTGTATATTTGTTCCTTGGTGTGACTATAGTACTCATCCTTAGATTAGATTTCTCCTTTCTCATTACCAGTCGTAATAGACCCTTCAGACCTCATTCTATCCCGAGATATTATCTGACCCGTATAATTAATTAATTATACCCAAAATATTATAGATTATTAAAAATAGCATAACTAATAGTGTAATATCTCAAGCTGTCCACTTTAATAGCCAACATTGTCTTCCCTGGTCTTATCAGCTCTGGACACCCGGTGAGAATATTGATTCCTAGTAATTTTAACCATCATCTGCTATCATGATATGTAATTGTCAGATTTTTACCGGCGTCAGAGCTCATTTGAAATCGTTAACGAATAGACCTGCTTATAGTCACTCTTAATATTTGCTGGCTAACAACTTAGCCATGCTGGGAGAGCAGGGGAATAAATGGAAGGGAGAGAGAGAGAGAGAGAGAGAAAAACAGAGTTAATTTCCAAACATAATACTGTTTTATATAAATATATACAATTTCTTGTTAGCTTGTCTAGAACAACGCCTTTTTTTAATAGATCCTCAGAGGCCTCGCAAGGAGCATTGTTTAAACTTCTAATTATGATCCATGTTGGAGATAATATTAATTTAATAATCAAGGGGTTGCGCAGAAAGCATTAACCTCAATTAAGCTCATTGCCGTCTTAACCTGTGCTCTCCCCTGTGGGTTTAAATCTTCCATTATAAGCTACCTGACACCGTTGATGGGGTGAGATCCACTTATGTGAACCGAAAAGGCAGAAAATGTGAATCTTTCTACCCGCCAATCCCCTTTCCGATGGGTTAAGATAGTAGGCAGTATCCTTCAATATGTAATGAGTAATCTATCCATAACACCCAGGCCCACCCACCCCAACACCGTCCCCCAGCCAAAAAAAAAGCAGTGTATTTTTTTTAAATTCTTCAACAGAAAATAGCCTGTGGCTATTGATTTTCGTCTTTGAGTTATTTTAACTGCTTGTAGCACTTTAGAAGCAAAGAGATTATTGACTCTCCTTTTGCCATCATTCACACACTCGGAATTTCCTCCAGAAATCACTGACTCACTGCCTGAGTAAAGCTGGTTGTGTGCATTCAAAACCGATTTGGACTTTACAGTGTTAAACGTTATTTTTTTATGTATTAAACTAACACTAACACTCCTGGGGAAGTGTGTGTGGGTGGGGTGGGGAGGATCCTTGCATTTGATATAGAGCTTTATCAAACCTTCAAAGCGCTTCACAGAATATACTGTAAAGTGAATTGACACTATATTTTGTGGGTGAAATGTGGCAGCCAATTGCACAGAGCAATGTCCCACAAACAGCCAAGGATTGAAGTGACTCATTTTTTCTTTTGAAGGAATTATTACCCCCAGAATAGCGATCCGCCAATTGACTAACAACCGGGTTCCTACTTACAGGTAAACAAAGGCGTGTGGAGTAAGGAAACTTGACCAACATTTTGCTCTGCCAGGAATCAAACCCAGGAGTCTCACTTGCAAGGTGAGTACTCTAGCCATTTTGGCTACAGGACTCCACAACAGGAAGGTGGCGGGAGATTCACTGTTTGGATTTCGCACACTGCAATAATCCTTGCATTTGATATAGCATCTTATCACATCATTATGGTGTTTCCAAGCACTTCAATGGATATACTGTAAAGTGTAGTGACTGTGCTTTGTGGGCGAAACGCAGCAGATGGTTCGCACACAGCTGTGACCGACAAACAGCCATGGAGTGAGTGAACAATTTTATTTGTGGGATTGATGGGCAGGACACTGGGAGAAACTCTCTTCTCTTTTCAAACAGTGGCATGGGATCTTTAACGTCCACCCGAACAGGCATGTGGGACGTTAGTTTAATGTCACATCCAAAAGGATGGCAGCATTGACAATACACCCTACCCATAGCATTGCATTGTGGTGTCAGCTCAGATTGTCGGATTCTATGACCTGACCTGGAGCTTGTATCCACAACCTTCTGTCTCAGAGGTGAGATTGCTACCACTGCACTAGACTCAGATAACCCCTCCCTCCCTCCCTCCTTCTCCCTCTCCCTCCCTCTCCCCCATCCCCTCTTTCCCTCCAGCAGCACATATGTTTGCAACTTTGACCACTTGGGGTCTAAAATGAAACGTTGTCAAGAGTCTCATCTCATAAACTTTGACCACATTTTGCCTACAAGACATACAGTCACTACGCTTAACAGTGAAATTCAGTGGGATGCTTTTGAGGCGACCTCCTGGCATGAAAGGCACTGGTTCAAAGCCACAGATTTATTACACTATTCATTGTTATAATGTTAACCTCACGCAAGTAGTATCAGTTGGGACCATAATGTGACTTATGCACAGAATGTCAAACTTGCGTATAATATAAACTCATGAACTGGCAGATATACTTAGGCTATTATATGATTTATACAGATCAGACTTATGCGAGTTTTACTGTATTTTTGAAAAATTTACACCTATTAGAGCTATGAGCAACCTACCCCTCAGATTATTAATATATAATAATCAGAAAATTGCTGTGTGCATTTATTTATTTGCAAAATATTGTAAGAGTTTCAGTTTTCAATTTGAGTTGAATTAGAATATTTGGAAAACACACAATTTATTATTTTAATTTAAATAATAGTCATGTGTTTCCCAGTGGATGTATGTATAAGTGATGGCTTTTAAACCTCAAAACTCTTTCTCTCCTCTCCCCCTACCCCCACTCCCCCACCACCCCATACACAGACACCCTCTCCAAATGGTGTGATATTCAGCACTCAAAAGGTTCAATGACCGTGAAATAAACGGGTTAGATCCTCAACAAGACATTAGCTGGGAAATAATTAGAAGGGACTGCGAGGAAGGAGGGGGAATGAAGGAGCAAAAATGTGAATTGTTAGACATGCACCAATGTCATTCTCAATTCTCCAGACATATATATTATATATTTATACATTAGAATTCAAAAATCGCGCCACGAGTGGCTTGAAATGAAACATTTTCAATAAGTGCAGAAGCTGTCACTCCACATCTTCACCTGGTGAGAGAGAAAAAGGGAATACGAGAAAGAGTGTGTGAGTATCGGAGAGAGAGAGTGAATGAGAAAGATTGTGTGAAAGAGACAAAGTAAGAAAGACAAAGTAAGCAAGTGAAAGAGAGAGGGGGTGAGAGTCAGAGAAAAAGAGTGAGTGAGTGAGTGAGTGAGTGAGTGAGTGAGTGAGTGAGTGAGTGAGTGAGTGAGTGAGTGAGTGAGTGAGTGAGTGAGTGAGTGAGACAAATAGAGAGAGAGAGAGAGAGAGACAAATAGAGAGAGAGATAGAGAAAGTGAATGACAGAGAGAGAAAGTGAATGACAGAGAGAGAAAAATGTGGATATTTCTCACATATGAGACACGAGCTGATAAAACAAATCATGCACTAAAGAGACAGATGACTGACTCCCCGCCACCGAGAAAAAAAAAGCTCTCTAATTTGTACTTTCTGTTAATTGCAAAAAATATGCCGTTTGCAAAAATCATGCAGGTAACTGTTTAATGGAAAGCTGCCTGTCACCCTGATCTATACATATAACAACAACAACTTTGATTTATATAGCGCCCTCCACGCCGGACTGCGTCTCAGAGCGCTTCACTCATATAACCCACCACAGTATCCTGACCTGCCCAATGCTCACACACATTTACATTGAATACTGACATATGTACAGATGTACAGTGAATACTGACACATGTGTACAGTGATTGTTCATACACACATACACTTACACACGTGAATTCTAACATACATGTACGGTGAATTCTCACATGCATGTACGGTGAATTCTAACACACATGTACAATGAATGATCGTTACTTTACTAAACCATGAAGCTTCCAAAAGAAAAACAACAGCACTATCAAAAGATTTCATCCACAAAATATACAGTCGACGCACTTTACAGTGTATTCTGTGAAGCGC